>CAXIVR010000007.1:115114997-115714997 GCA_964035755.1 Teleogryllus oceanicus
CAGTGGGAACTACACAGTGATGCTATGTGACATAGAGGGTAAATAGATGTTTCTAGCCCTCATTGAGACAAAGGTCTTAGCCAGCATTCAAGTGTTGGGGTGGTGGATTATTTTGGAAATGAAATAAACAAGTAACCTACAGAAAGACTTACGCAAGTCACTCAAAGCAATGGCAAATGATCACAATATCATAATCCAGATGCACCAAGTTTAAATATTGATGGAATATTTGGAATGCATTATTTTGTCATTGCAAACAGAAATTGATAATGGGCAACTTTGCTCTATTACAGTATACATTGGTTAATCCTGGAAATATTGGCAACAATCAATGCCAACAAAACAAAACAGAAATATGTCACTAAACAGGGCATTTTGAAAACCCTGGTCATCAGAGCGACAGGAATGTGTGATACGGAATCTTTTCACTGTAAAATGAAAGCTCCTCAAGGGTACCTTTCTAGCTAACGTTTATAGTGGTAAAGCTGTGAAGTTATACTTCTGGCAGCAACTAACTCTAGCACTGAGGGTGACATCATTACACTTAATACCAATGCAAGATTGCTATTTTTGCCTTATATTCAAACAGTCACAGAGAAAATTGGGAAGCTTTTCAGCCTCTTCAATATCAAAATGGTCTAAAATTTCCATGAAAAACTCAGGAAATAGCTAGTACATGTATGGGTGTTTTGACGTTTGGGCGGTAAGAGATACCATGGAGTTATGGCCAGTTACACAGGCTAGACAGGCAAACCATTGAGGGACATCTCCAGAAACCCAGATGTCATCACAAGTAAAATAATGTCTATAAATGAGCAGGAGCCCTCCATGAATAAGGCCATCCTCCTCCTTGCCAGTAGATGGCAGAGCAGCATGGATGAACAGCAGTCCTGTAACTGAATTGAGCTTGGTTGAGAAGGAGTTCATGACAACTAATGTTGTTAATAACATACAGTAAAACCTCTAATCTGCCCTTGGTTAATCAAACTCTCTTCCGCTCCCCCTTCCGCTGGGAAAAAGAGAGTTGGGAGGATGAGAAGTGGAAGACACAGAACAAAGAGAAAGCACTTGTTTAGGCAGGCCCTTCTAAAATATTCTGGAAGAATACTAGAGAAAACAGGTATTTTTGTGTTTTAAGGCACATGGTGGTGAAACACTGTAAACTACTATAGTGCCTTTTGCCAAAGTACCATTATGCCACATAAGTAAGGTAGGTACTAATTGAACATAGTTAAACAATATGACTTGATTCTTTGGACTGATGACAATTAAAGCTAATTTTTAAAAAAGTATTGCTCTTGATACTTTTTCTTGTAACTTTCAATCTCTAAGGATGGATAAGTCATGCATTTATTTATGTGGAAAGTTTTTTATTATGAACTTGCGTAGCACAAGTTAAAAATTTTGACATAAAAATACCCATCAGAGGTGATAATGCTATGCTGGTTTGTAAGAAGTATGTATATGTGTGTGTGTGTGTGTATATATATATATATATATATATATATATATATATATATATATATATATATATATATATATATATATATATATATATATATATATATATATATAATTTTTTTTTTTTTAAGTTGCTTAAGGATCCTAGATGCCATGCTCTATACTCTTTCTAAAAGTTGTATTTCTTAAAATACAGGAGCCAAATTATCCTGGCTCAAATTTGTCTTAGGAATGTTGAGAAAATCTTAGTTACGGAAGGTAATGTTGGGTAGAAAGGAATTTCTCTCCAGATACCCAGCACATCTTAGTGAAGGTATTCACTTGGCGTAAGAGATTTCTATTCAGTTAATACTCTTTATTTATAATTGTTAATTTTTTGTATAATTCCTTCTAAGACTTCAATTATGAAATCAATTGGGGGTAATGAATATGAAGATTCAGAAGTGAGATGGCGTAGGATTTTTGTAACTGCAGTGTCTGTGACTTGGAGGTTATAGGATTGTAAACCTGACAGTTCTGGGTTTTCAATACTAGCCAGACATCATAAGTTGAAGTCAGCTATTGTATGGAGGAGAATTGCGGCAAGGGGCTGCTCTGATTGGTACTTTTCCATGATTTCTATGATCACTACCATCCTGAATGCTGGAGCTGTGCCTTAACAAACAGACCATGGGCAATCTTTCCTTACTCTTCCTTGTCTTGTCCTCTCCTACGACACATTACAGACTCTGGCACTTACATCCACTACACTACCACACATGTTACGAGCTAAGAGCCTGTTTAGGTCGGGGCAGTGTTCTGCTGGCAGAAATACCTAGACAGAAGAAACCTCTCAAACATACTGATGTGTATGTCAGTGCCAGAGATCATGTTCCAGCAGAAAGGAACACTGCCAATTCCTGGGATATTTTTGGCACTACACTTACAGGGCTAATAAGCATGGCAGGTGATGTGCTCCGAAGCACTCCCCCTTCCCCTAATCAAGTGGGTACATTTACAACATTTTATACATCAGCGGAATTGTGATCTGATTTTTTGTGTTTATGTTGTTCACAACAGAGTGAGTATAATTTGTTTACTCCTTGGCATCTCCTTTTATTTTGGAGCAAAATTATTTACAATGTTATTAAAACAATTAATTTTGCTTTGTTATAAGAGATTTAACAGGGACACTCAAGATTAAATATAAACTTTGCTACAGGCTAATGATTCATGATTTATTTTTTTTATAAACAGTTTGCAAGATGCAGTAAATGTTGGCACTTCATCAGGCAGTGTACAGAGTGCTGCTACTTGTACTACCTCAGCTTCCAATGCTACCAGTATTGCAGCTAACTCTGCTGGGGCAGGAGACCTCTCAGCAGCAAATGGCACTGATCTGTCTGGTCAGCCAACTGAAGTTTTACTTGAATTGGCTGAAGAATGCCCAGTGACTGAAGATGGTTTAGTTACATCTGGAAATATGAGTATATCACCGTCATTCTCAACAGTGAAGTCTAATAAAGGGAAGCAGAGATCTACTGTGTTTAAAGGGAGCAAGCGTCGCAAGTCAAAATTAATGCCATCAATTGCCAAAGCAACTAATCCTTTAGTGACAATCAAAACAGAAAGAATGGATCCAGAGGAACCTGTTAATGTGTAAGTATCATTTTGTTCCTAGTTGATATATTTTTCTAGTTCATATTTGTATTTGATGGAATGCTGCATTGGTAGATTTGTATACACTATGTGATCAAAAGTATCTGGACACTTGGCTGAAACGGATGTACAAGTTCGTGGCGCCCTCCATTGATAATGCTGGAAGTCAATGTGGTGTTAGCCCACCCTTAGCTGTGATGACAGCGTTCACTCTCACAGGCATACTTTCAATCAGGTGCTGGAAGGTTTCTTGGGGAATGGCAGCCCATTCTTCACGGAGTGCCGTACTGAGGAGAGATATCGATGTCGGTCGGTGAGGTCGGCGTTCCAAGACATCCCAAAGGTGTTCTATAGGATTCAAGTCGGGACTCTGTGCAGGCTAGTCCATTACAGGAATGTTATTGTCGTGGAACCACTCTGCCACAGCCCATGCAGTATGAACAGGTGCTTTACGATGTTGAAAGATGCAGTCGCCATTCCCGAAGTGTTCTTCAACTGTGGGAAGCAAGAAGGTGCTTACAATGTCAATGTTGGCCTGCGCTATGATAGTGCCATGCACTACAACAAGGGGTCTAAGCCCCCTCCAGGAAAAAGATGCCCACACCATGACACCACCATCTCAAAATTTAACTGTTGGCACTACACACGCTGGCAGATGATTTCACCGGGCGTTTGCCATACCCACATCCTGCCATCGGATCGCCACATTGTGTACCATGATTTGTCACCCCACACAACGTTTTGCCGCTGTTCAATCGTGTAATGTTGACGCTCCTTACACCAAGTGAGGCGACGTTTGACATTTTTGTGCATGACATGTGGCTTATGAGCAGCCACTCAACCATGGAATCCAAGGTTTCTCACCTCATGTCTAACTGGCATAGTACTTGGCGTGGATCCTGATGCAGTTTGGAATTCCTGTATGATGGTCTGGATAGACGTCTGTCTGTTACTCTTTATGGCCCTCTTCAAATGTTGGCGGTCTGTCAGTTAACAGACGAGGTCAGCCTGAACCCTTTTGTGCTGTACATGTCCTTTCATGTTTCCACTTTACCATCCCATCAGAAACAGTGGACCTGGGGTTGTTTAGGAGTGTGGAAATCTCGTGTACAGACTTCTGACACAAGTGACAGACAATCACCTGACCCTGTGCGAAGTCCGTGAGTTCCACAGAGCATCCCATTCAGCTGTTGCACGATGTATAATGATTACTGAGGTCGTGGAGAATGCATACCTGATGGTAGGTGGCAGCACAATGCACCTAAGATGAAAAACATGTTTTTGAGGGGTGTCCGGATACTTCTGATCACATAGTGTATATAGTAAGTGATTTTTCTTTTCTGAAAGAACTGCAGTGTGATAACTCACATTTCCAGAATATTCAATGAAATTGCATGATATGCTGAATGTTCTCAAATTAATAGTTACATTTTGAGGATTACTTTCCAGAGTGAACAAAACGATGCATTGTGTTATATAATTGCATGTCAAACATGCAACACATTTACTGCTATTGGAATTTTGCTGTTTCAAATAGCACAAAACTTTGCTGCTTCAGATACTTTTCTGTTAAGTTGCCCGAAAGTATTTTGACCCTAGAACAATGACTGAACAATCCCTGACTTGGAACAATGTTGTGCTTGCAGGGCTAAAGTTCTCAATAATAGGTCTTCTACCCTGCAACCACAAATAACATTGAAGTGTCCTAAAATCCTAATTCATCATTATTATCATTATCTCCTTCCATTCCTCCTCCTCCTCCTCCTTTTCTTCTTTCACAAGAAGCACTCCCAAAACTGAAAATCATTTAGTAATCGTACAAAGGTTGTTCCCATTTGTTCACTTTCCCAGTGATTCTGTGAAATGACACTGAGATGGTCCATAGCTTAGTTCTGAACACAAAATGTACCTTTACTCCCCTCTAATGTTAGGTGCAAATTGCTTGGTGTCTACTTCACATAAAGAATAGACATTAGATTTTTAGGCAAATGCTTGTTTTACTCTTTTGACATACGCACTGGAAAATTAATTATATACATATTCCATGTCTTTTGGAATTGCAGGAATATAATTTTATATAACAGGAACCACTTTTATAGGTTCAAAAACGCCTATTTGTCCCTTTACTTCCTCATTTTCGGATTGTTCGCTATTGGCTATTTACAAGTGTGTTTTGTAAATAGTCATCTTCAGGAGAGGGAATTCTTTTCCCAGAACATCAGTGCTTTATACTTTCTTGCTACGGGTGGAGAAAAAGTTATGTAATGCTGTGTGAAAAAACCGGAACTTTTGGGAGGTCTTATTACAGGGCCATGTTATCGAAAAAGTGGATAAATCCAGTAGTTAAATTTAGAAAAAAAAATCCTTTAATGTGTGTTGCAGTCAAAATCCATGTTTTGTGGATCCTTGATAGTGAAGAATCGATGGACGGCAAAACGTCTGTCTGTCCATGAACAACTCTAGTGGATAATCAAGCACATTTTCTCCAAAATTGATATTCCCCAATCAATCTGGCTGATGTCGCACATTTTGAAACTGATATTTTAATTTTGGGGTGTCCTTTACATGAAACCCCTGTGAGACATTTTTCAAAATTTTCAAAAACATAGACACACTAGATAATTTCAAGGAACTAGATGGGAGTTTTAGGTGCCTCCCTTGAAGGACCTGGACCTGCCTCAGCCATTTCTTTAGATAGTGGTAAAAAAGCTGAACAGAAGTTCTTGACTGTGGAAGTAACTTGCTTTGACTAGCTTGTTTCGCGCCAGCAAAGTTTTAATGCTTGGAATGTTGTCATTAGTGCTCATTGTGAGCTTTTGCCTTCAACTGTTTATTATTCAAGGGAGGGGGAAACAAGTCATTGTTCAAGAAAAGTTGCACGAGTTGTAGTACTAGGTACACCATGGTTCCTTTTTTGATGGTTTTCCTCCCACACTAAGTTACCCTCTTGACTTTTTAGGCCTCCTGAAAGTGTTTAATTTGCATCCTTTAACTTTCATCTGGCAACATCTAAGAACAGTCTTCTGTTACTGGCTTTCTTCCTATCAGGTTCTTGTTCCTGGCCTCTGACGCTTTAACAAGCAGCAACTTAGACTTTCATTTTTTAAAATTTGTATGAATTATTCGTGAACTACAAACTCATACATGTCCATGCCTCTGTTTTGCAAATAATGAGGGAAAGAGCGACAGTCCCTAAAATGTGGGCTTGAAAGAAGAAGGGGGGGGGAATAAATAACAAATGTTTTATAGCAGGTGATGTCATCCTAGGAACCTTGCTGTCACATGTCAGGTGTATCATAAGCAGTGGTGTACTGAGAAACAGAATTCTGTCAGTATGTACAGTGTGAGAATAGAGTGAATAACACAAACACATATTGGCATTTTCAGCCAAAATCAAAACTTTTTCAATACTTCTTGGATTTCTCCTGAGTTCATGGGTATCTAGTGAAATCATAGACACACCTCATGTGACCAGTGGCAGCATAGTTTTCTTTCAGTTTGTGCATACATCGGAAATAAGTAATATGGATGATTTGTTGTGGTTATTTCCCCAATATCCTGGGTATCTAATGACATCCACCTTTCACATGTTTCTTGGTATCTACATCCCCATGATCCTTGGTATCTACACTCTTAAATACTTCTCACTTGCTGTCAGTTGCTGGGTAGTTTTCCAACTATTTCTTCGTATGTAGGAAATTAGTAATACAGATTTAGAACTGTTATTTTGCTTTAGTATACACTGAGATACATGTGTACTTACATTTGAAAATGTATTCCTTTGGTGGTAAAAAAAGTATAGATCTGAAAATAGTAGTGGTAATTTAAGTCTGGTGTAAATATAATAGTTATATATAAAGACCGGGTTTTCATGCAGAAAAACTCTCTAAAACATACAGTAAATACACCAAAAGTGCAAAAACGTGCAATAAAAAGATTAAAGTTTGGTAAAAAAAGGTGTTGAGTAGTCTAAAAACTCTAGTTAATCCACTTATCAACTTATTTTCGTATTTTGAGTGAGGTGAATCAAGTGAATGACTAAAATTAAGTTTTGTACATATTGTTTAAACAAACCCTATTTGACAATTTTAATTTTGTGTGGAATAATATTTAATTAGCATAAAAACAAAAAGAGAAAAATACAAACCAACCTTCCAATATCAAAAATTTTGTGCCTGGACGTAAGGTCAAATGTGACTAGCTCTCGTGTTGGCAAGTTCAGCGAAGACTGACAAACGATCTGATATGATAAGGTATGATATGATCTGACTGGGAAGATAGATCCCAAGCATGCGTTTGCTGAGTGCAATGAAGGGCCGTGGACCTATCCCTGCTGCAATCACTCCAAAAATTTTAATATGCAATAGGCATCATGAAAGATACAGACTCTCATTTCTTAGAGCAACAAGATGAACAAATGGATGATATTAAACTGCATTCAGGGTTCACATACCTCTTGAATGCACTGCTGGGCCATGTCATAAAAACTTTTTTCTTAAATGAAACTTTTAATGCAATAAAACTTGTTATCTGGCAAATTTGTCTAGTAAAATCACAAAATGTGCAATTTTCAGGCAGCATTACCTAAAATGTGCAATATCATGCAGTAACCCTCCATATGTGCAATTAGTGCAAAATAATACTAGTACTAAAATAACGTCCATTTTACAATTCAAATTTCTGTCAAGGTTTCTCCAAATTCAAGTTAGCAAACAAAAGATGCAGTAACACAGGAATCCGGTCTTTAGTTATATATTTTTAAGGCCGTTTCCATTGCTCAAGTTACACCCAATCTGAGCTTAAAACAATACATTTAGTACTTTTATAGATAAATTTTACTATCTTAATTTCATGAAGGAGATTGATTAAATGGACTAGTTGAAAACTGTAAATGATTTGTATCCATTGCCCCCAATTTTTTAATGATATGAAAAAATTAAGCTCGTTCTCTTTTAACTTCAGAAACAATTTTCTGGAGATAATGCTGCCTTCCCTTGTGAATGATGAAACAAACGACTCCGAAAGACTGCAAGCATCGGATATGTCAGGCTCCATGGAAGGTGAAGTTATTCTGCCAGATCTTGAAGAAACCATGGAGACTGAGAAAGATCAACAAAGCTCTCTGGAAGCTGCCACTGATGCTGCAATTTCAGCAATTAGCAATGTGGCAGCTCGGGCAGCTGCTCAGGCTGCTTCAGCAACTGGTTCTAAGGTAGAATCAGACACTTCAAATTCTGTTGGAGATAAGTCATCATCTGCAGCAGAAGAAAACAACAGTGGTACCAGTAGCAAAGACTTAACTTTAGCCTGTGCTGGGTCAGGTGACAACGCACTTATGTGAGTGCAGTTTCCATACTTATGAAATTTGTTGGCTCCATTAAACTTGTCCATTAAGGCAGGGAAAAGACATTTGTCGACATTTTCAGGTAGTTTTCTATTTACCATGATTTAAATGTGGTTTATGATTATAGGAAGGAAGATTTAGATGTTCATCTGGAGAATATGCAAACGGACCTGGATTCTCTTAAGGAGCTTCTGAAAGGAGAAGCCTATGTGGATGCCAACATGTTGTTGGGGGTATGTGCAGCTGGACTAGGAATCGATGCCAATACCGTCAAGGTAGATTTTGCCAAAATCAGCTGTATCTTTTATTTCAAAACAGCATAAACAAAATTATGTAAAAACTATATTTTGTATTTACTTGCATGTAGGTAAACCTGTTTTGTTTGCTTTTGTACATCTTCGAAATCTTCAACTTCTCTCAAATTTGAAATAGGAATTTAGATTTAGTATGTGAAGAGATGTTAAGAACCGATTTAATCATCAAAGTGCCTGGTGAAAATTTAAATGCATATAAAGTGTTTTTTGCAAAGATTCCTTTCATTGCTTCTACCTTTTTATCTCTTAATGAAGATTAAATACCATTTACAATTCATCCTGTAAATAGGAAATTGTGAAAATGGGAACTTGCAAACTTGCATATCATCTTGAAGAAAAGGAACATAAAGTTCAGAATAAAGTGTAGTGAATATAAGAGAAGATTGTCATACTGATTACAAATCAACATACATTTGGAACATGTTGTGAAGTAAAAATAATTTGTCTAGTCTACTGGAAATGGACAGTATTAAGGGGGGAGTCAAAATGAAAAATCTAAAAATTTTGATTTTATAATTTTTGTTTTTATTTGCATATTCACGGTTTTGTGAACATTTTAATATTTAATTTATTGTATAACTTACAACACAACATATTTGTATGTGTATATTTACAGCAGTTAAACTGGCTCCCGAGTGTCATGTGTAAAGTTTTAAACAAGTATAACATTGAAACTAATTAACTTAGAAGACTACAGTTTTGTTTAGATTTGTCAGGAAGTTTTGTTTTATAGGTTGCTTGGACTGTCTTTGATGATTTTATGCATTTTCATGTATTTTGGCATAGTTGCTGGATTGTATTTGTACATTCCTACTTTTTCCTGTTTGGGGAAAAAAGTAGGTTTGGATAAATGTTCCTTTCTCTAAGAACCTAATCGAGCAATGATAGTGAAATTTGATGCAGTACACTGCATTATAAATAGTAAAAGTACCATAGTAGATTTATTAATGTAAGTGCACAAATAATAAAATTGTACCAAGATAAATACAATTTTTTGACATACTTTTTATTGCTACAGTGTATGTAAAACATTCTGCTTTTGTTAGTATTTAATCTCAAGAAAATATATTTTGGAAAAAAGTAACATACTTGTAAAAACATGGACAGTACAGTATTCATTGATTCTCCTAAATGTAGGTTTCAATTTGTTCAGCAAACCTGAAAAGCAGATTATTTGCAAAAATTGTAATTAGCTATTATTGGAGATTACTGGAGATGAAATTTTCATGCTTTATCAAGTCCTAAAAATTGCATGCAAATGTGTATGATGAAAGGTAAAAATTAGTTGGAGTAAACATTTGTTTTAGTAATAACTGTGAACAATTTTTCAACATTTCCTTCAATGTGATTCATTCATTTATCTAGAAGAAAAAAAGTTTTGAATTTTAAAAATTGCCTTTCTACATCATGTAATATTAACATACTTAAAGGACAAAATGTGTCATGGGCTCAATTTAGCTATCTGGTCCGTTGGCTGACTTTGCAGACTCCAGCCAACACTCTTTCAGCTTGTGCTCTTGTCCAACCACAGTTGGTCAGTTACCACTGGCTATGAACACAAAGGAAATTTTCAATGTGTATTTCACTATATGAAAAAGTCAGTTTGTAGTTACTTTTCTTTCAAACATTTGATTTTAAAATATGCTTATTAACGAAAAAAGAAGCATCAACATTTGTGCATATCAGTATCTGAGAATATGTTACTGAGCCATGTAAGGCATTAAATTTAATGTGATCATAAAAAGAAAGTTAGAAATTAGGGGTTAGTTAATCACATTGGCTTCTTCCAGGGTTTTAGTAGGTACTAATGAGAATCCAAATCAGCTACCATTAATTCACGAAATCGCCCTGGTATATGGACAGCACTTGTTGGGCTTTAAGGATAAAATTAAATAATAATTGCATAACCCAAAATAAAAATAAAAACAATCATAAGTTTCCAAGGCTTCCTTGCACCTTCTGTAAATATGTGTAACAATATTACAATAGTTGCAGTTTTAAATGTAATATTAATCATTCTTAAAAAATGACATCAATCTTTCATACCTTCTAAAATCAACTCTTCTCGTAAACTGGGAAGAGTTGCCAGCCAATACTGAGCCTGGCGATTTGCATACTTTTCTGTCTATGAATTACAGTAATAGTTAAAACTTCAAAAATGTTCAAACCTGGGAATATGTATCTAATCTGGATTTTTTTCTTCAATTAAAAAAAAATTTGGAATATGCCAGAAAACTCTCTTCGTAAATATTTTCTTTCCCTTCCTTCACATTTAATGTGTAATTAATATTTATATTTGTATTGCAAGAATTTCGTTACGTTCATGTTTCCTTTTGTATCTCCTCTTCCATTTCACAAATAAATAATTTCCTAGCAAGTTAACTAGTTCAGTATTCTTCAGCCTGTAAATAAAACGGGTCGTTTTCTTTAGAGTTCATTTCTTATGATTGATTGAAATGATAAAATTATTCACAAAATTAACAGTATACCGGAAGTGCTACAGAATGGCACAGACTTTCTCGTAATGTTTTCTAAATTCCTTGGTGCGTACTTGCTTTACAGTTTTGTCCCATCCTCTTGCCAACTGCTATTTATCGCTGCCGAAAGTACATTTTTTTGAAATTTTCTCAACCTTTCGGTTTCCTAATAATAGATCGAAATATTACTTCTAGAAAATATTAGAAGAGTAAAACCTCATCCTAAATAGCAATTTTCATTCAAAAATTTAGAGCCATTTTTAAGAAAATGGCATTTAAGTGTTACTGTAAATGCGAAATTTGAAGCTCTAGCTCATTTTAACAGAAAACTGTCGAGTTTTCAAAAAATGTTATGACTTTATTTAAAGCTCATGTACTCATAAGTACAATAATGTGAAGAAATCGCCTCTAATATAAATATTACCAGTGGGGAGTCAAAAAATTAAATTTTTGTAGTAACAAAAGAATAGAACAATGGCGTTTATGCCATCGTATAAGGTTTTTTAGGAACCCCAAAAAATTAAAAAAAATTTGGCCTTTTTAAATTTTTTTAAAATTGCAAATATTGCACGCACTATTAAACTTCTAAAATTTAAAAAAAAAATCAAGACCCAAATGAAGAACTATTTATGAACAACAAATTTCATTTCAAGGATAAATCTGTCTTCAATTTTATAGTTTTAGGAAAATTCTCAAAAATATTCAACTTACGCAATTTTCGAAAATTCACAGTTAACCGTGAAAATCAGACCTATACCACCTTTGAGTGTATTTTACTCTTTCACGAAATTTAAAGAAAACATTTGGAGCTGTTTTGGAGAAAATTTTGAAAATGTCCGTTGGGCTTCATGTAAAGTACCCCCAAATTAAAGAATGTTTTTCAAAATTTCAACTAGAGCCAGATGGACAGGAGTTTCTTCAATTTGGAAAAGATTGTACACATGGTTTTGGCATTAGTAGTGTTCACGGACAGATGTTTTGAAAGAAAAACACTTTTTCAATATCAGGTGACCCCAAAATGTGTGTTTCTGTTGAAATTGACTTTCCATGGCATTACATAACTTTCTCTATACTATGTATATTACTCCATATGTACGTATGTATATGAGAAAGCAATAATATGTGGATCACATGTGACTGGAAAACCATTGCTTGTTAATATGATGATAATATAACACATGACTATTTGAGTCACTTGTAATATAAATAAGTGTTCTTTAAAATTGTCAAATTTTTGAAGTCTTAAAAGTTGTTTAGAAAAGTGTTTTGAAAGATTCTAGCCACAGAGTAAGTTTTTTATATAGAAAATGTTGTCTCTATTTTGATATCAAATCCATTATCTTTAAAACATCGATTGAACTAATTTAATTATTTTAAAGATTTTGTATATCTCAAATGTTCTTTAGTTTTTGTTTTAAACGACACCACAAAGTGCTTTGTTAAAAGGTGTGCAATGAATTCATTTCTTATGAGATCTCTCCATTACTTGGGTGTATAATGGGCGATCCAGTTGAACAGAGGCACATTGAATTTACCTACGTCCAAAAGTCATTAAAGAGGAAAACAGGTTGCTTACATCATGTAAATGCAAAGTTCCCGTTTTTATTTATTTTATTTTTTTCTAATTTCTCAAGTTTCCAGGTTCTTTTGCGCATTCTTATAATCAGCCTTAGTTGGCCTAATGTGCTGCTGCTTGGTAACCTGTTAGTGTATGTAGCTTTGGATACTCGGATACAACTGGTTTGGCACATGTTTCTACTGTTTTCAATGTGTTCATTGCGTATTACATGATTGGTGATAACTTTAATTGCAGCTTTTTGGTGATGATCCTTTATCATTTGGCTTACCTATTGTGCAAGATCAGAACAATGAAAATAACAGGAAGCAAAATGGTGTTTCAGGTAAGAAATTTTCCAATGCTTCTAGGTTGTTATGCTTAAGCAGAGAGATGCTCCACTCAACATTGCACATATTGTGTACTGTTCAGCGGTTACAGATAACTTCCATTGGTTTAATGTAGCATTTTTTTGCTGTTTTTACATCAAATTGCAGTGTTGAGAGGTATGTGCTGTATTTGATAGATATAGTGTTTCAAAATTCAGTTCAACTATAAAGTATATTTATTTCCAACAGATCCTATGGTGTCTGGGAGTGAGCTTATGGCTTGTTCATCAAATCTCCTGGATTTAGCAGATATGTCAGAATTAGATGACTGGAGCTTACCAGCAGGATCAGGGAGCTTCACTGAAGAGGCAGACGATGTCTTGAACACTCCTTTGGTGGCCATCAGCAGCCCTGGCTTTTCAGGAGCACCAACAGGAAAGAAGAGGAAAACAAAATAATGTAGCACAGTGCTCTCTGCTATAGTGACTGGACAGCTTGTATATACTGTATTATTTGAAACATGAAGTTTATTTTTCTCTCACTACACAAATCTCCAATGAACAGAATAGGTGTGTAGTTCTGTAGGAGCATGAGATATCATGGATTCTTCATGTATATACACAAATCATAGATCAAGATCTGATATTACATGGCAACTAGTTATAATTGTGCATTCAGCATACAATGTTACTGCACTTGAGATATAACGTTGCACAGTATTTGGTTGGTGGGCAAGCAATTCTGAAGGGATTGGGGTGTGGGGAATCTGAAGCTTGCCAGTTCCCTGGCTCACAAGACTGACATTCTAAAAGTGTGTGTTTGTTTTCTTCAATTGTATTATATAAACAGAATGTAAAAAATGTATCATATGCAAATAGAGTGGAAAAAATGTGAAAGTAGAATTTCCTATGTACAATTAAATTCTTTTTTTACTTCTTGCACACCTCAAACCTTAGGCATAAAATTTCTTGCTTCAAAGGAGCTAAGCACCATAAGTGAAAACCATAAGCAGTGAATTAATATTTTTGTTGACAATGCTTGTTACTTTCATGTTTTCCATACACATGCAAATTGAAATATAAATTAAAACTGCTTTTCATAACAATCAAATAATGGCCAGTGTAAAATGCACGTTACAAATTTGTAGAGTTGTTTCAATAAAGCTGGTAACCAGGCAGTCTGTTTTCATTGCAGAGTATAAGGTTTGAAACAAACTAAAATTTAGTCTTTTATTGGTATTTGTATTTAGCAAATTGAGGCAAACTCTCAATAGTTCAAAACCAGAGTTATTGACTTTCACTATTGGCTTTTGTATCTATTATGCACCATGTGGAGAAGACTCACTACTGTGAACATGGCCAATGACATTAATCTGAACAAAATGGAATCTTACATTACGTATAATATCGTTTATTAGAGAACAGTTGATACACTAAGTATCAAAGTTAATGACTAAGCTCTGGCTTTTGGCCCCAACAATTTATAGAAGACATTGAAGCTGTGCAACAGATTTTGTACGTAATGCCCAAATTCTTGACTGAACAGTTTGTTAACCTGTTTACTGCTACAGCTGTGTCTAGTTATGTGGTGTGAGCAAGTATGGCCACCAGTGCCATCTGTGCTGCACCCGCCAGTCAGCGTGACCTCTGTACTGTCGGCCTGCAGTAACTTGTTGATTATGTAGCAAATCCTTTATAACCAAATAACAAATACAGAAAACTTCGAACAACTTAACCACTGAGGCACAAGTAACGAAAGACAACATGAGTCGAGGTTGGAGTAAAACAAAACAAAGAAAGTGGACCCATTGAATTTAATGCAGAAACTGACTTACAATGGAATTATCAAGGAAGCAAGCATGCATGCACACACTGCTTCTAAAATGTCTCAAAAAACCTTTTTGCATCTCTTACAAATCAAACAGCTCCACCAATTCTTCACGCTCGAACTAACATGGTTATTCTCACACTTTCAGACATAATATTGTGTTCTTGAACAAATTTCAATCACTGGAACACTTGAAGCACACGAAAGTAAACGTGTAGTTCAATCACATATATTTAAACTTTAGGACAAGCCAGCCCCTTGTTCTCTTCTGTTGTTACTCACTTTCAGTCCCTGATCCCATGACTTCAGGGTCGGTTTAAGGGACAAGATGCTATCAAAGTATATCATCACAAAAAGATAGATCTCTAGTAGGAAAATAAGTTTTTCTCTCACATTGGAGTACTTTTTGTTATCTTGCACTGTGTTTCTTCCGAGGAGGAGGAGGTGGTGCAGGTGTAGTGCCAAGGTTTTCTCCTCTTTCTGTACTAGAGTCAGTTTTTAAACCTACAAAATACAGAGTTCGAAGGGTTTCTAATTTCTTCTCCACCTCAAGAACTTTACCAACAGTCATTTCTATGCAACTGTTCACGTTGAGATACTGCAGGCGTTGGCAATGTTGGCCTATTGCATTCAAACTTGCATCTGTAAGCTGTCTGCAACCCTTCAATCAAACAGTGTCAAAATTCTTTATAGAATCTGCAATATATTAACTTAATGATTTAGGTCCACATTACTCATGAACACTTACTTGAATATCCAAATGTTTAAGTCTCTTTAGTCCTTTCACGGCTGACAATATTCCGGTATCAGTTATGTTAAAACATGAATTCATAACAAGTGTTTCAAGACTTGGATTATTTTCTGATAGTGCAGCAAGCCCAATAGCTGTGATCTGGAAAGAACCCAAAGGTAAGGAACATGAATTCAGAACTGGATTTTGTAATTGTAGAGGTTCAGAACAATAGGTCATAAGTCAAACTATTATTTTATTTTTATCTTTCTCATATACTATATACTTATTACTTGTAGGAAAGAGAAAGTACTATAATTCTGCAGTAAAAAGGGGTGATTTTTCAAAAGAAAAGCTCCTTGGGTCCTTAATGTTTGGTTTAAGGCAATCCACCTACAAACAATAAGGGAAACTATTCATAAGATTTTCTCCAAAATTTATATTCCCAACTGGTCTAGCCGAACTCAAAGCACTGTGAATTTGAAACTGATATTTTGAATTTTGGGGGGATTTTATGCAAGCCTCATAACATTTTCAGTTATCCCAAAAACGGTCCCAATTTTTTCCTACGTTTTTTTTTTTCTTGAATTGAAAGCATATCAGCATGCATGCTTAAAAAATGGTGCAGGTCTGACTTTCATTGAACTCTGAATTTCCAAAACTTGTTCAGCATATTCCTACGACTACAATATAGATGATTGATTTTGTTTTTACCGAATGTAATCTTCAAAACTAAATCTTAAAAGAAGAACATGTATAATTTAAAATACAATAGATAAACAATTTTTTTCTGTAGATGTTTTCTCGGATAGAACAAAATATGCTAATAAAAATTGTGAAGGTGCTTTCATTCAACTCACTGAATTTTCCGCAAATGCAATAGTTAAAAATTCATTTGGTGTCTTTCTACAAGTACAATATTAAAGATTGAGATTTTATTTTCTTACAGAAAACCATTCTTCAGAATTAGGTCTTTAAATAATATCGTGTAAATTTTGATGAAAATATGATATGCCCATATTCAAATTTCTTTTTGAAGTGTTGGGAAGGTTGTTACGTGAAATGGGCTATTTGGTACAGAGGATATCTCATAGCTTGTTAAATGTAAATATGCAAGTTTGAATTCCAGCTTTGGCAAACATTTTGCAGGTTAGTAAGACTTTTGCAGGATCAAATAATTTTACATAACCATTACAAATAATAAAAGAAAGTATGTGGAGTAGCAATACCAGTTTTTTAATTGTTGAATGAGAAGGAATATATTTGTCGATTCTCGCTAATAAATATTTCAAAATGACCACCTATGATATTTAAAAGAGCAAACAAAACGAGCCAATTTTATAATTACGGACATATGAATAGGTTCAACTATGTCACTAAGAAGGTTTCAGAGCAGTAGCAGATAGTATTAATCAAGTGATTGCACTAAATTTGATTTTGAAGAAAAAATTAAGGGGTGGGGTCAACAATATAATACAATGCGTGGAAAATTTTAGATACAAAAACAGGAAAGAAAATGGAAAATCTACTTAAAAGCTTCATTAATCAGCTACTAGAAATTGTATAGCAACCAATAGGCTTAGAAAAGAAGGGAGAAGTTACTAATCTTATGAAATAATTCAAGAACACTGAATGGAATTGAAGAGAGAGAGTGATGCATTTGAAACTGAAGAAATAGATACTGAAACAACAAAATTCATCATATGAAAGATTGTGGTGGTTTACATCTTGGAATTTTTCTGAAGATTATGTGCCATAATAACATGGCAAAATCAAATGTTTTGTGCAACTATTTTTTTATCCAACAATACATATGTTGCATACCAACAATGTCAAATAAAATGGACGCTTGTCTGACAAAAAGGTAAATGTCCAGTAAATTATTGCAATTTTCTAGAATATATGTTTGGTACTTAGTTGAACTAATATTAAAGAAACTTTCTTTCACAATATTAAAATTGATAAAATAAGTTATACTTTCATGCACACTACCTACGTAGTATTAATATTGTAATGTAGCAAAAACTGCTATTCAACACAAAATTCATATTGTGGGACTCATATCAAACAAGAGGAATGTTGTTCCTAAACGGAGTAAATTACTTCCTCCAACACATTCAGAATCCACATTTTGTGGTCAATCATCTAAACCATTGACACAATCGTCTCCAAAATTGATGTTCTCCTTCAATCTGGCTAAGTTCAAGGCTCTACAGTATGAAATGGATAATTTCATTCAGGGGTACTCAACATGACACCTAACTTTCTAAAGACTGGCCCCAACAGTTCCTTAGATAGAGCAAAGGTCTTTTATTTGCTTAACTCCAATTATCAAAAATTGCAAAAGGTACAAACTTTTTTTGGCTACTTCCTACAACTACAATATTGAAAATTCCCTTATTGAAATACTTTTCTAATAAAGAAAATGTATGATTAAAAAAAGTGGTGTTAGTGAATTTTTGTGTGAAACTTAGGCAATTTTTCAATAGTTTTCAGTGAACTCTGAATTTTTGAAAATTAACATTGTAAAACTACAAATTGATGAGAGATTTTGTCCTTATTGAAATCTCTTCTACATAATTAATAAATTAATCTTTAAATAAGGTCATGCTCAACTTCAATCAAGTAGGAAAAATCAAGTAGTTTTGGCATAATTTTTGCTTGAAGAAAAGGCTATTTATAAAAAATAAAATTTTTTAAAAGTGTTTCCAAATTTTTTCTTTTAATTCTTCTGATAAAGCCAAGGATAAAATACGGTACATTTTTATTTGAATTCTCTAAATTTTCAAAAATTGCAAGAGTTACAAATAATGTGAGACAGAATGTACTGATTAGCTCCACTGGTTTCCATGAATTAAGAAGCATTGATTTTACAAAGTTTTCTTATTTACACAGTATTTGGACATGTGATCTTTGGTCTGACTTCTGCTCCTGTCACTGACCTGTTCATAATTAATTAATAAGTGAATATAAATCAAAAACAATTTCATGAAAGTTGCAATGAAATTGTTACAGAGGTCAAATTGAAATTCGTGAATTAGCCAGTTAATGTTCACATTTTTCAAAATGGGTGGATTAAGTCCAAAGTGGATATACCTTTGAAGCATACTTCAGACTTTTGCTGGATGAAATGCCCGTAATCAATATGAGATAGCTAGGATACTGAAGTAAGTTAGAGTGACATGGATATAATATGTATAGGGTATAATATGTAAGGATATAGGATATAATATGTGATAATAAGGAATCAGACTCCCAGTGGGAAGTTTCTAAGGCAAGTGAGTGACAAGGTGTGTAGTTTCAAGTTCCACTGCGTCAATTGTAAATTTATATTTACATGATACATCCATTTCATATGTGAATTAACCATATACAGGAACAAGAAAAATTCACTTCCTTTAAAAATCATCATTTCATAACTTTCTTTTCTAAAAAGTAGATACAAGGAAGTGAAATGATGGTTGATGATGCATTTTTGCATGGATAATATCTGCTTCTAATATATCATAATAGTAAATATTATTTTTAAATAAGTTAAAACACATGGAGACAATCTGCTTGTTTCATTATAAACTAGTAAATTGGAACATAATTCTATTACCTGCTGACATCGGCTCAGGTCTAAGTATCGGAGTGCAGGAAAATTAAAAGCATATAACAAACCAACATCGGTGACACGATTACAACCTGAAAGATCTATTTTCTGCAGACCTAAAAACAAAAACAAAATGTTAGTCTAAAAATTAAAGAAAACAGGAAAGTAATATTTTCAAAATACATGCTAACTTTTGTAAAGATAAAAAAATCCTAAGTTGACATGAATTAATATCAAATGGTTTAGTTTCTTTAAAGGGAATTTTTAAAAAAATTAAATAGTACAAATGATATTTATCATAATTATATATAACATAATTTCAGATGGTTATTTAACAATCTCCTTATCAAACAGTTAATCATTGTACTAATTGACATCCAGCTTTTTGCCTTCTTTTAGCATCAAAATAGTACTTCAACAATTCATTATGTTGTTTTTTACCATGTATTCTCTCTAGACACATTCCTTCAGTCTTGTTGTAAGTGATCTTGTGGAGAACTGCCTGTTTTCTTTTAGCATCATTAACAATTTCTTTCTCAGCACGAGATCTTAAATTGATTTTATGAAGAGGATCAGGATATTCATCAAAAGTTGATGGTGCTTCCAAAGCTGAGTCAGAAATTGTTTCATTTGCAGTCATACCCGTAATACCAGCATCACTTATTTTGTTGCAAGATGCTAATTCCAGAGTAGTTAAAGACAGCAGATGTTCACAGATGACTTGCATAGATCTACATTATAAGAAAATCTCTGAATGTGATGGGATGGAAAGCTTTTTAATCCCAATTGGTTACAATCCATTTAAATCAATGTTTTTACCTGTCGGTTACAGCACTGAAACACCAACTAAGATCCAAATGTCTCAAACACGGTAGATTTGTTGCTATTTTACATACTGATTCTTCATCCATCTGAAGTGCACCCAAGTGCAGATTTTGCATTTGCTTGTTAATTTTTTGGCACAATCCAGATGTGACCCCTTGTCCAGTCACCATTTCACATTGTGCTAAATTGATACACTTGAGTTTTTCTAGTCGAGCAAGCTCTGCAACTCCAATGTCTGTGACAGCCCTACAGTTTTGAATACTTAAAGAAGTCAGATTGACAAGATTACGACAAATTGCTATGAGTGCATGATCTGTTAGTCGTGAACAACCACTCAGATCTAAGCAAGTGAGAGATTTCTGGACACTTACGAGATTGGTAAGACCAACATTAGTTAACTGATTACAAGACTCAAGGTACATAGCTTTCAGATTCAAACCATGTACACTTGCTAATTGTGATAAGGCCGAGTTATCTACTAGAGTGTGCCCAAACTTCAAGACTTTGATTTTCTGAGCCTGCTCCCTTATGAATTTCAGTATAACATTGAATGTAAAAACTGTTTCAGACAACACGAGGTTACTCTCATCAACCACATGGGATGGATAAAATTTCTTGTAAAGTCCCATGTGATAAGAAATTTGGCATCCTGTTAAATCTAATTCACGAAGATTCGGAGCTGTAGAAACAAAACGATAAAAAATAGCATCAGACATATATCGATTATAAGTAAACAATCCTTTCATTTTAAGCTTTTCAAAATTTTTTTCAAATACAACAATAAAAATTTTACAAAATTCTTTCCTACACAACTCTCCAAGTAAAGATATCTCATTTTGGGGCAGTACTTATCCCAAAAGGGAATTAATTTAGAATCCAATTCAACCTCCTTGAAATAAAAGTTTGGAAAACTAGTTGTGCTTTTCAGAAGACATTCTAAATGTCGAGTTATGTTTTCTTGAAGTACTACTATTTCTTCCTTATGCAGTTTTTGATCTTGTGATGCTTCATACCAGGCTCGACAAACTTGACTGGCTATTATTCGGTCAGTTAGTGGTAAGTATTCCATCATATATATCAGAATCTACAATACAAGAAATCAGAGCAGTTAAATTATTTAGTGTTAAAAATATCATAATTTTAAACTAATATTATTTTTCACGCAAAACACAAAACGTACCTCGATTGGCAAGTCGATCTGAGGTTGATTATTTGTATTTCCTGGTATACAGAGGTCTGATTCTGCCATTGTAATGCACTGTCACCAAAGTGACACCAACACATAATCCACCAGCTGATATCATTCAATAGTCGCCGATAAACGTCAACACTTTCACTGGTACGTCCCACATTCTATATTAAGGACTCGTCGGTGGGTCCCAAAGCTGCCCTCCCTGAAAGAATATTTGTCCTTGGTAGATACCTACTCACATGATCTGCACCTGACTATGATGTAAGAAAAACTTTTCTTACACCATGATCCGCATATGGTATGCTTCGTTCAGGCCAGTGAACGATTATTTTGTCAGGTTTAAGGTCACAGTTTAACAGTCCGCATCGCTTTGCGAAATTTCTTTTCGCTCATTTGGGCTGTGTCAGCTGTGGAAGTGTCAGCTGTGATGATGAGGAGGGATGTTCAGGGAGTGCGGTTGAGGTTAGGGAGTTTTCACAAGAGAACGTTTGTACCGATATCATCCCTAAATATATTGTAAAAAATGATAAACAGAATATAAGAATACTAATATCAATTCGGCTGATATGCAATTTGCGGTCCGATTGATTCACCCGCGCGGAACAAAACAAACGGACAGAACAGATACTGAGGAGATTTATGCGAATCAATGCGAATACACGTGGAGCAGTGACGTCTCCTCACTCTGGACCAAGAGCGTTGACAGTGAAGGAAAGTGTTAACCCCCACATTACTCTTTTTGCTTACATATTTAGAGTAAAATGAAATGAGGTAAACAAAGAGGACATCACAAAGGCAAAAGATAGTCGCAAAATAACAATGAGGATGTTGTATTTTCTATTGTAAAGATTGGAAAAAGACATTTTATAGTATTTAAAAAGACATGCTGGACGCTTTTCCCATTCTTCAGTTCTCGTTTTAAAAATTAAATTCTGAAATATTATCTGGTTAGGACACGATCGCCCATTACTCTTATTACTTGTTTCTTTTCTTCATACGAAAGTGAAGGAAAGCAATTATTTAAAACTATTGTTCCACTTTTTCACTTTTCTTGCAAAAAATAACACTAATTTCATGAGTATCGCTAAAGGGTTCAACGCGCGACGGAGAATATCACATACGGACGCTCGCTCTCCGGCAGGCGTTAAAAGATAGCCAACACCTTGGCACGCTTTGACCCGCGAGTGTGGGGACGTCGCGCATGCGCTGCCACCTTCCGATCCGACCTGAAGACGTTGGAGGCAATCGCCAATGGCCTGAGCTGCGCTCGCGCACTGCCTGCGTTGCATGGACGCGCTGGTGCCGATCTATGACGCCGATCGCACGGAAGACCAAACAAATGAAAGAAATCTTAATAAATTCAAAGGAATAAATGATTTTTTTATTTCCTTGTGCGTTGACACACGACTTGTACACCTAAAGAAAACGCCACTGATGTGGAGAACGTAAAGAACATATAATGCACGCCAAATTATTTTTTAGTTGAGTATTCGCATAAAATGCATTAGTAATTAGGCGTTGGACAGACTCAAAAATGTTTTATATTAACTCTAATAGAAAGCCTGTGCACGCTATAGCGGACAGCACTATCGATCTCCTACGTATGCGCAGATGCACAAAGAGTTTGTGTTCACTCGAACGTTGAAGCAATCGAAAGCACTATCAATCTTCTGCGCATTCGCAGTTCAAGTTTCGCATCACTTTAGTGCAACTGCGCATGCGCAGAAGATCGATAGTGCTGCCCGCTATGGCTTGCACAAACTCTACAGTTAGTGCACCCTTGAACGTTAAGATCTATCGATCTTCTGCACATGCGCAGGTCACGTTTCGCATCACTTTTGTGTATCTGGCATGCGCAGAAGATCGATAGGCTGCTGCCCGCTTAGTGTGCAAAACTCTCTAGTTTGCGGGCCCCTGAACGTTAAAGCACTATCGATCTTCTACGCATGCGCAGATGCACAAAAGTGATGCGAAACGTGACCTGCGCATGTGCAGAAGATCGATAGTGCTTTATCGTTCGAGGGTGCACAAACTCTCTATTCTATATGGAATTTGTTACCGACTGTGGCGGCAGAGTATGATGCTAACTCTATTATCCATGGTGCTTAATCAAGTCTCAGATTCCTTTTGTGATGTCCTCGTCCGACAAAAATATAGTGCGCCACGAGAAATAATTGAAATTAAGAAGTGCAGTGTTATGTGCTCTTCTGTAAAAATTATTTTTTTCTTCATATATTACATTAGATTTACTTTTTGTGTGATAAATATTATTTTTATTTTAAAACCGATACTTGAATGCGAGATGCATACTGATGCACGTGGTTCCCGCCTTAGTGCTGTGTGGCGAGCTGCAATTGAGAGCTTTCTATTCACATTCGTGGCAGTTTTCTTTTACTGATTGTAAGAGCATGTTAAAAGATTTTCCACATACGAATTAAATTTATATATTTCCCGGACGCGCGTACGTGCATATATAACTTAGCGAAACTGTTAAAGACTTCTGCATAGGGATGCTTTCACAGGCGCCATTAGCACTTCACGAAGGGGCGTACCAATCGCGCGACTTTTCTTACCTCTCTTCCGCTGGCACTAACAAAATCGGTTACCACAAAACCACATATACCACCATTTAGAACTATTTAATTGCTAATTAATTACGCAAAAATTAATTTTTTTGCTCTTCAAACTTCCGAGTAAATAATTATAAACTAGCACTTCCGGTTTCCGCTGTCACTACCACAAACGGTTACCACAAAACCATATATGCCAACTTGTAGAGCGATTTAATTGCTAATTTAATTGCCGGCGCCGCTGCCCGCCCGGCTGACTGGCAAATTTAAATGAAATACACGAACTGGCCGAGAACTGACTTCGATATTGAAAATTATGCCAGTACTTTGGTATGTTCATAAAGGCCTTCCAAGTACTTTGCTGATGTTCGCTGAATGACCGTATGTGTGTCCTAATCTACGGTATGTTGGAAAATATTTGATTCTATCGTAGTACGTTCTGTAGTATCGAGTTAGAAATTTATTTTGTTCACATCGTATTGTTTCAATTGTGTCAGGCTATATTGCAAAACATTGCCTATGTGACATTAACGCCTTACAGGCTTATAGCAGAAGTATTTGTACACGTGACTTACTGTTCTTTCACAGTGGGAAAGTTATTTGTAAATCGAGGTTTGAATTATGGACATTTTTTGTAGCACCTGCTAGTCTGTCGGTAACCCTTCACTGGTTCCGATGATTCCCCGAAAATATCTAGGTGCTCCTCTATTAACTGGCGAACTCGCCCCGGACAGCGTTCCTGGTCGATGACACCGTTAACGGCCTTATCCACGTCCTGGAGAACCTCTTCCACTGTAGCCTGTATTTCGTAACCTTTGACCTCCAGCGCATCTATTCCAAAGACCACTGGACTGCTCCCAATACAACCTCTCGATCGTAGCATAACCCTCCTGGTACCTACGTCGACGACGGCTTGGTAAGCCCCCAATGCGTCCATCCCTACGATGACGTCGCGGATCAGTCCTCGGACCACAATCGCCGCTATTTCCATGGTCGTTTCTGCCAGAATCAGCTCCAACCAAACTTGCTTTCCCGTGGTATTTGCCAATTTTCGGTTAGCCATCACTACACGAAGCTTCCGCGTCGGCAGCTCTATCAATACCTGTCCACTCTTTCGCACCTTTTCACAAAATTCCTCTGACACTGCGCTTACACTGCTTCCCGAGCCAACCACTTCCAAGCCTTTCCTTTCGCTTTGTCCAAATCCCCTTCCAACAATCTGGCCGTTCCTTCTTCTTCATTTTCGTTTGGTTCGTGCCACCGTCTCGTCCCAAACGTATCTAGTTTTCCACTCTATTGCGTTGTTGCCACTGAACTCGCGTTTCCCCATCATCTCCCACGTTGCAATTTTTAATGTCCTGTTCCGCCCGTTCCGCGCATGACCGTTCACTATGGCCTTCCCTTGACTTTTGTTTTCGCGGTGCCTGACCGCCCTGTGACTTCTCGTTTTTCCCCTGCTCTTTCTCGGCGCGTACCTCCATTGCGCACATTTCATCCTGCCTACGCTTGCTATTATTATACCGGTTGGTATTGTTGCCACTACCGGAATATTGATTTCGACCGTCTTGCGTGTCGCGGTCGTCCCCATCGTTCGCCTGATCAAACCGGCTCACTCGCTCGATCAGCGCATCTATTGTTTCGGGCATGTTGTTCCACAACAAATTGCGAATTCCGTTCGGCATTTGTCTGATGAGTATCCTAATAATTGCAGCGGGGTTAAATTCCTCACTACAGACCTTGAAAGCACTAACCTTTCGGGTCACAAAATCACTCATGCTTTCGGAACCCTCTTTGCGAAACCTTTCCGACATCAATCGATACTTCAGCTCAAATTTGTGATGTTGGTTCCAGTAACGATCTAACAATTTGGCCCTCCATTCCTCATACGTTCTGGGCGTCGGTGTCAACGCCTGCCACCAATACTGTGCCTTAGAACTCAGGGCTTCTTCTACAAACCTAAGTTTTACGCCCTCGGGAATGCCATTAACTGTAAAATAATTTTCGAGAGCCGTCAAAAATGAATACGGCTGCTCCTTGCTCTCGCCGTGGAACCGTAAATAATTCGGCAACGTAGCGTGCCCCATCCCATTGCCTACTATTGCTGACCTACGTGCCATATCGACCTGTCGTTCGAGCTCCGCGATCTTATGTAAAATCGCCTCATCGATTTCTTTTGTCTGCCCGTTGTCTGTCATTTTTAGGTTGTCTAATTCGCCCTGCACGGTTGACCTGATATTATCGTCAATTTCGCTCATAGATCTTTCGAGCTGTCCCAACCTAACATCTTGTCGCATCGTGGCGTTTTTAATCCCTTCTACGCCCTTGCTGATGTCCGACAATTGCATTTGCTGCGACTGTATTTCATTCTGCAAACCGCCTACGACCATCTTCACGTCGTTGAGGTTAGAATTCACCTGCTGGTTGACAACCTCTTGAACGGCAAAGCGAGTTTCTATTCTCTCTTCAGTTGCCCTCGCTTCCCGTTCTACTCTGGACAAATGCGCGGCCGTTTCAATTTTGAACGCGCCCACTTCCTCGCGTATACTCGCTACAGTGGATTGCAGTTCACACTGCACTTTATCTAACGTGGAATTAATCCCTCGTATCTGATCCGTTACTTCCTCGAATTTGCTTTCGAGTCTAACGTTCATTTCCTGCAGATTATTTTCCACCCTAACACTACGTTCTTCGTTTTCCCTGGCTATTTGAACGTTGTCGGCCTTTATTTCCTGCAGATTATTTTCCAACCTAGCACTACGTTCTTCGTTTTCCCTGGCTATCTGAACGTTGTCGGCCTTTATTTCCTGCAGATTATTTTCCAACCTAGCGTTAGTTTCGGACATGAAGCGCCATATCATGGAGAGGGTAGGTTCTCCCACTGCTGGTTCTTCGCTCGGGATTTCGCTCGCGGTCCCTTGATCTGTCACCGTCTCCCGCACATCACTTGCTACGTTGGCTTCCCCCTCTACAGTACATTCTTTTATATTTTGGGAGTCCTCGCCCTCATCGTAAGCAGAAATTGTTTCGGACTCCGACGCCTCGCGTACGTTGTCTTACCGCTGCGCGTTTCCATGGTTACACAACTAATATTGGTATTGACCCGTTTTTTTATTTTAATTGTTGGTACGACGAACCGGTACCCCTTATCACGACGACCCATGTTGCGGCGCCAATGTAATTATATACTACTTCTATCCCCGTTAATACTCTCTTATAAATCACCACGCCCACACGTTGGGCGCCCAATGTAATATAATATATCTCTCCAATCAAATACGATGGCCCACGTTAGTGCGCCACTGTGATATTCTCTTACAAAATCTCACGACGATTGTAATCTTTTCATCGTCACGCGCACTATCTTGCCCTGCCCTAGCCCTAAATTATAATTGGGTGCCACATTATCGATTGCCCGTACCTCTGCTAGCTCGTACTATTATCTATTCCTTACCGTGTCGTAGTTCGCGCGCTCACTCCATACGGAGTTGAAGTAAGGGTCCGCTTCGTTAGTGCCTGGGTCAACATTCATACCACTACAGAATAAAAAGACATGGAATCACGGCAATTATGAGCCATTGGGATGCTCATGCATTTAATTTTGGATTTTTCTTCGCTGATATCCCTTTCGTTAACACAATCTGCCCCTCCGACTTACAAAACATAACAACACAAATATATACACACACAGGAAGAAAAACATATAAACATACACACTGAAAATACAATACAAAGAAAAATCTCATCCATCCATCAGAATGCGCATTCTGTCGTGACCTTCCTTATTATCCTTAGCCTAATAGCATAACTTGGTCTTCGACAGAACTTCTTTTCTTTCTTTTGAATGGAGCGTAAACAAACCAAAAAAACAAAAAACAATACAGTTATTGCACAATTCGTGCCACTTCCCTTTTTTGCAGCGATGTCACCTTCCGTCAGCGCCCGTCGCTGGTAGTTGTCACGCGCATTATTCACGCACGCAGTTCCCCGTTCTGCTACTACCAGATCCTCGATGCACTCCTCCGTTTAAAGTTTGCCAATGCATCCACAATTATTGTTTTTTGTCTTAATCGCGTCTTCCCTGAATGTTATTTCTATATCTCGCGATGTATATATATCTTTCGCGACGCTCCTATTTCCTGACACCTAATTTGCGTAACTATTGTCCATGCAGATTTTTCTTTCGTGAATTTCTAAATGAATTTAAATAAATTTTCGATACACTCAGTCTAAACAAGTGTTTTTATGCAACCAAAATAACTTAATAACGTTTTACACGACACTTCCGCAAAATTTTTCAAAAACTTAACACAACATAAAAACGCGTGCGATCATCCTCAGATCCGAACTCATTCTGTCTGCAACACAGTTCACATTGTTGGTCCCTACAATCCAAGTGACTCTCTTTTTTCCAAACACATACCCATCACCGTAATAAATGTTCGAAAACTCTTACATTTTCGCTGTTTTCGGGCATCTTGCGTCTTACTCTCTATTTCATAGTTTTATTAACTCTTGGTTTGTAATTATCACATTATCGAATTCCCTTTTCCCGTTTTCCCTTTTCCAAAAACCCTTTATTTTCCGTCTTCCCCACTCGTGATGACGTCACTTACATCTTCGGTCGCTCTTTTAATTCTTTTTTAGTTCGCTATGCTATGGAACTGGATACTAATTTATTAAAGCCTTACATAAATTCCCCCCGCGCCGTAACTAATTTTGCCCTGATCTAAATATTTTTCCCTATAATTTCTGTAAGTTTGGCCAAAATCCACCCAAGCATTCACTGGATATTCAACAAAACTCATCTTGTATATTTCCAGGAGTACAACAATGAGTTCCGTCTTCCATCTTCGTCATGTTATGCATGCAATTTATACCATTTATAACATTTACGGAACCCGTGGCTCGAATAACGTGGTTCTTGCTTTAAAGTGTTTCTAAATTTGGGTTCTATTCATTGTTCCTCACACATATTTCCGCCCCTTATGTTTTCTATTACTTTCCTAATAATTATGATTACGCGGCGTGTTGTCTATTGTTTGTTTCATTTTTTTATTTCCTCCTTGCTTACATAAAAGTTCCATGCATTCTTGCGGGCTTGTCCCACAGATCATTACAATACCTAACACTCCTTACTAGAGAATTTGTTCACCCTCGAACGTTAAAGCACTAACAATACTGCGCATCTGCATCTGCGCATGTGCAGAAGATCGAGATTGCAGTCGATTGCTGCCAGCTATTCTGTCATCTACAATGCACCCCTCTCTTTTCCTTTTCTGTTGACTGATTATAAAATAAGCTGCTGATATTGCCGCGCAAATAGCTAGATCCAATGTACAGAACAAAACTGAAGCACCTCACAGTGTTGCAATGTTGCAACGTGTGGACAAGGAAATAAATGCACGTGCGCGCGTTGAACGTTCGTCATTCAACTTTGAAATTTTATTCCGTGTCGCGCAGAAAAGATGCAGCGTGGGTACGTGCCTTAAGTCTATGCCCAAAGCATAGCTGATTATTACGGAATATAATAGTTGGCTTTGGCCAAAGAGAATCCCGGACCTACAAGAAAACTTATACCATATGTAACTCCCTCTCTTTTGGTAGGTATGAAAACTAAGAATAATGTACAGGTACTGTACTTATTACGTGCAGGTAATGTACTTGTACGTTTCTTCACTAGGTGTCAGAAGCTAACGTTTAAAATATCCAACGTTTAATAATTATTTACGTTACAAGTTGTTATAGACTAATAGAAGACATGTTACATACAGTGTTTTTTTTTTAAATTTCTACTTATTGAAAATAAACATTTAAAACCTTCATGATTATGGAATTGTCATCTCTCCCGATGTTCTGTAGCAAGCAGGTAGCAAGGATTGTTGGTATAGGATCTTGGTACAGTTTTTAAATATAATTGCAGTGCGCGGAAGGACCAGAAGGACAAAGAGGAACAAATGGGATTTATTTATTTATTTATTTATTTATTTATTTATTTATTTATTTATTTATTTATTTATTTATTTATTTATTTATTTATTCATTCATTCATTCATTCATTCATTCATTCATTCATTTATTCATTTAATTTCAATTTTATTTGAAAGAGATTGCACATTATGATGCATTATTTGAATCTTTTGCATGTACCTACACGGATGCTTTTCTGCTGTATCTGACTGTAGTTGCTATTTATGTATCTCATTTTTACCTCGAGTGCGTGGTCAAAGGAAGTATCGTGTCCCAGCAGTGTTAGGAGGTGAGGAAGGAGGGGTTACAGATGTAGGGGAATGAATAATGGGAGAGGTAGTACAAGGATTAGGATCAGGGGATAAGGTAATTGGGTCCAAAGGGGTTCCAAGGTTGATTGCCAAGAAGCTAAGCGCTTGTTTACCGATGTAAATATATATATATATATATATATATATATATATATATATATATATATATACACACACACACACACACACACACAGTATTTACAAATGCATTTTGGGGCCAGGAAATCTCCTAACTCATTTTAAAAAATGAATTGAGAGATACCCAGGCGAGTGATAGGGTAGTGCATGCAAGTGAAAATGTATGGGGGTGATCGTATCGAACAAAGAAGAGGAAGGAAAGAACGCGCGCGGTCCGTGACCCGTTTGTTAGAGTTCTGCTCCGGCATTTGTATGGTGTTGATCGGAGAAACCGCGGAAAACTACCGAGCAGAGAAGTCGGCCGCTAGAAGTCTCCTCCAGACAGCGACTGAATTCGACCTAGCTGAAAAGTTATTGTGGAAAATCCTGCCGCCGTCAGGACTCGAACCTAGGACCTCCCGGTCAGAGACGCTGCAGTGATATCAGTTGATGCACTGAGCTACAGCTACCGGTTTGAGTTAGGTTTATCAGTTATTGTTCAGAAATTTATGACTGTCAATTAGTAATTTATTGTAATTGACAAGTACAATAAATTGTTGCAATAAAAAAAGTAATAAGAAAACATTATTGTATTTACTGTATTTTGAGTATTTGAAGTATTTTAAAAACGTGTGTATTTAGCTATTCCAAACCAAATGTATTTTGAGTGTGTATTTAAATATTGAATTTAAAGTATTTTGCCCCACTCGGTCTGTTGTCCATAACTTCTGATAGAACTGTTTCCAATCTTTCTTCGATATAACTTACATTTTTGTTGTATCTTTCTCCTTCGCACGTCAGTCCTTAGGGCTTTGAACGCTAATGTCTGCCTTCCATGGACGTCATTCTCTATCCTACTGATAAAGTTCGATTGGGTTTTTGTCCAGTTTCCCTGATCCATTGAGCAAATTCTGAGATGGCCCCTTGATTTGCTTCTGGACGTAAATGTAGCTTCACTATGCGCACGTTTTGTTGAACCTTCCTTTTTCTCGTAGTGGTAGTAGAGCTTAGGGTGAGTTTCTATTTTGTTAACAATACAGAAAAATCAAATCTGTTTGTTCCTATACCGTTAAAAATAAGTTTTCTATAATTTGGCAACGAAAATATCTAGTTTTTGAAATGTTAATCCCTCGCTTTTTTAAATTTGTTGTTATTGTTGTTGTTATTATTATTATTATTATTATTATTATTACTATTATTATTATTCATCTTTCAATTATTAATAGTTAAATTGTTGGAAAGGGACTCTGAAACTCAAGAAAGCGTGCGCAGATGATTTTCTCCCTCATACGTCACATAGAGTTTTTGACTGTTTTTGACTAAATAAATAAATAAATAAAAGGGGGGTTGTCATTTTCTTAGCCATATTACGTTTTTGGGGGTAGCTTGTGTTTCTTCAGTATCATTTTGTAAATATCTCATGTAAAGTAGTCTTTTTTCTTCAATAGCTGTTTCAATTTCATCATTCCACATTTTTACACTTCTACGTCTAATAATTTTGTTCTTCTTCCCCAAGACTTCATAGGCTACTTTTAGGATACTATCTTCCATTCATCCTCTATATCGTCGCATTCAGGTTTTTGTTTTAGTGCTTCTGTTAGCCTCTTTACATATAGATTTATTATACTGCTCTCTTCTAAAAGGTATGACTTGAACACTTTCTCATTTGAAGCTATGCTATCGATGTTCCTATTATACCATTTTTGCAAGTATGTCTATCTTTGTCACTACTAAATAGTGATCTGAGTAAATATCAGCCCCTCTAAATACATCTCTCACTCTTGGTGGTAGTTGTTGATGGTTTACTCTTCCATAACAGTCTTAAAGTAATATTTCAGTTCTACCATTAAGAACCAGAAAAATTGAGAAAATAAGAAAAAAATAAGTTTGAGCGGCGATGGATGGCTTTTATTTTATCTTTTTATATGAATTATATGATACATTCTCTGATTATCACGATGTAAAAGCCATTTTGCTGTATTCCTTTGATTTTTTCCACAAATTACACAAATGTATTTTTTTTAAATACCATGCACATTAATACTTCCATTACCAGCGATGTGTATACATTATTTCATTTGTGAGAACATGTACTTCAAATAGTGTCGTATAAATTTTCTCGAAAACGTAGAACTTTTCTGTGAAAATCAGCTCAAAATTCCGCATTTTCAAAAACGCTGGAATATTTTCTCAAAAACGGCACTAATTTGTTTCTTTAAAGTTTTTGTACGGTTGGTGCTAAATGTACTAAATAAAATTACATTAATGGCATTTTTCTTTTGTTTTTTATATTACACAAATGTATTTTTTTAAATATCTCTCACGCCGTTAAAATTAACATTACGGATATTTACTTTACATTATTGCATTTGTGAACACAAGTTCTACAAATTATTTCCGATTAAGATTCTTGAAAACTCAAAACTTCTCTAGGAATATTAGCTCAAAATTGCGTATTTTCAGAAATGTTCAAACAAAATTTTCTCAAGAACGGCTGGAATTTTATTTAAATTTCCATTTATACAGGTACATTTGTGTATTTTCTACGAAAATTTGGATATAGAATATTACTCTTCTGCAATATTCTTAAAGACATATTTCAATTCTGTTTTTAGGAGACCGAAAAATTGAGAAAAAGTGATATAATTTCTATTTGGCGCCGATAGGTAGCAGCTTGAAAGAAGGTGGGCAATACGGGAAAGCTAGCCTAGACCAAAGAGATTAGAAAACTAATGCGAGAAAATCTGTACCTTTGTATAGCATCACTAATTCAAATGAGTAGTTCAGCGTAATTTTGCATTTTCGCATTTACCGCACTTCGTTTGCTAGAATTTTTCAGGAGTTATCGGGTTTCAAAACAACAGTGGGAACGGCGCCAAACGGCAGTTTAAAATTCTCAGAATAAATTCTCATTGTTGGCGGTGATTATGAGAATAAGGAATGGAGTTTTGGTTTGATGAATTAAATTCAGATCAATTTTTGCACCTAATACACTACGATTGGTAATGAATCAGTTTTACAAGTGATGGCCAAGACGTGTTAATTTGGGCAGAAATTGCAGTATTATAATTTAAGTTATTTAACTGTTAATGATGCAAGGGGGTACGTACTGTTTTAGCATTAATAGTTTTTCTGGCATGCTACTTTCCCAGTTCAGAGAAAGTTGTCTAATGTTGCGAGGAAGAATGGCCGTAGACAGAAACGTATTGCCGAGCCCCGGTATCGAAAAGTGGATAAATCTTGTTTTTATTTACTGATGAGTCACGTAAGCTCTTGTAATTTTTGAACGGTTAAAGTTATTGCAATTGTAAAGATTTGTGGGACTAGCCCGCAAGAATTCATGGAACACAGAACTTTTATGTAAGCAAAGAGGACCATTAAACCATTAAACCATTAAACCATTAAACATTAAACCATTAAACCATTAAACATTAAACGATTAAATTCAATAGAAAAGTTTAAATCCCAAGTGAAATCGTTTCTGCTGCATAACTGTTTCTATACAATTGGAGACTATACTGAGCATCACAAGAAAAGGAACATTAATTTTAACAATGATACATAATGCATTATTTACCATTTGGACTGTATAAATGAGTATAAACAACCTGTAACAACTATTGTACTACAGCTTCCGGGTCATTGACCCCCATCTCGATCAGGTTTTTCGTCCAGTTTCCCTGATCCATTGAGCAAATGCTGAGATGGCCCCTTGTTTTGCTTCTGGACATAAATGTAACTTCATTTCTGTGCACGTCTTCTAGAATTCAGTGGGAAATACATTTATTCAAATTATCGTTTCCATGTTGTCGCGGCAGGAAGTAATAAGAGCCAAAATTTATTGCTTATTTTCTTTGAAAATGAAAATAGGTTTTATTACATGGGAGTTTTTTGTTTTTTTTTCTCCCTTTCAAAATTCAAAATTTATTGCTTGTTTATCCTTGAAAATAGGTTTTATTACATGGGAGTTTTTTGTTGTTTTTTCTCCCTTTCAAAAATTCAAAATTTAAGTAGTATATGACTTGGTGTAGAGATCGCAGAATTTTGAAAATGTGCACACAATTCACTTTTCCCCATAGCACGTCATACGCAGTTTTTAACTGTTTTTTTGACGCAAATAAATAAATAAATAAATAAATAAATAGAGGAACTAAGAATGAAACAAACAATAGACAACAGCGCCGCGTAATAATAATTATTAGGAAAGTAATAGAAAACATAAGGGACGGAAATAGGCGTTATGAACAGTGAATAGAACCCAAATTTAGGAACATTTTAAAACAAGAACCACATTATTCGAGCCACGGGTTCCGTAAATATAATAAATTGTTAAATTGCATGTATAACAAGGCGAAGATTGAAGGCATGGCACTCATTGTTGTACTTCTGGAAATATACAACAAAACGAGTTTTATTGAATATCCAGTGAATGCCTGGGTGGATTTTGGCCAAACTTTCAGAAATTATAGAGAAAAGTATTTAGATCAGGGCAAAATTAGTCACGGCGCGGGGGAATTTATGTAAGGCTCGGAATAAATCAGTATCCAGTTTCATAGCATAGCGGATTAAGAAAGAATTAAAAGAACGACCGAAGATGTAAGTGACGTCATCACGAGTTGAGAAGACGGAAAATAAAGGTTTTTGGAAAAAGGAAAACAGGAAAAGGGAATTCGGTAATGTGACGATTGCAGACCGAAAGTTAGTAAAATTATGAAACAGAGAGTAAGACGCAAGATGCCCGAAAACAGTGAAAATGTAAAAGTTTTCGAACATTTCTTATGGTGATGGGCATATGTTTGATAAAAGACAGTCACTTGGATTGTAGGGACCAACAATGTAAAATGTGTTACAGACAGAATGAGTTCGGGTTTGATGATGATCGCACGCGTTTTGATGCTATGTTAAAATTTTGGAGAAATTTCGCGGAAGTGTTGTGCAAAAGTTATTAAGTTATTTTCGGTTGTATAAAATCAATTGTTCAGATTAAGTGGAGCGAAAATTCATTTAAATTTGTTTAGAAATTCACGGAAATATCCGCACGGACAGTATTCACGCAAGTTAGGCGCAGGAAACAGGAGCGTCGCAAAAGCTATATACGTCGCGAGAAATAGAAGTAACATTTAGGGAAGACGTGATTAGTGCAAGAAACAATGATCGTGGATGCATTGGTAATTTTTAAATGGATGAGTGCATCTGGGATCTGATGGCAGCTGAACGGGAACTGCGTGCATGAATAATGCACGTGACAACTAGCAACGACGGGCGCTGACGGAAGGTGACATCGCTGCAAAAAGGGAAGTGGCACTAATTGTGCAATAACTGTATTTTTTTGTTGTTTGTTTACGCGCAAGTCCAAAGAAAGAAAAAAAATTCTGTCGAAGACCAAGTCATGATATTAGGTTAAGGATAGGATTATAAAAAAGGTCACGACAGAATGCGCATTCTGATGTATGTATGAGATTTTTTTTTTGTATTATATTTTCAGTGTGCATGTTTGTATTTTCTTCTCCTGTGTGTTTATGTATTTGTGTTGTCATGTTTCGCAAGTCGGAAGGGCAGATGCTTATGGATAGGATATCAGCAAAGGAAATCCGAAATTAAATACATGAGCATCCCAAATGGCTCATAATTGCCTTGAATCCATGTGTTTTTATTCAGTAGTTGTATGAAATTTGACCCAGGCACGAACGAAACGGACCCTTACCACAACTCCGTATGGAGTGAGCGCGCGGACTACGACACGGTAGTAAATAAATAATGATTCGAGCTAGCAGAGGTACGGGCAACCGATAAGCGAAGGTATTGTGGCACCCAATTATAAGTTAGAGCTAGGGCAGGGAAAGATAGTGCACGTGACGAGGAGGATACGTTGCATTGGACGCCCAACGTGTGGGCGTGAGTGATAAGAGCAGGTTACACAATGCAGTTTTCACGAGAGTGCATGAGGGAATGGGGCTAATTGATACGTGTATTCATTTATATTTTAACACTTGTATTTTACGAGATAGTTGAGGTAACTTGTTTTTTTTTTTCAAATGGAACAATACATATTATTCAGTCTACCATGACGAGCGTTAAAAGACGAATTCAATAATATACATATTGTCATGTGCTAGATAAGCATTTTTTGTTTATTTTTTATTTGTTTGCGACTCGTGTTTAACGGGTATTTTGAATGTTCAAAAAGGGATATTTTGACAAACAGACGGACGTTTACCGTCAATGGATTTTTCAGTGTCAAGGACCCACAAAACATGTATTCTCATCGCACCACATCATGCAGGAAGTCATTTACTAAATATAATAACAGGATTTATCCACTTTTTCGTTACCAGGGAACGGCAGTTTTTGAGAAAATATTTTTTTTTAGAATTTGCATAAATTTCATACATAAATTACCCGAAATCGACTCATTGTTTTAAAAAAATGACCTCTTGACTTAACCTTTTGAGAGAGCTGAGTATTTACAGCAGATTTTGTCTGAGGCAAAAATCGCTATCTTCAATTTTGTAGTTTTGAAATGTCAACTTTTTTGCAATTTTCGAAAATACAGAGCGTACGCCGAAAATGGGACAAGCACCATATTTTTACTGCTCTTGACTCATGCGAGGAGAAAATGTAAAGAAAATTAGAAAAAGGTTTTGAGAAAAGGTTTTCGAAATTTGGATACATTTCAGACAAATTACACGAATGACTCGGACTGTCCTAGGGGTCGAAACGATAATTGCACACTTTGTGTCAGAAAACAACCGCAAGATAATACAATACAATGGATCTCCGGCCAAGACCAAATTCAAGCAGACTAACGACGCGGATATTGTTGTGTACGGAGCGGAAGGCCTACTGAAACAGATAGGGCAGATAGTCATCGAGCCCCTATTTATTTATTTATTTATTTATTTATTTATTTATTTATTTATTTATTTATTTATTTATTTATTTATTTATTTATTTATTTATTTATTTATTTATTTATTTATTTATTTATTTATTTATTTATTTATTTATTTATTTATTTATTTATTTATTTATTTATTTATTTATTTATTTATTTATTTATTTATTTATTTATTTATTTATTTATTTATTTATTTATTTATTTATTTATTTTACGTAAAAAAACAGTTAAGAACTGCGTATGACGTGCTATGGGGAAAAGTGAATTGTGTGCACATTTTCAAAATTCTGTGATCCCTACACTAAGTCATATACTACTTAAATTTTGAATTTTGAAAGGGAGAAAAAAAACAAAAAAACTCCCATGTAATAAAATCTATTTTCAAGGATAAATAAGCAATAAATTTTGAATTTTGAAAGGGAGAAAAAACAAAAAAACTGCCATGTAATAAAATCTATTTTCAAGGATAATTAAGCAATAAATTTTGAATTTTGAAAGGGAGAAAAAACAACAACAAAAAAACTCCCATGTAATAAAATCTATTTTCAAGGCCCCTAGCCAGAGACGATGGACGCTGAACGTTTCTGCGCAACCCTGCAGAATTTGCGAAGGGCCACTGAGAACTTGCCACGAGGGAAGCTGACCTCCAGCACGAAAACGCTCGGCCACACAGCTCGGCTCGCTACAGATCTTTTGCCGCACTTCTTCATTACGACTTACGCAGTCGAAAGTATGTAATGCGTGAAAAACAGCGAATTATCGACAGAAAAACTCTTATTACAGGGCCCTGGTAAAGAAAAGGTGGATAAATCCAGTTTTATATTTAGAAAACAATCCTCGAACACAACAGAATCCATGTTTTGTGGGTCTTTGTTACCTAAAAATCGAATGACGGCACAATGTCCGTCCGTCTGTGAACAACGCTAGCGGCTAAACCGTTCAGCCGATTTCCTCCAAAATTGATACCAATAGATGCTGATGTCACGAACCCTTGAATTTGAGACCTATATTTTTCTGTGGGGGGGGGGTACTTTAAATGAAGCCCCTGGGGCATTTTTCAAATTTAAAAAAATGTTTTTGATTTAATTGTTGTTGTTGGATTGTGCGTTTAAGAGAATTGTACAGGTCACATGTTCGTTGAACACTAATTTTTCGAAAACTGCAAAAATTAAAATTTTTTTGGGCATCCTCCTATGACTACTATTATGAAGATAGATATTTGTCCCTTAATGAAATCTGATCCATAAAGACAGATTTTGAAATAAGATCGTGTACAATTTTTCAAAAATTTAAGTATGTTACGCGTAATTTTGCGTGAAAATACATGCGAGAAAGTACGTGCTGCTGTAGCACCATTTATTCTCTTTTAATCAATTAATTCTCTTTTTGCGGATGGAAGCGATGAGGTAGATATGGGCACGAAAGAGATGACAAAGAACCATGTAGCGGGAAGGACGAACACGAAAGAAGAAAGTCCGTTATCACTTCCGGCGAACCGGGAGCAGTACCTCAGTGACTCCTCCACACAGCGATGCAGTGACATCAACTGATGTCACTGCACCGCCTCTGACCGGGAGGTCCTAGGTTCGAGTCCTGATGGCGGCAGGATTTTCGACACTAGCTTTTCAGCTATCTCGAATTCGGTTGCTGTCTGGAGGAGAATTCTAGCGGCCGGCTGCTCTGATAGGTAGTTTTCCGTGCTTTCTCCGATCAACACCAGGCGAATGCCGGAGTAGACTGTACCCTACCAAACGGGCCACGGACCGCGCGCGATCTCTCCTTCTTCCCTGTCCTATCATCTCCCCTTACACACACACTTACACTAACATGCACTATACTACTACATATTCCGGAAGACCGGTGGGGAGCTTAGAGCTTGTCCCGGCTGGGGCGGTGCCCCGCTGGTGGGAGAGTCCTGGTTAGGGGGAAACCCCACTAGCCGACGGTAGGTCGGTGCCGGATCTCGTCATCCAGCGGGGAAGATCACCGCCATCTCCCGAGAAAAAACATGCAGTACACTAACGGAACTAATGACCAAAGCAGTTGACGCGCCCGGAAACAAAACAATCAATCAATCTTAAACACAACTCAGCGGGGAGGGGGGGATAGGATATTAGTAACTCACGTTAAGAGACCGGGAGCGGTAACTCAGTGTATCAACTGATGTCACTGCACCGCCTCTGACCGGGAGGTCCTAGGTTCGAGTCCTGATGGTAGCAGCATTTTCGACACTAGCTTTTCAGCTAGCTCGAATTCGGTTGCTGTGTGGAGGAGGATTCTAGCGGCCGGCTGCTCTGATAGGTAGTTATCCGTGGTTTCTCCATTCAACACCAGGCGAATGCCGGAGCAGTACCCTACCAAACTGGCCACGGACCGCGCGCGATCTGTCCTTCCTCTTCCTTGTCCTATCCTCTCCCCTTACACACACACTTACACTAACATGCACTACACTACTACATATTCCGGAAGACGGGTCGGGAGCTTAGAGCTTGTCCCGGCTGGGGCGGTGCCCCGCTGGTGGGAGAGTCTTGGTTAAGGGAAATCCCCACTAGCCGACGGTAGGTCGGCGCCGGATCTCTCCATCCGGCGGGGGAAGATTACCGCCATCTCCCGAGAAAAAACATGCGCTACCGCTCCCGGTCTCTTAACATGAGTTACTAATATCCTAGCCCCCCGCTCCCCGCTGAGTTGTGTTTAAGATTGATTGATTGTTTTGTTTCCGGGCGCGTCAACTGCTTTGGTCATTAGTTCCGTTAGTGTACTGCATGTTTTTTCTCGGGAGATGGCGGTGATCTTCCCCAGCTGGATGGCGAGATCCGGTGCCGACCTACCGTCGGCTAGTGGGGTTTCCCTCTAACCAGGACTCTCCCACCAGCGGGGCAGCGTCCCAGCCAGGACAAGCTCTAAGCTCCCGACCGGTCTCTCGGAATATGTGGTAGTGTAATGCATGTTAGTGTAAGTGTGTGTGTAAGGGGAGATGATAGGACAGGGAAGAAGAAGGAGAGATCGCGCGCGGTCCGTGGCCCGTTTGGTAGGGTACTGCTCCCGCATTCGCCTGATATTGTCAGAGAAACCATGGAAAACTACCGATCAGAGCAGCCGTGTGTTTAAGAGATGGGGTTAAAAATGTACTCCTAAAAGGTGTTTTTACGGTTTTACGTTTATTTTTTTAGATCTTCAATAAGTGTTATTTACACTATACTTAACATGTAGTTAATGGAGCGCAATACATTACATGCGCTATGTTAAACATTTACAATGGAGTGCTATAGTTAAACCATATCACTCCATTGTACTATTCCTGTGCTGAGAAAATATATTAAAACTATTAAATATAAAAATATAGAATATATAAAAAATATAATTAAAATGGTTTCGTATATAAAAGTATGTGCTCCATTCCAAAGGGGTGGATAGTTTTCATTCCTTGCCATACATACATTGTTTTATCGAGTATAACTCACTACTTCGGAGAAACATATTGATGCGAGGGATGTTAAAGGGCAGCGTGACAACGCAAACCTTCAGAAGTTTATTGAGTGATTTCAATCCCGTGATCCTTTCTCTGTTACTAATTTTGTTATGTCCATCAGCACAAGAATCATCGGTGATAACTCAATCAACTGACTTTGAAATTGGCAATTCCTCAATGCTCGTTTTGGGTGGTCGAATCTTTGACATCTAGTTTCTCCGAAAAAAAAAAAAAAAAAAAAAAAAGTAATGTGTAGAGACAGGATTTCCTTGTATTATCAAATTCTAATGCATGCAAGGTTTTCGGTATCGAGGACACACAAAACATGAATTTTGACTACACCACGTGTTAAAGGATTTTTTTCCAAAATTTAGCACCTGAATTTATCTACTTTTTCATTACAAAGGCCATGTAATAAGAGTTTTTCTGCCAAAAATTCGCCGTTTTAAACAGGATTAAATAATATTCTCCCTATGCGTAAACGGTAGTGAGAAAGAAATGTATTAAGTTTAGATTTAAGAATTTTTAATATGTTTTTGATCTTATGTGTTAAAGACAGAACATTTTTCACTGCAATTGCTTTATATTAATGTATATTACATGATTCATACAGTGCAACGTTTCGAAAAGCAGTTTCCATCGTTAGGCTTAATTGACAAAATAAATAAATATCATGTTTTAACAATGGTCAGATTCAGATACAAACAAAAGAATATATTATTAATGTACACAAGTTACATCAAAACGCACCTTGATAAAAACTTTTGAATATCTCAGTATAATATTATATTACTGTATGAAAGGAAGTAGACAAAGAGAGATTGAGACGGACATTACAAAATTAAGTTAAACAGAAAGAAGTTAATAGTAAGAGAACTATATTAATTTTGAGAAAAATTAATTAATAATTCATCATATAAATAAGTAAATTTATTAGATTCCACCTGTGTTTAAATGTTTTGAAACATATTAATCTGGGATATAAGATAATTTCTAACCGGAAATAATTCAAACTTTTGAAATCGACAATCAGAGTTAACTCTGAAAATCAGACCTATGGCACCTTGTGTGGCACAAAGTGTATTTCACTCTATTCTTATAAGAAATTTAACGAAAAAATTGGACCCGCTTTTGAGAACATTTTGAAAATGTCCCAGGGGCTTCGTGTAAATTACCCCCAAAGTTTAAAAAATGTTTTTCAAAATCTCAAAGCTTCGACAAATCTCAAAGCCAGATGGACAGAGGTTTCTTCAATTTGCAAAAAAACCTGCGCATGGTTTAGGCAGTAGTAGTGTTTACAGGCGGACGGTCGGTCGGACGGACGGACGGACGGACGGACGGACGGACGCACAAACGCACGGACAGACGGATCGACAGACGGACGGACAAACGGAGGGACAGACAGACGGATAGACGGACGTTTCGATAAAAAAAAAACACTTTTTGGCTGTCAGGGGCCGCCAAAACGGGTATTTCCGGTGAAATCTCGAACTCCATTTTCCGCAGCATTACATAACTTTCTCTATACTACGTATATATATACGTATACGAGAAAGTAACTAATGGTGCTATAGAAAGGCACAGAATTCCTCGTACTAGTTAGTTTCCTAATCTGTTTCGCCTGGATTTCCGTTTTTTTCTCAATCTCTCCTCCCAGTTGCTACCTATCGGCGTCAAAAATCATTTGTCGAAATTTATTTATCATTTACAGAAATAAACTTATGGTTCTACAGCAGAACATATTGCAGAACATATTGCATTCTGCAGCAGAATTTTGATCGTAATTTATAAAATATGTAATTTTCGAAAATGTAGAGTTGAACGAAAATGAACGTGAACCGTTTATAAAGTGTCCCTTGCTCTATCCGAGGGGAAAAAATGAAACAGGTTTTGAGAAATAAAATTTAAATTCGTTTTTACTTCAAGCATTACTTCAAGAACTTTGAAACAGGGTAAGCAGTACCGTGACTAATCACATGATTGTAACTACAATCGATTCGAAAATCATGAACGCAAAATATAGCTTCATCATTCACTAAGAAATTTCACTTACATTTCTCAAGTACTTACGTACCTATTAGAGGTCTCACTTTAGGCAATTGAAATTCACAGACATGAGTAATAGGTACAGCTTTCGCAACCAGAAACAGCCCACGAACGATTTCAGTAATAAAATGATTCCAACGGATGCACATGAAATAAAATCACTACGTAGTAATACACTGTGATAAACTTAAACCACAACACTACGCCTATGGCTGACACACATATACACTTGTACGTAATATTCTTTCAGTATTCCACTGATGAATAGCTGTCGTGTTCATTTTTCCAACTGGATCAAAGCAAAGACATTGTTTAATAACAACATTCTTGTCATGGTAACCAATTTCATTCCCACTGGCGAATTCTCTAAGCAAGTGAAAACAAAACAAAAATCACATATACAGTAATATTTACAATAATTCGAGAAATTGTTGTAAGACAAAATATTTAAAAAGATTTTCAATTGACGCGATGGTTTACGTGTGCAATAGATAATTTTTATTCTTTGTGATTGAAAAACACCTACAGTTGTACTTTCTCGCATAGTACGTATATACGGAGTAATTAATATACGTAGTATACAGAAACTTATATAATGCTGCGCGAAAAAACGGCGGATTTTCGGCGGAAAAAAGTTAATGGCCGGGCTCTGGTGGCGAAAAAGTGCATAAAACCAGTTGCTAAATTAAGAGAAACAATCCTCAAACACGTGGTATAGCCAGAATACCTGTTTAGTGGGATGGTCCTTTATGCCGAAAAACCAATTGGAAGCAAAACGTCCGTCCGTCTGCCTGTCTGTCCGTGTGTCCGTCCGACTGTGAGCACTACTAGCGCCTAAACCACAAGTACGATCTTTTCAAAATTGAAGAATCCTATGTCGATCTGGCTGTAGTTGAAACTTTGAAGTTTTGAAAACATTCTTTGAAATTTGGGGGTACCATGCATGACGTCCTTCGGATATTTTCAAAATTTTCTCAAAAACGGCTACAATTACGACTACTCGTAATTCAAAACGACTATTCGTCGTTTTTGTGACTTCCAGATAGCAGAAAACTGATGATGATGGCTAACCCATCGAAAGCCGCTCTTATTGAAATAAATAGTATTGTCGACAATGACAACGCCTTCAATCATTTCAATTATGTAAATGTCAACTACAACCCACCACTAATGCAAAATACAAGACCATATAAGCCGGCTACACTAAGGAAATTAGAATACTTTACTATGAGAATGTGTGTGCCACTCTGTAGAACTACTAGTTTTTGTGCCGAGGTAGAGCAAAGTACGCATAAAACCGGCGCGTGTCTGTTTTTCAGTAAAATCTTTGGATTTTTGAAAGAAAGTAAAAGTAATGAAAATTCGACATTTCTCGTGCAACTACTTTATTAACATAGGATATTTTTTTTTCTTAATGAAATATATCCATTAACAGTAGATTTTTAAGTAATGTCATTTACAAATTCTCCATGATATGCGTACATTCCGTGTAATTTTGCGATAAGCATGGCAATTAAAAAAATAAACCAAATTTTATCAAAAGCGGCTTCAAATTTTTTTCTTTAAACTGATCGAAAATTGCCAAATGTTCCACATTTTGCCAAACCGTCCTACAATTACATTATTAAAATTGAATATTTTGACCTAATAGAATCTTTTCTTCAATCGTTCTGTCATTTCATACATGACGTCTTTTTCAAAATATGAGTAGGTTTCAGGATGTTTTGAGAAACTTTTTGATGATGAATCCAACGAAAGAATGAGAATTCATTCTAAGTTTTCCAGTGACCGCTGTGAGCTCAGATGGCTGTGTGAGCATGCTAATGTGAAGATTTCCGGTTCGAATCGTGGCCCGCACAGTATATGTTTTCATTCTTTAACATTATTGTAAGTGCAGAGGGCACACAATATACTAAATTCACTCCCAGAAGGACGATTTTCATTAAAATTTGAATTTTTCCAAAAATTAAAGTGATGATTTTTTTGTCGCTTCACCAGACGTTAGCTTAACAACTTTTCTGCAGAAAGGTGAAGTGTTGGTAGGATAAAAGTTGCAAAACTACAATAATACGTAATTGTTACAATTAAAATGAAGTACGTGTTGTATCATCACTAGTTACTCTCGTACACGTAGTGTACAAAGTATCTCAAAATACGTGTTACATCCTTCTAAAGCATGTATGGGGATTGAAGATGATCACATTTTTCCAGCAATCGCGAGCGAAATATCTTATAAATAAGTTTCAGTCATCCGTTTCTTAAATATCGCGCCCCTGGTTGGTAGGCAACTCATGCTGCAGCGATGTTTACAAGGAGCGCTTTCAGTTGCAGGGAAAGAATGTTAAAGTTTTTGATCGAAAGTACATATGTGCTCGAATAGATGTTAGAAGCAGTATGCTTATTAAAGTGACGCATCTCTGATTTTCAGTTGAACCTTTCAATTTTCGAAAATTGCAAAAGTGTATGCCCATCTGTAACTACACATACGTATTTTTGAATATAGATATTTTTCGTTAATGAAATGCATGTGGTTCTGGTATTGAGTAATCCCTCAAAGAGAATTCCGAAGAGATGTTGACAGTCTCCAGCGATCGCACGCAGTTGGTGGCACGTCCGAGAGGTGGCAGCAGGGCCAAGCAGTTGCGGGGGCAGCCGCTAGGGGTCAGTGGCGTCGGCGGCGGGAGGCGGCAGCGGCCGGCGGGCGCCCTGGCGGGCCCGCGCGCGCGTTCGCCCTGCGCGCCGCCGCTCATGCGCCCGGCGCGGCGCGGCGCCGCCGCCCCGCCCCGCCCCGCCCGCGCCGCCCGCGCCGCCGCCCCGCGCTGCGTGCGCACAGTGCCGCGAACGGAGTGGCGGCGAGGATGCGGCGCCGCCCTGCCATGGGGCGCTGAGGCCAGCAGGCGCTGCTCGTCTCCTCGCCCGCGTGCGGCTCACGCGTGGCCACGCACGCGTCGTCGCACTCGCCTCGCCTCCGCCGCGCGCCCGCGCCCTCGCCCGCGCCCGCGCCCGCGCCCGCGCCACGTGCCTGCTGCCCATGCTGACGACTGGTGGCGCGGCGCCGTCAGCTTCGTCTCCACGCCAGCAGCGCAGTAGCACGCCCGAGGAGGATGTCGCGGCGCAAGCAGGCCAAGCCGCGCGCGCTCAAACGTAAGTGGACGACCGCCCGCTCGCGCCGCGCCCGCCCCCGCGCCGCCCCGCGCCGCGCCCACCGCCCACGTCGCGCGGACGGGCCGGGTCGCCGGCCCCGCCCTCCCGCGCACACACGCACTTTAATTCTCGCGGTGAAATATCAGCCCGCCGCCGAAATCCCATCTCGGGCCCTGGGGGTGGCGCGGGGGAGGGGCGCGCGGGTCGGAGGCGGCGGCTTGACAAATCCGTCCCTTGTGCGCGGCCCCGCCGCCGCTCCCCGCTGCACCCGCGCGTCATGCCGGAACAAATGAGATATTCCGGCCCCGGGAGCGGCAATCGGTCACCGGCGCCCGCGCCCGCGCCGGCGGCGGCGGCGGCGGAGGCGGAGGCGGGCGGCCCTCCGCGCCTCGGCGCCGCCGCCGCCGCCTCCGCCGTCCGCAGGTGTCGCGAGCGCCGATTGTCCAATTTCCTGCGCGCTAATGACAAGACGCGCCTCCCGCGCGCCGCCGCGTCGCTCGGGCGCCGGCGCCGCCGCCCGCGGGCGAAGCCCGGGCGCGCGAGGAGGCGGAGGCGGAGCCATCGGCGACCCGAGTCCCGAGATGTGCTTTATTTTCCTTACGCCGCGGCGTCCGCGGCGCCGCGCCCCGCCCCGCCCCGCCTCGCCGCGCGGCCCGCCGGATTGCCGCCGCCGCGCCGCATGAATAGGTGATGGAGGGCGCGATATTAGCGCGGGCGGCGCTAGCACCCGCGGGCGGCCGCCCGTCGCGCCGCCGCCCGCCGCCGCCGGTGTTATATGGCCCGCTGTATAGGTGGCGCGGGGCTCAAGTGTCGAACTCTTATGCTCATACACCATCCGACCCGACGAGGAGTTACGTCTCCCGCGGGCGCGCCGCCGCCGCGCCGTCGCCGCACCGCCCGCCCGCCGCCCCCGCCGCGACCTGCGTCGCCCGCCGCCGCCGCCACCGCAGTCATTACGGCGCCCGGGCGTTTTATGTGGCGTCCGCGAGATTCCGTGGAGACAGGCCGGGGGCGGCGCGGGCGGGTCCGGCGCCCGGATCATAGCGAGTTTAATAGCCGGCAATAAACTGCTGCCTCAGGTAGCAGCGCCCCGCGGTCCCGCGGGAACGCCCCCCCCCCCCCCGTCGCCGCTGCGTCGTGTCACCTGGCGGCCCCGGGCGACGGCGCGGGCGATCGCGCCTGTTCCGTCTTCCACGCGACACCTGTCCGTCGCACTCGCGCCAACTTGGCGCCAAGACGCTCCGTGTCACGCCGTGACGGCTGCTGGCATTACTCATTCCGGAAGCAGTCTCCGCCGCCGCCGTCCGCGGCGCCCCAAACCTCAAACCCTTCTACTCACCGCCGCTGCTCTCGCTCCCGCTCGCCGCCGCAGAGTCGACCGCCGGTACATTAGGGAGCTTATGTTTTGATACGTCGGCCCGAATGCATTATCGAGTGTCATTGAAAATGCACGCGATACCGGTTTACCCGAAATGCACTCGGGCCGCGATGCACGGTGCGGCCGGCCTGCATAAACCTGTCGGAATAAATGCTGCATTATGAGCCGGCCACCGCTGCATAATTGAAGGCGATATCGATTGCAACTGTTTGTCTAAAATACGATTCGTCAGTGCGGCAAATCGCCGGGCGCGCATTGGTCGGCGGCGTCACGTGCCGGCATATTTGCGACTAGTTCATTAGCCGCGGCGGCGGCGGCGGCGGCGGCTCGCGGGTTAATTAATAATGCATAAGTTTATAAATCACCGCCCGCGCGCCTGATGGACTGGCGGCCGCGGCCGCACGCATTTGCATGTGGCCGCGCTGCATACGTTAACCTAATCTGGCGGCCAGATATGCGGGCCAGATTTTGAAAACCGGCCGTATCAGCGCCGCCGCGGGCTAATGGAATCGCGCCCGCGAGCCCCGCGGCGGCGGAGCGACTGGCGAGCGGAGCGGAGCGGGAGGGGAGAGGAGAGGGGGGAGAGCGGCGAGCGACGGACGCCGCCCAGCGGACTCGGACGCCGTCGAGCGCCGAACTCCGGAGCCGCGAGGCGGCAACAAGTGCGGGCGGAGGGGGGCGGGGCACATTCCGCGCTGTCATTCCTGCGCGCGCCCATTGTCCGCGATGACTTGTAAAAACGCTGGGCCTCCTATCGATTTTCAAATCAGTCGGAAGGAGCTGCTCCATAAAGCGCAGCTGCCGTCGTCACCGCCGCCGGCGGCCGCGCGGCCGCCTCTTGGTGCTCGCGCGGCGCCTGAGCGTTTGCCGATGGCGCGCGCTCCCCCGCGCTGCCCCCGCGCTTGCGCCCGGCGCCGCCGCCACCGCCGACTCCCGCGGGACGGCGACACATCAGTTAAAATTGTCCGTCCGTTTGTAGCCGTGTCGTTCAATATTCCATGTATGTGCGGTCCCCGGGCGCTGCGCCCTCATCACTCAGCACACGCGGCTGGGGCCGGCGCGGCGCGGCGCGGCGCGGCGCGGCACGGCGGCGCGGTGGCGCGCTGGCGCGGCGCGGGGGCGGGGCGGGGGCAGAGGCGGGGGCGCGCCCCGCCCTCCAACGCCCGCGGCGGCGCCTTCCCGCTCGCATCCCGCGCGCTCCGCCTCGCGCGCGATCAGCCGCCGTATGATTGATGACGAAAGCGCCGCTGATGAGAGCGCGCGAGCGGGGTTAAGCGCGCGGATACCTGGCGGTCGCCGATGGCGCTTACCCCGCGGGCCTTGCGGGCGCGGTGGCCGTGGCGCCGCCGCCGCCGCCGCCAGCACACGACAAAGGCGACGGCGCGGGCCCCGGCCGCGCCCCGGGGGCCGCCGCGCCGAGAGCGGACAACCCGCGGGGGCTGCGACGGAAAAACCGGCTGCAAAAGTTTGGAGTCCCCGGGGAAGGCGGCCCGAAGCGTGCGCGCCGCGCCAGCGCCGCAGCGCCGCCTCCGCGGGTGAGGTGGGCGGGGCGAGCGGCGAGGGGCGGAGTGCGTCATCATCCGTGCGCGCGGCCGAGGAGAGCCGGGGGGGCGGAGGGGGCGGGGGCCCGGCGTCGCGCCGTGGCTCCCGAGGGACGCGCTCTCCGCGGCAATGGCCACGCGTTACAATTCCCCGGCGGCGCGCGGGCGGGGCTGAGGGCCGGCGCCGGCACCGGAGCGCTGCTCAACGGCGACGCGGAGATGCCAGCAGGTAAAGACCCCGCGCCGCGCGGGCGGAGGATAAGAGGCGGCGGCGCCAGCCGCGTGGGATTACGCTGCCTTACTTCTGTCAACAAATCCTCGCCTCCCAAATAAAAAGAAGCCTAATGCAGCGCGAGGCGGCGGCGGGGAGGGCCGCGCGAGCGGGGTTGACGAGCGGAGTGGAGCAGGAGGCGGCGGCGGCGGCCGCCCAGGTTAGGATTTGAGTGATGGGCTCGGCTCTGAAAAAGCACGCGTGCACCCAGCAGACACGGGTTTTGCATTAAGAATGCCTAATCTGGCCGCTGCGAGATGAGAGCGCTGCCTGCTCGCGGCGTCTCAAGGCGTCGTGAAAGCTTCATGAGCCGCGAGCGCGGGGCGGCGGCGAGGGCGGCGCTCGGGCGGGGGCGGGGCGGGGCGGGGGAGGGGCAGAGGGCGGCGCAGGGGGGCGGCCTGCACGCAGTTGGCGACGACGGCGATCCGGGCCGTCTGCGGGGTCCGGCGGCAGTTCTCGGCTGTCCGTCAGTGCCGCGTCGCCCCGCCATGAATACAGACAAGCGCGTCTACCGCGCCATCTGTATGCAGTTTTAGGGGGCGTCTCGGCGCCGCGGGGGCCCGTGCGCGGTTATGGGCGCCCCGCGCGCCGCGTTATGGCGGCGCCGGCTAACTGCCCCGGCCCGCCCCGGGGCCCCCGGAGGCGCGCGGCCGGGGCACGGGCGTGCGCGGGGTGTTTTTGGGGTGCTGGGGTTCTTGCCGCCAGCGTCTAATTACTTCCCGCGGGCGGGCGCCCCCGCATTTGCATTGCAGAGTCTCGAGCGGCGGGCGGCCTCGCGAGGCGTCGGCGCTCGCCGCGTCATCCGGCCGGAGTCGGCAGCGGCGGCGGCGGCAGCGAGGCCGCCCGCCCTCTCGCGCCCGCGTGCCGATGTCGCGCCGTCGGTCGCCCGCTCGCCGCCTCGCGCGCCTCGACCTATCGATTACGCGCTCGCGGGCAGCGGCCCACTTGGTCGGCGGCGGCCGCCAAGTCCTCTCCCGGCCTCTCCTCGGCCGCCGCCGCCGCCGCCGTTCGTTTGCCGGAATTTGCATGCAAATGCCGGGCGCCGACGCCTCGCCGCGGCCGGCCGAGTTGTCGCTATCGGGCGCCATCTGCGCGCGGACACAACTCCGCAACTAATTGAATAGCGCGCGGCGGCGACGGCTGCGGGGCGCTCCGCAAGACGCGGAGGCGACGGCGACGGCGGGTCGCGTGCCCGCGTGAACGACGCCGTCCCCCCGGAGCAAGTTGCCGCGCCGCCGTCGCCGATACGCTACCTGCGGCGCGCACAATACCGCCGCCCGGCCGCGTGTAGATAACTCAATAAGTTGGCGGTGGCGGCGGCGGCAGCTGGGCGAGCCGGCGCGGCCGGGCGGCAAGGCGGTCGCGGGAGGGGCGGGCAGCGGCCGGCGACGCGAGCGGAGGCGGGTGCGGGGCGCGGGGCGCGGCGGTCGGCCGTGACTCGCCGCATTGTCCGCTAGCTGCGACTTGTTTTGGAGACGCAACAAAGGCGCGGGCGGCGGGGGCCGCGTCCCGCCGCGGACGCCCCACCGGCGCTGCCCCCCACGGCGGGCGCCGCGCCCCGGGGCGCCCGCCGCCGCAGCGGGACTCACGGCGGCGTCGCCTCGCTCGCCTCGCCTCGCCTCGCCCGCCTCGCGCTCCGCCCACGCGCGCCGGCCGACCGGCCATCCGTCGCTGCGTCCTTCAGCGGCAGCATCGCGGCCTATCGATCTGCTTCTGCAAATTAACATTAATTCTGGGGGGCGTCGGCTGCGCGATCTGCGGGGCCCCGCGCGTAATCCACGTGAAATTGTGCAGGTTTTAGCGCAAATCGCCGACGGCGGTGGCGCGGCCGCATGGCAACGTAATTAGCGCGCGGCGCTGCGGCTCAGCGGACCGCGTGCGCGGGCTCCGCGCGCCGCCCCCCCGGCGCCGCCCGCCTCCGCTCCGCTCCGCCTCCGCCGCCGCCCGCGCCCCGCGTATTGAGCGGCCGCGGCCCCGCCGGACGCTTTGTCATACGCTCCCCGGGGGCGGCCCGCGCCGGCGCTCGCCGCAACCTCATTTATATCGGCCCTCGCCCCGCCCCGCCCCGGCCCCGCCCCCGGCCCCGCCGCCGCCCGCGCCCCGCGTATTGATTCGCCATTCAATTGAAGACATCTGCATGCGGGCGCGGCGGCCGCCCGCGTCTATTCTTTATTAAAACAACACGCGCGCCGCCCGCGCCGCCGCCGCCAGCGGGGCTCCAGTGCGCCGTATAAGGCGTCGGCGCGCGCGGGCGCTTTTTCCAGCGGTGGCCCCCGCGCGCGCGGTGCCGCGATTCTGTCGGCGCTATCGCCGCATCGCACGAGTTACTGCGCGCCGCGCCGCCTAATGTGGCCGATACATTTTTATGAACGATTATAAAGGATCGTTTGGGAGGAATATTGCATTCTTAAGAAGGCCGCGGGCTTTTGAGTGGCGTGCGAAAGCCGGCTCGTATGGATATGGATGCGGTCGGTGGCGGTGGCTTTTTGCGTGGGAGGGACGGCTGGACGCGCGGAAGGCGCGTCGCTTCTCAGAAGCTTCCCCCTCGCCCCCGCGCCCCTCCCCCGGAACCCTCCGCGGCGCGCCCCGCCCCCCTCCACCCGCGCCACCGCGAATGGCTAGATTAGCTGCGAGCGCCCGCTTCCGCTTATGACTTCTTTTATATACAACTCGCTACGCGGCGCTATTGCGTTTCCATTTAAAATGCGACCGCGGCGGCGGCGGCGCCCGCGAGGAGGAGTCGGAGCCACGAAAGCTGACACCGCGCCCCCGCAGAATACACGGGTTACTTAAGCAGCGCGCGCATTTCCATCGCCGCCGCCCGCCGCTCCGCCGATGCGCTCTGCGGCCTTATTATTTCCCGGCGCGGTGCGGCGCGGCGCGGAGCGGGCGGCGCAGTCAGATATATGACGCGCCGGCAACCTTCTGCCGAGACAAAGACACGGCGAAAGTCGCGGCGGCGCGCCCGGCGCCAGTCAGTTCCGCGCCACTCTTTGTGCACCTCTGTTTTATCTCGCGCTCACAATAGCGGCGGCTTCCTCCCGCGCCCGGCTTCTTTGTCCGCTATCTCCCGCGCGCACCTGCCCCGCCCACCGCGCTCCGCGTCGCCCCGCCCCGCCGCGTCCCGGCCCCGCCGGCTGCCTCCGCCCCCACATGTTTATGCCGCGCGCGATAAGTCGCCGCCGCCTCCGCCGCCGCGGCCGGCGGCCGTCGACGAGGAGGACGTCCCGCGCCCGAGCGCCAGTCAGGCGGCGCACAGGCGTCGTCGCCTCGGAGCGCGCTGCTCCGCCGCCCCCGCGCGGCCGCCCCCGCGCCGCGTCGCGTCGCCTCGCGCCGCCGCTCTCGCTCTAATTAGCATTCCTCGAGCAGTCATTTCGCGCGCCGCCGGGACCGCGGCGGCGGCGGCGCCGGCGAATCGATTATTTATCTTGTCTGGGGCCGAGAGCGGGGGCGGCATTGCCACCCCGCCTTCGCACTCGCCTGGATCCTCGCCGCCGCCGCCGTATGAAAGTTGCTCGGCTGTGTCCGCTTTTAAAAGCGCCCTGCGCGCGCGACGCCGCTCCTATCCGTCCCGCGGGAGCGGCGCATTAATCACATCCAGAGAATGGCACACGGGAAGAGGGCGTCTGGGGACCGCGGCGTTGCTATGACAACGCACAGAAATCTAATAGGGAGAACTCGCCCTCACCTCCTCGCCCGCCCGCCGCCCCGCCGCGCCGCCGCGCGCGCCGCCGCGCCGCGCCGCACCGCGCCGCCCCCACCCACCCCGCGCCCCCCCCTGGCCCCTCGCTCCCCGCGCTCTTCGCCCCGCGCGCCCAAATTGTCTGAATTATCATTTCAAAATGCAAAGAAAATATAGAACTGTGAAATGGGTTTTAATTGCCAAGGGACGCCAGACCGGTGCGACGTCGGCAGAAGAACGCGAAAGAAAAGACGCTCGCCGCAGCGCGTCTCGAGGGCCGGGGGCGGGGGGGGGGGGCGGGGGCGGGCGCGAAGTGCGCGCGAGGCGCCTCCGCCGCCACCCGCTGATTGTGTGTGAAGGCGCGCGGGACGCGGAGGTGCGCGGGGGTGGAAGCAGGAAAGACAGCGCTAATCCGCGCATTATTCATGTCGCTGCCGCCCGCGCTCGCCCCGCGGGCCGCCGGGGGCCGCTAAGATGTATTCATTCGCGCGCGCGCTGCGGCGCTCGGCGCGCTCCCCCCCCCCCGCCCCGCCACCCCCTCGCTCCAGCGCCGGAGCCCTTCTCTCGCGTCCCCCGCGCAGCGCAGGACGTCTGAAAACTCCGATAATTTACATTCCGCGCTTGTGAATTAGGTGTTCTCGCGCAGGCGGCGTCGGCGTCGGCGGCGCAGCGGCGGCGGCGGCGGCGGCGGCGCGGGCGCCGGGTGTATTTTGTCTGCGCCTTCAAATGTAGAAGTTCCCCCGTTCTCTCTCTTCTTTTTACACTTTGCACAGAGGCGCGGCGGCATCGGCGCGAGGCGGCGCGAGAGAACGTCGCGGGCGAGCGCGCGCCAGCGCCGGCGCCGCCGCGGCCGCTCCGTCCGCCCCGCCCCACGCCGCCCCTCGCCGCCCGCGGGCGGGGGCCCGGGCGGCTCTCGCCTCGGAGCGCTGCGGAGCGCCGGGACCCGGCGGCCCCCTGGGAGACGAACTAATCAGAGTTTTGGCGCAGAGTTTTCGAGCGGCGGCGGAGCGCCGCGTGCGCCGCTGCCGGGGGCGGAATGAAATGGAAAGGTGAGGGCGCGCGGCCCCCGGGGCGCCGCGCACCTTCATTTCTAGCGCGGTCCCGCGGGGCCCCGGCCCCGCCGCACAAAGGCGGCTGTATTATTCAGACCCGCCCCGCGCCCCGCCCCGCCGGCCCCCGCCCCCGCCCCCGCGCCCGCTCGCCCCGGCCCCGCCGACGTCCCAAGAGGCCACCGCACGGGGCGGCAGAAAATTACCGCCCGCCGTCCCGCGGGGGCTCCGCCGCCGCCGTCGCCCGCCCTCTGCTCCGCCTCGCCCGCCCCTCGCCGCCCCGCCGCCCGCGCCGCCCCGCCGCGCGCCACGCCGCGCCGCGCCCAGCGCCGGCAACGCAGGGGCCGCCGCGCGCCGCGCTCCTGAGACCGAAGGGTTGCCTATCCGCGCTACCTCACGGCGCTCGCTGCTCTTCCGCTCGCTCGCTGGCTGCCTGCCTGCCTGCCTGCCTGGGCAGAGGGAAACGAAATAATTAAATTCGTAGAGGTCGCCCGTTGTAAAATCATTAGCAAAACTAGGCAAGGTAGGCGATTAATTAAAACTTAGATTAATGAAATCGAAGTTAATTGAAATTGGATGGCGAGCGGTGGCTGGGCGACCGCGCTGGGCGCGCGCCGGGCGCGGCCGTGGCGAGGGCGAAGCGTCGCAGGCGACGGCGGCGCGCGGCGCGGGGGCGGATAAATAATGCGCGCGCCCCAGGTGGCCGCGGGCAAGGCGCGCTCCCGCGGGGCCTCATTATCGACTGGCGGCGTCCCCGCGCCGCCGCCCGAGATTCGCCGCCAGCTGCGGCCTCCTGCCGCCGCGCCGCCCAGCGACGCCACGCGCCCGCTCTGTTTGTTGCAGCGGCTGCGGAGGCGACGGCGCCCGCGGACGCCGCCGCCAGCGGCGCCGACGCGCAGGCGGAGGCGGACGCTGCCAGAGGAGGCGACGCCGCCGCCGCCGCCGCCCCGACATCTGGCGACGGAGGCGGGCTGCTGCTGGGCGTCCCCGGGGAGCTGCGGGACCCGGCAGCGAGGAGTCCGGTGAGCCGCCGACGCGGCGCGACGCCGCGGCCGCAGGTGCCTCGACTTGTTGCCCGCGGCGATCGATGGGCCTGCCCTCTGGCGCCGGAATCCGATTACCCGCGCCGGCCGCGCTTTGATGTGCAAAACAGCTGCGGCGGCGGCGCGGGCGCGCGGCGGCGGGGCGCCGGGGCGGCCGCCGTTGGCACCTAATGGCTCCTGACTGCAGTCTGCTAATTGCCGAGACGCCCCGCCCGCCATATTTACATACGGCGCGCGCCGAGCCGAGCCGAGGCGAGCCGCGCTGCGGTGCGGTGCCGGCGAGGAGGCGGAGCGCCGCGCCGCCCGGTCAACTTGCGCGCCGCCGCCGCCGCAGCCGCAGACCGCCGCCGCCGCCCCGCCGCCACCGGCCGGCGTCGCACAAAGGCGCCGGCGGGGCCGCGCGGCCGCTTTGCCGCGTCGCCGCAGCCCGCCCGTGTCCGTCATGAATGATAGGTGCGACACGGTCCGGCCTGCTCGCCATCAAAGTTTAACCGCGCTTTCCCCGGCCGACGCGCCACCGCGCCCGGCCCCGCCCCCTCCGCGCCGCCGCCGCCGCCGCCGCTGACGGCAACTTCCCCGGCCGCCCGTGCGCCGGCGACAGCTCCGCCGCGGATTTGCGCGGGGCGCCGGGGTCGACGGCGCTGGCGGCGCTGCCGCGGCCGCCCGAGGTCTTATTTCCGTTTTATGAGCTCAAAAGGGCCGGCGCCGAGATATACGGCGGCGCGGCGGGCGCGGGCGCGCGGTTTAGGCCGGGTTACGGCGGGCGCCGCGCCGCTGCGCTCCGCTCCGCCGCTCCCGCGCTGCCGTATTTATGAGCGCGCCCCGCGGGGCGGCCCTCCCAATCGTGTCCGCTTTCATTAGGGTCATTCCTTGGCCTCAATCAGTTTAAAACAGGGCGCCATATTGTTTTATGTTCGGCGCGGAGCGCACGGCCCCCCGGAGACGCGCGCATCCCGCGGGCCGGGCCCCGACGCGCCGACCCCGGCGCCGCAGCTGCCTCCAGCGGCGCGCGGCCCGCCCACCCCGCCGTTCGAAAGCGCCGGCTGAATTTTGCAGGGCTCCGCGAGAGCAGCGCCCGGAGGAGGCGCCCTCGCCCGCGCGCCCCGCCCCCCGCCGGCGCGCTCTCACGCGTCCACCGCCGCGCGAATAATGTCTGCGGGCGCGCTAAGTGTAAAATTGTGTCCGGCGTTCGGAATGTCCAAGCTGCCATTTAAACTTTGCACTCAGGTCGTGTCAGCGCCGGGACACGCTGAATCTTTTAGCTGCGCCTGACGGCCGGTAATTGGCGAACACGCTCCCGCTGTCGCATCAGCATAGAGTGGGGCCGCGGCGGCAACGGGGTAGCGGGCGGGGCGGCGTCGGCGGGCGACGGCGGGCGTCGGACGGGGCGGGGCGGCCGCACATGTCCGGCGTCACCGCGACCGTCGCCGCGACGCGCGGCCACCACGCGTCCGCTGAGACTTGTTGCTACGGCCGCCGCGGCGCCGCGCTGCTCTGGCGAGCGCCCGGCCGCGACGCCTCGGCCGCTCGCTCGCCGCGCCGCGCCGCGCCGCCTCCTCCGGCCGCGGTTCGCGCGCGTCCGCACAGATGGCTCTGGCTTCCCCTGCGCGACGTAACGCAAGGCGGGGCGGCGCGAGGCGAGGCGAGGCGAGGCGAAGCGCGACCGGGCGAGCGAGCCATCCGCGTCGGCGCGCGAAGAAGCAGGTGCAGCGGGCGAAGGCGGCGACCGCCAGCCGGCGCTGCGGCGACGGGCAGGGCGTGTGGGGCGGAGGGTGGGGCGGGGGGGCGGAGTCCCCGCGCGCTCGTAACTCTGGGGGCGCCGGGGGCCGCGTGCTGGCGCCGCCGCCGCCACCACTGCCGCCGCCGCAGTAACCTGGGTTATGCCGCAACTTGTAACTTCCCTCATTATCATCTCCTAAGTTAAATTATGGCCGCGGTCGGCCCGCGGGCCCGCCGGGCAGCCGCGGGCGCGCGGCGGCGCGGGCGGGGGGGCGGCGGCGGTCCCCCCAAACCGGGCCGGGCCGGGGGCCGGGCCGGGCAGGGCCGGGTGGCGGCGGCGGTAAACGTAATTAACCGGGTTTTTGCCCAGGCGCGGGGGTGGCGGGCCCGGCAGCGCGGCCGCGGCGCTCTATTGTCATTTTGCGACGCGCCGCCGCCGCCGCCAGCGCCACCTCCGCCGCCGCACCGGGGCGTCTTACGTGTGCCCCCCCCCGCCCGCCTGTAACTGGCTGAATTATTCACGGTCCTGTCTCCGGACCGCCCGCGCCGCGCCTTCGTCTGCCGACCTGGACTGGGCGGCCCTGAAAGTCTGTCTGGCGCACAATGCGGGTGAGGAATTGCTTAATGAGACATAAAAATTAACGCCCCGTCGTTCGTAGTGGAGGCCGCGCGAAAGGTGAAGTTTTGTGCGGGGGCGGGGGGGGGAGGCCGCGCTGCCACCCGTGCGTGCGCGAGGGCGCGGGGGCGGGGCCGCCCTCGGAGAAGGGGGTGAGACGGCGGCCTTCTATTCATCCGGCTATTCGCCGCGTGATGTTTTCCCTCCGTCATTTCAGATCGTCTGAACAGCACCAACGACATCGAATATCGTAAGTTTCATGATGGCTCCTTTCGTCTTTTATCCATGGGCAACAACGTCCTTCAAACCCATGCGTCGATCTCAATGCACTAGTTGCGAAGTCAGGTAGCTAGCACCCGCAACGCAATCATTTCCTCCTTCGTATTCAGGATAACGAAATTAAATATTCTTCGCTAGGCTAAACGTATGTTTTTAGTTCTATTCTGCCGAAAAGCAGGAGTAATAAAAATGGACAAGATTTGTATAATTCAACGGAATCATTGAATTTTTTAATATTCATAAGATTTTTTTAATTATGCATCATCGGGTATCTTTTAAACTTATGGATATAACTACTGACTATTATTAATAATACTTTTTCCTGAAATTAGAGGATTCAAAAAAATTCATTGGAAAAAAATGTTTGCAACTTCTAATTGAATGCAAATTCTTATTGTGGTCGTGAGAATTTTCTCAAATGAAAATCAGATGTGTTTGAATGCAAAACTGAGTAAATAATATGTTATTTAATATTATATAGTTTCGAATATTTACTATGAATAATAAATATCATTGCGGTTTTGTAATTATTGCGAATTTGCTAACCAGTAAGCGCATCGAAGCAAACAGAAACCATGAGCTAGAACCTGTGAAGGGCGCGGATCCAAATTTCAAAGTAGGACAGAAACATTTTTCTCAAATTACTTTCCGTGGCATCCTACATATAACTTCAGATTGTTTTGCATAGTGGAAATCTGCGATTTGAGGTAGCGAAATAAATTACTTACTTAAAAATTTAGATATTTAGTACAAAAATGTTAAGTTAAAAAATCTTGTTTCATTCAATAATTATCTTCAACTCATATTTTATAAAACATATATTAAAGGAGATGAAAAACAAAAATTAAATGAAAAGAAAAAAATGAAAATATAGATTTGAAAAAAAAATTGGGTTACCAAAATTACGAATAGCCAGGTACACTGAGAAACATTTTCCCACTTCTGTGTAAAGATATTAAATTTATTTATGTTACGAATAAAGAAATTAGATGGTTTTCCTTTGATTATTAACATTCAGGAATAGTGAGGTAATTTTATATTTTTAAGAAGTCAAACCATTTAAATAAACGAAAGTAATCGAACGAACTTTAAAAAAAAAAAGGTGTATAAAGTAATAATTATTTCTTTGTATATTTTCTATTCAAACTTTTCAAGTTTATTTTTAAAATAATTATTTCAGTAATTCTTTTCGTTTCTCACTTTCTTCACATCAGACGGTTAACGACAGTTGGAGAAGTTGCTATACCACTTTTTAGGAATAAATTTCTATCATTGATATTCCATTTCGGATCGATTTCATACTTGAATTCCTAGATAGGAAAGAAATCCGAGTTAACAATGCTGGAAGCTTGTTACTGTCTGACCTCTGGTAAGATGGAATTTTCCTCTCTGAGCGAAATGCAGAGATTAACTGATATTAGTGCAGAACTGCGAAAAAAAAACAACAACAACAACCAGGAAAGCAACTAATCATGAGCCTTACATATGCGTCGATTTGAGAAGTTCTCTGTCTGGAGAAGCGCTCTACGCCGAGCACTCGTGGCGATGCGGTCGCTCAGCTTCGTCTCGAGTTCCAAGGCGGCCGCGGGCGGCGCGCAGCTCGTGCGACCGCACCGACTCGGCCACGGCCTCCCTGCAACTTCCTTTTACAATACTTCCTACTCGTAGTATCCTTGAATTGGAGTATATTACATTACATTACATTTATTTGAACTGCAATTGGGTATGACCCGGTGGCAGTTAAATAACAATAATTACAATAATAATAATAACAATAATAATAATAATAATAATAATAATAATAATAATAATAATAAATTAGTACAGTACAAGCCGAACATGCAATAATCATACGATTACTAATATTAATTATTATAAAAAATATTTCAACTCCGTCATGATATCTAATAATTGTATGTCGGTGATTCTAAATTTAATTGAACTTAACTTATAGTTTATTTAATTGAACTTAACGTATACTTCATAAACTAGGAGAATCGTGGAGACTATAATATTATTGGCGTAAAGATAGACGAAATGATCATATCAATATTGACTGCGCGTGGCAGAGTTTCTTCTCGAAGGGACGATAGTTGTTAAATTGATATTTATTTCACTTGCAGTGTTATGTGTACACGATAGTGATACATTTTGTTAGGTATTGGCGTTGATGGCGTTTGCAGCGTAGGTAAGTAGCACTTTTTTCTGATTCAGGTTAAACAAGGCGTTTTCTTAATGACCTTTGTTTTGCTTTTTACAATCATCATTTATTGAATTAAATCAGCAATTTATGTAAAATATGTAAACTGAAAAATTCTTTTTAATTTAATTTCAAGATTTAAATGAATTTTGAAAACACAATTCTTACAGCTAGAGCATTATAATTGAAATAATTCATGTTATTTTTTACTATAAGTTATTGCTTGTTATTGCCTTCGATACGGAATATTTAATATTTCGTATCGATAAACTTCGATATTCACTGCATAACGTACCTGGATCGAGATGATCGTAGTTACGAGAGAAATGTGAAAACAGTTGAATGCTAGTGGAAGTCAAGTTAACATCTCGTTAATTAGTAAATAAGTCAGTCTGAATCTTTAGAATTACTTAAAAAATAAAATTACGTATGTATCACGAACGTTAACTGGTACTAATGACCTCGGAAGACAAAAAATCCCACCAGCCAAAGGCCCTCGGGCTGTTTATCGCCACTCCGTCATTAGATCCCTTGCAAGGCCCTTGGTGCTTAAATAACTATTTATGTTTAAGCATTTCTTTAGTGTTGTCATTCGGTACTCTATTTGGGATAGTCGTTTTTGCAGGCGTTGCTCTCTTGAGTTTTATACGCGCGTTGTTGTCTCCACGGGTTGGATTCGTTTGATGGAGCAACACTTGCGAACCGCTTAGATCTCACTCCGTGAAATGACCTCTAGGTCAATGTGAGATCACAATCTTCCTAGACATAAACTGAAACGATCTGTGAATATAATAATCATAATTGAAAGAGTTAGACCTGCCTCCTTAGAACATTATGTAATTTTATTTTTTTTAAAATTAAGCCTTGATCTGTCTTGACGGTAATAATTATTAACGGAAAATACTCACATACGATATGGAAAATTGCATGACCCAATTTAGTTTAGTGAAGCCAACATTTTTGACGCAGTTTATTAATTTCATGTAAATGACCCAATAAGTAATGAAATTGGCTTATTGTAATATTCTTTCGAAGTGGGTGGTATTCACCCAGGTTTGATTGGATAAGTACTGAAAGGGTTTCCTTTATAATGTGAAAGAATTGCAATAATTAATAATATTGCAAATTGTTAGTATAAACAGTTTAAGTATAAATTATTGAATAAATGAAAATTGTGGAATAGAATTCACGCGAGAACTTCATGTATAATACCGTGCATAATTTTGTCGTGATATACTTTAACTTGATCATGCAGATTCAATTAATACATGAATATTTATGTCAAGTAAAATCAATAATTGTAATGCGTCAAACATTTGGAGCCATTTTCGAGAAAACACGTCATTCGTTCCTTTTAATTGTCACGATTTCACTCAAAATTACATGAAAAATACTCGTATTTCGGAAAACTGACATTATTCAGAGATCTAATTTTAAAGAACAGTTTTCATTTAGAACAATATCTCTCTTTGTTACGGTAGTTGCAGGGAGACATCGAAAAAAAAACCAGCTATTTTCAAAATTTCAGAGATATTCTTGAAAATCGTATCTGTGCTATTTTAAGCGTACTTTGCACTATTCGAATACAAAATCTCCATCTAATTTTAAGACAATTTTGAAAATGTCCTTCGGGTTTCATTGTAAAGTACCGTCAAAAATTAAAAGATCCGTTTGAAATCCGAAGGTCCATAACAGAAGACAGATTGATTGGATTTTTTCGATTTTGAAGAAAATGTGTACACTCAATATGTGCACGGTGTACAGCTAATAAACTGCTCACATGCACTGGAATATTTTAAAATAATATTATCGATGATGAATTTTCTTCACCGCCAAGTATCAGGAAGATTGTGGAGCCGTAGAAACACTGGCTGACCTCGCTCACCCCAAATTCTTATCGCTTGAATGGAAATACGTCTCTGATTGACATCTAAACACCTAAACTTTGCCCTATGAAGAATCTAACTCAGATGGTTTGACAAAAATCTTGTTTATTACAAAATAAAAAAATTGAAAAATTAAATTAACATGCAAATTTTTTGTTCAAAAATCTTGTTTAATGTTGTTATTATTATTATTTCATTTATTAATCGTCTTATAATGAAGCTTTGAAGCCAGATCATGAAATTCTCAACATGATTTACACATGTCTGATATTGATGACCAATTCTTAGTTATACAGGGCGGATAACTTCTATGACGATTATATCAATTGAATTAGAGTACTGTTACAATGAGATTTCGTTATGTGAAGTCAAAACGTGAACTTTATAAATAGAAAAGAGAATTAAAAGAAAGAAACATAAAAATGAAACAAAACAATATTTATGTAAAATACTTTGCAACAGCGCGTGAAAAACGATGTATCGTTAAAGCGATCTACAAGTATGAGCATTTCATATAGTAAAATAAACATATGTGATTTTCAGACTTCAGCAAGTTCGGTGTTACGATTAAAAAATAAGAATTAAATTAGATGTAGGAATATTACTACATTTGTGTGGAGGAGGCAAACACAGGTAATGACGCAATGCCATATTGTGCAGAGATATTTGGTGTGGAAGTAAAGTGGAAGATTTTCTCTTTCCACTGGAGATGTGCGCTAATCAGTCTGGCTTTGAGAAAGGCATGCGCGCAAGACGTACGGGCACTTTGCTATATGTAGCAACGAAAGCTGTCATTCGGGCGACCGAAACAGGGGATTTTAATTTTGTTCGGAGGCTTCTTTTAGGCTTGAGGATCTTAATTATACAATGATCAGGGAGCATTGGTTGATTTTATGGCATCCCTTTGCATAAAGAAATTGTATTAAGATAAATGTAATGAATTTATTTTCGATGTGGCTGTTTAGAATATCCTTCCGGTCTGAAATTGGCCATGCGTTGTGTCTGATTCCAATAAGCAAGCCTTGGTTTGCAATCAAATTTGAAGGGCATTAATTTCATTGATCTAGATTTACGACTTTTCACTAATACATTGAAATCGCGTTCGTAACGAGAAAATGAAATTCTCAGAAAATTAATTAATTTAAGTTATTACCAACGTTCACTCACCAAGTCAAATGTATTAAGTGATGACGTGACATGGCGATATCCTAGTAAAAATGTGAAGTCTGAGTTCAAGATATTTCTTGCCTATTTGGCAATGAATTATATTGAAACAACCACTTTGGAAAAATTAATTTTCATTGCTCGAATAGTTCATTTATTGCATTTTTTTGAAAAACGTGCATTAGTAGAAAACCTGCTTTCTTCAAAGAGATCTAAGAATGCTGTGCAATTTATGAAATGGATTCTTGACGCTTACAAAAGTATTGTTTGATAACATAATATTTGATATTTACACGAAATATCCAAACTTATTTTTCTCGCCTCAAATCAGCTTGGACTATACGACTAAATATTTCCACAGAAAAGCATCGTTTTTATTTATTTGATTCGATTTTAAGTTACGTGTTGGTTGTAATAATTTTTGGATTGACAGAATAACCCCAGTTAGCCTTAAGCTGCTTCCAGTATGAATCAATAATGTAATATTACAATATTCACCATATTCGGGAAAACTTCTGCAGTTGACAAGAACTACGAGTTATAGGCTTCTATCACATAAGTGACTACACCAAGTCTGCCTTATGAATTATAACTTGTTTCCGAATGTAATAAATATGATTTTGCATTCTTTTTTAGTGATATGAAATTTCCGATGATCTTTTATCTAAATGTATAGCGCAAAGTACGAATTATTGAGGAAGAGCAAATTCAAGTTTAACTATTGGAACAATCTTTCTTTTCAAATATTTATAAGATATAACGCTGCTTTAAAAATCGCGTCTCTGACATAAAATGGGAGTACGCTAAAATTATCCTTGCCTCCTAATCATGAAGTAGAATATAACGCATCATTGATGAAAAAGTTTGAGAACTTGTCGTAGAATGCTTCAGATTTTCTAGACTAGGAACTTTTGTCGAAAGAATCACTATTTTCGATGCCGGCTTCTCTGATGCGTGGTATCCGTGACTCCTTCCCACGACTTTCAAGCGAATGCTAAAGAATTAACACGCGCGGCCTGCAAGCGATCGCTCCTCCTCAAATCACCAGCTCCCGCCCACACTTCCCCGCACAACACGAAGGCTCATGTCGCGACACCAGCGGGGGCGCCCACCGCCACGGGGTTGGTGTTCCTGCTGGGGGCGGAGGGGAAACGCAACAGCCCTCGACTCTTCCCGACACCCACTACACGCGCGCACTACACCCACACACCGATGCACAATTGATCGTGTGTCGTTCCTGTGCGGTAACACGACAAAGAATTGTGACGTCGTGGGAACACAACAGCAATCACAGACACGATTGATTGATTTTTTCGTGTTTCTGGGCGCGTCAACTGGCTTTGGTCATTACTCCCGTTAGTGTAGTGCATGTTTTTTCTCGGGAGATGGCGGTGATCTTTCCCAGCTGGATGGGGAGATCCGGCGCCTACCTACCGTCGGCTAGTGGGGTTTCCCCCTCACCAGGACTCTCCCACCAGCGGGGCACCGCCCCAGCCGGGACAAGCTCTAAGCTCCCGACCGGTCTCTCGGAATATGTGGTAGTGTAGTGCATGTTAGGTAAGTGTGTGTGTAAGGGAGAGATAGGACAAGGAGAGGAAGGAAGTCGCGCGCGGTCCATGGCCGGGTTTGGTAAGGTACTGCTCCGGCATTCGCCTGGTGTTGATCGAAGAAACCACGGAAAACTACCGATCAGAGCAGCCGGCCGCTAGAATTCTCCTCCAGACAGTGACTGAATTCGACCTAACTGAAAAGCTAGTGTCGAAAATCCTGCCGCCGCCAGGACTCGAACCTAGGACCTCCCGGTCAGAGGCCCTGCAGTGACATCAGTTGATGCACTGAGCTACCGTTCCCGGTCACAGACACGAGCTTCAGATATTTATATGTTTATTAATAAGTATTTACAAATAAATAGTTTTACCCATTATGTACAGCTCTGATAGACACTATACCCCGATCGCAGGAGCGATCCTTAAAAGATGCAAATCTGCCTGACACGGGGACCTCCCCTCTCATCAGCGAGTTTACGCGCACAGCATTCACCCGTGGAAAACATGTTACGCACCGGCATTCCAACACATGGGTCGCCCTACGAGCATAGCTCATCTCCGCAGCGCCCTGGGCGCAAGTTTTGTGCATCCGCACGAGGTTTTCACTCAGCTCAAAAACCCACCCCCGCGCTTTGCGCTCTTGCTTATATACCTCCCAGACCACGTGTCACGCAACGTCATCTCGCTTTCGCGCGGCACTTCATGCCACGTGACTGTCGCGCCAACACGCATTTCGGGCATCCCTTCCCATGGAATTGTGGAAGTTCTCAAAATACCTCGGTGTGCCTCCGCCCCTAGCTACCGTCTTTTCTTTCTTTCTCCGCCCAGTATTCTCTGGCGCCCTAATCCTGCGACGTGGTGCCTGCATGGCTCCGGTTTCCTGCTTGTTAATACAATACGTTACAGAATCAAGTATAATCTTCTTTGATTGATTTTGTTTCTTGGTTGCAGATACAACTTGCTTTCCGTTATTTACAGGTGTGTAGTGTATGTTCTGAATAAGAAAGATGTATGAATGTTGTAAATGAATTTTACAAACAAATAAAATTGAACCTTATCACTAATAAAAATGTATGTCTATTTTTCATTCGATTTTATAAGTATTTTTTATGGGTTAATTTTGCCTAACATTAGGATTTTTAAGGTGTAAGCTTAGCCACTGTGAAAAATAAATTAATTGTGATGTAGTATTGGCTATATGTTAACTGACAAACTTACAAACGAGGCAGACAAATTTATAGGATATATTTTTTCTTCGAACAACACTAGCGCGTAAACCGTAAACCATTTTTTCGGCTAAAATATTTTCCGATCGATCTGGCTCAACTTGACGTAATCTTTTAGTTTTAATGAGTCTTATATAAGCAATATTGTATTTTTTAAAATATTTTTCAAAAAACTCCAAATTTAAACTTCGTTTGAACAGATAATTATGCACTGAATATTATGTATTTTCATGAAAATTCTTGAATTTTAGAATATTAACATTTTTTCAAATATCTCGTCAGTCCGTGATATTTACACTACAGACATATTTCATTCTTCATTGCATTTGCATGGCAGGAGATTGGAATTGTCTTCTGTTTCTCAAAATTGTGAAAGTTTTCATGTATAAAAGGACCAAAAGCTGTTTTTAAATACCAAAACGATTTTAAAACAGTTCAAATTGAATTTTTTAAAAAAGGACTTCAATTTTTTTTCTAGAAAATGTTCACATGAAAAGCGGTTTTCTCTTTTATGATGTTTAGATAGTTTCAAGTCGACTACTTGGGGTTCGGAAAAAATAGAAAAATGGTAAAAAATGTTGATGCTTTTCGATCAAGCACGATATAAAGTATATAAATATTACGAGAACGAAAATAAACCATCCTATTAATGTTTTCTAAATATGATTTTCTACAAACGTTTCTGTATAGTTTGTCAATCTTAAGGGAAATATTTATAAGTGACGCAACTAAGGTATATAATATTTATAAGGTAACTAAGCTAGTTAAAATCACTTTCGAGTAGGGCAGCAGAGATACCGTAAGATTACAGATATTGAGACCATGATATTGAGCATTGATAAACCGATTGTTAAAAATAAATGTTGCAGCGAAGCAAATACCGCAATGAAGAAGTCTCCTAACATGTTAATGAATATACGCAATGAGCCGTATTTCAAGTAGTTTGATCTTCAAACTGCAAGAGATCATTTAAATATAAGTATTTTTAAGTTATAAAATAATAATACTTAATGTACTGCTTGAAATACAAATAGACTCCGACTAACGAAAATTATTGGGGCTTGCACCCAAACCACGCGCAAATCAAATTCTCGATGTCGACAAGAACGGCAAATGATATGATCCATGATACGATCAGCCGTGGAAAACAGGAAGGAATACAGTACAGGAATACGACCTAAGAATTATTTACAATTAACCACTGTACTATACAAATAAGAAGTAAATAACATTGTGTTTAATTGTCAAAATATTTGGTACTTCATTCATTGTTTTATTTCGCAATACAGCGCATTAATGTTTTGCAGTAGTAATTTTTGACGTACACAATATCGGAAGTTGACTGTAATCACTCCTATTGAGACAAAGTTCTTCAAAGAGTGTGACGATGATTTTGGAAGACCATTAGCGGCTAGGTGTGGTGGTGAATCGACTGCTTTGCTAAATGGTGATGTTAGTTTTGTAGGTTTGCAACGTACAAATCTGTCTCTAATTTGATCTTTATTGAACTGATTCTGGCTGCGCTTGTACCTCCGAATTCTCGACAGCCTTCGTAAGCCGGGGTCTGAATATATTTGTACTACGTAATATAAGAAAGTGTGTGTTGCTATCGAATCTTTCTCAGGTACGTTCAGCGATATAGAGATAGCCATGCAAACCTGAACAAAACTGATCTCAAGATTTTGAAGAAAATAATACGTTTTGTGGGTTCTCAATGCAGACAAAAAAATTGTTTTTTTCTTCTTCAAAATTTCGTGAATTGCCGTTTTATTTTTGTGACATGATTATCGATTATACGATTTCGAACAGAAAATTTATATAGTAGATATAATAATGTTATTATTTAATCTTAGGTGTGATATCTTTGCTACATCTTCATTACTCCAAACCCTGGGATGGTCTGCATTGTCATTGCAAATGTCTTTATTTCACCACCTGGACTACCAATCTTACCAAATACTTTTGACTCTCGTATTCGCTCCCGCTCCCGACACAACGATGTGAGTCTCATTATCCATCATTTGTTGTTGCCTGGCCGAACGAACCTGTGTAATTCGCTTAGTAGGCGAAAGACGGAGTTTTCGGTAGGCATCTACCACAGAGAAACGTATTGGATTTGATTGATTGATTTTTCCGTGTTTCCGGGCGCGTCAACTGCTTCGGTCATTAGTCCCGTTAGTGTAGTGCATGTGTTTGTCTCGGGAGATGGCGGTGATCTTCCCCAGCCGGATGGCGAGATCCGGCGCCGACCTACCGTCGGCTAATGGGGTTTCCCCCTAACCAGGACTCTCCCACCAGCGGGGCACCACCCCAGCCGGGACAAGCTCCAAACTCCCGACCGGTCTCCCGGAATATGTCATAGTGTGGTGCATGTTAGTGTAAGTGTTTGTGTAAGGGGAGAGAATAGGACAAGGAAGAGGAAGGGAAGAGCGCGCACGGTCCGTGGCCCGTTTGTTAGGGTACTGCTCCGGCATTCGCCTGGTGTTGATAGGAGAAACCACGGAAAACTACCGATCAGAGCAGCCGGCCGCTTGAATTCTCCTCCATACATCGACTGAATTCGATCTAGCTGAAAAGCTAGTGTCGAAAATCCTGCCACTGTCAGGAGTGGAACCTAGGACCTCCCGGTCAGAGGCGCTGCAGCGACATCAGTTGATGCACTGAGCTACCGCTCCCGTTAGAAACGTATTGGAGAACCTTTTGAATTTCGTCCACCTGTAGTGCCAACCTGGTAAGTGGGGTTGTCCTACGAGCCACACGCGAAGCTTCCGAAATCGTTCGTCACCCCAATGAGAGCGCAGGGGTGGCCGCAGGGCGATGGGGCGCGGGGGGGGGCATACGGTGCAGCGGGAAATAGGAGGGGACGGAAGGGAATGGATGGAGGGAAGGGGACGCGGAAGTCCGCGCGAGTCAACGCCCTTCGGGAGGCCTCGCGCGATTGGCGGGAGGCGAGGGCACGCAGCCCCCTCGGACAGGGGCCCCAGGAGCAGCGAGTGCACCAATTCCACTCAGCGGCCAGCACTCGCCAGGGGTGGGCCAGGGGAGGGGCCTGCTCCGAGATTTTCAGAAAAGGCTTCGGATGAACACGGAGAATGCAGAAGATGGCACAAGCACGAAATGCATCTCTACTCGCAAAAGAATTACCGACGAGTTGTGGAAAAGGAGAATCGAGTGCTTTAGCCAAACAACGTGTTGAAATAGTCACACCTTATATTACTGGGTACCAAAATTCAAACCCCGATCGATCTTTGCGGGGTTTGGGGGGAATCAAGCAGGTTAGTAGATGGTTTTTAATGAGGATCTCCCGTTGTTTCCGCCCCTCATTCCACAGTTGCTCTTGTACTCATCTCTCATCCGTGGAGAAAATTAATCTCCAATGAGACCGAAAAGGCTAGATTTTGTGCATTATAATAATAAAGACATAGTCAAAAGGCGTAAATGAATCAAGGGAGGTCGACAAGTACGTGTGTACTATATATTCCCACTTGCTAGAAAAGAAAACCGAAGGAGTCTGTTTCTCTGAGGTTGAAAGAGATTTAAAAAAAGTGAGAATTACATGTGATGATATATTAAGGAGCATAATTCAACTAAAATCACAGTTAAAGCAAACTATAATTTCCAAGAGAGGCCCAAGTTTATGAAGGAAGCGGTGGACAGAGAAAAAACTGAGAATGAAAATATAATTTAGCTTAGGGGAGGAGTTTGAAATGGCCTACAGGTGGACGTATGAGAGGAATAACAATACATAATGAAAATAATTGTCACAACATTTATACTTAACGAGCGCGTAGACAAGACTTTCTAATCCAGGATGTAGAAATAAATCGACTCTTTATTGTCGTATATGTGCCCTGTTAGGAGAACTTAATCACCGTGTAGGCTAAGAAAAAATTTAAAATTATTTGCCAATCGAGATTAGTCGTATGTGAGAAAGAAAAATCAATGTAGTATTCATTATAACTGATCCTTTGGGATCAATACCAAGAATGATGCAGATAAGTCTCGCAAAACTGCGCCAGTGATGGTCGCCCCTATGATATACTCGTAGTATTGGTGAACATACAGTTGAAAGTGCTGTAGAGGGACTTGATTGATTGTTAGTAATTGATTGATTGATTGATTTGTCGTGTTTACGGGCGCGTCAACTGCTTTGGTCATTAGTCCGTTAGTGTAGTGCATGTTTTTTCTCGGGAGATAGTGGTGATCTTCCCTCGCAGGATGGCAAGATCCGGCGCCGACCTACCGTCGGCTAGTGGGGTTTTCCCCTAACCAGGACTCTCCCACCAGCGGGGCAACGCCCCAGCCGGGACAAGTTCTAAGCTCCCAACCGATCTATCAGAATATGTGGTAGTGTAGTGCATGTTAGTATAAGTGTGTGTGTAAGGGGAGAGGATAGGACTAGGAAGAGGAAGGAAAGAGCGCGCGCGGTCCGTGGCTCGTTTGTTAGGGTACTGCTCCGTCATTCGCCTGGTGTTGATCGGGGAAATCACGGAAAACTATCGATCCAGAGCAGCCGGTCGCTAGAATTCTCCTCCAGACAGCGGTTGTTTTCGACCCATCTATCTACATAGCTAGTGTCGAAAATCCTGCCACCATCGGGACTCAAAATAACACCACCGAGATACAAGGCCTGCGCACTGTAGTTTTTCAAACAATATGGCGGCTAGATAAGGCCGACTAGTTCGAGTTGAGGCGATCCAGTTGTGTACGTTGAGTAGCATGTATAGCTTTCGAGTTGTGGCAAGAAATACATCAAGAAGGCACGTTGATGATACTTGTAGGTGCTGCCACTTCGGTTAGGAAATTTACAGCATATTTGTAGGATGTCAATCATTAGCTGCAATAGAGAATAAAACTAGACATGCCAATGTCGCCAAAATACTGCACCAAAAAATTGCTCACAAGTTTTCCTTTATATATGGCACAGCTTCTTACTATAATTTTTTCGCAGAGAAAGTATTGGGCAGTAATCGGAAATTTTATACTGGGATAAACAATATTACCGATAAAGGCATTGTACACAATAGATAAGATATTATACTTTTAGATAAATTGAAGAAGATTGCATATCTGATCGACATTACAATGCCACACAGTGCAATATTCAAACTACCTACGATGAAACGAAGAAATATACATATCTGCTCATTGAACTTAAACAACTATGGTCATTGGACTTGGTCGAAGTTATACCAATAGTGATATCTGCTACCGGGGTAATACCCATATCATTAATGCAATCTTTGAAGCAGTTAGAGGAACCCACTTCCATACAGAAGGCGACGATTTTAGCCACATGCAATATTATTCGAAAATTTCTAGGAAATTAACATTAGCAGCAGGGTTTTTTTTTCACCCTGGCAGTGTCCCGTGAGGTAAAACTTTACGACAGCCGAGCCTAATTACTTCGCATCATTGAAGATGTGGGGTTGGTGAAAGTTTCCCAGCAGTTGCTGAGAAGTGAGAGAAATCGTATAATAATAATAATAATAATAATAATAATAATAATAATAATAATAATAATAATAATAATAATAATAATACATTTTCCAATAGTCGACGTTTGATAATATTTTTAAATATAATATTTTGCATGTGAGTAGAATGATTACATGTGAGTAGAAATTCATAATTGTTATCGTATTTATTCAAATCTACTTCTACTGTTCTAATTTTCTTATCTTATGTGGTTGCTTCCTAAAATAATGTAAATACGAGTATTGTACAAGACCGAGAATTTATATGCAACATCCTTCTTCAATACGTATATCTTTGCGTTTGACACTGTGTTGCTCGGGTAACTATTTATCGCAAGCGTCTTTTAGACAGAGATAGGAATGAATTCTATCTAGTGTATCTCTCCCTGCCCTGCCCTGCCCTTCTCCTTCCCACCTTCTTCTCGCTTTCCCTGCCAAGCCTGGGCTGCGTCTGGCCGCCACAACTTGCGTCGTTCTCTACGGTCTACGTTGTCATGAGCAGCTGTAAACAGATGCATTGGTGAATACTCCCGTGTAATCTGTAATGTTCCGAAGTCTTCAAAAAGTTTTTCTGGATTTGGTATTTTGGGTTATATTTGGCCAGCAAAATACCCGGCGTTGCCCGGGCTTTCTTCATATTCCAATCCTTGCGAATGAGGGAAAAGATTAATTTTATATAAACCAAGGCGTTTCAGATTATTATTTTTAACGTAATTTGCTCTAATTTTTAAAAAATACTATAATTATCTTAAATTTTATTTTTCAACACATTGCTATTACATTAAGTTTTGGTTATCTTATTCACCACTACTGACCTCTAGCGAATAAATTAGGTACCAGTTTTCCTGCAGCACTGCTGGGCTCTGGCGGAATATATTAGGAACCACGTGCTCTAAGCGAGAGGCGAAAAAGGTTGCGGTGCATCTACAAACATTACTTAAATTACTTATTTTCCTCATTTGGGTTGTATGAATCTTTACCAAACTTTCCTAGGGCACTGCAACAATCCTGAAGAATAGCCTATAAAAATTTCATATCATTCATACGCTACTTTTTGTGGAATCGATGTCGGTTACACGTCGTTGAATTCACTTTTATTAGATGTGACATTAAATACATGTGTTACAATATAAACTTCACCTAAATTGAACATGTGATATAGATTCCACTGCTAAATGCAACAATAAATTACTACGGTTTTAAGTTTGTGTTGTGCCCGAAGGGAAATTGTTAAATATCAATTGAAAAGCTAGAAAACGAATAAATCAGTTAATACAGTAATGATTGTCTTTTTCTTGATCCCTGTGGGTCAATATTATTTTTTCCAACATTTTTCCTGTTGTGGTTTATGATTTTATTGACATAGTTTTTGAAAGGAAGACAACTGTAGCGTACCATTACTATTGTTTTCATTTCTAAAGAAGGCTAACGAAATAATAATAATGGTACAGACAGGAACATTTTACAATACAAAACCTCGCAAGTTGTCTCCTCGTAAAAAGAGAAGGAAAACTCGCTGTAATACCTGTAAAATAAATCAGTGTTAACTTTTTAGAAATTGGGGATAATCGAATGAAAGTTCGTCGAAAAAATAAGTTGAGGGAGCAGAAAGAGAACCACTTTGTGGATTCCCCAAAGGAAGTTTCAATCAATTTTTAAAAGTAGGAAAAGCGGTATTGTTTTAAGAATTTGAGGTTATGCAAAGTTTTGACCTCGTAAATTCTTATTTGTGCCTGTGAATAATAGCAAACGCAGTAAGCAGAAGAGCCACAAATATGCAATAATGTCGTCGAAATCATTCTTTTAAAAATGTCTAATAGTGCTGGAACTGATCGAGAAGTGTGTGAAAAGGATTTCCTTGATCTTCATGGTTTAAAATGTATAGAGGAAGAAAATAAATTCTGCAAAACCAGACGCTACAACTGTGCCCAATATAAAAGGAACAGAGATGAAAACAAACCAAACAAATCACATCATCTAAATTTATTTGAAACATCAGGAGGCTTACAAAGCTACGAGTCCACCTATTTAAGACACTACAAAAGAACCCAAAAATCTTGCATGTGCTCTAAGTTTTCAGAACTTAATGATCTCTACAATGAATCGTAATCTGCAACAATTTCCCTGAACTGAAGGCACTGTTACCGTTTTATTTGTCATTGTTTTTAAGAGTAGAATTTTCCTTACAGACCATTACGTAGTAGCAATTGTAGCTTGTCTGAGGCATCCAACGAAAAAGCATAGATACTGCATTTTGCACTGCTTAAATTCTAAAACCGTTTATCGACCACTCTGGTGAGTAGGGGTGAGAGTTGATGCTAAAAATGAAAAATAAAAGGGGGAATTAAAAAGGGCTAAACGGAAAGTCGGAGATGTTTTACCTACAGTAATATAATACATTAAATGACATGTAACCGACATGAGGCTATTAAAAGTAGTGAATGAATATGTAGCAAATTTTGCAGGCTTGTCACAATGTTCTTGCAATGTCTGGTAAAGATTCATACAACACAAATGCGGAAAATAAATGTATTTAGCATTTTGGATCGACGATGTCTCTCAGGTCTAGACCTAGTTAAATTCCATTCTTGCGGGTAAGAGCGACATGTGGCGAACATGGCTCATTCCCTTCACCGTTACTAGAAGCTCCGCCTACGTGAGCTTTTCTTCGTCACACAGCAACGGCAACGGAGACGATTTTAAAGGAGAACTACAACTAATTTTGCTTCGACCGGGAATCGAACACGGGAACACCACCACGGGAAGCTGGTACGTTGTCCATGACCCATCCTAGATGCCTGGAAAACAAATTATTTAAATAATATGTTGGTAATTGTACCACGATCATTATTTTTCGCCTGTCTCTAAGAGAAAAATGGTTCCTAAAATAATTTGCCAGAAGCCAGTAGAGGTGCAGTAGCACTAGCACCTAACCGATTGGCTAGAGGACAGTGGCAGTGCGTGAGATACACGTAAGTGAAATTAATATAACAACAATGTACAGTAAAATAAAATGAAAGAAAAATATAATGTTTTATTAAAAATGTTGAACCAATTACATTTAAAATAATAATATTCAACACCGTAGTTTATATAAAATCCAAGTTTTTGTTCTTTCACAAGGATTGGATATGAAGAAAGGCCGGGCCACGTCGGCTATTGTGGTAGTTATACTGCGGTTTTCAGAGCTGCGTTTGAAGAATATCAGCTGTTACGGTGTTATCCAATCGGAAGGCTGAACGCCATCATGACGTCACACCATGACATACCATAACGTCACCATAGTGGCGTGTAAGGTCCCGATTGGACAACACCGTAACAACTGACCACATGTCAGCAGCAGCAAAGTTTGATTGATTGATTGATTGATTTTTTCATGTTTCCGGGCGCGTCAACTGCTCTGGTCATTAGTCCCGTTAGTGTAGTGCATGTTTTTTCTCGGGAGATGGCGGTGATCTTCCCCCGCTGGATGGCGAGATCCGGCACCGACCTACCGTCGGCTAGTGAGGTTTCCCCCTAACCAGGACTCTCCCACCAGCGGGGCACCACCCCAACCGGGACAAGTTCTAAGCTCCCGACCGGTCTCCCGGAATATGTGGCAGTGTAGTGCATGTTAGTGTAAGTGGGTGTGAAAGGGGAGAGGATAGGACAAGGAATGGAAAGACAGATCGCGCGCGGTCTGTGACCCGTTTGTTAGGGTACTGCTCCGGCATTCGCCGGGTGTTAATCGGAGAAACCACGGAAAACTACCGATCAGAGCAGCCGGCCGCTAGAATTCTCCTCGAGACAGCGACTGAATTCAACCTAGCAGAAAAGCTAGTGTCGAAAATCCTTCCGCCGTGGGGAGTGGGAACCTAGGGGCTCACGGTCAGAGGCGCTGCAGCGACATCAGTTGATGCACTGAGCTACCGCTCCCGGTAGCAGCAAAGTAAAAAAGCGCAGTGTAGCCTTCCGTTGGGCGTGCTCCTTCGGTGGCTCCTCCTCCGTGATCTCGCCGTGCCTAACGACGCTTCCTCGGGGCGCGCGGCGTGCGCGCGGGCGGACGCCAGCGGAGCAGCGCGTGCCCGCAATGTGAACGCGAGCGGGGACAGCCGCCGCGCGCACCGGAGCGTGGCCTCCCCGCCCCGCCCCGCCCCCGCAACCCCGGGCGTTACGCCCGCTGCCCATTCTTTGCGTTCGCGGACCCTCGCTCGGCGCAAGGTTGACATTCCGAAGGGGTAAACGACGGACAGCGCCTAGCGATTGCAGCAGTGCGTTATTCATCCGGGGCTGGGCTAGTCTTGCTGCACATGCATAAACAAGTCGACCTCTCGGGCACGTGCCGGTGGTCTGATCGGCTCTCGAGTTGCGTGACAGGAGGGGGCGGGCTGCGTCACGCGTGCTCACCGCTGTCGCGACACGGGCGCCGCCGCCGCCGCCGCCACCGCAACGGAGCAGAGCGGAGCGGGTGGGGCGGGGCGGGGGCGGGAGCGTTCTTTGCCTCCCCCGTCGAGCGGAGCGCGCGCGGCTCCCATCCGCCTTCTGTCCCGTCCGTCCCCGCTAAACTTTTCCCTCCGCCGCCACCAGGCAATGCGTGAAGTGTGACAGTTTGAATATCATTATGCACGCCAGGCTCAGCGGCGGCGGAGGCGAAGGAGGCGGCGGTCAACGCCCGCCGCCCAACGGGGCGGGCGCGGGGGCGGGTCGCAGGCAGGTCGCGCTCGCTGCCCTCACGCCGCCACGCGGGAGACCGCGTTCACAACGGCGGCAGGCGCCTCGAGGACGCAAGGTTCCCGACTCGCGTAAATGATAATATTTGACTGCAGTTCAATGGATAATTTTTTTTAAAAAGTGGACAACTATTACAACTAAAATATTTTCTAATATTACAATCTTTGCTGTCCGGGTGACGACGCGTTAATTGATGTGGAGTTGACGTTTCGATATTGTAATATTGACTCTGGCTGCGGAAGCCTACGACTTCAATATTTTCTAATATTTCAACATAATATTTGTAAAGGATTAAAAAAAGAATTTGTTTTACACATCTTGTAATGATTTTTTACAAATGATTTTGGGCACGTCAAGTGCTAAGGTCATTGGTCTCGTAAGCGTAGTGCATGGTTTTGCTCGGGAGGTAGCTGTAATCTTGCCCCCACTGGACGGTGAGATCCGGTGTCAACCTACATGTCGGCTTGCGGTTTTTTCCACAACCAGGTATCTCCGAACAGCGGGGCACCACCCTATTCGGGACAAGCACTAAGCTCCCGACTGGTCTCCCGGCATGTGGGGTAGGTAGTACATACCTTGTAAAATCCCCTCGTTATCATGTAACGAATAACGATAATTACTACCTAGAAAAAGCAAATGTGTCGGATTACTAGTTGATAATTAATTTAAAATAAATTATATTTCAGATTTATTCATCAATAAAGCAGTTACAAATTTTTGTATTATACCTTACCATTCCAATTCGTGCAATTCTCAGAGCGTGCTGAGAGGTTTTCTTCCTTGGACGGTGACAACTAATACAGATGCTGTTCAACCTTAGTATCATTTCAATGTTCTCGCGTTACTACTCACAAACAATGGGATAAACATATGTTAAAACGTTTTGCGCACTTTAGACTTTGAAAGAATGATGTAAATGTTAATGGAAAGAATGCGCTCTACGCTAGGGACGACGTGGAACGCAAATACTGTTGCATTTGCTCGTACGATTTTCCTCTGTATCCTCGTTTCGCATTTACGTTTATTTTCACGCCCTTTATTCCATCTTGCATACGATTCTCTGACATCCGCGAAAGTTGACTGTAAATTGTATAAAAGAAGTGTTCTACAGCACCTTTTCACTAACATGGTTACATAAGGAAGGACAAAAAAGGCTGTCCAGGTGGTTACACAGTTTAGAAATAGAGAATGAATTCGCCGATTTTTTTCCCTTTTTTAAATGAACATTGAAAGTTATATTTTTTGTTGACATTATAAGTGAGGTGCCTTAAATGAGTAGAAATTGTATCTCCTGGTTAAAGAGTTCGAAGGGGAAAAAAGAAAAGAAATAATCCGATTGTTATTTTACTATCCAAAATAGTAAAGTCTTTCAATTTTGGAAAGAAATATGACTGGATAATTGGCGAGTTCTCGCGTAACTATTTGAAACATAAAATAGGTATTTTGTTTGCTTAATAGCTATGTATTTTATTCCGCCGAGATTTGAGTTTTATCTACATTAAACAGTACTACGTGTAGTGATCTGCAATGAAATAACAGAAATTTAGATTTTTAAATGAAATGAGTTAATGAATATAATGTTATAATGAAATAATGTGATTATGTTATGAAATAATTACGTCAACAATAACACGTTTGCATTCCCGTAATACGATGTTAATAATAATTAGAAATATATTCGTAAAGCAAAAGAAACACTCCCCTGATAACAATGTATTAGTGGTGTACTTAACATGTTCAGTATCTTTTTTAATAAAGGTTTCATGTAATTCCATGATACTTTATGATTCACGATGTAGAGATTTTACTAAAATTGTGAAAATTCGCAGCATTTTATACGACTATCATTCTTCTGAATATATGCATTAATAGTTATAGGATACATACGAGAGGCGAATTGGCTGCCCACGACAGAGCGCCCGATGCAACTGCGCCTAACGTCGTTTATGATGCCAGGAAAGACACGTTTTCCTCTTGGGCGATGAGGCCCAAGGCTATCCCGCTAGTTATCTCATCACTTGGCCTGTGAGATTGATTAATTATTTTGTGTTTTCCGGCACGACAAGTGATCATTTGTTTCGTAAGTGTTGTGCATGTTATAAACTTGGAAGTGTTCCTCACCATTGATCTGTAAAATCCCGGGCCAACCTACACATCAGCTTTCGGGTCTCTCCTCCAGATATGTCCACCATCGGGGCACCTACCCAACGGGGCCAAGCTCTAAGTTCCCAACTGGTCTTGCAATATGTGTGGTAATGTGGATGAAAGCATGTGTTTGAGTAAGAGGAAAGGATGAGACGAATGAGGAAGGAAAGTTCGCGCGCGGTCCGTAGACCGCTTGTTAAGGTGTTGCTTCGGGATTCGGCAGGTGTTACCGGTGGAACCACGAAGGAGCAGCCGGTCGCTCTTATTCTCCCCCAGACACTAGTTGAATTATCTCCAGGAATCTAACTGATGCCTAAAATCAGTTCAGTCGATGTCTGGAGGACAAATCTAGCGGCTGGTTGGTCTGACTGGCAGTTTTCCGTGGTTGCTCCGATCAACACCGAGCAAATGCCCGTGCAGTACCCTAACAAATAACCCACGGACCGCGCGCGATCTTTCCTTCCCCTTACTTGTCCTATCTTCACCCCTACCTTACACACATTTACACCAAAAAGAACCACACTACCACACATGCCAGGAGACCGGTTGGGAGCTTAGAGCTTGTCCCGGCTGTGGCGGTGCCCCGCTGGTGGGATACACCTGGTTGGGGGAAACCCCGCTAGCCGACAGTAGAGGATGTCGCTATCCAGAGGGGGAAGACCACCGCCACCTAACGAGTAAAAAACACGCACTACACTTACGGAACTGGTGACCTTGGAAGCGCTTGGAATCACTAACAATCAATCATCAATCCAAAATCATCCGCGGTCGGACCTCAAACCTAGGACCTCCCGGCCAGAGACGCTGCATGAGCCATCTCAGCCGGTTCGCCCTGTCGAAGGCTGGCGAGAAGGGCCGGAATGCTGGCGAATGCACTGCGCGCCCTGCAGGAGTCGCCCTTCGCCTCGGGGAGACGCAGCACCCACCCGCGGACAGCAGGTGGCGCTCTCCGCGGGGAAGCCTCGAGGGAGCGCGGTGGCGCCGCCCCCGCTCGCCCCACCTGCGCCCGCCCCGCCCCCCCCACCACCACACTCCGTCCTCTGGCGGCGCGGATTCAGGAGGCCCCCTGGCTCATCTCCGACAGACAACTACTTGTACTACAAAGTTAACTTCAACTTAAAACCTATCGCATATCACAAAATCTTTCTCTTCCCTCCGATTATTTCTATTCAAACCTGCATCTCATCAATCAAAATAGACCACAACCTAGGAAAATGCCCTCAACTCATAACACGAATCTAAAACAGAAATATCAGTTATTAATTATGAAGTGTATTTATCAGTCTCACTGATTTGTTGGGGTTTTGTTCTATAAGTTCCCTCGCCAATCGTAGTTTAGATTCCGTTAAACACAAATCGTAGTATAGTACTAAACCGAGTTGTGTTAATCAATACACAATACAGGTAATTGATAAATCCGCTCAGACAGAAACACTTAAAAGTGTGCGTGCACTTTTAAAATAATTTTCGCAATTTTCAGACCAGAGGCGTTACGTGTACATGACAGAGGGTTAAAAAAGATAAATAAAGCAGATCCTCAGATCATTCTTGTGCCTTTAGAGTAAATAGGATGCATTTATTTGTATTTATTTAATTATAATATTATATATTATATATAATATATATATAATAAATTTTTAAACTCATAATAGATAATAAATTTTGAGTTAAATGCTTTTTAAATATTGTTTTAAACTATATGTTTATTAAAAATTAAAGCATGTAAAGAATTCTAAAAATATATCTTTTTGCTAATGAACGAGTAGTTTAATGTAACGGAGTTACAAATATGATATTTCCCCTGTTTTCAGGCCAACTATTTAAGCACAGATGTTCAGCAGACGATGTTCAGACTGTCCCCAGCCAGTCAAGTCATTCATTTACCTGCCGAACATCTGTGAATGCGTTGTCTCCTAACAATCAGATCGCATATATAAATTCCATTGTACGCAATTTCCCACTGTACGTTTATAGGCAAAAGTGATGATTAACGACCCCTCTACATGCCCTAGAAGTTCGTAACAATTATTTTGAGTCACTCTGCATCGCACTCAAAACAAGCAATTAATTCTCTCTTAAAAATTACTAATCTTTGCTCCTATCGTGGCCTCAGTGGTTAAATATTTCTCAGTAGTGATTTCCTCCACCAGGACTCTCCCACCAGCGGGATACCGCCCCTGTCGGGACAAGCTCTAAGCTTCCGACTGGTTTCCCGACATAGAGGTAGTGTAGTGATTGGAGTTGTAAGTACGGGGAGATAATAAGAGAGGAAGAAGAGGAGGAAGAAGAAGGAGAGGAAGAAAAAAATCGCGTACGGTCCGTGGCTCATTTGTGAGGATACTGCTCCGGCATTCGGATAATTATTCTCCAGACAGGATTAATTCAACTTAGCTATATAGTGTCGAAAATTCTGCCACCACCGCCAGGGCTCGAACCCTAGGACCTTCCAGTAGAGTTGCTTCAGAGGCAGCAGTAATGCTGGTGCTGAAGTAAACTCAGTCGGTTGTATTTCCCGGGCTATGAAATATTAGAAATAAGAAATAATTTAAACACACCTAAAATTTGTTTTCTTTTTTAATATAAACATTTTCAGACTCTTCTGTAATATAAAATTTTGAATATAGTTAAGTTGAAAGAAGTGGAATAAAAGAGAGGAGACATCTTCAATATTGTCGCGAGTGTAATTTTCTCTCGTTGCGTCTCTGAAAGTGTTGGGGGCAACAACCCTATTCCGTTTGAACACTTCTTTGAAATTCGCTGCTGATAAGTTTCTATTATTTAGTTGCACTTAGCCCCCATTGGCAGTCGAATTCCCCACAGACGCCATTAGTGCAACAAAGCAAATTTCAAGTGGGCTTTTCTTAGGGTAGAGATAATAATGAAAGGATGTGGAAAGAATTGACAATCATATTTTAACATACCAAATGCGATGAACCCCCGAAAAACAGTTGTTTGTAGTCATATGCTAAGTCTCAAATTGAGATGCGCCGACTACTTTAATACGTAATTTTCAACCCAAAACTGACTATTTTACTCGGCTCATTACTGTCATTTTAAAAATTAATTAAAATGTGAATTATCAATCAGACCTTTTAAGGTTTTGTTAAAATATTTTTATAAACTGCTATATAAACACAAAATTCTTCATTAAATTAGTTTTTTAAATGATCATCTAGGAAACTTCCTTTATTGGGAGCTTTTAATTTAGGTAACAGGTCCATTAGTAAGAAAGATTAAAGGTTCCCTGTCGATCACGGTTTAGTTGGTTCGAACCGCAATGCCATTCTCGTGGCAGTCGCTCGTGTTGATGCGGAGGGCGGAAGTGTGTCTCGTTACCATCAATGCTTCCAACATCGCAGCCCGAAAACAAACCATTCGCAACGCCCTCTGGGAGTGTTCTCCTCAAGGTGGCGGCATCTTGGAGAGCACTGGCCTAGCGCCTATCAGCGGGTCACTGGTGTGGGAGGGGACAGAAGATGCTGCTCACATTGCTAAAAGGTAGGAACTGCAAATGTGTAGCTGAAACCAAGAAGTGGTACTCCAAATACTATTCTTCGATTACAGAGAACGTTGGTTTTCAAATTAAACATTTTAGATCATTCGATATATCTACAAGGACATCTCGTTTTAATTTCAAATTAAATAAACGGTTTAGTTCAGACATTTTTTTGTGACCTTAACTCCCCAAAAGGCCTTCCTGTAAAAAAAAATCACTACTGGTTTCAATCACGAACAAAGATGACATCAAGAGATAAGATAACGAATAAACAAAATCAGCTTTCACGCTGTCTGCCAGCAGGGGCAGCAGGCGGGAGCAGACCAACTGTGAGCAACTTGGGGCGCGATCGACTCTAGACAAGTGAAAAGTGAATGGGACACAACCACTGCAGCGGGTCTTCCCGAGCAGTCCGGCGCAAATTTTTACTTCTGAACATCGCTGCCTTGGGGCGTGGCGTCTTTTGGACACCCGGGTCAACATTGCATTGTCTACCTCATTCGCCCTTCCGACAGTTTTGCGTTGGCGACACGATATTCGCGATAATGCGTTTGACTGAGACTTGTCCCAGTGGGGCGTGCCTCGCGTGTGAGTGCGAGCGAGCGAGGGACGAGAGAGAGAGAGAGAGAGAGAGAGAGAGAGAGAGAGAGAGGGGGGCCAAGTGACGGCATCGGAGCGCTCACTGCGCACGCATGCGCGTCCCCCTCTCCTGTGGCCGGCCACCCCCAGAGCGAGGCACAAGGGCGGGTGACGTGGGAGGACGCAAAGGACTTCACACGCGGGAAAGGTTCACGTGATGATAGGAAGAAGAAGAAGAAGAAGAAGTAGAAGAGAAGAAGAAGAAGAAGAAGAGAAGAAAAGGAAAAGGAAAAGGAAAAGGAAAAAAAGAAGAACGAAGGGCAGGATGTTAATAATTAAAATTATAATTCAATATTACTACCTTTAATTTCGTTATTAATATAAATGTGAGGCGGCAAACTATCAGCGGACTATACATCGTAAAATTTACAAAATGAGTTATTTGTGCTAAATAATAAACTATTAAATTCCTAACAATTTGTGTAAAAAAAAATATAATTTAAGGAAATTTTTTAAATTTTCGTAATTTAAAAAATCACAATATTTTCAAAAATTAATTTAAATTAGCTTACAAATAATTTTGGAATGTTCTTTATAAAACTAAATATAATGAAAAGAAATAACATATTTCGGTTTCTTGCCTCTGACGCAAAACTTTGTTTTCCGACAAATGATCCCTTTCAATTTCCCGCATCACAAATAATGTTCAGAAGTCATGATTAGGAAATTAGGTTTGTTATTTTGCCTGAACTATTCTGTTTCTGTTACCTCTCTGACACTCCTTAATTTCTCCAAACTCTTTACATTGTATAAAACACATGCACGTTGCATTTCCGAACACCGAAATACCCAAATTAACGTATTGCAATTAAAAAGGACCAAGAAAACTCGATTCAGAATGTACAAGCAGGGGACTGCAGAGATTCTGGAGGACCAAGAAGCACGACGACAATAGTTGACGCGAGACGAGGGGACTGTGAGCAACTGGGGAATGTTGGGGTTAAAGTTACGTGGTCTATCAATGCCAGGAAACATCTTTCTCTTTATTTTCCTAACTGTTGTGGTTAATCTAGTGCATTTCATTGCAAGCTTCAAATTATAAAATCAATTTTATTTAAAAACCGGAAAATATGTTTTCTGATTATTTTTTGAAATATCAAAATATTGTTCATCGAATCGCAAACAACCAATTTTTAGGAAAAATTTTCCGGGAGTTTACTGAGGCTGAGCACTACAACACGAAGGGACTCTTCTTTTCATTTTAATGAAGATTTTTTCCGCTGAGTCTTGTATGCCTAAATCCGCTAAGAAATATTTGTTTCCAGGCGGCGACGTCCGGACAGCGCAGAGCAATCAATTATTTGTTTGTTTCTAACAAACTATTGAGGAATCGTCATTAAGATTAGAACGGAAGATTTACACAAGAGAATCCAATGACGCCTTATTTTACGTCGCGAGACTCTGGCCATCAGGCCCACTCTTACATCTGACCACGCAAATTTCGCTACGCTCCTGTCACCATCTAGCGAAGAAAAAAGATGTCACTCGGACGACGGAACAGGTGATTTGAATTTACACACAGCCTTCTTTTACGCACGAGGATATTTTACAAGCAGTAAATTTACAACAAGGGACAGCCGGCTTTAATTCCCTTGGGAGGGCAGGCGTCCCAAAGAATTTCTCACCCTTACAAATCCACGGCTTCGATCGGGTTCGAATCCGGCAAACCTGGGTGTAACAGCCCGACACGCTTACGGTTGTATCACACAAGATGGGCGTAGAAGGTTTAATGTCCGAATCTGCTAATTGATTGTTGGATTGATTTTTTCGTGTTTCCGGACGCGTCCACTGTTTTGGTCATTAGTCCTGTTAGTGTAGTGCATGTTTTTTCTCTGGAGATGGCGGTGATCTTCCCCCGCTGGATGGCGAGATCCGGCGCCGACCTACCGTGGGCTAGTGGGGTTTCCCCCTAACCAGGACTCTCCCACCAGCGGGGCACCGCCCCAGCCGGGACAATCTCTAAGCTCCCGACCGGTCTCCCGGAATATGTAATAGTGTAGTGCATGTAAGTGTAAGTGTGTGTGTGTAAGGGGAGAGGATGGGACAAGGAAGTGGAAGGAAAGATCCGCGAGCGGTCCGTGGCCCGTTTGGTAGGGTACTCCTCCGGCATTCGCCTGGTGTTGATCGGAGAAACCACGGAAAACTATCGATCAGAGCAGCCGGCCTCTAGAATTCTCATCCAGACAGCGACCGAATTCGACCTAGCTGAAAAGCTAATGTCGAAAATCCTGTCGCCGTCAGGACTCGAACCTAGGACCTAGGACCTCCCGGTCAGAGGAGCTGCAGTGACATCAGTTGATGCACTGAGCTACCGTTCCCGGTCCGAGTCTGCTAATGTTCGTAGGCGTCATCCGGAGAGCCAAGAGCAATCGCCTATTCGTTTCCGTGTGTGGCAACCGCCGCTAAGGCGCGCGTGTCGCGGGCGCGGGCGCGGGCGAGGGCCTCGGGGGCGGCGGCGGCGCACCTGCGGCGCGGCGCCGCGCTAATACCGCCGCCGCGCCCGCCGCCGGCTAACTCGCGCGCGCATTACGCCTCGGCCTTACGGGCGCTCGGAGGCCCATTCGCCGCCTTTTATTGGGCGCGCCGGGGCGGCGGCGCGGCGGCCGAGGCGAGGCGAGGCCGGGCCGGGCCGGGCGAGGCGAGGCGAGGCGGCGAGGCGCCACCGCCGGCGCGGCGGAGGCCAATCACGCGAGAAAACTCCTCCGCCACCCGCCCCCTTCCCCTCCGAGAACGAGGAGTTGCAGCGAGCGCCGTCTTCCCGCTTGCCGCCCCGTAATTACCCGCGGCGCGGGGGCGTGGCGCGGCGCGGCGCGGCGCGCGCGGCGGGCGCGGGTGCTTCGTGGGTGCGCGTTGGCGAAAAGCGCGCGTCGGCGGGCGGCGTCTGCATCGACGCGGCCGGGCGGCGCCGGGGTCGGGCGGGCGGCGGCGGCGGCGCCGGGCGACCCAGAGGCGCCATCGGGCGCGCCGTGCCTGTGTTGTATTACGTCTAATTCAATGCATTACTGCGGTAACTGTGCCCGCGGCGCCCATCGGCGCGTCCGACAATTGCGCGCAGCCCGCCGCGCCGCCGCCCGGCGCCCGCCCGCCCGCTTATAACTCAGGCGCCGCGCGGGGCCGCTACAGCCCTCCGCGGTGTCATTATGGCGCAAAGTGGCGCGGGCAGCGCCCGCCGCCGCCCCGGCGCCCGCCCCCCGCCCCGTGCCCCGTGGGGTGCCGCTGCCCCCGGTCTCAATGAGCAACGCAACGCGAGAGGCAGCTGCGGGGGCGGCGAGGGGGCCGTGCGGCGTTCGCGTTGGAGTGAGCGGGGCCCGTGGGGTGGACGGAGAAAACAACGACGATGGGACTCGGCGACGATGAGCAGACGGGGCGGGCCGGGTGCGCGCGCGTGCGGCGCGTGAGCGGCGCGGGCGCTCGGGTTTCGGGCGCGCGCCGGAAGCGCCCGCAGGTGCGCGCAGGTGCTCGCGGCTCGCGTTTCCTCCGCCCCGCGGCCGAGACGTTTGTTCGGGTGAGAAGGGTTGCGCCCTCCGGAGGTAGGTGCTGCTGCCTCCAGCGTCGATAGGAGATAAGGCGCGGATGGAGTTGGTGACCCCGGATCGCCCAACGACAGATCGCGGTGTACGCCCTCTACAGACGTATAATTTGGAACGTATCGGGTTACACAGACATGCGTTGGGTGGATCATATCGTTTACAGCTCATTCTTTTTCCTTCCCATTGTGAAAGTCACTGGTGATTCTCCCTACGGTAGGACGTTATATCACAATGGAGATGTGTGTGTATGTGTGTATGTCTGTGGGTGGCATGGATTTCGATTAATTGATTGTTTCATGTTTTCGCGTGAACCAACCACTACAGATCGACAGTCCCGTAAGTGTAGTACATGTGTTTACTGCGGCAAGTGATGACGTTTCTCTCCCGCTGGATGTCGAGATCCGGCGCCAACCTACACTTCAGATTTCCCTTCCCGCACCAAAGGCGTACCGCCTTAGCCGGGACAAGCTCTAAATCTTCCCACTCGTCTCCAGACACGAGTAGTAGTGTACTACAGGTAGGTGTGTGAACATGAAGGATGAGGATAAGACAAGAAAAAGGAAGGAAAGATCACACGCGTTCCGTGTCTCGTTTGTTAGGATACTGCTTCGGCATTCACCTGGTATTGATAGAAAAAACTAACTAAAAACTAACGAGCAGCGAGAGAATTGCTCCCCAAGTAGCGGTTTAACTCAACAATACTGACGAGCCAGTGTCGAGTGTCGAAAATCTTACCACCGTCGTTACTCGAGCTGTACGCCTTCCCGGCTCCCGGTCGGAGGCCCTGCAGCGACATGAGCCACCTCAGCCTGTGTGGATGCAGGGCGCGTAATTCTTCGTACGGCGCCGGGCCGGGAGCGCGTCCCCGAAGGAGAGCGTGCGTACAGGTCTGTCCCTCCTCGGGGCGGAGTCCATCAAGCTTAGCCAAAAGCCGAAGCCGTCGATTGACCCACCTGGCCCCTGACCCCGGGGGAGGGCGCCGGCGGCGGGGGCGGGGGCGGCCGCCATTACGGCCCTTCCGCCCGATTAACCGCCGGAGGGGCTGGCCCCGCCCCCGGCGCGCCGCCGCCGCCCCACGACGGCGCGGCGGCGGCATTTTGGCCGAGCATCCCGGCGGCGCCACCATTGCCACTGGCAGTGTTCGTTCGCTGGCCCGCCGCGGAGGATCACTGCCCCCCACGCGGGCGCCTCCGCCTGCCAGGGTGGGGGGGAGGACGCGAAGGAGGCGCGTTTACCCAAATCATTGCTTCACGGCGGACGAGCAGAAATTGAAGCGCGCACGGGAAACCAATGTATTAGAGAAATAATTTATGAAGTGCAGTCCACTAAAAATCGTTTACTTAACCGTCATCACGGTTAACTTTTTCTATTAAACATGAATTGAATTTCATCGTAGAACTTTAGTTACGGATCCAAGAGCTTATGAGGCTTCAACCCCCCCCCGAAGCCAATGATACACATTCAAAAATAACTTTAACTCATTTTGTATACTATTAAAAGTACGTGATATGTAACAACGTTATAAATATCAGCTTATAATTAATATAATAACCAATAAAATACATTTTATATTCAGCATAAAAGAAAAATTCTTTGTGGGAATTCTGATTTGGTGTTTTGACGTTCTTATAAGAAGAAATAAAAGAGTTCATCTTCGTCAACATATTAGCTTTATTAAGATAGCCGGCTTTCGACGACACAGTCGACCAACGTTTGCCGAAAGCAGTGAGACTGACGATGACGGCAAATCCGTCGAAAGCCTGCTATCTTAATAAAGCTAATATGTTGACGCAGATGACCTCTTTTATTTCGAAAAATTCTTTATAAGGCAAGTCGGCTGGACACTACATTTCACTCCCCACCCCGTGAAAAATTATAGATCTACCTCTGAATATCCTCAAAGAGATTTTGCAACTACATTTGGCGATTGACAAGGAGATTGTAATTCAACAACTACATACCATTTTAATAACATTTCTTTTGAAAATGGAATTTTCCTATTGGAGATGGCTTTCATTGATGTTGTTATACGTTTATGTTTGGAAAGAAAAAAACGCGAAAAAAAACTTATTTTGCAAACCTTATGAGTGTAGATTATTTTTCTATGTTGATTTCGTTGTTTAGGATAACATTCATTGCCTTTTTAAAATATTTATGTCACAAGTTACTGATACTTGTAAGAATTATTTAAATTACTTTTGATCAATATATCAGCCCTAGCGATCACGACTAAAATGCATAAAATATTTAACTCAGGGGACAACTATGTTTTGATATTCAAAAACAATTGTGACTATTTCTTAAATAATAGTCACAATTGCATAGAAATATGACCTGTAATCTTCAAATACGAATATTGGAAATCCTCAAGCTTGCATCAACCTCGTCCGTTGATGAATGCTCAATAGTTGCCACGCTGCTCGAAGTACTATTTTTGTGTGAATGTTACGAGCAGTTGAGAAGCACACGGTGTTTACGCTTCCGAAGCACTCGCCCCTCATTAATGACGCAAGTAATCCGCCCTCGCCTCCGATGCGTGCGTTAAACCTCCGTGCCAAGGCGGCGGGATCAGCCCCGCGATAGCGGTCGGGAGGGGGAGATGGCTAGGGCGGAATGGAGGGGTGGGGGTGCGGGGGGGGGGGGGGGGGAGGGGGGGGGGGGGAAGGCTAGGGGGAGTGAACGAGGGATAGACACACGAAGGAGTGATTAGTTCAGTGTTTCAGTGTGTAACTTTTTCATTGTTTTGGCCAACATTCATTTTTGTTCACAGTTCAGCCACTCTCTGAACGTGATGTACTATATGAAAATTGATCATGTTATACAACTCTCTCATTATTTCTATTTTTGTTCATGTACTTTACCTTAATCTCTAAGAAAGAACAATATTTACGGAACATGTTATCTTAAATGAATTCTCAAAGAGTTAGATAGTATTTACAATATCGTTACTTTATTTCATCAAATGTAAACTGCTGATATTATTACAAACGTACTCGCTTGCGTTACAAGAGACGCGAAAGGTGAGTTGGGATTTGCTTCTGGACGTAAATGTAGCTTCCCTATGCGCACGTTTTGTTGAACTTTCCTTTTGATTGTAGTGGTAGTAGAGCTTAGGGTGAGTTTCTATTTTGTTAACAATACAGAAAAATCAAATCTGTTTGTTCCTTTACCGTTAAAAATAAGTTTTTATAATTTGGCAACGAAAATATCTAGTTTTTGAAATATTAATCCCTCGCTTTTTTAAATTTGTTGTTGATATTATTATTATTATTATTATTATTATTATTATTCATCTTTCAACTATTAATAGTTAAATTGTTGGGAAGGGATTCTAAAACTCAAGAAAGCGTGCAGATGATTTTCTCCCCATACGTCACATACAGTTTTTTTACTAAAAAGAAAATAAATAAATAAATCAAGTGATTAGAGCAGTGCTGTACATATGTAAAATTACATATGTGCTACGGCGTCCCTCTGCTCTGGCCGTCGAAGTCATCTGTTTGTACACGTGAACAAATATTACATCTCAATTGCACCATCCGACTGGCTGCTCTGATCTGTAGTTTTCCGTGTTTTCTCCGATCAATTCCAGGCGAATGCCGGAGCAGTACCCTAACAAACGGGCCATGGACCGCACGCAATCTTTTTTGCCTCTTCCTTATCCTCTCTTCACCCCTTACACATTCACACACACACACACATGCATACACTACCACACATGCTGGGAGGCTAGAGGGGAGCTTAGAGCTTGTCCCGGCTGGGGCGGTGTCTCGCTGATGGGAGATTCCTCAATGGGAAACCTCGCTAGCCAACGTGTAGTTCGGCGCCGGTTCTCACCGTCCAAACGAAGCAAGAACACATCCTGTTGTAAAAACATGCACTACGCTCTCGGAATTAATAATCACAGCAGATGACGCGCCCACAGGTACGAAATAATCAATCAATGAATTTCCATCGAATGTAATACCTGTACTAACATTTTAAAATAACCTGGTCAGTGAAAATGCCTATACTACAAGACAGCTTCCTTCACCCGTCTTTCTTTTTTATTTGAGTGGAAGATATAACTGATTTTTTTTCTACTGACATATGATACTCAACACGCAATAACAATATTTCAATATTTAAGTTTAATGAAAAATTGATGCAATATTCTGCTTATTTTCATGATAAATGTGCTAACTCATATTATTTTTTCTCTACCCGATGACACTTTTACCTGCCTGCCTAGTTTCTTCCAAGTTCTTGTAAAAATCATTGAGGGGTTTTTATTTGTGCTACTTCATGAATAAATCCTTTGGAGATTCAAGTAATTTTCCAAAGAAAAATAACGTAGGAAAAAACTAAAAATGGGAGAAAGAAGGTTTTATTTCATTGCACTTCACTTTTATTAGACAATTCTGAAAATCTTTCGAAGTTGTTATTTTTGCCGTGTTACATTCAATAACATTAAGATGAAAAATATAACACATAAAGTACTTTCGATGTATCTCCATGATAGCTAATGTAGAGCAGGAGAGCGAGCTTCTGTGAATAATTACAAATAATTCTATCAGACAATGGAATGGTTGGAGAGATGCAGTGCTTTGCCTATTTTGAGAATTCCGCCACAAGTGCAGCGCCCTTTACTGCGAAATGTAAAATTGCAGTCTTGAGTTCGAGCAGTGAGAATCTCAGACATTTCTATCCTCCTTTCTCAGACGGATGATGCTATTAAATCTTTCATTCTCAGAGATCTGTCTTCCCCTAATCCATCCTTCTCTTTCTCTCTCCCTTTGCACTTTCCTTTTCAATAACAGTAGCAGAGTGACTGATCGATCCACTTCCACGCCTCAATCTCCCTTTGCTCCATCCTGGAGCAAGCACGATGCCAACCGTTATGGGAAGAACACAATGGAATGTGGTTTAAGCTCATAACCAGAGGCGGCTCGTCCTAAGGGGCCACTGGGGCTGGGCCCCACCAATATTTAATAAATACACAAAAATGTTTATTTATCTTTACAGTTATCTCTTTGTGATAATTGCAGTATTTTATTGGAATTGTTTATTCGTGAAAATCGACAATTCGTCTCCAGAACTCATTCCAAGTCCCAATAAAAAGAATTGGGGGTCATAGTTATTTGCCGCACTCAAAGATAGCGTTAGTTATGCTCACGGGGCCCGACCTGCATGGGCCCCAAAGATGTATCTCCACTCCCATTGCAAGGTCAGCGCCCTCTGTACTGGGCGCGACCTCGCTTGCTAATTTTAGTAGTCAGGGGCCCTTCTCAGAAAACGGTAGTCTGGCCGCGCCATTTCCAAAGTGCGTGTGAAAGTTCTGCGCGCTGTGAGATGAACATGGATTCATTACGCCTTTTCACGTTTTTTCACTAAATTTGAAGAAAAAATAGATTTAAAGGTTGGAAAAGAACTTTCCAAAAAGCAATGCATTATCATCATTTTTACAAAAATCTTTTGTTTCTGTTAACATAACACTATTTGATTAAAAGTCTTAATAACAAATCCTACTTCTGATTTTGAGGAAAGTTTATAGATATAAAGGTTTAATTAATTAATAATTAATATTAATTATATGAATGATTAAATGACAATTCTTTAATTAAATAAGTTATTAATTGTGAGATGATATACGCGCTTTTGCACCTGGCCCCACTAGGAAAAAATGACACGATCCGCCACTGCTCATAACGTACTAAATATGAACTCAAACGTTATATTAGCCGCAAGATTCAATCAATAATATCCCCGCTATTCATTTTTGAAAAAAGTACGTCAATTTAAGTACAAGATGATATGAAGATAAGCAAATACAGCAGCCTTTTAATTAAGGGTTACGTACATTATCACTTCTATCCCAGAACTTCAGCCATAATTTAAAAATAAACGATATAACACAAAATTACTCGAAAACTACATTTTTTTTCAAAAACACCATGAAATAATTAAAGATCTAATGAAGAATAAATATTACAATGAAAAAAGTCGTGTTTCAATATTGAAGGTGTTTAACATGATCGTAAAATAACATGAACTTTTGCAATTTTCGAAATTCCAGAGGTTTTTATGAAAAAAGCTCTTACGCCATATTTTAAGGAACTAAGCTCTATTCGGGAAAACATTTAAGGAAAAAAATTGGAGCTTATGGGAAAAATCTTGTTTACATTTTGTTTAAATGATAATATTTCAATGAAAATTAATATATTTATAAAAAATTAATATTTAAAGATTTAATTTTCAAGAAGAAATTTCATTTTAAAAACCTTTATTTCTAATACTGTATGTAGTAATAATCGAAAAAATATTAAACTTAAAATATTTTTTTTCAAAAATGAAGATTTATTGAAAATACAAACTGCACCAGTTTTTAGGCGTCTTTTCTTTATTTAACAAAAAATAAGAAACTGTTGGGAACCGTTTTTGAGAAAAAGTTCCAAAATGTATTGTGCGGTGTAGAAAATAAAGTTTAATATTTCCAAGTATTTCTGATAATAAACGAGAGATTTATTTGCGGGAGATTAAATCGTCAAGAATATTGAAAAGTCAATTTAATTTTACTTAAAATTCAAAACACCGCATAAACCGGAAAAACTAATAAAAGTACCAGGACATTCACATTTAGTAGAAAACGGCTCAAGAAGTGTCTGTAGGCTCCGGATCGAAAGTCAGGTTTCGTGAGCCTTGGATGCGCCGTTTCCGAGGAACGCACGGTCGACCGCGCGGGAGCACTTTTCACGGTGGTGGTTAAGGTAGGAAAAGGGCGAAGGACGTATGGAGGATAGGTGGGACACATGTAGGGAACGAAGAGTCACAGGTGGGACCAGGCGGAGACATATGGGGGCAAGGCAGCAAATTGTATTTCTAAGCATATTGTAAAAATATGACTTTTTGAACTTTCAATTACATTTTTGGAGATTTGTTTTTCTGGGTACCCTCACTCCTGGATGAGTGGTCAGAATAGTGCAGAATTTGGCAGAAATCAATGTAAAATTAAATTGATTGAAGGAGAAATAATTCGAATATATCACCGTAAAATTAAAGCGACAATTTTCTGTGCAATTTAATCTCAACCCTTAGCATTATTGGGATAGTAACTCTCGCACAGATCCGGGACTCTAATGCGGTAACGAACGTTTAGGGGTGAGCCGGTCGAGGTAGGGCACCACTGTGAAGCTCTTTTCACTTTTCAAACAATGATTTACAAAATGCAAAGTTGTCGCACGGGCCCAGATAACAATACAATCCTGTGTGTGGTCGAGCCCCGGCAACCGTTCGGGCACTGAGATAGATCACGCGCCTTCAATTGCGCATGTTGTCTCCACAGAATTTTTAATGGAAATCTTGTAATAAATATTCTTTCTTATTCATGACGGTGTACCTAGTTCATGCGTTCTTTCTAGATCTTTCATTCCTTTACAATTTCCAATTTTTTTTGCCTCTGCAAGGGTTCAACGCTATTTTCTCACTAATAATTTTATTGCATGGTTACTTGGTGAATGTGAACTACTTATGTGATGTTGGAAAGACCAGTTTAAGGGTTCGAAAGACTTCTCGAGTTCCATAATCCGTTGAAAGCGCTACGAACGAGAGACCTTCCTCAGCACCCGAACACCCACCGCCGGTAACCGACGACTGGTCGACGCTCACCATCTCACTGCTAATTCTATTACAATGGTACTAGTGAATTTGATCGAGACTGATACTGGTAAGGGCAGTTTAAGGTTCGAAAGACTTCTGGATTTCCATAACCCGTTGAAAGCGCTAGAACGAGAGACCTTCCGCAGCACCGAGCGCCGACCGCTAGTAACCGACGACAGGTCGACGCTCACCGTCTCACTGCTAGTTCTATAACAATGGTAGATAGGGAATTTGTTCGACGTACTGATACTGGTAAGGTCAGTTTAAGGGTTCGAAAGACTTCTGGATTTCCATAACCCGTTGAAAGCGCTACGAACGAAAGACCTTCCGCAGCACCCGACCCACCGCGTAACCGACGACAGGTCGACGCTCACCGTCTCACTGCTAGTTCTATACAATGGTACTAGTGAATTTGATCGATGCTGATACTGAAGGCAGTTTAAGGGTTCGAAAGACTTCTGGATTTCCATAACCCGTTGAAAGCGCTACGAACGAGAGACCTTCCGCAGCACCCGAGCGCCGACCGCTAGTAACCGACGACAGGTCGACGCTCACCGTCTCACTGCTAGTTCTATAACAATGGTAGATAGGGAATTTGATCGATGCACTGATACTGGTAAGGGCAGTTTAAGGGTTCGAAAGACTTCTGGATTTCCATACCCGTTGAAAGCGCTACGAACGAGAGACCTTCCGTAGCACCCGAGCGCCGACCGCTAGTAACCGACGACTGGTCGACGCTCACCGTCTCACTGCTAGTTCTATTACAATGGTATCTAGTGAATATGATCGACGCACTGATACTAGTAAGAGCAAGTTTAAGAGTTCGAAAGACTTCTGGATTTCCATAACCGTTGAAAGGCTACGAACAGAGACCTTCCAGCACCGAGCGCCGACCGCCAGTAACCGACGACAGGTCGACGCTCACCGTCTCACTGCTAGTTCTATTACAATGGTAGCTAGTGAATATGATCGACGCACTGATACTAGTAAGAGCAGTTTAAGGGTTCGAAAGACTTCTGGATTTCCATAATCCGTTGAAAGCGCTACGAACGAGAGACCTTCCTCAGCACCCGAACACCCACCGCTGGTAACCGACGACTGGTCGACGCTCACCGTCTCATTGCTAATTCTATTACAATGGTATCAGTGGAATTTGATCGATGCACTGATATTGGAAAGGCCAGTTTAAGGTTTCGAAAGACTTCTGGATTTCCATAACCCGTTGAAAGCGCTACGAACGAGAGACCTTCCTCAGTACCCGAACACCCACCGCCGGTAACCGACGACTGGTCGACGCTCACCGTCTCACTGCTAGTTCTATTACAATGGTATCTAGTGAATTTGATCGGTACTGATACTGGTAAGGGCAGTTTAAGGGTTCGAAAGACTTCTGGATTTCCATAACCCGTTGAAAGCGCTACGAACGAGAGACCTTCCTCAGTACCCGAACACCCACCGCCGGTAACCGACGACTGGTCGACGCTCACCGTCTCACTGCTAGTTCTATTACAATGGTACCTAGTGAATTTGATCGACGTCACTGATACTGGTAAGGGCAGTTTAAGGGTTCGAAAGACTTCTGGATTTCCATAACCCGTTGAAAGCGCTACGAACGAGAGACCTTCCGCAGCACCCGAACACCCACCGCTGGTAACCGACGACTGGTCGACGCTCACCGTCTCATTGCTAATTCTATTACAATGGTATCTAGTGAATTTGATCGATGCACTGATACTGGTAAGGGCAGTTTAAGGGTTCGAAAGACTTCTGGATTTCCATAACCCGTTGAAAGCGCTACGAACGAGAGACCTTCCGCAGCACCCGAGCGCCGACCGCCAGTAACCGACGACTGGTCGAGGCTCATCCGGTGAGTTGAGAGATCCGCATAGGTGCGCGTAGGTGCAGCGAGCGCTTTCCCGGCGTTGCCCCGAGCGCTCGCCAGGTAGGGCCCCGCGCGGCCGTCGCGTCGGCTGTTTTTCGCAGTGCAACGCCGCGCCGCCTTGGCGAGGCGCAGTGACCTCGCGCGGCGTGGGGGCGTGTCCACTTCCGCCGCAGCTCTGCGCTGGACCTCGCGGCGCTGCGCTGCCGGCGACAGCTGCCCGTCCTTTGGATGCGGCTCTAAATCAATTACCTTTTCAAATAATACGCCGCGGAAATATGACTCTTTTCAACTATTTATACCGGGGGCGGTAGCTCAGTGCATCAACTGATGTCACTGCAGCGGCTCTGACCGGGAGGTCCTAGGTTCGAGTCCTGACAGCGGCACATTTTCGACACTAGCTTTTCAGCTACGTCGAATTCAGTCGCTGTCTGGAGGAGAATTCTAGAGGCCGGATGTTCTGATCGGTAGTTTTCCGTGGTGTCTCTGATCAATACTAGGCAAATGCCGGAGCAGTACCCTAACAAACGGGCCACGGACCGCGCGCGATCTGTTCTTCCTCTTCCTTGTCCTATCCTCTCCCCTTACATACTGACTAACATGCACTACACTACCACATATTCCGGGAGACCGATCGGGAGCTTCGAGCTTGTCCCGGCTGGGGCGGTGCCCCGCTGGTGGGAGAGTCTTGGTTAGGGAGAAACCCCACTAGTCGACGGGTGGTCGGCGCCGGATCTCGCCATGCAGCGGGGGAAGATCACCGCCATCTCCCAAGAAAAAACCTGCACTATACTAACAGGACTAATGAACGAAGCAGTTAACGCGCTCGGAAACACGAAAAAATCAAATCAAATCAAACCAAATCAAAAACGAATAATTGACGTTCGTAGATTGTTGTGAAGGGAGTCGCAGGCGCAGATTCAACCCGCAGCGCACGCGGCGTCGTGCATGCCTCGGAAACGATGCGTGCGACTCCCCTAAACCTGGTTTTTGCACCCCTTGCGGTACACGAGTTATTTTCTTATACCGTGTTCAACATAATGAGGCTTCTTCAAAGTTCTTTTACATTTTTGGAGGGTACTCCCACTTCGTTTTACCGGCTGAAAGTCATTTCCATTGCTGTAATTTCGAGCCTGCGGTAGAGATTCTTTTTTTGACAAAATTAGGGCATAACCAAATCGCACGTCTTCTTATTCTACTAAGTATTTCATTATCGTATTTTTTTGGAAAATCGTCTTTTGAAGGAGAAGATGGCTTTGATGAAAATACGGATTCAGTTCGATCACCGTTTCCATGGCTACCCGAAGGATATGTTTATGATATTATTAGCATGCGTGAAACGTCGAGCGACAGACGTATAGTAGAAGGAATATCTGGATTCTTTTTAGCGAGTTTACTTTTTCTAGCATGCCACGTATCTTTGTCGTGAAGAAATAGGAGTCTTTAAAATGGTTTGTTGGATTTCTCTATATGATCGGTGAAGCAAATGCAAATGTGTTTTTCATGAAACCTACACCTGTTATATAATCAGGTGGTACTATCAACACTGCCTTAAATCCTGTGTTTTTTATGATTGCCAATATTACAGTTTAAGTGCACATAATTTTGCAGTGCAATTAAGTGCAAATTTATAATTTGCCTTTGATTTTTAGATGTAAATCATTCATAAACGTAAAAAAATATGGAGATGATTTCCATACTTTCAGTATGATCTGGCGCTTCGCATTTTATCCAAGAGATTCAATTCAATAGATTGTGGCACACATTTTACTGACAGTCTACTTCCAAAAATACTCACTCACATATTAAACAAACAGAAGAGTAATATTTTTTAGATAAATACACAGAAACTATGCTGAAACTTATGCACACTCTAGCAGGAAGATCGGGAGCGGTAGCTCAGTGCATCAACTGATGTCACTGCAGCGCCTCTGACCGGGAGGTCCTAGGTTCGAGTCCTGACGGCGGCAGGATTTTCGTCATTAGCTTTTCAGCTAGGTCGAATTCAGTCGCTGTCTGGAGGAGAATTTTAGAGGCCTGCTGCTCTGATCGATAGTTTTCCGTGGTTTCTCCGATCAACACCGGGCGAATGCCGGAGCAGTACCCTAACAAACGGGCCACGGACCTCGCACGATCTTTCCTTCCTCTTCCTTGTCCTATCCTCTCCCCTTACACTCACATGCACTCTCTCTTACACTAACTCTCTACTCTCTTACACTAACATGCACTACACTATCACATATTCCGGGAGACCGGTCGGGAGCTTAGAGCTTGTCCCGGCTGGGGCGGTGCCCTGCTGGTGAGAGAGTCCTGGTTTGGGGAAACCCCACTATCCGACGGTAGGTCGGCGCCGGATCTCGCCATCCAACGGGGGAAGATCACCGCTATCTCCCGAGAAAAACATGCACTACACTAACGGGACTAATGACCGAAGCAATTGAAGTGCCCGGAAACACGAAAAATCAATCAATCCACCAGAAAGCAACACCACACCAAACCGTCTCAAACAAGTTCCGCTGCCACTGCACAGTAACGGCAACTTATAAGCGACTCAGTTCGGGCGCCATATGGATCACCTACATCACATATAAATTAAATGCCAGAAAACTAACACTTACTGACAGACATGACACGTCTTGATTCACGTTCATAACCTTCGCCAAAGCCGAACCTTAACGGCTCCGTGACTTCGTGCGAGTAAGATGAGTGGCAACGCTGAACCCTGGCTGTAAGAAAGTAAACAAATCCTCGCAAGCTGATTGCTTTAGAGTAGGACACATGACGTACCACTACATGTGGCGAGAGAACTGTCAAATGTCGCTTATACGCTGCCGGCACTGTAGTTGGAGCTGCATTTATTTTGCAATATGACGATACAATTTAATTCACTAACTGATGATTAGTGGGAAAAAATAGGGTGCCAGTGACTAACGTGACGCAAGTTTTCTGAAAATATCACTGTGTCTAAGTACGTTTGGCACACGTGAGGTTGAATATGTGGAGGTCATCGAGATCACAGACGTAGAGAAGAAAATGCATTTTTATATGAATTTTCAATCATGCTGGTTGGGGTTAGATAAACCGGAAAAGTCCTTCGATTTTTAAATAATTTTTATGTCCTTGATTTTTCAACAATTGTGCTGAATTAAATTTATTTGCAAAAAGCTTATATTTGGTGTACGGAATACATTATGATAAAGTGAGTGTAAAAATTGTACGTGACTGAATTTTTTTATATTCAGAATATAGGCAAAAAATTGAAATAAAATGTTTAGTGTGTGCAAAATGAAATATTTTACACACGATATTTTCCTTAATATTGTACACAATATTTTTCTGGGAATAAAAACTTGTGGAGTAGAATGATTTTAGATATTACCATTATATGTGCAGCATTTTCTTAAATTTCCTTACCTTTTGCTCTCTGCTATGGTATTGTTCCACGCTGTTTTAACCCAAATACGATACCTGCTGTGCTTATAATTGAGGCATTCTGGGGATTAAGGGCCTGTAGGGAAAAAGTCGATGATCGGTAAATAGAAGTTGAGAAGTATCCAATAGCAAATCTTCATTGTTAAACCTCATGGTTAATACCTTTTTTAAAAATTAATCATAGAATTATTGGAGTCTATCTAACTTATTTTATGTTCATTAAATGGCTGTAGTTTTTTTAAAACATTATATAAACACGTTGTATTATGGGCCTTTCTTATTCAGAACTATGTTTTCCCACTATATTATAAGTAAATATACCAAAATCACTCAATAATTTATTTGTTAGACTGAATCACAAAAAAGAAAAGAAAACGTTACAGAAATACAAGTTTTCTACTCCTTTCACATGTATCGGTAGTTCTTGACAGTTATGATATTGAAATTGTAATGTATTTCCTGAACTTCCACGCTTCTAAGCTCGAACCTTCCTCTGTTCCTTTTTCGTGATCTTCGTCTGGAGTGTTCATTTTTACGTTCTAGCTGCGAGTAGAGAGAAATTTATGTAATGCAGCGCAAAAGAAGGCGAATTTTCAGCAGGAAACTCTTGTGGATAAATTAACTTGCTAAATTTAGAAAAAAATCCTTTACAATGTGGTGTTGACAGAACCCATGTTTTGTGGATCCTTGATACAAAAAATCGAATGACAGAAAAACTGTCTGTCAGTCTGATCGTCTGTGAACAACTCTAGCGGCGAAACCGGTCCGCCAATTTTCTCCAAAACTAATATTCCCATATCGGTAGGCTGATGTCGCGACCTCTTTAGTTTGAAAACGATTTTTTAAAATGTTGGTGGTACTTTGCGTGAAGCGCTTGAAACATTTTTCAAAAAAACATCTCGTTCGTTTTTTATTAATTTTTTTTATTGGATAGTGTGAAGGACGTATAAGAGAAAGTTGCAGGTCTCATATTCTTTGAAAACCAAGATGTTTCGAAAGTTGCAAAAGTTCAAAATTTTTTCGGAGTCTTCATACAACTAAATTATTAAAAATAGATATTCTTTCCCTGAATGAAATCTGTCCCTTAAAGATAGATTTTGAAGTAAAGTCATGTACAATTTTTCGAAAAATTTAGTACTTTTCACCTAATTTTGAGTGAAAGTAAAGGCGAGAAAGTACGTGATGTTTAAGCACTACTGGTTTCAGAAGATCTACTTTCTTCAATTTACGGTAGATGTAGATAGATTAGCTCAAAAAAATTGCTTCACCCTGGAGTCAACAAATTGAACATAAACTGGTGAAGATATGAATAACGATATGACGGTTAATTTACAATTCTGGAGCTAAACCGCCCATAGCACCACAGGTTCCTTTTCCCCAGGACGCTTCACCAGTTACGGGTAACACGTATGCTGCGGGTAACACGTACGGGTAACACGTATGCTGCGTGCAAACATATCATATTAGAAAAGTTTCGATAATGCAACATTTGTTCTTTGATAACCCGCTAGATGTGAAAAGGATTAGAGATACAGACACCCATTTTGAACCAGCAATTCGAATCAGAAGTATAAGCTAACCACAGTTCTCTCGCGGAATCCTACTATCGGAATCCCAGTTAACCGAGTGAGTCAGGAAAGCAACAAAATAATCCATTGAGAAGGGAGCACCGAAGGGAGCAGCAGTGTGCAGCGCGGTTCCAGGGAGTCTGCGACTTCCCCGAATTCGGTAATTAATCATCGGACACCATCGTCATACATTGTTTTCCATTGTCACTGTCAATTACTTATTTTGCTGTAAATGAGTTAACGCGTTCATTCGTTGATGTTGCATTCTGTAATTTGTATTTTTGGCTTTTAACCTTTTTTATCTTTTACGAAACCAACTCTGGATTATGCAAGGTAATTTCGGTGTGAATTATCTCGGTTTTCAGCGATTCAGCTGTACTTGGACTTGTTATAGATATGTCATATGTTACAGATGACGTCATTCGGTCGATAAATAGCTATTGAGAAAATAAACAAGAGATGCGCTCGAAGTTTGTAAACCGACGCTATAGCCGAGGTTCATAATGAGTCGCCTAGTATGTTATTTGTATTATAAGCCATGTGTCGTTCAATGCTTTTCGTACTACCATCTTCCCATAAGGAAAAGAAGGTATTAATATATAACAGGTAATCCATATAAACAAGAAATAACATTTGGAATAAGCATATTCATCCACCGTCTTCAGCTATAACTTATGTGTTTGAATCTTTCTTAACGGAGGACGAACTATTAAATTCTTAGCGTCGTTAAGGAGCCGTTCCTCTGTTTGATTGCGCGAGTCGATATAACAGTACAGTATTAGGAAAAATTCTCGGTGGAGCTTGCGGAGCTGCGGAGCGCTCTGCAAGTGCCTGCCGAGGACGCCTCCCGCAGGAGTTGTCGCCGGGTGGCTGTAGCCGGTGTCCCGTACGGGGAACGCTTCTTGCCGCGCAGTTCCGCTACTCCTAGTGGCCCCGCGCCCCGCCCCGCACCCCTCCCCGCCCCGCCCCGCACCGAACCCGCCTCGCGCCCCGCCACGCGCCCCGACCCGCCACCGACTCGCCCTGCCCCGCCCCTCTCGCCCGCCCCGCGCGCCACGCCACGACCCGCTCCGCCCCGCGCCCCGGCCCGGCCCGCCCCGCCCTGCCCCGCCCCTCTCGCCCGCACCTCCCGCCCCGCGCGCGGAGACGGACATCCTGTTGCCGGAATCGGTTTACAGGCGCACCCGACGGCCGGCGGACCTCAAACACCGAACTCCCCGCGGGCAAATATTGGCGCAGGCCGGCGGACGAGGGCCTCGCCCGAAAGCGAGGAGACGCCGCGAAGCGCCGCCCGGCCCCGAAGCAGGGGGTGGGGCGGGGGCGGGGGCGGGGCAGCCATCGCCCGCGCCGAGGCGCTGCTCCCGGCAAAAATGGGCCCCCGCCTCGGCTAATCAGCCACCACGCACTTGCGCGACCACTGGCAACGGTACCGCACAGACTATCCCCAGTTTAAAAAAAGGATTCGCTCAGGTCAAGAGCCGCTGCGCTGGCAAGAAGGCCAGGGGTCCAGCCATCTCCGAGCTCCATGGAAAGCCGACTTACTTTAAACGAGGGCTTCTTTTACAAAATTTTAGATCTCGGAATGCACTCCAAAATAATTATTAATTCAGTAGTAATAGTTATATATTTATAATATAATAATAATATAATTATTGTCAAGATATCGGGACGCCGTTCTGTCACGTTCCACAGAAATCAACCCTGTTTAAAAGTATATGTTATATAGTTTTTAATGAACTTGAATACAATGTAAAATGTCTGAGGAACAACTAAAGTAAAATTTGTCGTAGATTTTGTTTTCAGTTTTACAAAGTAAGGAGAAACAAAGGATCCACCACAAATTTCCACAAAACTTTGTCAAAGTTTGTTTGCTTGTTTCTCATAGGATTCTAAATCGTGTAAACTCACTACATTAATGAAATTTTAAATTGCATACAAACGTTATTTTAATTCGTAGAAATATTTCAAAATTAATTTTTCACCGTGTCGGATCTTAAAATATTGTCTATGTCGGGCGGGCTTTGATACAAACAAAAATCTACTTGATAAAACTCTTCCTTTTGAAGTACTTGATCTAAGTATGAAAAACGAAAAATTGTTGTTTGTTTTTACTTCCTCGCCCTCACGAAGTTCGTCGTAAGAAGAGAAAGTTAAGTAGCCGGACCACGGCGATTTTTTAAAAGTAATCCGTTTGAAAGACGTGCTGCTAGAGTAAGAGCAAAAACCGGTACGACCCGGCGGAGGAATAGTCCGTGCTGGGGCGTCTGAAGGGCCGCCACCTGCGGGGGGGGCGCGGGCCGCCATCCGTCAGCGAGTATCTGACGGGCGGCGGTGGCGGCCACGGGGCGCGCTCTTATCGCGGGACGTGCCGCCTTTGTAGCAGCCGCCGAGGCGCGCGGCGCGGCGCGGCGCGGCGCGGCGGGCGCGCGAGAGGCGAGTGGCGTACGCGCTTGGCGCGGGGCGGCGACCCCGCGCGGCCGCCGCGCCCTCTCCCTCTCCCTCGCGCGCGCCGCCAGCGCGCTCTCTCGCCCCCTCCCCTCGCCCTCACCCTCGCTCGCAGCGGCGGCGGCAGCGTGCGCGCCCGCGCTCTCCTGCGCCCCCGGGCCGCGCCATCGTGACGTATGGAGATTGCATTATGCGTTTCCACTGCGATATTCCCATTACTACGGTTCGATAACTTAGTGCCCCGGGGCTAAATGATGAAGAACCGATGCGCGGGAATTTGCAACTCATTGCCATGTATGCATGTTTGTGTGCGCGCGCGTGTGCGAGCGCCAGTGCTCCGCCGCCGCCGCCGCCGCCGCCGCCGCCTCCCCCGGTAATGCGGCATTAGCGGCGCGAGCGCTCGGGGACGCCGCCCCCGGCCCCGCGCACCTGCGAGCGCCTCGCCTCGCCTCGCCTCGCCATGCCTCCCCCCCGCCCGGAAGGCCCGCGCTCGAGATACGCTCGCCCGGGGACCGCTTGGCTGCGAGACATCTCACCGGCGCGGCGCGGGGTGGGCCAAGGCGACGGGGAAGGCACGCCCACGCGCAGGGCGCCGCCGCCCGCCCGCCCGCCCGCCCACGCGCCTAAATGAAAACAAAGAGCGCGCCCGCGCAGCCGCCGCGCCGAGCCGCGCCGCGCCGTCCGACGGAAGGGGCCGACGAGAGAGAATCAGAGGCGCGCGGAGGGGGGCGGGGCGGGGCGCGGCGCGGCGCCCGAGGGGCTCCGGGCGGCGGCGGGCGGCGGCGGGCGGCGGCGGGCGCGGGTGGGCGGTGGGCAATTGGCATGGGTTTCGGTGTTGTAGCGGGCCGCGGATGGTTCTCCGGGGAACCCCAAGTTCAAATTGTGCTGCGGCGGTGGGAGGCAGCGCCAGATGAAGAAACGGCGCGCAAAAAGCTGGGACAGCTTCAGCGGGCGGGCGGGCGGCGGGGGCGGCGAGCGTGCGGAGGCGGCGCGGCGGCGTGGCGCGGCTCGGCGCGGCGCGTTCCCGGACGCAGCGGCTGCCGCGCGCCCGCGCCGGAACACGTCTTTGCCACTCGGACGAGCGGAACACGCGCGCCCGCTTCTGGCGCGCCTCGCGCCGCCGCCGCCGCAGCACCTGCCGCCGCCGCCCACCGCCCCGCCCCGCCCCCCGCCGCGCAGCGCCGCCGCCACGACGTCCGCCTCCACGTCGCGCGACCGTCGCGCTCGGCGGGAGCGCTCGCGGCATTGTGCCTGCTCGTTGGCGGCGGGGTCCGGCGGGAGCGGCGGCGGCGGCGGCGGCGCCGGAAGCGAGTGACCTCCGCGCCGCGGGCGCAGCTTTGTCCGGCCAAGACGCCCGGCTTCCGGCCGTCGCCTCCTTCCTGCGGTCGCGCCTTTGTGCTTGGCGACGGGAGCAGCGGCCGTGGCGGGCGGCGGCGCGCGCGGGACGAGTGCGGAGGGCACGCGCTGATAAAGCTCTTCAGCCGAGGCGGCGGCGGCGGCGGGCGGGGCCCCCTGAGCCTGGCGCGGGCGCGGACGGGTGCCGCCCCCCCCGGGCCACCTGCTCCTCCTCCGGCGGCGGCGCGTGGCTGCGCGCGGGGCTCCGGTCTGGGGGGCCGCAGCTGCGTCGCGGGTGCCGCTCCACTGGCGTCGCCGGCGCTGTATTTATAGACTGTTCATTCACGCCCCCACCCGCCCCGCCCACTCCGCCCGCTCGATGCGGGTTTTTGACGCGCGCACCTGTTGCTTGTGGTGGGAGTGGGGTGGGGTGGGGAGGGGAGGGGCGGGCAGCGCACGCGCAGCCTGGGGGCACCCGAATATTTACTCGCAATTAAAATGTTGGCCGCGTGTGTCCCTTCGCCTCCTCCCGCGCGCCTGCAGAGCTTCTCACGCGCCGCGCCGCGCCGCTCGCCCGGTGGCTCTTCGCACTCCGCGCGCCCTTCAATGGGCGGCCAACGGCTGCTAATCATCTAATTCATTAGCATACGTAATTACGTGAATCGTGACAGCGCGATTTGCATTTCAACGACTCCGAATGCGATGATACTTTATCGTTGCGTGTGCTGTCTGTTCTAATATTTCAGAAGAACTAAATTTTACATTCATGTCGGTAAATCTTACTTTGTTGTGATTCATTTTAATCACGAATACTATTTCTTATCATTTATCCATCAGATTTACTTGGCAGAACATCCACTAGAAATGGTTCTGCTCGCCTATGTATTTTGTTTAATGAAAATGTATTTTAAAGAAGGAAAAAAAAAATTTTTTTGGTTTAAAGAATTGTATGTGTTTCATGAGAAGACATTTAATAATGTACTTTGAAGAAAGAAAACAATAACAATATTACATTTTTGTCATTACACAAAGCAAAAAACATCGAAATAGAATTAGGATAAATTGTGTAATATTTGCCTGGAGAAAAAGGTGAATGTTTTAAATTAAAAATATTGGTAAAAATATTTTATTACAGGAGACGTTTTGCATTTCAATGTATTTCTTATGACTTGAATTGCTCTGCAAATATTTTGTATTACCTTCTCAGCCATTAGAAGTTATTTCTTAGGTGTTAACAAAATAAAACTTTACAATTCTTATTATCATATTGAAACGATTATTTAAGTTATAACGATATCCGATTATAGCCAAGTTTTTCAATGCTATTTACCTATGCTATTTATATGCTAAACTGTGCCCAAATATGGGGTACATTGAATCACAAACACTTTCGTAATAAAATGCGTATTACAGCATTTACCACCAACCATTTATACAATATATTACATAACCACTTGCGTAGAAAAAATACAACCTGATAATCTAGGGATAAATAATATTCATCACTTCAACCCAAGCTACTGCATTCACCCCATTTTACAAATTAATAATATCTTCTTAATTATTACATGAGTTTGTTTGTTACTTAAGCCACACTGTCACTATCCCTATGATATAATATCGTACTGTCTAAATTATTTTACTTGACAAAGATATATCAAATGTAAAAGTTATTTTAAAATTCTTAGAGATGTTATAATTTAATGGGATATAGTATCTTTAATTAAATACAGCCAATTACTAAATATGTTTATTACATCAACCCAAACATAATCATAACTTCAAGCCAAAAATAATGTAAAAATACTGCCTCTTCGTTGCTCCCTGAAGGTACTGGCAAAAGTAATTTTGTATCATCTATACTAATATATAAAGACAAAGTGCGTTGTCTTCCAGCGCGGTAATCTCTGAAGCTACTGGACCAATGCTGATGAAACTTTTGTGATAGCATCCTTTAAAGGCCTGGAGTACTATAGGCTATGATTTACAAACATAAACTGCAATATCTTTTCAAAATAATTACTTTTCTCGACATTTTTCGCCTAGCCTTACATCACAGATTAAAGAGTGCATCAATGTTAATAGTTTAGCTGCGCGCCACCAGAGGATGACGTCTGAGATATACTACTGATTTCATCAATGTCCAGAATTATTGCGAAATTCATTAGAGTTTGAATAAGGTTATGTAATGTCCCTGTGTGAATATTTGAAAGAAAGCCGTAACTGAAGTGGTAAATAATGTCAATGTTGTGTATTGCTCTTTGTCCGTGTTATATACTAACTGGCAAGAAATCATTGTGAGTTTGAAAGTGTTTAATAATTAAGGTAGGTTGAGAGAATAAAAAGTACAATAATATAGAGTACAGAATATACAGTAATGTACAATATACAATATACTCATATCGTATACAATCTAAACGTCTTCTTTTACAGCAATTTGTGACAACTGAATTGTTTGACTAAACGACTATCACAATTGTCAAAACATATTACAAATGCCAAGAGATGGGCAGTCTACTAAAATTTTGAATCGGTTACTCAGAGGGAATATCGACTTGCTGAAGTACTTACTCGCCCCATTGAAAACAATACTGCAAGAAGGGGAGAAATGTGAATAATTCTCTAAGTAGTGCTATTCATTAGGACTCTCAATTTGACTATTTACACAGTTCTTAGGTTCTAAATGGTAAAATGGAAAATGTGTATATGTTTTCAGTCCATTCAGTGTATTTTTTTCTTCAATATGCGAAGTCAGTTTGAACAGTGGTGTGTAATTTAGGAGTGATCATTTACATATTAAGACAATCTGTACAGTTGTTTGTCATATTAATTGCAGTTGTACTTTTTTCTTCTACATGCAAAGAAGTTTAGTGCAGTGGTTGGTAATTAAGCAATGGTCATTACAATATTAAGACTAATACGTGCAGTTGTTTTGCTTGTCACTGGCGCCTAATGAATGAATGAATGAATGAATTCATATATATTTTTCAATAAATTATTGGAAAATATTAATTTATCTAAAAATATTTTGTCTAAGCAAATCTGGAAGTCCTTTGTTTTATTTTCGGTAATATATAAATCTAGGAGGTCTTGGTTTCTATTATTCAGCTCTCACGTTAAAATTGGTACAATAGAAAATGTTTATTTGTCTTCAGTCCACCCAGTAAAAGTTTTTCTTCAACATTTGAGGGAGTTTTGTGCAGTGGTATGTATTTTAGGAATGACCATTTACATATAAGGACTAATCTGTAGAGTTGTTTGTATATCAATTGCTGTTGATCAATCTTCTATATGTGAAGAACTTTAGTGCAGTGGATGATAATTATAGAATGATCATTTATTTATTAAGACTAATATGTGCTTTAGTTTTGCATATCAATTGCTTCCAATAATTGAATTCATCCATACTTTTCAATAAAAAATAGGCAGAAATTAGACAAAAAGTTTGTCTGAGCAATAAATAATTTGGGAGTTCTTGGTTTCTATTATTCAGCTCTCCTGCACAAATTGGAAAAATGGAAAGTAATTTATGATTTTGTAAACCCAGTAAAAGTTTTTCTTCAATATGGGATGAATTTCTGTGCAGTGGTATGTAATTTAGGAATGATCATTTACATATTAAGACTAATCGGTAAAGTTGTTTTGCATATCAATTGCTCCCAATGAATGAGTTCATTCATATATTTTTAAAAAATAAGCAAAAATTAATTGGTCTAAAAATATTTTTGTCTAAGCAAATAATATCTGGGAGTCTTTGGTTTCTATTATTCATATTTCAAGATCCTAATCTCTATCACGTGAGATAAAATAATGATGCTAATATTGTTTTGTTATGTGGCTCAGTGCATTGTTAATTATTATTTACACATAATGTAATGTTGGTGGATCATTAGTTTTCTATGTATCAGTCGTATGATGAATTGATTTACCTGAACAAATGTTTTATACTACGTGTTACTATCCACAAGACATTAAACATATATATTTTTGTCATCTTTAGAATTATAAAAACTGGTAATTATGATTCAGAATAGATACAAGTATTTTCAGTTATTTTTATGATTATGAATCATCAATTACGTTATGACATCTGTAACTATTACTCCGGATCTACCTACTACCGTACCCGTGCATGAACTTCCGCATGTTATACTCAGCTTAAAACAGTAAGTGCCTTCAAGGTCACGAGTTGACAGATCAATTTCAAAACTTTTTATAGAAAAAAATATAAAAAAGGATAAGTTTTACAACGTGACAGTTTGATAATGTTGGAATATATAAAACTTCACAAAAATTTTATATGTGAGTACAAGTATTTTATTTTGTAGTTTAGATTTGTTTATTGCTTTTAGTTATAAAGTGAATGTTTAGAAGCTGGAACTTTAAATAAGAAAAATGGTATTATTTGTAGAAAAGTGGGCGAGGTAATCCGGAAATTTCCAAATGAGGGTCAAGAGAAGACAGCTATCGTGGCGTGGCCTGGTAGAGCATGGCAGGGAGTAGGGCGGAGAAGGGATACAATGGAAGATATAGAGAAGGTCCCGCCGCAGGGCATGAAAAGATTGAATTCCTCGTCCTGTATAATAATTTACTGTAATAAATGCCCGAGCAACGCCGGGTACTTCAGCTAGTTTATTGATAAAGATGCAGGATCTGGAATCACTGCAAATAAAAAATGTTCATCTACATTGGATTGACTTCACTACAAAACTTAAAACTGAGAAATAACATAATTATTTAATTAACCTAGTTTTGTAGTAGGCGACATCATCTTCAGAAACGTCTGCAATTGGTAACCATTAAAAACACAATAATATCAAATAGTCAGTGTGCATTGTTAACATACCACCAAACGCTTAAACAAAATTTCCTACAGAAGAGTGAATTTATTATATTTTTAATTGCTCATATTATACAAGCATTCAATTAAATTTCAGGATTTGATGATATCATACAACTTAATTGGTACATTTTCATTTCGTGCATTCAAAAATTAAGTCAGGTAAATGTTTCATGAAACCCTTATTATTTAAACCACTAATCTTGTTGAGCTACTAAAGCGTATGTTTCCCGAAAGTTCGCAAACCGAACTCTGTCGAAGTCGAATTCAGTCGATGTCCGCTGGAAAATTCTAGAGGCCGGCTACTCTGATCGGTAGTTTTCCGTGGTTTCTCCGATCAATCCAGGTGAATGCCGAAGAAATACCCTATCAAACGGTGCATGGACCGCACGCGATCTTTCCTTCCTCTTCATCCTATCCTCACCTTTGCTTACATACACTAACATGCACTACACTACCACACAAGTCGGAAGACTGGAGCTTGTCCCAGCTGGGGCGATGACCCCCTGGTGGGAAATACTGGTTTGGGGAAAACCCGGCTAGCCGAGGGTAGGTCGGCGCCGGATCTCATCATCCACCTAGGAGAGGTCCATCGCCACAGCTGAGATTTTTTTCCTGGGAAGGTAGGTTTTTGTCTTTCCAGGTTCAGCCTTAAACAGTTTTACTGAGTTTCAATTCAATTATATAATAAAATATCTAGATGTGTTATCAGATATTGTTTGGTTGATTCACCACATTTACGGTGTAAATTAATTAATTAAATCATTCTTTAATAGTACGCTTTCAATAGTCAATTGTTTTCTTCCAAAGGTGGCTGTTTCAAATTCAATATATATGAGTCGATATATGTAGTGCACGCTACTTCATGGTGGCGCTGCTTGATGTTTTGTTTTGATTGTTGAGATTTGTTTACAATTCGTCAACGTTTTGTTTCAGTGTAATAATTGCTCTGTGGCGTTGACAGTTTGCATGTATTTGCTTTTGTGGTGTATTTTGTAGAGAACATTCGGACAGTGAGTTGTGCTCGGTTGTACTGAAGTAGTGAAGTTGTTCACAGGTTATGTCGAATTCCGAATCGTTGCCCACGCGCCCCAAAAGACGCAAATGTACATTAAGTGGACGCAGGGAAAGAGAAAGTCAACGTAGGTGTCGTGTTAGTGAGGTCATTTCGTTTTCTGTTGGTTCGTTGTCTATGAAATGTCAGTTTTGTTCTGCTTTGTACTTCCCATGTGAGAGAAATTCTGCAAACGAGATTACTCTGTATTGCTTAAATGGGAAAATAAGTTTACCTTTGAGCAATATGCCAGAAGAAATCAAAGTTGTTTATAGGAGATGATGACACATTAAAAAACTTTAGAAATAATATCCGTCAGTATAATAGTGCTCTTTCTTTTGTGTCTTTTGATGCCGATATTGCATCGCAACCTGATCATGAGCCATACGTGTTCAAAATTTTGGGAACTCCACAACACAGAATATCTTCGTTATACCCTGAAGATCCAAACAATGCAACATATTGTGAACATTAGTCTGGATACAGTATTTTACATTTATCTCAGATCTCACCGTCAAATTTTGACGGGTTCTCACTCGTATAATAATAAAAAACTTTAGGAAACCGTCACAAATCCTGGAAAGTCAGTGCCTTGGTGTAGCATCACTAGTTAAATATACGTTCGATGTGATTGATTGATTGATTGTTAATTATTCCGGGTGATTGTTAATTAGTCCCGTACGAATAGTGCACGTTTTATCGCAAGAGGCAGTGGTGATCTTCCCCCGTTAGTTCCTAACAACGAAGCACCGCCTCAGCTGGGACACGCTCTAAGCTCACGACTGGGCTTCCAGCATGTGTAGAAGTGTGATAGTGAAGTGCAATTTGTGTAAATATGGAGTGCAGATAAGACAAGGACGAGAAAAAAAATTTCTCTCGTGATCCTTGGTCCGTTTGTTAGGGTACTGCTCCGGCATTCGTCTGGTGCTGATCGGAGAAACCACGAAAAGCAACCTATCAGACTTTTCCCTCCAGACAGCGGTTGAACTTGATCTAGCTATGTAACTAATGCCTTGAATATGAAGAGGTCGAGACTCAAACCCTAGGACTTTCAAGTTAGAGGCATCAGTTGATGCCCTGACATCAGTTGATGCCCTGAGACTCCTAAGCTGGTTTCTGGCAATGAATGAAATAGTAAACACGTTTAACTAAAAAAAAAGAAAATATCCGTAATTACGACAGAAACATTTTGTGAAATTTTATATATCGCACTAACACTTTCTATTTAGGACACTGTCAAACAAACTCTTTCTCTTATTTTTTCACCATATTTAGTTATAAAAAGCCAAATGACTTAATTAGACTTCTATTACATTCGTTTGCGCATTGATGTCCGGGTCCTTCAAAATCAGAGTGATTGACAAGTCGGTATTCAACTTTTAGACAATTATAAGATCTTATTAGATTTTTGTCTAGATTTTATTTTAGACTGACAAATACATATCGAAAACCAGATAATTAATAAAAAATATAATTTAAATGAAATTTTATTGAAATGTTCTGTTAAATTTTTAAACATTTTTCTTTTCTCAACGTTTCGAGGAGCACTTTTTCTCTCCTTCAAGTATTTTATTCGAATATAAATATAATTTATTATAAACTAAATTAAAATTTTCTAACTTTTAAATTATAGTAAAAACTAAATTAAAGTAAGGTAATAAATATGTACCAGGTACAAATAAACTCACATTAATAAATTCTGTCATTCTTTTTTGAAATTTACTTTTAATTTATGGAACATTATTGCATCTTGCAAGGAAGCAAATTCTTAACAAAACTACCACGGATTCAGAGAGTATGCTGAGCAGAAGAAGGGAGGAGGAGACAAATTGATAACGGAAGAATGTTAAAGACGTTAGATATTTGAATTTTGAATTTGAATAAGAAAGGAAAACGTTATTATGTCGCTGCCTTTTATTTTATGTATCACATTGTAATAAATACTGAAATTTGACTAATTTCAACTTTTGTATTCATTGTGTCACTTAACGTATTATATAAAGCTTCTGAAACATTCTGGGATAAATCCTGAATGCCCTAAATTATGCCACAAATACGTAATTTTGATATATTTATTTTATTTTTTTCAAAAAGTAGACAAATGTACTTTTAAAATATCACCCGCGTCGTTATTTACAATATGGTCATTTTTTATAATTTATTGTATTTGTTAGTAAAAGCTTTAAATGATTTCTAATGACGTTTCTCCAAAAACACAACATTATTCTGTGAAAATGAACTCAAAATTATGCATTTTCAGAAATACCCAAAAGACATTTTCTCAGAGAGGGATCCAAATATTTCAATGAAAATTTGTTTGTAGGACTAGCTCTCACACTTCTACAATATTCTTAAAAGTCGAATTTCAACTCTATTACAAAAAAATCCGAAAAATTGAGAAAATGTAAAAAATGTATTTTTAAGCGCCAACAGATGGCAGGTGAGAAATTTACCCCAGATGCAAGAGAACAGAAAAGTAACTAGTGCGAGAATGTCCGTGTCATCCTATACCAATAATTTATTGTATTTGAAAGTTTTGTATTTCAAATGATTTCATATGAAATTTCATGTTCTCGAAGTGCTTCAAATATTTTATAATGAAATTTCTCGAACGACGGCGCTAGCCGAATTCGTTTAATACGCTCCGTGGAGTCACGAAGATTAAGCGAATTTGAGACTTGCGGGATCCTGGTCGGGTGACTGGCCAGGAACCCGGGATCTAATGACGTCGAGCCCCTGGCCGAAGGGATAAAAAAGGCACTGACTCTCCCTCATAGGTTCATAGTAAAACAAAATATTGGTTTGAGACAAATTTTGGATTTATTATAGAACGGCTTGCTGTGTCGAAATTAAGATATTGTGGAAATTATATAACATCAATTCAGTAAAGAAAAAAAACTTGATGCCATATTTTAGCAATAAAAATGTAATTGAAGTCACACTTTAATAACGTTAATATAAGAGTATTTTAGATAACTTATTTATGTTTTCGAACCGAAACATAGTAGTTTAAAAAACGAGTTATTGCTTATGTCATCGGAAATTTCGTGTTCACAATCGTAAAATTACTCCTACATTGACAAAGAGAAAAAAACCTTTCTTGCCTCGTATTAACAACTGTTCCATTAGAAATTATTGAAGTATATTTTTTTCTTTAATTTTCCCCTACTATGTATGAGTCTGGGTTGCTTTACTCCTAACATTTGTTTTGGAGGTTTAATTTGTTCTGCTGCTAATGACGCTGTAGATTGTAAACATAACACCTGTATTAAGGTTATTCTTGTGACTGTCTGTCTGAATTTAATATTAATCTATCATCATGTAACTTAACAAAATTTACCTATACAATTTTGTCACTATTTATTTTATTGTTACAATTTCAGCTGATGTACCTGAAAAAGCAGACACATCGGTCTATGAAAGTTTACCATATAATGTAATGAACATATTTAGTATTTGACTGTCTTTAATTAAGATACTATATCCATTAAATTATAACATCTCTAAGTATTTAAAACAACTTTTACATTTGATTTTTCTTTGTCGAGTAAAATAATCTAGACAGTATGCTAATATATCATAGCATGAGTCACTATGATAGTGACAGTGTGGCTTGAGTAACAAACAATACTCGCATAATAATTAAGAAGATATTGTTAATTTGTAAAATGGGGTGAATGCAGTATTTTTAATTATGTTCACAGGTGAAATACAATATCGTAATTTTTTTGACGAGAAGATAGGCTCTGGAGAATCGTACTAAAAATAATATTCTTGCAATAATAAATATAATTACAAATTCGAAGTAAATGAAAGGTATTGAGTATACGTACAAGTAATTTTCAGGAAGAATCATATTATTGCAAAGAGATGTAAATTACGAAATCATACTCAAAGAATATGATAATAGAATTTGGAATGACGTCAAACTCAAGTATTGGAAACATGTTTGATAAAATACTAAGAAAACATTTTTAAATATTCTAAATGCTCTTTATCGTTCTATACTTAAATGCATTTGAAGTATACTGGATTAGAAAAGAATATGCATTGTTAAAAGGACATTGTAAAGTGTAAGTAAACTCAGGCTGTAATGATAAATATTTTGATTACAATGAAGGTTAAATTTCCACAGTAAAAACGGACATTATTACGAATGGGAACCAGCTGGGAAAAATCGTTGCCCCTTCCAGCGATAAACATTAGCACTATACTTATGGGACTAATGACCTTAGCAGCCGAATCACTAATCAATCAATCAAGAAAGCGTGTAAAATGTTGAGCTTAAAATATCAAGAATCGGCAATTGATTCATGACTTCAAAATTTATTCCAGATTCAATTCAGAACTTTCTCCGTCGTCTGTGAAATAAACACGTTTTGAATTTTCATTACCTTGTAACAGAATTTGATCAAAAGTGTTTCACTTACTTCTGACCAATAACATAATTTATGTACCCGTGTGAGAACACTCGCTTGTTACATTCCACCCTTTTCTCTCTTTCCTTTTCCATATTAAGAGGGAAGTTGTTAAAAAAATTGAAAGGTAGATCCAATTAACTTATAGAATTTAAATTACAAATAAAGAACGAAATTTATTTTTGACACAAATTTTGATGAAAGGTTTATTCAGTATTAGAGACATGTTCTTAGAACAACTCACAACACTTCCATAAACACATTGGAAGTAATTATAGTCTTCTTTGACAGCTTTTTGCTTTCCTTCACAGTCACAAAAATATTGCAAAACCTTTTGATAGTCACAAAAATATTGGAAAAGCTACTTACTCGTACAATTGTCCATGCGAAAATACAGTATTGGGCAAGCATAACCCTTCTCTTTGGAATATTATTTAACTTTATTAAGGAACTCAGAGGTATGCTCGTGCAATTTAATCGCCTATAATCTCAAGTAATTAGTTTCACTTCACGTACATTTCCAGATTCAGCACGTCTCTGAACAGGTTGGGATAGTATCGAGAAGCGCCGGACCAGCAAAATGTAATAGAATGTCCAAAAGTATCTTATCCTGTAGATTACGGTGTGAAAAAGTTTCTTTGAGACCTTTGGTCTCAAAATTTCGAGTTTGAAGGCTCTAGAACGCATCGTTTAGGAGTTATTTAACTATATAGATTTTGACAATGCCATCCAGCGTTGCGGGTTACATTTGATATTAATATTTAGATACTTTTTTTTCGACAAATCCTTCACATTTTTAAAGTCAAAATGCAATTCGTCACGTTTCTGTGAAATTAACTTTCATTTATAAATCTTGGTTGCGTGTGAGAGCCGCAAAAGGTGAAATACTGAAATGATATAGGAGACGATTCTCCTGGAATTGTATTGTGTTAGATAGAGAAACTTGCCGAGGAGGAAAAGATAAGGGAAGACGTTCTATTACAAATAAAACCGCGGAGTGTTGAATGTGTGGACATATTGTGCTTATATGAACTTATTAATTTTTCTATCCTCTAAAAGGATAAAACTGTAGAGAATGTGGCCGCCATTGGCACTCTGAACAGAACCTACTGTTGTGATTTGTAGATTGAAGTAGAGAAATATTAATGTGGGGGTGTATAGATAGTCAAATCAATCTCTGATTTCAACTTGGGTTCATTTCTTCTAATGTGATTAGTATGTGCTTTTCTAACGCTTGTACGTACTTCTTACTCAATATTTAAACACGTATTTAACCAACCCTTTGTTGAAGGCCCTAAGAGAAAAGGAGGAAATGAAGTCAGGGCTCATGTGACGGTTTACATTTTCTATGTTAACGCGCTCCTGACGGAGGGGGTATACTTAAAGATACAAGAAAGGTAATGGAGTGTATTAATTTCACATTCATAAAATTTTTATAAATTAATACTGTTGAAATTTTCCAACACATATTTTCTCGCTTTTTTTGTTGCAATTTTTAAAAAAAAAATTTTTTATTCGTAAAAAATGAAAAAAAATTTGGAGTGTTTTTGAGAAAATATTTTTTTAAAATTAAAAATTAAAACTAGTTTTTTCAAAGAATTGAAGAGACTTTTGTAAAGATCTGAATGTTTTAAACAGATTTCATTCAAGACAAAAATATTCAAATTTATGGCTTTTCGTGTTTCCTTTTTTCAATTTTCGAAACTAGAGAGTTTGTTGGAAATGGGACTTGCGCCATTTTTTTCGTTCTTTGATAGATATGAGGAAAAATTAAAGAAACGGAGCCGTTTTTAGATTTCAATTGTTAAAATTGCTAAATTCACGCAAAATTATGGGAAAACTTTTGATATTTTTTATTGAAAATTGTGTAGTATGAACAATTGTATATCATCTTATTTCAAAATTGTCTTCAAAGAACAATTTTATTAGAAAATTCTTATCTTCAATATTGTGGAAGACGAAAAATACTGAATTTTTGAATTTTCGAAAAATTGGATTTCAACTGAAAAGTGAACTACGCTTTCTTTCTAGCATCTTTTACACTTCCAGGAAAAGGTTTAACCAAAAAATTTGAAGGCGTTTTTGAGAAAAGTTTGAAAATGCAATTGAGGTTTTATGTAAAGTACCTCCTAAAATTAAAATATCCATTTCAATCGTACTGGATCTCGAGCTCCTTTAAATCGATCGGAAAATATCGATTTTAGAGAATATTGACTGGATAGTTTAGGTGCTTTCATTGGCAAGAGGCAGATGGATGGGCAGACAGACGACTTGCCGTCAATCGATTTTTCGGTATCAAGGACTCTCAAGACATGGCTTTTCATTTTTTCCAAAATTGACATTCCTCAATCGATCTGAGCAAACTCGAGCCTTTGGGAGTTTCAAACAGATATTTTGATTTTTGTGGGTATTTTATCTGAAGCCTAAACAATTATTTTCATTATTTTCTGAAAAAGGGCTCCAATTTTTTAGTAAACATTGACCTGGGTTAGCGTAAAAGACACAAGTTGAATGGTGCTGGTCTCATGTTCGTTGATATGCCAGAGTTTTTGAAAATTGTAAAAGTGCAATTTTTTTAGACATCTTCCTACAACTATTATATTGAAAATAAAGATATTTTCCTTAACGTAATCTGTTCCTTAAAGACAGATCTTGAAATAAAGTCGTGTGCAATTGTTAAAACTACGAGTAGTTTTTGTGTAATTTTGCACGAAATGTAGACAATTTTTAAATTTTTAAACAATTTATTTCTTAAAAGGACACCATTTTTTTCTTTAAATTCCTGTTACAAGTAGGCTTACAAATCATCTCCTATGTATCAAGGGACGCTAAAAAAAGTGGCGCTAGTCTCATTTTTCATAGAGATATTTGCCTGAGACAAAGTGTTTTCAAAAAAGTACCTCTTTGAAAAGGTCATGTACGGTTTATTGAAAAAACTAACAGTTTTCACGTAATTTGGGTTTAAAATTAATGCAAGTTATAAAAAAATTCTTAAAAACCGCTCCAATTTTTTTCTTCAATTTTTCCCGGGATAGAAAGAAACCGTACAAGTGTGGAGTGGATCACATTCTCGTTGAGCTTCTAAATTTACGAAAATTACAAATTTAGAAAAATGCAAAAAGTATGTGCCACTAGTTTTCATGTGTTTTCAGTTTTCGGTCCCTAATAGTAGAATGGAATATGATTTTAAAAATAATATGAAAGGGAAAGTGGGGCTCTTTATTTTTATTGAGAATCTTAGTCCTATTTTAAGAAAACGTTTTATGCGTTTCTGAAAATGCAAATTTTGACCCTAAAATATCTAGTTTTAAGAAATTCATAAATTATTTGAAGCATTAGTACATCAAATGCTTTAATGTATAGGAAATGCATTAGCATGTACGTAAAGTATAAGAAATTCGTAGTGTAATATTGCCGATGTGAGAGATATTAAAAATAGTGTTGCGTACCCTCAAAAAATCAAATATAAGTTTGAAACTCTCAAAGCCTCGAGTTTGATTAGATCAATGGGAGAATATCAATTTTGGAGAAAATCTGCTGAACGATGTAGGTGCTAGTTTTGACGATAAACGAACAGGCAGACGTTTTGTGTGTAAATGGATATTTAGGTATTAAGGACCCACAAAACATGGACTCTGGCTACCTCACATATTAGAGAAGGTAATTTACTATATATAACAACATGATTTCTTTCGATACCAGGGCCCAACAATAAGAGAATTTCTGCTGAAAATTCACCGTTTTCCGGCGCATGACTACGGAACTTTCTCTTCTTAAGAAGTTAGTACAAGTAAGAGAAAATACATTTGTGTAATTTTTGATAAAACAAAAAACACATAAAATAGAATTTATGTAGTATAATTCAGAGGATTTTTCATTATCATATTAAATTAAAGAAAAAAACTGTAGCTGTTTTGAGAAAATGGTGGTTGAGCGTTTCTGAAAATGCGCAATTTTGGGATCATTTTTACAGACAACATTCGAGTTTTCGAAAAACTTTATAAGATTTTATTTGAGGCACTAGAATTCGCAAGTGCATTAATGTATACACATTTCGGTAATGTATATTAAAGAGTGAGAAAATATAAAAAATTCTGACAGACAAGAACACACTGGCAGACAAGAACACACTGTTGTGTAATTTTTGTAAAAACATAAGATTTCTGCAAAATGGCATTTACGTCATCTTTACAGTGCATTGAACATTATCGTACAAAAGTTCTTTTGAAAATCTTGTTTTTAATATTGCCCATTTAACTAAAATTTTTGCAAAAACTACTAATTTTTTTTAAAAAATGTTCATGATAATATTTGAAGAACTAATATGGAGGAAAATAACATTGAAGAAACCTATTCTTCAATATTGTAGTTTTATTGAACGTGCAAAAATTTCCAAAATTTTGCAACTTTCAAAAATTCACTGTTTACTCTGAAGATTGGATATATACTATATTTATAAATGTTTTTATTTCTATTCTTACAAGAAATTTAAAAAAAAATTTAGATCCATTTTTATAATTTTGCTAATGTGATTCATGTAAAGTACCCTCAAGATTTTAATAATGTTTTTCAAAGTCGCAGATCTTTGAGTACACTTTGGAAAAAATCCTTCGAATATTTTATGTGCTAGTGTTGTTCACTAACGGAGAGACTGACGGATGGAGAGACAGACGGATGGAGAGAGACGGACGGAGGGACAGACGAACGTATGGACGGACAGGCAGATGTACGGACAGTCGGGCGAACAGAAGGACGAAAATTTGAGAAACATACATTTTCAGTTTCAGGGGTCTACAAAACTTGTGTTTCCGTTGAAATCTCGTAATCGATTTTCCACAACAATATATAACTTTTTTCTATACTATGTATACTACTCGGTTGATTGATCGATCAGCATTTCCGGGCACGTCAACGGCTAAGGTCATTAGTCCCGTAAGCGTAGTGCACGCTTTTATTACGGGAGGTGCCGGTGACCCTCCGGCGCTGGATGGCGAAATACGGCGCGTTACCAGGACACCACCCCTGCCGGGCCAAGCTCTAAGCTCCCGATAGGCCTCCCAACATGTGTGGTAGTGTAGTGCATGTTAGTGTGTGTGTGTAAGTAAAGGGTGAAGATAAAACAAGGAAACCGAAGGAAAGATCGCGCGCAATCCGTGGCTGACTTGTTAGGGTACTTCTTCGGCATTCGCCTGGTTTTGATCAGGAAACCCAAGAGAAATTACCGTTCAGAGCAGCTGACCGCTAGAATTCTCCTCCAGACAGCTATCTGTTTGTCTAGTGTCGAAAATCCTGCCAGTGTCTGAAATCGCCCCCTAGGACATCTCGGTCAGAGGCACTAAGCCACCTGATGCCCTAAGCCATCTAAGTATATACATACTAGGTATATGAGAGAGTAAAATGAAGATATATGTTTGTTCAATATACTTGTTTTGTTATGAAAATTATTCCATTATCCAACATAATCGATAAAATTCACAAATTTTGTAAAATTTTTTTCTAATTGTGTATAATAAAAAGAAAGATGAGAATTTTTATTTGTTTTTACAAGAATCTTTTATTGCCATTGATTTAAATATACTTAGGATGTCATCCTAAGTAAAAATAATCGCACTAAAATAGCTACAAACTTTCGCTACTCTCGGTAGCGAAACAAAACGTGGTAGACTTTTTATGAACGAACATGCTTTCGTATACTAAATCGATGTATAGCCGGATGGTTCGGTACACGGTTTGGCAGATCTAGAACACAAAGAACAGTACTTATTATTTTTATGTCAATTATTTGCAGTAAACCACGTATATGCAAGGGCAACCGTTTTGTATCTTTTTACTGGGTTTAATTTAGTCTCCTCTTTTCGAGCAAATAATGTTGTGCTGTAATGATGCAGGCTATTGTACGTGAATGGAATGACCGTTGTTTCTACGTAACCAAAAGCCGATGTGTTGTGGGTGTAAAATATTTCAATAAAAATAAAATGTACAACTGAATTTTTGGGAACGTTCAAAAAACTATTAAAAGTATTGTTGAGTACAGATGAGAAAAATACTGTTACTGTTGTTATGCTTTTCTCAGTCCACTGTTTTTTATTCCTCGTAAAATTTTAATTAATGCCATTTAGTTACGAAAATTAAAATTCCAGCTCATTGCCGACTCTTATTGTTTTGAACTTTCTGCTAATTTCAAAAGCCCTTGTGAAATTGAATTTGATAGTTCTTTATTAAGAGAATATAAGTATATTAGTACTGCTAAATACTTGACATAAATACTCACTCTCTTCTGTGCAATATGTCAATTGTGTATCTCCTTTGTGGACAACTATTGCGACCTATCTCACTGCTGATAAGCAAATAAATGCATCAGTTTTAAGATCCTCAGTAATTTCCAAACATCCGCCAGCGTCATGCCGCCATCAAGGTCATCGCCATCGCAGTCGTCACAAGGAGAGGGAGAGGACGCCCTTCATTTTCTCAAGTCACAACCTGTCTATGTTCCTCAGTAATTTCGTCGTCATAACTATTATTGGACGTTTGTCTTTTAATTGTAGTAAAATAAAAAATCTATTGGAGCTAAAACATGGCACAAACATTTTGTGTTTACGGTTAAGTAAAAGTATTATAATTATGAGCAAATTATGTAGTATTATAAGGTTTCAGTTCTGTCTTATGAAAGTCTTCATCGGACTCCTTGAGACAACATACTTTCCCAATTTTCTAACTTCTTCGTAAACAATTTTGACATTATTTTTTGCCATTATGGCTGAGATCGCATTTATTATCTATACGCCCAAATTTAAAGTTGTAGTCTTCAGTTGTAAAATTCGAGCCTCTCCCGAAATATAGTCTAATGAGAAGGTATCATCTGTAAAAATATTGCACATATTCCACATTCCCTGCTATAGTGTCACAAAAGACAGTCATCCCCTCTATTTTCTGAATTTTTCCTCTGTGACAATATCGGTGAAGAATGTAAGAGAAAAAACACGATTTGTTAAGCATGGCAGAGTAATAAGACTGCTTTAACTTTTTTTCAAAAAAAGGAATTATTTACTTGTTTACTAAACTATTTCTAAACATTTTCGTATCTTCACTACGTCACCAAACACTTCAAGAGAATTTGATTAAATGTAAATAACATTTTGGATAAGAAGGACCTAAGAACGCCCCTTTTTTGTCTTATAATCCATGACGAATCTAGGAATATATTTCGATAGTCATATTTCAGCTCTTTTAGTAAAAGTAATTCTTTTGCCATTCATAATACTGTCATTACTCATTATTATTATTATTAGTCATTACTCTGCCATGAATAACACTGTTTTTACGACAATTCTCGATGTGATCATAGAAGAATAACAGGAGGACATTGAGCAGATAGCTCTCTCTTGAAACCATATGAAGGAGAGTCCTTAAACAGCATTTTATCAATGCAGATCATCCTTCCTCACTGTAGTCTTTCAGGTAAGTTTCCCATTTCGTAAAGTAAATGTCCGTCTTTTTTGAATTTGTTGTAGCATTTAACAGTTGGAGGTGCTGTAACATTGTGAACGACCCCAAGTAGTTGGTTCTTGGAATTCCCTGCCAACCCGGAATCAGTTTCCAGTAAAGTACTCATCTTCGACGACTCCCTTCCACCATCAGAAAAAATGACAAAGCCTGACGCTCGAAACCAGGAAAAAGAGTTCCTCTCCATTTTGTCAGTGATTTCGGGTAGACAGAGAAACTTGACCGTAAAAAATAGGGAAAGTGTGTATTTATGTTACGAGTGTGGGCCATACGTGTACTACATATAATACTAGCATTGCTGAGGTATTTTCTTAAGGAAGTAAAGAAATGCATTAATCCTCGGGAGAAGACAAAATAGATCGAATGCTTCACAAAATTCATTTCAAATAATTGTGCATTGTCTGGATTTCCCCAATGTCAGCACTCTTCACCTTTTCTGTAACGAACCAAACGACAAATTTATCAATGCAATTGCTCATAGGGATGAAATGAAATCTTAAACATTATTTTTTCTATTCCAGCATTATAACGCTTTTCATTACAAGAAATCGTTCATAAAAGGGCATCTTACGGCACAAATTATGACGCATTTGCCGTTTATGGAACGAATAATTGCGTCATCATACATTCAGCCAATCGCAGCGAGAGAATCGTAGGTGTGCGGAGGGGGGTTTGCGGTAAATGGAAGGGCCGACCACTGTTTTCTCGCACAGATGTTAAACACCCGAGACGTCACAATAGTTGTTTCCCGAAATTAAGTTTGATTCTCTTATCTATTATAGTGCGGTTTTACCAAAAAAAAAAAAAAGTATTCAACGCGTCTCGATTTTTGGCATCATTTCATAACTTTTCCTAAATTGGGAATACGAGAAAGTAAGTACAACGGACATATTTCAAGGAACCCAACACATTGAATTTTCATAACATCTGTTCATCAGCCTTTAAAGTAAACATGTTGGCGCTTCTTGAATGCAGTGTCTTTAGTTTTACGTCTCGCTACAAATCGTATAAAGATGGAGCCTGAGAGTAGATTGGTTTTGAACGGCGTTCTCTAGACGTTCTTGTTCTGGTGACTCGCGCATCCAAAATGTCCGATTTTCATTTCCTCCGTCACGCACGGGGTGATGTATTCTCCCTGCACTTCTACAATAATAGACGTCTTTTGTTGCTGTTTAGTGCTTCGGGCGCATGTTGTCGCGTAATTAGTCATCAGTCCCATAAATGTAGTCCATTTTTTATCGTGGGAGGTGGCGGTGATCTTCTCCTGTTGGATGGCGAGGTCCAGCGCCGACCTATCCGTTGGTTTGTGGGGTTTCAGATATCCAGCGGGGCATCGTCCCAGCCGGGACAAGCTCTAAGCTCCCGACCGGGCCCCCGGCATGTCTGGTAGTGTAGTTCATGTTAGTGTGTGTGTGTGTGTGTGTGTAAGGGGAGAGGATAGGACGCGGAAGAGGAAGGAAAGATCGCGCTGGGTCCGTGGCCCGTTTGTTAGGCTCCGGCATTCGTCTGGAGTTCGTCTGGATCGGAGAAACTAAGGAAAATACCGATCAGAGCAGCTAGCCGCTAGAATTCTCTTCGAAACAGCGGCTGAGTTAGACCTAGCTCGTAACTAGTGTCGAAAATCTTGCCACCGTCGAGACTTGAACCCTAGGATCTCCGGTCAGAGACACTGCAATGAAATCAATTGATACCCTAAACCACTTAAACCAATCTCTTCTGTCGTTATCGCAGGTAATATCATGTTTGGAGATTTATGATAAATTTCCGGGTCGCATAGCGCCAAGGGAATTTATCTACAATTTTCCAATGCACGAATTTTATTCAAAAGGTCTACTCCACGTACGAAATTACCTCCAAAAAGCTTCAACGTGCGCCTAACATTAATTATATCGTGTTCTCGCTCCAAGTGCACATGTGTTCCTACGATTAATGTCATCCACCTTGCCGTTGGCCAGCGGGAACGAGGCGGTAAGAAAAATCAAATTATTTCTTGGGGGTTCACCTTGTTTTGATTGGTGCATACCAGATGTATAGTTCATCGCTATTGGTGTTAATGTCACAAGTGGAGTAACATGCAAACAAATCTAGTTCATCCTAGCTCACAATTGTCACGAGACTTTACACCCAACATACGCAGTAAACGTGATTAAAAGATGAGACATGAAATAATGCGTCAATACTCCTACCGGAAGGGTTCCGAGAACAATAAATTCGCTTTTCATTTTACCCAGTGGTACAGTTCGAAGTTTGTTTGATCCATATACGGCTGTGATTTCTGTGATTGCAAGTAATGGGATTTACTGATATCTTACTGACACTGCATCAAGAATATTAACAAACTCTTTGCTGTGACTCTCTCACGAACTTAATCAAGCAGGAACAAAATGCATGCAAAATAGATATTGTAGTTACAACGCACCATTAGGTGTGAGTTTCAACAAAACACTTCAATACGTATACTTAATATATACATAATAGTCACACGTTATTTTTCAACACTTTACCTCAAGGCCTTCAAGAATTAATAATCGACACACACGTTTAAATGCCAAATAAATGCTGTTTATTTTGCGTAACTATTTTTAAGCAAGTGAAATAATTTTTATATATTATCTCAATATTAGTGCACTTGCTCAGAGACGTGCAGAATCTGCAACTAAATGTGAATGAGAGGGACAGAGAGAGAGAGAGAGAGAGAGAGAGAGAGAGAGAGAGAGAGAGAGAGCAGCAAGAGAAAAACACAGAAACTGTCAGACAGACTGAGACAGCGACATAGAAAGAGAGACTGAGAGAGTAAGACGGAGATAGAGAGAAGGAGAGAGAAGGACAGAGAGAGACGAGAAAGAGGGACGAGAAGACAGACGGAGAGAGAGAGACGAGAAAGAGACGAGAAGAGAGAGGAGAGAGAGGAGAGATAGTGAGGAAGACGTAGAAAGAAATGGAGAGGGAAGGAGAAAGAGGGAGAGAAGGGCAGAACAACGTCTGTCTGGTTCCGCTAGTAAATGTATAGTTTCAAAACTAGTAATGCACCAAGTATTTTACACCAAGCTTCATAAAAGATAACAAGTGAGACCCAAGTGAATGTACTGCACTTTAAAACAATTGTTTTAATAGTGAAAGAAGGAGCTTCTAACGGTTCTGACAACTCGGTGCTTCGGAGTGTGAGGGGAGGGTCGTTTCGTTATGTAGTAGAACGTCCAAACGGTTTCATTTTGGAGATTACCCATCAGGGTCACGAAGCCTGCGAGTTTTAAGGACTTGGCGTTTCCGAGCTATACACGAAGGTGATGTTTGTTGTAGTATAACGTGAGTTGCGTATTGGATACGAGTTGCATGCTTATTTCTTGTATCAAAGACGGCAACATTTTTCGTCTTAAATCTGTTTAATGCACTCCTGAGATGCATTTCCCTGTGTACCAGTAGCACACTTCCGGAATTGTGAGTCGATAGAGCCATAAATGGTACAAAATTGTCGTTTTTCTTTAGCGTACTTTATTTAAGGGAGATGATTCAAAATGTATTAGATACGTCTTATAGGATATAATACTAAAATGTTGGAAATTCCTTTAACAAATATTGTAAACTGATTTAGGGTCCGTGTCTCTGATCTCGATCGTTTTTTTTCCTCTTGATCCGTTGAGTAAATAGTGAGACGAATCATTGTTTGCTTCCAAACACTAGAAGTTGATTATCTCTCGCCTAATCAACAATTATACGGTTTGAATGTATTTATCGTAAATAAATGAATCAGCGATTCGTAGTATAGAGAAGCTGCGCGACGTACGTTCTATGCAACTCTTTAGAACTTTGTGGTAAGGGATCGTTACCTTTAGAATAAAAGAAACTTTCCGGCAATGATCTGGTAGGATGCTTACTCACTGATGTTATTCCGACCACAAGAAGTATTTTCTATTTTAAAGGTCACACTTTGGAGATACGGCAAAATCATTCAAAACACGTTTCAATCGGCATTAACTTGGCATCCGAATGACAGCCACTTACCCATCAGTTTATTGCTTTAGGAGTGCCAATCTTAAACAACTTGACAGGTCATGAAAACCAAGCATCGCGAAAATGATTACAAGGTTTCAATGCATGTAGAAAATTAATATATTTTTCCTTCAAATTTGAAGTGATATTCAATTTTTGGTTGGGAATACTTGGGGAGAAATACGACTTTAGTTTTGCTGCTCATGAGAAGTGATGGTCATATCCGAGTATAAAGTTTCTACGTAGTGGAAGAAAAAGGTAAAAAAAAAAGCAGGAAATGATTTTCTTTGTTTTTGTTTCTCTGTGTTACACGGTGATGGTTTCTGGGGAAGGTAATTTGAAAGGACGTATCGCAGTAAAAACAAGAACCCCCATTGAACGCATGCTGGAAGCGTCGGTCCTTGTTTCGATCCCTGTCGGAGCGTGAGAGAGTTTGGGCGACCGCAGAGCGCGGGCGCGGGCCGCCCCGCCCTGAAAGCGCCGAGCGCGGTGCAACGCCTCGCGACCTCCCCGCCCCGCACGCCCACGAACTTTCTACAAAAAGACGACCGGATTCGTTTGGTTTTTTGTGTTTCCGGGCGCGTCAACTACTTTGGCATTAGTCCCGTTAGTGTACTGCATGTTTTTTTCTCGGGAGATGGCGGTGGTCTTCCCAGTGGATGGGGAGATCCGGCGCCGACCTACCGTCGCAGTTTCCCCTTAACCAGGACTGTCCCACCAGCGGGGCACCGCCCCAGCCGGGACAAGCTCTAAGCTCCCGACCGGTCTCCCGGAACATGTGGTAGTGTAGAGCATGTTAGTGTAAGTGTGTGTGTAAGAGGAGAGGATAGGACAGGGAAGAGGAAGGACAGATCGCGCGCGGTCCGTGGCCCGTTTGTTAGGGTACTGCTCCGGCATTCGCCTGGTGTTGATCGGGGAAACCATGGAAAGCTGACGATCAGAGCAGCCGGCCGCTAGAATTCTCCTCCAGAATTCGCCCTAGCTGAAAAGCTAGTGCCGAAAATCCTGTCGCCGTCAGTACCTCCCGGTAGAGCGCTGCGTGACATCAGTTGACGCACTGAGCTACCCTCCCGGTCGGTCGTAGAGCGCGGCCGAGCGGCGTCCGGCCGGCCTGGCGGCGAGCGCGCACGCCCTCCGCGGAAGGCGGCAGGGACCGGCCGAGCGCGCCGCGCGGAGACGCACGCAGTGGTCAAGCGAGCTGCCACGGCGCTCGCCGAAGCGGCGGCCTCGGAACGGAACACGGGAGCCGAGCGCCCCCGCGCGCAGCGTGCGGTACCGGCGGCGGCGGGGGCAGCGGCGTTCCCGTTCCCCGCGCGTTCCCAGGCGCGGCGCGGAGAGACGTTGCGGTCGTGCATTCAATTAGCGGCTGGCGAAGGCGAAGCAGGCGCTGCCCCGAGGCGGACGGTGTTTGATCGCCGCCCCGGGCGGCGGGCGCTCGCGAGGCGAAGGTGACGCTACGGCGCCGCGGAACGGCTCGGAGGAGACGTGCTTCCGCCGCTGCGTCCTCGTCTTTTATATAATTTGTTTGATCACTGCGTCGGGGGCGACGAGACGGTAGTGACGGCGGCGCGCTGGCGGCGGCGGCGTCGGCGGCGTCGGCGTCGGCGGCGCCGCGGCGCGAGGAAGGTGAAGGAGCGAGGGGGTCGGGGGTCGGGCCCGGGGGACTCCCGAAGCAATCTCGGCCGCTTCCTCCCCGAGCGCCTCGACTCAATTAAACTTTAAGATGATATGCATGGGGGCGGGGCGCGGGGGGGGCGCGGGGCGGGCGCGGGGCGGCGCGGGCGGCCGAGGGCGGCGCCGCGCCCCGCGCCATATCTCAAGGGCGGAGCGGCGGGCGCGGCCGCCGCGACCTCGTCGACGACGCCTGCGTGGCGCGGCGCGGAGGGTGGGGCGGGGCGCCGCGCTGTTTGACCTCTCGGCGGCGTCAGCCACATCAAACGACAAAGATATTAGATTTGCTGCCCATTAGGCGCGCCGTCCGCCGCGCCTCGCCACGCCGCGCGGCGCCGGACCCTCTGGGTATTTTTTCAGGTAACGTAGTTTGCGCCAAGTTGGGCGTCCGGGCCGGGCGGCCGGGCCGGCCGCGGGCGGCGGCCGGTGGGAGGGGGCGTGGCCGGCGCCCCCCGCGTCGATGTCTCTGGGGGTGCGGCCGGAACAGTGCGGAGGGCGCAGGGCAACAGGTGGCGCGGTGCCGGGGGACCGGGGGCGATCCGGCGCGGAGGCGGTCACGTGAGCGCGGACGATGACCGGCGGCCGCGGGGAGGCTGGGGCGGCGGCCGCCGGCGCTGCTGTGGGAGCGACTCGTCTCGTCGCGGCGGGCGCCGCTCGTCTTTTTGTGACGTCACGGCGATGAGCGCGTTCTCACGCCCCGCGAGCCGGCACATCGAGGGCGACGGCGGCGTCGGCGGTTGGGGCAGGGGGAGGGGGCACAGGTGGCGGGCTCGGGCGTCCCGCCAGCGCGGGCCGGGTCACGGGCGCTGGCTTTCCCAGGCTCCTCCGCGCGCCTCCGCCGCGCTGCCTCGGCCGCGGCGGCGCTCGGATTCCTGCAGGCCCCGCGATTGTCGTGCGACGCCGGCCGGCGCTGATCCGCGCGGGAGAGGTCGCCGGGGCAGCGCCCGGGCGCGGCCCCGCGGCCACGCAGCCGCTAACTGTACCGCACCCGCGACTTCCGCGTCGCGCCGCCCGCCAGGCCGGTTCTGCGCGTTTCCGATCGCGGAGGCCGCCGCTTCGCGGAAATCGCGTCGCCTCACACGCGTTCTAGCCGGTACTTCTAGCGCTAGGCGGCGCTGGGCGCAGGGGCCGTTAGCCACCTGGAAGGCGCGCGCCTGCCCCAGCAGCGCGCGCGGGGTTGCGCGGTCGCCGCGCCCCTGTTCCCGGCTAACGGTACCGCCCCCGCCGATAGCGCGTAACGGAACGGCGTATATGTAATCAAGATTGCGCGTCCTATCTGCCGGTCGGGTTCGGGGGCGGGAGGCGAGGCGTCCGGGCGCGCGTGGCGTTGCGTAAGCGCAAGCGCAGCGCCAGCCGGCGACGCGGCGCGGCTCGGGTTTCCGCGCGCAATTGGCGCAATTGGCGCCGCGTGGGCCGCGCCCGCCCCCGCCGCTCACGCGCTTCCAGGATGCTCGCCGTGCCAAGCGGCGCCGCGCCGCGGGGTCGATGGCGGTCGCGGACGCGGCCTCTTGGGGCGAAGCGGGGGGGGGCGGCGCGCCGGCCGAGGGCCCGCGCCGCTGCTTCCGCCGCCTGACGAGTTGCTTCGCGACACGCAGCGCCGCCGCCGCCGCGGAAACGCGCATTACGGAGGGCGGCTGGGGCGGTCAGCGCAACGCGCCGCGCCGGACAATGCCGCGCCCGGAGAGTTACGGCGGTTCCGGCCGTGGCATGACCCGCCGCTGTGCCTTACCCCGCGCCGCGCCGCCCTATTCATTACGCGGTACGGCGTGCCGGCGGCGGCGGCGGTCGTGGAGGTAGCGGAGGTGGCGGCGGAGCGGAGGCGGAGAGGCGGCTGGAGCGCGCGGAGCGGCCGCGAGCGGCCCCGGGGACGCAGACCCCGCCTCCCCGAGGGGCGCCGCAGCCAATGGGAGCCCGTCGCGGCGGGGGCCCCGAGGTAGGGGGTCCCGCGAGCTTGGGTGCCAGCCCGCGCCGCGGCGGCTGGCAGTACGTTGCCGGACCTCGAGCTCTGTGCTTCGCGTCGCGTCGCGCCGCGCACCCCGTGGCGCCCCGGAGACTTCGACGCGCCGCCCGGCGGCCAGCGGCCACGCGCCCTCGCCCTCGCTGGCGCGCTCGCCGCCCGCCGCCGCCGCCACGCCCGCCCCGGCGCCGGCGCCCGCCCCGCCCCGCCCCGCCGCCGCCGCCGCGCCGCCATGCTCTTCAAGGGCAACAGCAGCCGCCTGGAGCTGCTCATCGAGAAGATCCAGGCCAATAAGGAGAACCACCATGTGTCTGAGCGCGAACTTCGAGGTAATGCGGTGGGGGTGGCTGGGCTCCCGGGGCGGGGCGGGGCCGCGCGGGGGCGGTGTGGGCGCAGGTGTCTGTTGTGCGCCTTCGCCGTGGGCGTGGCGCGTTCTCGTAAAAATCTTCATAAAAGATAAAAATAGCGCGTTTTATACGCTCGTGGGGCGGGTGGCGGCGGCGACTGCCGCAGCCGCGGAAAGCGCCGAAGAGCGTCGTAAATAGCTGCGGCTGCGGCTACTTGGTGACGTGCAGCCCTCGCCCCAGGCGACCCGTGTGCACGCTCCCAAGCCTCGAGCGGAGTGCGTGCGCCTGCTCGCCATCCTTATTGCGCGTTGCCTTAACTCCTTTGTGATTGCATATACGTAACACGTGACAGTAGAAATCCAAGGTGAAGGTGAAACCCTTCATGGTGACTGACAGTGAATCGATGTGCCCTTGGAAACGTCAAGATGTTCAGAAAATATCATCGGTATTAAATTACAACGCTGGCATTATCGAATGAGCGTGGCGTAATGTGGGGGCGCCCTTCAAACAGCGCCTCGTGCTCGGGCAGTGAAATGGAGGGGTCTCGGAAGCGTTAGTGGCCGCCGCCACCTGGCCCGAGGTCACGTAAGTGCGTGGCGTCGTGTGGCGTCCGCAGCCTCGGCGGCGGCGGCGCGGCGGCGGTCGCACAGGATGGTCCAATTGAGGCCGGCGCCGTTTGGGTGGCAAATTACCGGCCGGCGGCCAAGACCGCGTCGCCGCCAACCGCCAGCGCCGCGCCGCCCGCGGCCTCCCATCGCGACCGTCCGGCCGCCCGCCCGCGCCGCCCGCCCGACCGGGCGGCGATGACGGATGGGGGCTCTCGCCGCTGTCGCTGCCGCTTAATTGGAGACGCTTGAGGCAGTTAACACGCGGGTTAGCGGGCCGCTATTTTTACGCGTCGGCCGGGCGCACCGGCCCGAGGTGTCCGCGCCAGATGAGGATGTTGTAAAGCAGCTGGGCCGTCAATTGACGCGCAGCGGCCGCGGGCGGCCGGCTGGTGGGCGTGCGGGGGGACGGTGGGGCGCGCGCGCCGTCCGGCCGGGCCGCGTCGCGTCGCGGGTGGAGGGCGGCGGGCGACACTTTGCCTCCGCCGTCGCCGGCGTCCTTTTGCCGTGACGTCATCGTCTGCTGCGCGGCCGTCCGCGCGCGATCCATCTCAATTTGCCGCCGCGCCGCGTCGCGCCGTGCCGCGCCTGGCGCTGGCGCCGGCCTCCGGCGCCAACCGACCGCCGCCTTGCTTCCGAGCTACGTTCTGCGATCTGCCAGTTACCCTAGTATTCAAACTCAAGTTTTGACTCCGTCACTACATTGCTACTTTACTACTTAAATCTAATTCAGAACAGTTTTCCAAACTATCGATTCTGCTTGTTGAAGTTTTTTGACTGTTAAGAAATAGTATTGAATTGTCAAACATCAGGAGTTACAATTATTTTTAATTAAGAATATATTTTTGCAATTCAAAATAATTACTGCCTACAACATAAAATATTGAACGGAATTATTTGATCTAAGAGTTAAAATGAAAATAAATTTTAAAAAGCGCCATTTTAAAGAGCACGAAGGTTTATGAAGTGTCAATTACTTGCATTAATTTTCCTCAATTTTATGTATTTGATTTCATTGATTTGGTCAAAAACGGTAAAAACAGTATATAACGTATGGAGGAGAAGAATATTTTCGCACGGTTTTTTGAATACCAGAATCTTATCCCAACATTTTAACGATAAATAGTTGAAAATAATAATAATAATAATAATAATAATAATAATAACAATTACTTACACAAATTAATCATATTTAGAAAAGCGGGAGATTTAACACCATTTGAAAACTAGACATTTTCGTTCCCGAGTAATGGAAAACTATTTGCAACTATAATCGAGTAATGTAATGTAATGTAATGTAAATGAGCGTTTCGTTTGTTTCAATAAATTTAGAAACATTTCATTTTACATCTTTTTCTTTCGTATCAGAAATGTTGTTACTGCACAGCTGTGAAAATGAAAATAACCAGGACGTCTATATTACACCATAATGCTCTTAGAAATAACGAGTGTCCGTATACAGATGTCTTTCACGCTGATCTGAGATTCAAGCCGAAGATCCTTGAAATGTTCAACAGCCTTGGGAATCATTCTCAGAGGAAATGTGGGTATTTCAACATTTGGTAATTTTATTGCTTGAAACACAAATTTAATTAATTATTAATTTGGGTTTTTATTCAGATAAATTCCAATGTTTGTAATTATTCACATCATTTTTCATGAACGCAAAATACATTAAAGATCAAGGGATACAAAGAATTTGTAGTAACTAAATTATTCATTTGGGTGTTTTTAAAATTAATTTTTGGGTTTTTGAATTATTGTGTAGTTCAAGAAAATACACAACTATAAATACTTTTTTCAAAACTTATAAATAAGATTTAGTTTGATTTTGTATTGTTCTGATTTTGTATTGTTCACACTTTTAGAATGATATTAACATAATACATCTGTATTAGCGATTGAGAGATAAACTTTCCTAGACTTCACATAATTTTTCCATATTTGCTCTTATCTACACAGCCCAAATTACCGGATGTATTTTCTAGAATTACATTGTATTCCAAGTGTTATTTACTTTTGAAACATTCGACTATTTGTCACATAAACAATATCTAATATAAAATTAGAATGGTCACCCTTTCGTTCACGAAGTATTCGATGATTCGTCAGACTGAATCCTTGTCCTTGAGGCATACTGTTTGTTTTGCAAGGATTTGCAATACTTGGAGGTCATGTCTGCACTGAAACGTGTGTTATTTCCTCGAAATATTTTAATTCGTCACTATGAGTGATTTGTGAGTTTTGTCACGTGTTTCGAAATACTTGCAATTTAAATGTTTGTCAGGAAACATTAGCTCAAGGCAAACTTTTAATTCTTCTATGTACTTTCAGCGTTCCTTGTTTCCAAATCGAGGTTTCAAATAGCATGATCAAGGATAATGGTTTCTTGAGAGAACGATATTTTCTTAATACATTCTTCATTAATTGATAATGATCACAACTGCAGTTTGCTTGATTTATTTTCAATAATTAAAATTGCTACAGTTTGTACCAACTTTCGCTATAAAATTAGGTCAAAAAGTGTTACTCAAAGTTAACAATGACTTATTAAAATTCATTGATTAATGTTGAGAATTTTATACTTTCAAGGGCTGAAATGTTATGAGAAATAATAAATTTTTATATTCTTGTAATATTCGGTTTCATAATGATAAGGGAAAAATCATAGTCACTTTTTCTTCTTCAATTATTGTCTTCTTTGAGTTTTCATACATTTTCCGGTTTGAAATTGCAAGTCAATCATTATCAATGAAAGGGACAATTTTAATTGTGTAAATTATACATTCATAAATACTAGGCGGTTCATACATAGCAATTCTGTTTTAGCTATTTATATAATAAAACACTTAGGCTCGTACTATGTTAAATAGCGCGTGTTCAGTTTAAATTCATAATTCTCATAATACATGCTGAACCAGGATTATGGCATTTCGACGAGGATCTTTGGCTCTGTAAGAAACAACATTGGATGTTTGTGGTGTAGCTTTGTAAAGATACCATTAAATGAATTTTATTCACTTCAGTTTTTTAATGTTGAAATGTCTCAAGGATGATGGAATGAAAGAGGGAAGGACGATTCTGAACATCAGCGAAGAAAACAGTATGTCATTTATTCATTGAATATAGATGCTTAAACCTTGGAGAACTCCTACCACGATGTTGCAACTTAACCATATGAAACTTTGAATAGTCAAATTTGAGAATTGGAATCAAGAGGTCCTGTTATCTAAACTCTATTTTTGACATCCACACTAGGTATTCAAAACTAATAATGTGCTAGTTCTTAGCTTGTCATCCTTCCACACAACAAGAATATTGCTAGGAAATCTTGTGTCGTTCATTCACTCGGTCTTACTTGCAGATATAACCGTCCAGCTCCTTTGCTATCAGTCCTTTCCCCGTGCGCATATGCTGCCACGATGTCTCCGCGAGAAGCAAAAGCTATTGAAAGCAGTTGAAAGTGTGCAAGTCTGGTTCACCGTGAACCTCCCCTCCCCAACCCCTTGCCCGCTTCACGAACTGCTCTGTCTCACGTGATCTGTGGCAGGGCGGGATGTTGGTTGTCTCGGCCTTCTGCAAGCATGCCGTGAGGCAGATCATTGCTACGACTAGTCTCCGATTAATGAAATATGCTAGGGAATAATTACATATAACTATATAAAATAATTTTACTGAAGTTAAGAAATGTAGGTAGTAATTATAAACAAAATTAAGTGTATCGGTATTTAAAAATATTCATTGCATCGGTTCTTTCATTGTACATTTTCATCTTTGGTAGTATGAGAAGTAACAGATCGAAATGTACGAACTCCACAATTAATTTCAATTTAGTTAGAAAATAATTCTTGTTTTAAGCTTTTTGAACGTACACCAAACATTTGCCAAATCTAAGAATATAAATATCGTGCCAATACAAGGAAGAAAAAATGATTATTTCATATCAGGAAATGTATAATCTTATGACATGACAACTTCAAAACTGATCTACTATGTAAGGAAACTTATATTTTGTCTTGGAATGAATAAGTTTTGCTCTGTTTCTGCTCGTTTGAGAAGGTACTTAGTCATTTCTGAGGCGAAACTTGAAAAGGAGATCGTGGCGTCACAGAGGCGCGAGTCCGAGGTGGAGAGAGCGCGTGTCGGTGGGGCAAGCAGCGTCTGGCGCGGCGCGGCGTGCGGCTGCGCTGGCGGCGACGCAGAGCCCCCCGCGTGGAGCAGCGGAGGCCGCGTGCGCCGCCCGCGCCACAGATGGCCCGCGCCCCGCCCCCCTCCGCTTCATGCTCCCTCGCCTCCGTCGCCCTCCGCCACCGCTCCCACCCCCGCCCGCGCTCACGGGAGCCTGTATCCCCCGCGTCCGTGGTCCCTTACCGTCTGCTTCTCGCCGTCGCCCCTGCCGTCGCCCCTGCCGTCGCCCCTGCCGTCGCCCCTGCCGTCGCCCCTGCCGTCGCCCCTGCCGTCGCCCCTGCCGTCGCCCCTGCCGTCGCCCCTGCCGTCGCCCCTGCCGTCGCCCCTGCCGTCGCCCCTGCCGTCGCCCCTGCCGTCGCCCCTGCCGGCGCCCCTGCCGTCGCCCCTGCCGTCGCCCTGCCGTCGCCCCTGCCGTCGCCCTGCCGTCGCCCTGCCGTCGCCCTTGCCGTCGCCCTTGCCGTCGCCCCTGCCGTCGCCCCTGCCGTCGCCCTTGCCGTCGCCCTTGCCGTCGCCTGCGTCGCCCTGCCGTCGCCCCTGCCGTCCCCGCCCCCACCCGTCAGAGGTGTCAAACTCCCGAACAAGCCTGGCCCTCCACATCGGCCCGCGCAGACTGCAATCTGCACTTCAGCCGAATTAGCTCCATGAAATATTACAATCGAAGGGGCGTTTAAGTCAGTCAATTAAATACTATGGACTGTATGTCTCGTTTGGTAATTTATTTAATTACTGTTTTGTATAATTAATTAACGTTACTAATATCAGAACATGCAATACAATTACCTCCAATGCAACAGAAATATTAAAAAATCGAAATCTTCTACGAGATGAAAATAAAGTAATAGTTTTTAGGAATTTAGTGTCTGTTTATTAAGGTCAGAAAACTAATACAATAAAGTCTCTCGTCCTGTAACATTTACAATTACAGTTTCAATTATCTGAAAAAGAAAAGAAATACCTGGTTAATATGCAGTTTGCCAAAAAGGAAGCAGAGAATTTTAATTTCCAATCTTAAAAATTTTGGAGCATATACAATGTCAAGGGTATATTAATATTCAATATATATATAAATTACTATTTTAATTAAGTATTTGTGTTATTTTACTTCGAACAATAATTTGCTATTTGTTGTCCGTTCACCCTTTAAGCGAGAAAAATGATCAGCGAGAAAATGATTTAAACTTATTAGTGTGGATTTTCAAAAGTTCAGTCATAAGAAAATTCATGTGGCCGTGTTTCACTGAATCCATTTTACTGTTTGAAGTTATTTTGGAAGGATAACTAAGTGTCCTAAATCTATCTGACGCCGATAAAAGATTTCATTGTGCTTTCTGCAGAACAGCACGTATTTTACGCCTAAAGAAGCAGCGAGTGTTGCTTTTTAATAAAGAACATTCTACTTAATAAAGAAAACATCTTTACGATCTGTGTTGATTAGAATAATCCATTCAATGAAAGATCACAAATGCGATAATCTCTTATCTATCGCAATTTTTTTTTTAAAAAATTAATGAAGTAGATTCATAAAATCATATGATTGATTGAAAATAAGATAATGTTCAATCAATCATAAGATGCAATTACTTAGCCATAGAAAGTGGGCTATTCTCTCAAATGCATATGTCTTCGCATTATTGTATTTAATTTTGTTTTGCCTTTTTGCTACAATGTTTAGTGTAGGCTATTTACAACGATTTGTTGCTGAAAACAAATCCATGAAGGAGAGTGATTGCCCTATTTCTTTGCGTGTAATTTTAAACTTTTTTCATGTATTGTGGATACAATAATGTATGGTACTCGAGAATAAACATATTTTATTTTATTGTGAAAATTAGCTCCCTCAGCTGCCACCGTCACCTTGAGGGTCGAACTTTTCGCATTGAAAAAATATTACCTCTTTGGTACCATAAATTATTATTAAACTATAAATCTTGAATATAATAAGCAATACAAATTTGTGAATTGCTAAATAAAACAAAAACAACAAAATATTAAATCTATAATGTTTTTTGTGAAAATTAACTTTTTTAATAAAATACTTGAATAGTATTCATACTTGAAACTATTGCTTTCCCATTATTACAGACATTAATACTATTTTACTTCTTTAGGATGAAAAAGGTTTTTAATGTAGAGTTCTATTAATTCGTCCTACATTTCGTGTGTGATTATCCTCACAAAGTACCTATGTTCTCTTGAAAATCTGTGGGTGCAGTACTCTTCATAATTTCTCAGAGAGATATCATTATAGGATATTCTAAAATCTTTGATATGACCCAGCCATTTCTTATGGCTGCCTGCAATGTTCGTGGAATTGCTTATCAGTTTGTATCTCTGATCATTCATAACCTAGTAGCACATAACTATAGATTTGTGTAGGTTGTTTTATCCACTTTCATTACCTAAAGTCGAAATTTACAAAATTGAGATGTGCCATAATAAACGTTATTACGATAAAAGTGTCGAAATAATCCATAGCACACTGTTAGCAATAATGACAAGTTTCGTAATGTATTATAAGATTATTAGAACTAAATCAGTGCCTCTTGACTACTATCAACATCAGAATGTCATATTTTCAAGACGAATAATTAAATTTAAACCAAAATTATAGTTCATTGTTTTTTTACAAAGTGAATAAACCATTGTAAAATATTAATATCGTAACATTTTCTGATACTTATGTCGTAAATAACTATTACACATACTTGATGGTAAACCTCCGAAGTGAATTCCTTCTATTTGTGAAATCCCAAACAAAATTTGGTTTGGCCTCCAATCATATCACTCTAAGACATGGGAAGCCCGTTAGTGATTAAGTGAACGGTGTTTGTTCTTCTCCGTATTTTCTTAAGATAATCTAAACCAAAGTCTTACTTTAACTCGCCCGATCAGATGAGTTGGTTTGACTAATTGTCTGTCTTTATGGAGAAATTTGTTTGCAAAGTGCAAACTCGCAGCTCTGCTTTTCTTACAAACTCATGTTTTATAGTAACTCTTCCATGTATTAATGCTTTATACAACTACGTTTAAAAAAAATGTATAGCAGTCTTTCTACATATTGTTATGCTACATATTGCTAAAAAAAGTTGTCAATAAATTGCCAGGACTAGCTCGAAGCTCACGACCGGTCTCCCGGCATGTGTGTAGTAGTGTAGTGGATGTTAGTGTATGTGTGTGTAAGGGGTAAAGATAGGACACGGAAGAGGTAGGAAATATTGCGCGCGGTTCGTGACAGTTTCTTAGGGCCCTGTTCTGGTATTCGCATGGTGTTGATTAGAGAAACCACGGAAAACTGCCGATCAGAGCAACCGACCCTAGAATTCTCCTCCAGACAGCGACTGAATTCGACGTAGCAGTCAAGCTAGTGTCTAAAATCCTGCCACAGTCGGGACTCAAACCTAGGACCTCCCAGTCAGAGGGACTGCAGTGACGTCAGTTGATGCCATGAGCTATCTCTTCCTGTTTATACTTGATTGCTTGTTAATGCTTTCGATTCGGAACTCGGTATACACAGCATCACTTACCAGCATCGAGAGGATCGTCGTTACGCGGGAAATATGAAAACAGTTGAATGATGCTACTCTTTCTCTTATGGAGAGAATTATGAAAGGGAATTGGGGGAGGGATATACGAAAAGACAAACAGAGTCAAGTTAACACTTAGCTTATTAGTAAATAATAAAATCTAAATAATTATTAATCGGTAAAAAATAAAATCATGTATGTACACGGACGTTCACTGTTTCTAATGATCCTTCCTTCGTACGCCTTCCTTCGGAGCGGAAGTAAAGCTGGCGGTCCCATGTTAGTAGATTCACTGCATGTAAAAGATTCTCAAGCCTAAATGATGCCTCTGAGCTAAATTAAAATTGCTTGTTTCGTCGCCTAATTAATACCTTCCTTCTCCCCTGGTAAGTGAAAGGAGCGTAACAAATCTTGCGTGGACGGAAGAACAGGCCTCATGGCCTGAGTCTCACCACGTAAAATAAGGCATTCATTTGTTCATTCTAATGATCTCGGGTGACAAAAAGTCGCCGCTTGATCATTAAAACCCTTATAACGCCCTTTGTGCATAAATCACTATTCTTTTCTTACTCGTAATAATATTAAAGAGAAATTAGAGCCAAATGTAAGTGTACGCGTTAGTCCTGAAAAGAATATGTATTTTTCAGAACGTCGGCAAACATGAATTTGTGTTCGTGAGAATGTGTTTAATTTTTCCGTATTTCGGCCATTACCTGTGAACCTGCTCATCCTGATATATTAATGCAATGAAGGATTATATTCGTTGGGAGATCTATTTAATTTGTCATTGTCGTCGAAATTTGATAGCTAGGTCAATCATCACTGAATATCCATAAATAGAAGGACTTCACGGAAGCGCCATATGAGAACTATTGTAAAACTTCAAACAGTTGTGAATCGATATGAATTTTAAGAAGGAAAAAAAACATTCCATTGTTTTTGTTCATGACTTTCGATTCTCTACTAATAAAAAACGGAATTATACATGATATATAGTTATTATATTGAAAACAATGCTCATTGAAAAAAGTTAACATAAAACAATACTTTAACATCCCACGAGGATCACATAAAGATCTCTTGAAGGGGCCAGTTACAGAGCATAGTGTTGTCCAATGTATATTACGAACTGGCTGCGCATTTGATTGCCTTCATTAACGTTCTTTAAGGGATCAAATGTCAATGCAAAGATCCTTTGATAGTTTTTTTCCTCTTTAACTGAAAAATCATTTTAAACAATTTCGCCTACTTGCATCAAAGACACCGGCGATTGTCCTTTCCAGGATCTAAAATATATCTTTATGAAATATCAAATAACACTGAAAGAATGTTTACGATGTTAAAAAATCTTGAGATCTGAAAATTTCAAGAAGCATATTTTCAATATTTTTCCAATATGAAAGAAATAAGTTTTAAGAAGTAGCAACTGGGGCTACAGCAATAATGTGCACAAGTAAACCTGTATCTTTTGAAAGTAAGGAATACCTAATTACGTTTCACGAATTCCGAGATGCCGTGAGTGAAGAAAATCGATTATATTAATACAATTTTCCAAATATTTTTGAAACCTCCTTCGCAAAAATTAATAAATATTCAAAGTATCCTCTGCTCCTCATTTCGAAAATCAAATATTTGATCATTTTAATGACTTGATTCAAAATTGAGTACTATTTCCTATTTTGATGTATCTTCATTTTTAAATATTAAATTCCAAATAAGGAGTATACATGTAAAACGCGTTCTTACCCTTATCTGCCTGAATTATTAGAAATCATTAACCATTTTTTAAATATTGCTTTTCTCAAAATTTTGAAATCACGGTGCACCTTTTAGGATGTGATGGAAAACATGAAGTTCTAATTGCATTTCAGCAATATTTTAAGGTGAAAGTTTGATATATCTACAGCTTCGTACAGCGTGCCTATACGCCCACACTAGGCAGTGAGGGTTAAGGTGACGAGAAAATTATTCGTGCAACAATGCCTTCATTTGCCGCTTCTATGGCTTCGATTACTTAATAGGATGTGTGTGTAGTACTGAATCCTACAATAAGTATAAAATATTATTACAGCAGAATAAAATAAAGTTTCTTACAAATCACTCTACAAGTGTTTTTAGAGTATACATAATAAAAAGAAAGTACTGTATTCGCCTGTTGGAAATCGGCGATTTTTCAACAGAAAAACTTGTCGGTCTCTGATAAAGAAACACAAATCTTGTTCCTACAGTAAATTACTTCACTTACGTCGTGTACTCTGAAAACGTCGGAATCTAAGTTCGTTTGGTCCTTGATACCGAAAAATGGATTAACGGCGAAAATTCTCTGTAATCAATACCTAAGCCGTTCAGACGATTTCGTCCAAAACTGATATTGCTCAAGCAATCCATACGAACTCTAGGATCTGCAAATTTGAAATATATTGACTTTGGGGTGTATTTAACATGAATCCTCGTCAACATTTTCGAAATACTCTCAAAAAACTCCAATTTTTTTATTAAACTTTAACCCTGATAGCTATCGTAGCGTAGATGAATGACAGTTATTTTTCCGTTAAATCTTGATTTTCAAGCGTTGCAAATGCCAAAAATTTCCACACCTTCCTACTACTTCAATATTGAAGATATGGAATTTTGTCCTTTATGAAATCTGTTGTTCAAGGACAGATCTTGAAATGACATTACAACTTTCTGAAGATATGAGTAGTTTTGGCATAGTTTTAGGTGAAATGTAGGCAATATTTAAGCAATTATTTTCTCAAGAAGGGTCAAACAATTATTTTCTCAAGAAGGGTCAAACAATTGTTTTCTCAAGAAGGGTCAAACAATTATATTCTCAAAATGACTTTACTAAATTTTTTTCTTTAAATGTTTTTCTCGAATATAGCAAAAGATATAAAAATATAAAAAATAGAGTAGGTCGGATATAAAAAAATTTCGTAGGTCTAAATTTTGGTTGAACTCCCTGAATTTTCCCAAATTTTCTAAGTTAGAAATAATTGGGGAGGTCAATAGATTTTTAAGCTTCGGCAAAAGTGAGCACGCTGAAGAGACTCGAGTAGTGTAGCGATAAAGCGCATGGCGAGTTAACTCCTCGGACTTGAGTGTGAATCTCGGCTCGGAGAAAAATATTCTGCTGGTTGGAAACACTTTGCAGGTTCGTGTAGTAGCATAATATTGCATAGCCATCACAAGTAATGCGAGAAAGTTTATGTTGTTGTAGCGCCACTTCTTTCAATAGGTCTTACGCTCTCTGCCAGAACAATGCTGGTTTTGATGAGAAAGAGAATTGTCTAATGTCAATTACCGTGGAATTATATTAATGGAATACTGTTGAAAAGAACAGATTTGATAAATTTTTTGATATTAACCTTTTTGTTTTTGGCAGTACTTAAACCTTTTTGCTGAAATGTAATATTGATTTTAACATTTATTTCCAATATGAAAAATGGATTTTTAGTGCAAAAGAAATGGACGATTATGAAAGTCGATGCGATTTCTGTAGCTGGGTTAAATCAAATTTGTGGATGACGTTTAGTGAAAAGCCCGCCTACAAAAGCTAAGGTATACTTCGCGCCTCTTTGAACTTTGTGATAGTTGCCTTTCGTTTAATTGTTGTTTGTAATTTCATTTGATATTACGGGAAGTAGTTATTCTGTTTTGTAATATAAGAATAATAATACATTTCTATAAAATATTGATATTTTGTTTTAGAGTTATTTTGATTTGTTTATTAGGTTCACTGAAAAATGTTTTGACGAAGAAAAATAGTACATTCACACCTTCTAAGATATTTCTTAAAGTGAGATGATTTTTATGAAATAATTTTAGTGAACAAATACCAGATTTCTTGTATCAGTTTCTTTAAATTCCTCTATAGAATATCTTCTGGAGACTAGATTAATATAAACGAACTCATCAGAAATGAAAAGTCAAAGACTCAATAAAGACGACTTCTGTTCTTAGCAATTTAGCTAAAAAAATTATTTCATTTCGATATAACTTATTAATTCGGAAGTGGTTGCAACAAATTATCGAACGATTTTCATTCACAACACAAACAGAAAATATGTACGGAAACACATCACGGATTAAATTTTGAACACATTTTATCAGGTCTCAATGACGGCCTAATAGTGGTGAGAATATGATCTAAAGTAAAATATTCTTTAACTAAACAAAAGAGTATCTCTGCCACCAGAGGTAGAAGTCTCAAGAAATTTCCAGGGCAATGATGCAATTACACCATACATTTCCAGTACGCATAACCTTCCTGTTGGGATACTCAAAGTTTCCTCAAATGAGAAAAATGACCAGCACTGCCGCGATCCTACATGGACAACTACCTAGAAACCGCAAAAATCAAAATAAGTTATAATTTCTAATAAATTCAATTTCACAACGCAATGACAGCATTGTGTGTGCAGTGTTATCTGTCAGGTATTTGGAATTTTTTCGTACTTTCTGATACAACTGTCAATCTCGTAAAATGGATGATAGAGTTAGGAGGCTAATTTGATTGAAAATATATGAACCCTATTAAAAAAACAGTAGGGTTATTTATACATTATTAGTACCTTTGAACAACTTGAAAATAACTTGTCATATGTGTCGAAATTGAACAAAATTTTGAAATGGAAATAATGATGGTACCACTGCATGAAGAGTTAAAACATCAAACGGAGCATCTGCGCCCACACGGCCGTAAATTGTGTCTGCCTTGTTGATTGGCGTCCACAGACAGTCGTAAGACGCACCCCACAATTTCTTGTAATGCAGTTAAGCCATCGGCGTATTGCTTTACACAAATTGTTAAAAAGAAAGAACAATGGGTGGTGCAAATGTCATTAAGTTATTCATACATGATTCCATTATTACACTTACACAATTTCTAAGATGATTCGTCACCTCAAGGGATTGTTTTTTTCCATTGGAGCCTCGTTTTTTGGGATAGAAAGAGGTAGCGACGTCGATTCGTGTCTCCAGAGGGTGCGTCTACAAAGACGGCGCCGAAAAAGCATTTCCATTTATGAGAGCTTTTGATACAATCGATTAGGATACATGTAATGTGTATTAACCTGTAAATTATTCCAAATCATATTAGTGGTATATGTTGACGCTTACCTCTCTTGGACCATACAGCCACGTCGCCCCGCCACACATTAGAGAGGGTGGGGATTCAATTGCACAGCGTCCCGTGGAAAGAGGAAAAATGACAGTCACTCAGTATTAACGCAGATAGTAAGGATGTTGAATCGTATCTGAATTGATTGAAAGATGCCCTACTGTTTATTCCTACTTAGATTCTGAGAGTTCTCATTTTATTTTTGCTGGCGGAATTCTGTATTCTGCTTTTCAGTAATTACATTGCCCAACAAACAAAACTCCATTTATACAATACAGAACGGAATCTTTTTCGCCTGTCACAACGGCAAATCGGGGAGACTCGCAAACCGTTCACTGATGCCCAGAATTAGAAAGTTGTCAGAGCAGAAACTTCCCGTGATTCAAAGCGCAGCTGACACTGGCACCGCAACGGATTCTGCTGACATCGCTCAACTCTTGATGGTTTCAGAGAATGTATTCCCTTAATAAAAAATGACGTCAAATGGGTAATGCGCCTAAAACTTCGGCTCATGAAGGTGCATATTTGTATAGAGAATCTCAATAGCAAGAGCAATAAACCCTGTAAACAAATTCAGTGGCATTCAGCAGCCATAAAGGAGCGTAACGAAATTTGCGTGGTCAGACGGAAGTGCAGGCCTCATGGCCTGAGTCTCGCCACGTAAAATTAGGCATTCATTCATTCATAAAGTGTGAGAAATTTGTTGTGTTTTGAATATTTTGCAGTAGTAAATGTGATAAATTGACTAGATGATTTGGTTTATGTTTGGAAGGTAGATATTCAGGAATTAGTTACTAATGTTCCAACGATCTAAGCTTCGTCTTTATGCCGAGAGAGTATTTCATTTCTAAGGTTAATTTTAGTGTGTTTGCGCTGAACAAGATACGCCTTTATTCTCTGAAACAATATAAAATTAGCTTCTGTTTAATTGTGCAAAATTGTTTGATCATAAAAGTTCCTAACATCATTTACGCTTATTATGAAGTTATTGTATTCAAAGTTTTGAGGCAATAATGTCCTAATATTATCAATAATCTCCATCTCGATCAAGTTTTCGTCCATTTTCCCTTGAACCGTTGAGCAAATGTTGATGTGTCAGTATTCTTTGCTTCCGGACATCTATTGTACGTAGCTTCACTATCTACGCTATCTATCTACACTATCTTCACTATCTATTGAGCTCTTTCTAATGAATGTAGAGGAGTAGGTTGGGGAGGCTTTATTTTGTTAGCAAGGCTATACAATAAAACATGTAGTTCGTTTTGCGATGCAAATACGGTTTTCTATAACACGGGATTGAAACTTTATAGTTTTCAAATCCTACCAACCGAACTCATAGGTATCGTTGTTCAAAATACAACAAAGAATAATAAGAGAATGGTAGGGATTCTGGGGCTGAAGAAAACGTTTACTATTGTACTTTTCTTTCAAACGTTGCATTTATTACTGTTAAAGGTAAATAAATTATATTAAAGTAAATAATAATTTTAAAATAGAAATTTCAAATGAATGAACAAACGAGTAAATAGACTACGGTTCCGAGACACAGTATTATACATTTCAATGGTTACAAAATAAGTTATCATAACCGAAACAGGTAATTCACAAAACAGCCTTTTTCTCTCTGTTATACTGTACATACAGTCTAGTGCTAACATATTAAAGCCCAGGCCCAACCTATACTCTGGCTTCGCTGAATGCTCGAAAGTCCCAAGCTGAGCATAGCTCGGACGCCCGTTTCTCTGTCTTCGCGCTCACGTGCCCGAGTATACGTCGGTTCTGGGCTGAGGAAATATCTCCATTGATGAGGTTGTATTACACGGACATCTGTTGGCCAATTTGAGACTAATTTGAGAAATGCGAGAATAACATTTGCTTCTTGTAGTAGTTTGACGGAGTTCTGTTCTGCAGTGCTTGTGTGGTTTTGAATTTCGAACGTTGAGCACGCCACAAAATTGTGACTTAAAAAAAAACATTCGAAAATTAACTTCGGAAAAATTTCGGAGCTTTCAATGAAATATTTGAGAATTCTGATTCTGAAATATATGTATTGTTGTTGCACATATTTTTTATCCTCTATTTTTGTAATTCAGTAAACCCTCATTACACGAATTCCAAAGGACCGAAATTATCGGAGTTCATGTTAAAAAATTCGTGCCATCCGAGTATTATAAATGTCCTTTTTACCGAAATCCCTTGCCGGGACCGAAGTTTTTATCGCGTTACTCTGAAATTCGTGTTAAGCGAGTACATGCTAACAAGGGTTTACTGTACATGCAAGTATGTCAATAAAGTATAATAATTGGCACTGTTACTCATGTTTCATTTGTTTTCAATTAACATGAAAACTTTCAAAAATAGTAAGAGGGCCCTTCATTTATATCATCAAAAATACTGATGTCCTTAAAATACCTGTAATACCCTGGGTGCTGGGGGTGGTATTTATAAAGCTCTGCCAGCAGAGCTCTTAGGGGCCTGCCATCTGGGCGCTTGCTAGGAGGACAAGGGGCGATTGGAATTGGCTGGGGCCTTCATAAATCGCAAAACCGAACAGTGGCAGCCTGCTAGGCCTGGCAGGCCCCTGGCTGAGGTTTATAAATACGGCCCTGGGACTCAAGGGGGCTGGAAGTAGGTCCACTTCCATTCAGAGTTTCATTGCTATGTCCTACTGCGTTCCCTCGCCGTGTGGAGGGCTTGTGTTTTGGTGCACGGGGTCACGAAGAGGCGCGACCGAAGGCACAAACGCATTAGGACGCGTCGCTGAAACTACGCGGCATTCGCCTGGTAATTTGTCAGACAAACCACCGATTTATGGAAGTCCAAAGCCTTCTGGGAGCCCCCGGTCGTCCGGGGACAATGGGCGGGCACACGACTTTGTCTACGCGGCAGCTCATTCAACGCCAGCCAATGCTAGAGCTGAAAAACGGCACAAGTCTAGTAAGTAAGCCTAGATGCCAATAAGTCACTGAGCTGTTGACCAGAGCAGCCGTCCGTTACAATTCTCGTCCAGACAGTGGCTGAATACGACGTAGCCATCTAGTTACTATCGCAAATCCGCCACTGTCGGCCCTCGAACCTCGTGAGCCCTTTCGGTGAGATTGTGCGCGCAAGAGGGCGCTGGATCAGGCACCGATAGATGTCACTGCAGCGCCTCTGACCAGCAGGTCCGAGGGTTTGAGTCCCGGCAGTTTCAGGATTTTCGATACTGGCTACTTAGGTCGAATTCTGACTCTGTCTGAGAATACTAGCGGTCGGCTACTCTAATCGGTAGTTTTCTTTTGGTTCCTCCGATCAACACCAGGCGAATGCCGGAGGAGTGCCGTAACAAAGAGGCTACAGACCGCGCACGATCTTTCCTCCCTCTTCCTTGTCCTATCCTCATCCCTTATCTACACACACTTACACTAACACACTGCCACATGTTCCGAGAGACCGGTCAGAAGCTTAGACCTTGTCCTAGTTAAGGCGGTGCCCCGCTGGTGGAGATACCTGGTTGATAAAACCCCGTTAGCCGACATTAGGTCGGCGTCGGATGTCACCATCGCCGGGGGAAGATCGCCGCCACCTCTCGAGAGAATAAATGCACCCCAGTAATAACTATAGCTGTTGAATCACTAAGAATCGACCGGCGGCGCTAGCCGAATTCGTTTACTACGCTCCGTGAAGTCACGAAGGTTAAGCGAATTCGAGACTCGCGGGTTCGTGGTTGGGTGACCGGCCAGGAAACCCGGGATCTAACGGCGTCGAGCCCCTGGCCGAAGGGATAAAAGGCACTGACTGACTGCGACGTTACGAGACTTGACAAATATAGTAATTAACGGAGGATTACTCCAAAAATAAAAAGCACATTAATGGAGGATTACTCCCCGGTGCAAAGCGCTCAACGCACCTTAAGGGGCTTGGAGACGCGTTGCATCAAGGGGTAGACGCAAAAAGTAAAAAAAAATCAATCAATGGACGTTTTAGCCATGTAGTTGGTCTCCGCCTCTGTGCAACGGGGGCGGGGCCAGCGTGCAACGGGGGCGGTGCGGCGGCTGTTGCAGACGCGCTGGGCACCGACCCGGGCTCCTCGTGGCGCTCGGACACGCCGGACGACCAGACGTCGCGCTCGCCCAGCTCGTGCGCCACGCCCAACTCCGCCACCGACGCCGAGCTCACCTTCACGCTGGGCGTCACCGAGGGCACGCCCTACGCCTGCCAGTTCTGCGAGCGCGCCTTCCCGCGCCTCTCCTACCTCAAGAAGCATGAACAGGTGCGTGCGCGCCGCCCGCCAGGCGCCTGCGGGGAGCGGTCTCTCGCACACACACAAACACACACACGCGCCACACACACACACACGCACACACACGCCACAACACACAACACGCACAAGCACGCGCCACACGCACACGCACGCACACGCACGCACACATACGCGCACACACGCACACATACGCGCACACACGCACACATACGCGCACACACGCACACATACGCGCACACACGCGCACACGCACACACACGCGCACACGCACACACGCACAGCACGCAGCACACGCACGCAACACGCACGCACACACGCACACACACACACACAGCGGAACGGAGGTCCAACATACACAGAGCCGGATTCAAGTACTTCCCCCCCTGCTCATTAAGCACAAAATTGTGATGTGCTCCCCCCGTAAAAAATAGTTCCGTTTTTATTCAACAACATTATCGTAATACAAGTACTTTCTATACAAATACAAATTAAAACTAATATTTTTGCATAACATTTTAAATTATTATATTAAATATATTTTTTACAAAATATATTTAATTTAATTAAGTATATTTTGTTATGCATATTTTTTCCGGAACATAGATTGGGGAACCCAAGCATCTGCTTGTTTGCTGGTAGGTAAATCCGGCCCTGTGTATACACGTTCTCTACTATTTATGTAAGTCATCACAAGATACCTCTAATAAATTAGTTACGTCTTCTGAATATATTTCTACTAAGAAAGTAGAATGTAATATTTAAACTCTTATTTATAATAACAAACTTTAGAATAGTGTGCATGATATAAAGTAGGATTTAAATTCAAAGATAGATCAATTTAATCAAAATAAAACTATTTTCAACTGCTAGCTTTCATTAAAAACGGTGCTCAAAACTGATACCCTTATATACAAAGACGAATTCATAAGAAAATGTTTTGCTGCTATTTTATGCTTGAAATTGATCAGCTCATAACATCAAAATGGTAATCGAACTCCAACGAGACGCGCAAAGGAATCAGTCAGTGAAAGATGATACCGCCAAAGGTAACTTTCATGAACCAAGATTTTTTAGGATCATTATGCTAGCTTTTTGTGTATGTTAGAAGTAGCAACGTTTTGTCAGTAGGATGCGTATATCTCGAGAATGTAGCCTGGCATATTCTCACTCCATGATGCACAGGCACGCGCCTTTTAATGGTGCTTCTATTCATCATTCAATACGTATAGTATAAGGCTGGGATTGAAATCTTGGAGCTTAAGAAAGCGTGCGTATATGGTCCCCCATAAGTCACTTACAGTTTTTACTGTTTTTTGGCGAAAAATAAATCAAATCGTGTAATGAACGTATCATTAGTCACAGTTGCTGCATTTTTTGACGTGTCCAAACAGAGGCGTATCTAGGTATTCAGGCGCCCATGGCAAGCATGGAATATGCGCCCCTACCAGGATACTTCAAATTAGGATTTTTTAAATTGGTTATTTAAGGTCGCACCAACATCTAGGTCATTAGCGACCACTATTCGAGTTAACAGTATGGTATCTATGAAGATGAAACGAAATGGTGATGATAAGGGGTGAAAGGATGAACACAAATACAACCATGTCCGAGGCGGGACTCGACCCTTCGGTCCGAGATCACGAAGACACTACTGCCTTAGCGATCTCGGCCGCCGGGCCGGCATTAGGATTTTTATTTGTTTAACGGGTATATTCCAAACAGCGACCCCGTGAGTGGCGCCCTCGGTGCCATTTCTTCCACAGCATAGATTCGCCTGTGTGTGAAACCTCTTATATGCAGGATGGGGTACTACTCGCGGAAGAACCCAATGTTCTCGAGGAGTGAACGACCGGACCGACTCGGGTGGTGATGCGAGTAGTGTTCATCATCTTCACCTCGAGGGCATCACCGCTGCGGTATTAGAAAGAGAGCGCGAAGAACATTTAGTTTACCTGAAAGTTAATTGGAGCCATTATCGCATACGTATAGTTAAAACAGACCGGGGCAAGTTCGAGCATACTTCTTGCCAGTCGGTTTGCTTTGTCGACACAATCTCGCTGCTTGCCTGCGTGAACATGAAATCCTCGTCCATGACGGCTTCCCAGATTGATGCCCTGATAGCAGCGTGTTTTGCCATGTTCATACATATTAGAGATACAATTTCTGTCAGAGTTTGTCGTTATCGCCCTTCTTATCATTGCTATTGTCGTCGCTTTTTGGCTAGTCTGCCTCCGTTGTAACATTGATGACGGATTCTCATTGATGCTGTGTTTTCGTGTATGTCAAGGGCGTTGAAATCACCGTTACCTGTGCGCGATCTGGCGATGTGATATAGGTGATCGCGGAAAGTCGGATGGCAATAAATTGTTTATCTATTCTGAAACAAGCGTTGACATTTGCGACGTACGATAGTTAATGCAAACCATCAATTTCTTAATAGATCTATCTAACGCGCGCATGATCTGATAAGAGCATGGTATTTCAAATCACCTGTTGCTTTAAATAAAGAGAAGCCCTCAATAAATTTGCCTCGACAGTAATAAACACATTTTTGTTGTTGTTGTTGTTATTATTATTATTATTATTATTATTATTATTTTTATTATTTTTATTTTTATTATTATTTTTATTTTTATTATTAATATTTTTTTTATTATTTAAGAATAAATGTTCTTTTTTTATTTTGAAATTGAAAGCGTTTTGATTTAATATCTCAGTAAGTTACTATATTCAAATATATGGTGAATGTCATAGAATCTTCGGTCCTAAACAAATAATTTAATAGATATTTTTATTTTTCCCATTGCGGAAATTTTTTAATAGAAAAGTTAAAACCATCTCATTACTGTATCTTGCGCCATGAGTTGTGCTAGAGGTTATTTTTGTGTTCGTTTGCGTCGTGGGAATGGCATTCCACAAGGAGAGCATTCCGATTTTTAGTGAACGCGCTGAGGTTCTTCTAGACGTTCCAAATGGTATGGTATTGGAAGAAGGGAGGTATAAGACGGGGGAAACAATGGAAAAAAGTCGGCGGTGAGTTCAGAGCAGAGACAAGGACAAGATCAGAACTGCCAGTTTATATAATGATAGGGTTATGTACAGAAATTGTTTGATTTTTTATGGCAGATCTGAAGGGCCAAGGAATGTTATATATGATACCCGGTGGACACATAATATGAAGTAATAAGTGTGCTTCATATCTGTTCTGATTTGAGCGTATGTGTATATATTTGAGATTTATTCCCACGTTGCAGCATTATTATAGGAACGTACTTGAAGCCTAGACAATGAACATATTGATATGTATATTACATTATTCCTTTGTGCATTGACGGCAAGAAGCTGAGATGAAAAATATTTTCTCTGTTTGTTATTTCGCATTACGCAGAGATTACGAATTACCATCCAGGACTGTCAGAGAGGTTCTCATGTTTCAACAAGAAATACGACGTCATTTACTCATTCTTCTTCAATCTGATGATCGTGAATCTGCGTTTTACTCATCTCAATTCCTATGGATTACTCCTGGTTCGGTTTCCCTCTTTGAAAGCGGAATTCCAACCCTCGATGCTCTTCTGTTCTTTATGTCGTCAGAGAAGCGCCTTCCGCGGCAGAAAAAATTGCTTTTGAGACCTCGCGATTCGAAACGTCAAATTGGCGCAGAGGGGTACGATTTAAAAAGTCACTGTTGCATCTTGTTTAAAGATAAGTAGTTTTCACTCACGTATAAATTATATCACGAAAATATCATTTTATAGAAGGTTACAATGATTACCAGGCGGAATAAGATTTTTTTCTGCATCGTAGGGTTGAACATGTCTCATTACTTGAAAATTTGGCGTATCACGTACGATTTTCATTCCAGGCAGACAAGAAAAATTCAGCTTTTAGTAATGTCTTGTTAGTAACCGTATTTCGCAAGACGTAAAAAATGTAAAATCTCCAAAAATATTAATAGTACTGACACAGCAGTTTAAAATGAATAGTGAAATATCAAACTTACTCGTTTAATAAAACTCGTTTCTCCTCCATTTTCTTAAAACCGATCGCTTTATTGATCGATGTTTATTGTCCAGGTGAGTGTTAGGTCTCCAGCAGTAATCAGACAACTTGGAGACGACTCATCGCTCCTGATACCCAATATACACTTGTTTTAATTCCTGATGAAAGCGTCCTCCTTTTTCACCACTTCTTGGGTGTAACTTTTACGAAAGTATTCGAGATGAGAATGGCGAAAATGTAATTTAAAATTCATATTACATCCGAGGCTCATGCATTTTTTGAGTATCGCCCTCTTTTACTTTTTTACATTTTTAACAATATATTCAAAAGCAAGGCCAGTTTTGTCCAAGAAATTAAGGAATTTCTCAGAATTCTAAGTTCCATTTGCTGGGGAGGGTGGTTAGCACGTTTTCTGATGGTCAATTAGTTGGCAATTTGTTACACTTTTGTCCCTGGTATTAAGTGTATTCTAAAGTTTTACCTTCCTAGTATCTTTTTCTAGCTCTGAAGCCCATTGACATAAGAAAGGTGACAATTTACCGACTTTTCCTCGTGTTTCCATAGTATTTAGGTCATTTTCTGCACCCAGAGCTGAACTGATAGTACTCTCTGGTGACGATGGTGGTCCTGGAATGGGAACACGTAGTTCATACGGCACGGGTCTCATTGGTGACGGTAAACCTTACATCAACGGCTGACCTTTTTTATTATTTAAATCCAAATATTTTACTCAGACAAAAATAAGAATCATTGTAATAATCTTGTAGTTTAAGCCAAATCATAGGAATACCAAAAGGCATGGACGAACCACATCGTTGAACCATTTTAAGTGTTAAACTTTCTACAGAATATTTACAAACAATAAGTGAAGCGAATGTATTGTCTTCACTTCTTAATTTTTCGTTGAAAATAGTTCAGATACAAACTTTTAATCATTGCAGTGCGGGAAACCATTCTCTTCTTTCTGATTCCTAATTCCTCAATATCTACTACATATGTGACATGAACAATTCGGATTGTTCACACAGCCTCTTCTTGAAATACAATGTTAATGCAGATTGAAAACGGAATCACTGACGCGATAAAACGAATGTTACCTGATCGGAGTTAACCGAATGTTACCTGAACGATCAGTGCAGAGCTGTAGCTGAGTATTTTTTATAAACAAGGGAGTGTAAGGAGCAGAGTCCGTTTTTATGTTTATTGCCGTCACTATGAATACCATGCTACGTAGTGGGGTTGAAGCACATCCAGACAAAATGTTCAATCTCGTAGGCCTCCATTCAAACGATTTCAAAGCAAGGTACAAAAAGGTGTGTTTCGAAACACATTTCACATTACCAAAATCTGTACGCGATAAATCATACAAGTATTAATTTTTAAATGAAGTCATTCGATAAGCTTATCATATAAATACATTTACAATAAATTACATAAAATATGTTGTGCCGCACAATCTTCGCTGACTTCTGTCATTGTTAGTTTGAGTTATAAATGCATCACCTTTTGGAAAGAAGAGGGACAAAAAATAGGAGCTGGAGCGTTTGACATTACCAAAAAACTGTGTATGTGACTTGTTTAATTTTATGCTTAAATTAGCAGCTAAATCAATGGAGAGCCGCGACTCTTTTTTCGAGAGCACTTCCATCGAATTCTCTTCAGCGTTTCCCCCTTTCAGAATTGTTTCGCCCAATTGCTTCCTCATAGACTTGCAAACCCACTTCACAAGATCACTGCGTTAAAAGTACCATGCTGATTTAAAAGAAATTTGTTGCTTTCGCGTTTTCTTCACTATAGGTATAATATTTGACCATATCGACGCTTAAGAAACGACTAGTGGCTTGCTGCAGCAACCACTGCACTATTGCGAGCCACATTAAAAATATAAAATGAAACGTTTTTCCAAAGGCGCAAATCGAGCCTTGCGCTTATAGCTGTGTACGCAGATTATTAATTATGACTGGTAATGAACATTGAATCATTGTGCAAATAGTATCCATGCAATGCTACACAGTAATAATGTTTTATACTTAATATGGCATATTTAGTATATCGAGAAATGTCATTCAATTTCACACGAAATTCAGACATAAAACTATGCATTTGCACTCGCTCAAATGTTTTAGAGTTACGAAGATTGACTCTTAACATTGAAATGCAGACTGAATAAGTATACTATAAACGATAGACTTCTTTTACATCAAATATTAATAACTTCTGCTTAGATTTAAGATCCTTCTTACAGGATGAGTTACTTCCTATTTTTATTAAGTGAGACAACGCTGTTTTAACCATCGAATTATATCATAATGGACCTATTATGCATTGAGTAAGAAATAAAACAGCGTATCAACCATAATTGAAGCGTGCCATAAGCTAAAGAACTTGATAAAGGTATTTTATCCATAAAAGTAACACTATCATCAATCATTTCTCTCCCTGGTCCTCGAGTTCATCGTATGAGACCGTTGCAAACCTGTACATAACACAAGTGCTATGGTTTTCTCACAATTTAACTCATAAACGGAATTACACATACAGGTACGTCGTATCTCCAAAACAATCATTTTACCAAAGGTAAAGAATAATTTATTTATTTTTTCCATAATTTAAATATGTACTTTTATTATTTTGTAGTATATTTTTCAATAGCACAAATAATTATTGTAACAAAATAAAACCTCTTTTCTACTTCCTTTGTATAATTCTGTCATTTAATGGCTGCAACCTGTTGCATAATGATACTCATTATGACACTGGTTCTTGACCAGTCACAGAGAAGTTTACAAACAAAACATTGACGACTAATCATTGAGAATCGTTCTATATTTCGTTTGAGTGGGTACATTAAAGTTGCAATTAACACTATTCTGTCAAGCTGGTCAGTTTTATGATAAATATTTTTTTCGTGGAATATTATTTAAAATAAATTGGGTCGTAGTTTTACTTTGATAAACGAGGATAAACTCGTTCGTTCTTCGCTCATATCGTAATATCACACTCGTGTATCATCATTACATCATCGTTTCATGACGTACTATTTTAATGCTACTTGTTGAACCCTAGAAAGGATACACTAATGCGACACCGATAGATTGATACGTGGGGTTATCTATTACTCCAAAGTGTACATTCAAAAAGATAATGTAAGGTGACTGAACATTACTTTAAAATAAACAGCAATTTTGTTTCACTTATAGTGAGTTGATGCTGCATTTAAAACATACGTTTAATTCGTGTTCTCGGAAGACAGGGTTGTGGCATTTGAGGCATGAATTTTTGTATGTAATATTGTTCTCTGGCCCTAGACACACATTTCATTTCAGCCATGAAATTATTTTTTCTTTGCTCGTACGCTAATTTATACTTTTATCGGTGCATAGTAGAGAGTATCAAGACAGTTTGCATGGTTGAGAGCAATATAAGAGATTGGGAGGGGAGGGGGCTTCTTACCTACATTTATACATACATACATACATACATAAATACATACATACACGCATACAGGGATTTTACGCGTTACCCCAACTTCGAATTTTCTTTATGAGAGTGGCAACAAACAATACATGTGACAGACGAACCCTACCCTCAAACGAGAATACACAAGATTTCACACCCGCCTACTTTCATTCGCGAAAACTCCAAACAAAACGAGAGATGTCGGGTAAGAAATGACCCCTGTATCTAGGGTTAAAAGGGAAAATCATTTCCAACAAACATGATTGACGCACTATAGTCTTTTCTTAACCTAAATCCAACTCAAGAACTTATTATTATTTTTTAATTCTGTTAATCATCGAACGATATTATTACACAGTAACTTCCCTGTTCTAAACTTGTAGAGCGCGTCTACAGTGATCATTTTGGATGAAACAAATGCGCGTTCCTTGCGTTGGGCGGGGCGGGGCGGGGTCGCCTGTGAAGGGCCGCGCCGCGCCGCACCGCACGCGCGTCGCGTGTTTTGCGCGGGGGGGGCGCTAATGGCTTACGCGCGCTGAGCAGGCGTTAGGGGCGGCGGCCACGTTCCTGCGGACTTATAAGGGGCGCACGGCGACGCGGAGCCCGTCCCGCGCATTCCGACGCCGCAAAACACCTTGGTCGTCTACGCCCCCGCCCCCGCCGCCGACTTCCATAATTCATGGAGGGCGGGGGGGCTATCGCCCGTCCATCTGCCGCTGCGGCAGCATCCCAGAATGTTTACGCCCCCGCTCACCCCTCGCCCGCGCCCCCGGGCCCCGGCGCCCGACGCTGGCCTTCGAGCCGCGCCGGCCATCTTGGGGAGTGTGACGACAGCCGCCACGACTAATGTGGGGCGCGGGGGGGGGAGGGCAGATTTCTCTCTGGTGCGGCGATCGTCGTCTGGCACTGTGGGGAAGTTGCTTCTCGGGCCGTTAAACGTTCCAACATCGGTGGAGACTGGGTTCTTATGTTGCCTAATGCCATTAAACAATTAAAATCGGTGCACAAATTTAAGTTAAAAGTAAATCTTTTCTGCTGCAGTACTGTTTCTATACAATTAGAGACTGACTACCATAAAAAAATCGGATCGAAATTGGGAAAGGAGAAAGAATTATGAAAGGGAATTATGAGAGTGAAATATGAAAAGACACACCGAGTAAGTTAGCACCTATTAATTAGTAAATAAATCGGATCAATAAAATTAGTTGATTTGTCTGCTTCTGGACTTAAATGTTGCTTCACTATGACACGTTTTGTTGAGTTCTCCTACTGTCTATAGTGGTAGGAGTATAGCCGAGAGTGTGTCACTATTTTGTTACGAATAAAAAAATCAAATTGCATTTCTTTGCAAATGCAAATAATTTTCCTATAAATTGTGAGCAAAATGTCTAATTTTCAAATGTTGCTAACTCGTTTTTTGAAACGTTTATTCGACATTTAAATATTGATAGTTAAAATGTTGGGAAGAATTCTGGAACTGAAGAAAACGTGCGAACATGGTAGTTCCCCCCATACGTCACATAGATCTTTACTGTTCTTTGACTAAATAATCAAATATAATTACATATTTTTTGTCTTTCTATGATCAGTACTGAAATTTGCGCTCTTCGCGAATTAGGGCAATCGAAACACAATATGCAAATTTTTGTGACACGTTTTCACAGACTTGGTACTATATTACATATTTTACAAACTATTTATTGCTCTACCAATTTTCTTAAAATTAATTTAAAAAAAAATTTCATACATTTTGAAAAATTGAGGGTTTCATCCGAGACCCAAAAAAGTCCAAAATCCATATTTTGAAATATTTCACTATGTTATTCTCTACAACTGGTACTGTCTGCTGGGGCATTTTCTTTCGGCAAGTGTCAAGTACATTGAAAGATGTAAGGTAGGGGAAATCATAAATTCATTACTATGCACGTCTAAGCTACAAGGTTTTCGTTTCCCCCTGAAAAATCTCGAATTTTCACTAGTTTGGTTCTTTTATGAAAACCTATTGTTTTTACTTAAAAAATCTATTCGATCACAGTCAGTGGAACCCAGATATTCCGAACTAATTGGGGGGTGAGGCGGTTCGGATTCTGAAACGTTCGGATTATCCGAAAAAAATGTACCGTACTTCTACAAATGTATCTGTAGAACTACCAAACACAAATGCAACGTAGCGTGCGATGTGAGAAAATGGGGTAGCGACATGAAGAAGGGGCAATGTTGCAAACAACGGAGTACAGTACGTATAGTACATATCGATCTAATAACGTACGGTACAGTAATAACCGATCGCATGCGGTTTGGTTCTTCATGTTAAAGAGTTGAATTACTTTTTGTGTCGCTGCTGTTAACAGGTATTCTACGTACAGTATTTAGAATTGAGTTGACTTACATTGTGTTCATGCTTTTTCGTCCATAAATTAATGCAAGTCAGGTGATACACCGTACAGTACAATACCCGGAGTACCGTAGTTACTAGAGCAAACGTTTTCATTTCGATAACTTGTGTTTCAATAATTAGTGGTTCAGTTCTACAGGAATTATAAAATTCTTTCTTTACACCACAAATGAGCAATTTATTTATTTTTTCTTCCATCTCGAATTTTTTTCGGATTATCCGGGGATTTACAGGGTTCGTATTAGCGGGGTTTTACTGTATTCAGAATTGTGTGCTGACCGCGAGATGTGTTCTATATGAAGACGCAGTCAGACGCTCGTGGCCTGACTGGGTTAACATCCATCTGCACTGCATGTATTCGCCACAAGAGAGCTGGGCTCTGAGAACATTATCTTAGGCGTGGAAAGCATCAACGTCGTGTTTCTTGATTCACATCAATTTACAAGAGAGATTGCTTGTCGCAGATGTGTGACACTACCATTACAATGCTACAGTGATTGTTTCCCGATCATTAAGGTCTCTCGTTTTTACGATGGCTCTCATTGCTCTCGAAAATAAAAATAAATATATTGTTAAAAAATTAAGTAGGAGAAGTAACATATCTTTTTAAAATTGGTTTAATACTTTTTTATTAACGTTGTTTCAAACTTGTAAATTTATTTTGTTTGTTCGTAAATATTCTATAAAAAGCGCGTACATTGATAATACATATTATATCACTTTTTACTTATTTGTTACATTCTTATAATTTTCATTATGTACCGTATTTTACGAACAATAAGACACAGTTTTCGTCGAAAAATTGGCACCAAAATTCGGGTGCGGCTTATGCTCGAAATTAATATAAAAATATCCAATATTTGATTTAAAATTCCCGCCAATCTTAAAAATGGCCATATATTCGATTCTGCGGGAGACCTATTTCTATTTGGCAACATTGGATTCAACTGGCAACAGCAGTGAACCCATGTGACGAACATGAGTTACGGGGATTCACAAGCTCTGTCTCCCTCCAGCCCCGCCATCGCAAACCCAGAGCTCTGTCTAACCGATGATGCATTGAATGAACTTAAATTGAAAGAGGTTTGTTACCGGTAAGAGTGCAATATTTTTTAAATCAATATTTGTGTGCAAGATTTTCTGTTAGTAGCTAGTTTCGATGACGATTTTCAGGGATTTTTAAGTTCAGTTCGGTTTTATAAACATAGTTTTTTGTAGTGTGACTATGCAATCCAATAATAAAATTGGTAAAAATGTTATTTAAAAAATTCTTAAAAATTGAGGTGCGTCTTATAGTCCGTAAAATACGGTATTCACGTACGTATTTTGCTCTTTCATACGACATATTTTCCGGGCTCTAGTTATCCTAGCATCCTCCCGGGAGGGGAGGATGCGTCACACACCTCAACATTGTGTGTGTGTGTGTGTGTGTTGTGTGTGTTGTGTGTGTGTGTGGGTATATTGGAGAAGACTCCCAGGTATCTATACCTTTCCATTGAATCGCCGCCCCCCCCACAATATTTTGGTGCTGGTGTCGCCTATGGTTATCAGAGATTTGGCAGTGTGTGATATGACAGAAGCTTTACATTACATCTGCAGGACGTTAACTCTGTTGCATACTTAGGATTATTGGACAATTGTTTTCTGTGTTCGTCTGTAAATCTAAAATTGTGCGAGTTTTCAAAAACTTCTCATATTTCTCCCGGGCATTAGAAGAATTGTGCGTGCTGAAATCTCCAAATTTTATTGATTCGGAAATAGTATAGTACACCTTTTTAGAAGCTAGATGTAATTTGACACAAAACCCGTTAAAGTAGTTTCATGTTTCTGATGAAAATTGTCACTAAAGTTTAAACATCGTGCGTGAGATATATGTCTAAGCCTGCAGATTCTATGTTATTCGTGACCAAGAAAAAATTGTATTATCAATTGAAGTATTTGAGAAAGAAAACGTTTAAGTATTTAACTTTCTCAAAGTTTTCGCAATGCTTCAGAGATGTCACCTAAGATTTCAGCTTGATTCAACGATTTTGTGACTGTATTCACTTGTGGCTCCATAGTACTTGCAGGTTTGCATGTGACCACGAATTAATTCGCTGAAGTTTCTTATCTCCTCTTAGCAAGAGGAGAATAAAATTCATCACAGAAAGTTCCCGAAAACTTGATATTTCAATTTACACGCCGTTCGGAAACTGCGAGTGTTAGCCCGTCACCAGTGTTCCCCGCGAAAGCCGGAGCTTTCGCAAAATGTGAATACTAGACAAAGAGATTTTTCGCAACGTATATCAGGGTATACCTCTTTTCAGCCTCTCCGCGTGCGTCAACTCCAAGTGATAGACCGGTAGCGGTAGCTCAGTGCATCAACTGATGTCACTGCAGCGCCTCTGACCGGGAGGTCCTAGGTTCGAGTCCTGACGGCGGCAGGATTTTCGACACTAGCTTTGCAGCTAGGTCGAATTCAATCGCTGTCTGGAGGATAATTCTAGCGGCCGGCTGCTCTGATCGGTAGTTTTCCGTGGTTTCTCCGATCAACACCGGAATGCCGGAGCAGTACCGTAACAAACGGACCGCGCGCGATCTGTCCTTCCTCTTCCTTGTCCTATCCTCTCCTCTTACACACGCACACTTGCACTAACATGCACTACACTACCACATATTCCGGGAGACCGGTCGGGAGCTTAGGGCTTGTCCGACTGGGCGGCCCGCTGGTGGGAGAGTCCTGGTTAGGGGGAAACCCCACTAGCCGACGGTAGGTCGGCGCCGGATCTCGCCATCCAGCGGGGGAAGATCACCGCCATCTCCCGAGAGAAAAACATGCACTACACTAATGGGACTAATGAAAGAAGCAGTTGACGCGCCCGAAAACACGAAAAAATCAATCAATCAATCCAAGTGATAGCGGAGCGCGTTATTCCAGTAGATTTCGCGGGAGACTTTTAGGAAATGGTAATCGATCACTGGGTCGTACTATATGGAATATGATCCCACTTGTTACAATGTGTGCTGAAAAACTAATCCCATGATGCACCATCATGTTGGTGACATTAAACTATATAGAACAATAAACTGACAATAAAGCTGTGTACAATAAAGCATACTTAGTGTATAACAGATTAGTAGTTTATGGGCAGCTCTAACAAATATATGCTACTGTCCAACAAATACGAATCAAGGGGACGTGACAAAATGGAAAACATTTGAGAACTTTTTCCATCCGGCGACAACACCATCCAGCGCCCCGCAACCTCCCGTTGCGTTCCCTCTCCAACGCGCCTTGCTAGGAAATCTGCTGCCGAGCGCGTTGATTGACCTATTGCATACACACGTGACGCTGCAGAGACTACTCCATGTCTCAATGACCGTTTGGGATTCTCTAACTCCGGCTGAATGTCCGACATGACGTCTCCATGCCCGATACCTGAGTGTGCGGCCGGCCGTGAGAAAAAACAAACAAACTAAGTCAAGGCTAAGTCATTGGCTAAGGTGATGGTGAGCGACTGGCAACAGCCTCGCCAAATCTGAAGTGGATTGGTCGGGTCCTTCTGGGTGCAGCGTTTTTTCGTGAGTGAATTACAGAGGTCTAAATTGATATTTTGGAAGTATTTTTGTTGCACAGTGACACTTTCCACCACTATTGCCTGCTACACGTAACTTCACATAACACAAACGGTGTCGCATTGTTTCACAAGAAGCATTACGAATTTAGTTAAAACTGCGTATGACGTGCTATGGGGAAAAGTGAATTGTGTGCACATTTTCAAAATGTGTTGACCCCTACACTAAGTCAAATACTACTTGAATTTTGTAAAAAGAAAAAAAAAAGCTCCCATGTAATAAAATCTATTTTCAAGGATAAATAAGCAATAAATTTTGGGTTCTTATCCATGTTGTCCTTCGGAATAATACTTCCTGCCGCGACAACATGGAAACAATAATTTGAATAATTGTATTTACCACTGAATTCTAGAAGACGTGCACAGAAAATGAAGTTAACATTCATGACCAGAAGCAACACAAGGGGCCATCTCAGCATTTGCTCAATGGATCAGGGAAACTGGACGAAAAACCTGATCGAGATGGGTGAAGTGGTGAAGGAGAGGGTTGGAAAAGGACCCAATACGATAGCCAGTTCACATCACCGAGGTACACTACAGAATTCAATCTCCTTCCAGTCAGGAGGTGGAAGGTAGTCGACAAATATATCTCGCGCCGTCACTTCGATCGGGGGTGACAAATAATGTCATAAAACATACGGAAACAACGGGAACGACTTAAGGAAGGGAAAGAGACAATGATCTGAAAATAACTTAAAGTATGAAAAACAGGAATATACCACATCATTCTCATCCATTGAGACTACGACACCGCTCTGAATGCCTTGATCTGTCTTGAAGATACAGGAGTTGGTTAGCACAGTCATATCAGAGAATCAAGACATTTGACGAAGTAAGTGCGGGATAGGTTTCGTCAATACAACTAATAAATAATAAATTGTGAGATTTCTCTGCTCGTAAATACTCCCTTGTGTCTTCCCAAGCAGCAGCTCTTCTCGCCGTGTTGCGTGAAGAATTGTATTAACTCGGGTGAACTGTTAAATATTGAATACCCAGAATCTTGATTTTTTAAGTGATTTGCAAGTATAGGTTCCTTCGAAAGTGTCTAAAACCCCGAATTTATCGGCATTTTATTTCGCAAATAATTTGTATTATAATAAATAATTTTGGGTATTGTTTTGTGACGATACCTTCCAGACAATCTATATATCCTGAAAAGCAAAGAAATGTTTTTCTTTTGCTTGAGAACATTTGTATATATGATATCTCCCTATTCTAGTAACATATAATGATTAATTGATTTTATTACTTGACAAATAAGCGTACATTTCGTTTAATTGAAATTGAAAGGTTTTTTCTTGTATATTGTTTTTATATTTCACATTTGATTTTGCCATATTTTACAATGATTGATAATTTCATCTCCTAGACTCGCAGAAACCACAAATTTCATAGCAAGGAATTTTCAAGAAACTCACTTTGAGACAAATTGTTATCTTCATGTGTAGTTAACGTACCATAAGAAGTTACACTAAAAACAACTTTTTGCCGTCATATCAAAGGTAATTTTTAGAACATTTTTCGACCACGAAGATTTGTACCTCACCCATCTTAGTTCGATTAACTCGAAAGAAAGTTTAAGAGGAAATTAATTCAACCGCTAGAAGTTGCGGGAAGAAATTGTAAACATTTTCATTGGGCGTTCCGCATTTATTCACGCTGTAATTCCAGCCCGCGCAGATGTTCGCGAGGGCAATAAGAGAGAAAGAAGAGTAAATGAGAGGCTTCCGAGAGAGAGTGAGAGGGACATGTCGCGCGGAGTATGTCCTAGCTTGTCGTGGAGGACCACCGCAAACTGCCCCCGTAGCCGCCCTGGGCGCGGCGCCACCCAGCTCCCGCCCCGTCTCCCGTCCCACCGTCCCCGCCCCGCCGCCACCGCCGCCGCCGCCGCCACCGCCGCCACCGCCGCCACCGCCCCACCGCCCACCACCGCCCCACCGCCACCACCGCCACCACCGCCACCACCGCCACCACCGCCACCACCGCCACCGCCGCCACCGCCGCCACCGCCGCCACCGCCGCCGCCGCCGCCGCCGCCACCACCGCCACCACCGCCACCACCGCCACCACCGCCACCACCGCCGCCACCGCCGCCGCCGCCACCGCCGCCACCGCCGCGTTGTCTTCCAGCCGCGCAGCCTTTTCCCCGCGGTGCCAGGAACAGCGCTAGGGCGACCGCAGGTTCCAGGTTTCTCCGTTGGCGCCGCGCGGAGCGTGGGAACGGGCCATCGCGCTCGCCGCCGCCGCCGCCGCCGCCGCCTGCTTGTTCTCAGCCCGCGTGGCGTGGAGCGATGCGCCGCGACCGAGCGGTTTGCAGCACATTCGGGGCAATCGGTCGGTCGCGCGCCGCCGCCGCCGCCGCCGCCGCCGCCGCCGCCGCCGCCGCCCGCCAACGCGCCCCGCCCGGAACTAGCCCAACGCGCGGCCAGTTTTGGCCGCAGGCGGTCGACGATGGGCGAGGGAATTCGCCTCCGTGGGGGATCGAACCGCGAGCCTTCCGCGTGCTCAGGAATGCGTGAGCCGAGACCCCCGCCGGGATTTCGCACGGAGAAAGCTATTGCCTTTGGACTTCCAGCGAGATGCTCTCTGTGTTGTCTCTTGGCTGTCCGGGACAAGCTGCGTCGATTTCCTCGTAGCTGACGTTTTGGCCAACATATTGTGGCCTTCCTCAGAGCGTACTTTTATTGAGGAAGGCCACAATATGTTGGCCGAAACGTCAGCTACGAGCAAATCGACGCGGCTTGTCCCGGACAGTCAAGAGACATACTCCGGCCGCGGAAGCCTCCGCAATCATAGCTCTCTGTGTTGACTAATTTCCGACAATCATAGAAATTTCTTTTTGGACAACGCGTATTTACAGTGTCATTTTGAACGTTTCACGATGGACAGAGACATTTAGAATTACAGTGCTATATTTTTTGTTGCCAAGGAAAATACTTTTCTGTATATAAACTACCAATAAGATATAATATCTAGTTTTCATGCGTTCAGTATTTTGCTGGTTAGGAAGGAAGGGAATGGAAAATATCGAGAATTGGAACGAAAAGCTAGGTTAGAAAAGATAAGAGCTCTTTCGCAAGAAGTGACTGAAGCACATTCATCATGACAGCTGAAAGCTTTATGAACTGACCACATCAACATCAGTCGTTTTTAGTCCCGGTCTGATAAAACCACTTGTAAAAGTTTTACTTTCTCCTATACTACAGACATAGATGACTTATTGAGAAAGTATTGTATTAATATTTTCTTATAATCCGAATCTTAATGTCGAAATTCATATTTGGCCTACACAAAAGCCGACTCCATTTTGCAAAAAGTTTATACGACTGAATTTTTTTCAGACACTACCGAATAATAATTTAATGTTATTCTATGTACTAGCTATACTTCTATATTACAAGAACGGGAGTATCATCTACTATTCACAAAGGTCGGATTTATCGAAATGTCGCGCATTTCTGCGTATTTATAAGGAAATGGCGCACATTTTTGTGTGGCTTTTATTTTCACTTAGAACCTAGTACTTCAAATTTGAGATACTTTGTAATTTCAATAAGCATATCTCCGGGGATTGAGCTCAGAAACTGTGACATCCCGTTTAGTTGACTGAATTGATGAGGGTATTTACGATTATCGAATACCTAATATAATGGAGTTTGTGTGTGTGTGTGTATTATATATATATATATATATATATATATATATATATTTGTATTGTTAATTTGATTATCTGTAATTTTAGTTAGACATTTTGGCATAACAATTGAGTCAAATATAACTATATAATTATTATATTAGTAGATAACAAAGTTTTAGGTTAAAATTACACACCGTTCTTTCATGAATAATACGCCAAATTATTGATACTTAACTGTTCACGCGATTTGGCATGACTTGAGCTGTTTAAAGTATATAATCAAGTCAAGAGATGAGCACATTTCACGGTACTGTTTTCAATCAATAGAACGAAAAATCATTTTGACAAATGCCGTTCTAGTGCAGATCCTGTTCGAAGAGATTTCTTGTTGTATGATCTTTTGTGAAGTTAATGGTATCACCGTGTTGCGTATTAATTAAGGAGGAAGAACATGATTTTGTGCATCGTTGTGACCAACATCGATAGATAGTGCATTTGTTTTCCAATTATGATTATGAAATTAAATATTAGAGCAAAGAGAGTTCTATAATATTAAATTTTCAAATAAAATCTTGGATAAAAAATAAGGGATAAAAACAACGTGCTAGAAACAACACACTTCTAGAAAAAAATAATGTAATGTTATCTTTCTTGGAAACAAACGAAGGAAAACGAAAGAAATCCTGGAAAAAAATGATAGGAAATTTAAAAATACCAAAATTTATTTTTGTATAAGTTTCTGAGAATGGAGGAAACATTTTTATAATTACTTAAATACTGTGTAAATTGTAATTTTTGTCCAAAATTATTTTAAAAAAACTTCTTGGAATTTGTTTCAAGGGCTTCCTTTCAGCCTCTTCATAAGCTCACTATGATGGCTCCCATTCTGTGCATTCCTTTGGGAAGAAAAATAAATTATATATATTTATATATTTGTATAAGTGTTGTTTGTAAGTATTGAGTAACGAGGAGTGACGATGGGTGTAAAGAGAGGAATACAGATATTCACTAAATCTAATCACGATACTACCTGTGGTAGAAAAAGGATCGTCGAAAGAGAGAACAGCAGGGGCGTAAGCAGAAATTATTTCACAGAGGAGAATATTTCTGTCCTGACTCTAAAATATATTTTGAAAATAGTATTTAAAAAAATATTTAACTTGAAATAAAAAAAAAATGTAACAGAATATTCATAATGATAATTCTGCGTTTGATGTGATGAGATCTATATGTGATAAATCTTCGAATAAATGGGTGAAGTTAGAAAATGTTGGACTAGGGAAATGGTCTTTGAGGCATCCTTTGATCTGCTACTGGACGACCAGTTCGAATCGGCTGAGAGAACTCGAAACAACAACTAGAGCCACTGAAATGTCTCTCACAGGGAGATCCTGGGTTTCCATGCACGACGTTGTCGGATTTGCGACACTGGGTAGCGGAGTTCGAATTCATTCCTTGCTTGCAGGAGAATTGTAGCTACTGGCTGTTTTGATCAGCAGTTTTCCGAGGTTTCTCCGATCAATACCAGGCGAATACTTCCGATCAATTCCGGCTGGGGTAGTCACACGCTGGCAGAGACACAGGGGACTTGCTTTTGTTGATTGATTGATTAGTGATTACTGGCGCGTCAACTGCTAAGGCCATTAGTCTCGTAAGTGTAGTACATGTTTTTATCGCGGGAGGTGGGGGGACCTTCCAATGCTGGATGACGAGATCCAGTGCGGACCTACCTGTCGACTCGCGGGTTTCTCCCCTCCTTCGCCAGCGGGGCACCCCTCAGACGGGTCAATCTCTAAGCTCCCGACCGGTCTCCAGGAATATGTGGTAGTGTAGTGCATGTTAGTGTAAGTGTGTGTATAAGGGGAGAGGATAGGACAAGGAATAGGAAGGAAAGATCGCGCACGGTCCGTGGCCCGTTTTATAGGGTACTGCTCCGGCATTCTCCTGGTGTTGACCGGAGAAACCACGGAAAACTACCGATCAGAGACCGGCTACTAGAATTTTCCTCCAAACAGCGGCTGAATTCGTCCTAGCGCTCTGCCACCGCCGTGTCTCGAACCACAGGACCTTCTGGTCACAGGCAAGTCGACTCGTAGGTCGGCATCGAATCCTTTGTTCTAACGGGGGAGGAATACCGCCACCTCTACGGAAATCACGTACCCTCCACTTACGGAATAATGACAGTAGCATTTCATTCGCCCAGAAACAGAAAATCATGAAGCTTGAACCGGCAGCGGTAGCTCAGTGCATCAACTGATGTCACTGCAGCGCTTCTGACCGGGAGGTCCTAGGTTCGAGTCCTGACGGCGGCAGGATGTGCCACACTTGCTTTTCAGCTAGGTCGAATTCAGTCGCTGTCTGGAGGAGAAGTCTAAGGGCCGGCTGCTCTGATCGGTTTCTCCAATCAACACCAGGCGAATGCCGGAGCAGTACCCTACGAAACGAGTCACGGATCGCGCGCGATCTTTCCTTCCTCTTCCTTGTCCTATCGTGTCCTCTTACACACACACACACACACACACACACTAACATGCACTACACTACCACATATTCCGGGAGACCTGTCCGGAGCTTAGAGCTTGTCCCGGCTGGGGCAGTGCCCCGCTGGTGGGAGAGTCCTGGTTTGGGGGGAAATCCCACTAGTCGACGGTAGGTCGGCGCGGGATCTCGCCATCCAGCGGTGGAAGATCACCGCCATCTCCCGCGAAAAAAAACATGCACTACACAAAAGGGACTAATGACCGAAGCAGTTGACGCGCCCGGAAACACGAAAAAATCAATCAAATCAATCAATCAATCAATGAAGCTCGAGTGTCCACCTCGAGAGCCACCGCGTACTTTAACGGACGCGAAGAGAGCGGGGCAGACCCCGTGGGTTTTCCCTGGGAGGTGACTGGAGCTGTTCCGTGTCCGCAGACGCACAGCGACCAGATGCCGTTCCGGTGCGACTTCTGCAGCCGGCTGTTCAAGCACAAGCGCAGCCGCGACCGCCACATCAAGCTGCACACGGGCGACAAGAAGTACCGCTGCGCGCACTGCGAGGCCGCCTTCTCGCGCAGGTGAGCGACTGCCACGCACTACAGGGCGCTCGAAAACGCGCTCTTTACGCAATTCCAAGCGTATTTTGTCTAATGAACTTCTTGGATATCCCGAATGACTGAGCTGCAATAACCACTCGAAGGTGGTTTGAGAAAATGCTTTCTAGGCAAACATTTGCATTGCTAAACCATAGAAACACTCCAGAAATATTAATTGTTTTTCTTACAAAATAAATTAATATATTTGTTTAGAAAGAAAATCCCAGGAATAAAATAGAAGTTGAATTGTGTAAAATGTTTTTTTTTAATTTTTGGGTTAATTTTCTTTCTGAACAAATATATTCATTTAGTTTGTTAATAATAAACAATTTTGTATTTCTGGAGTGTTTCTATGCTTCAGCAATGCACATTCTTGCCTAGAAAGCATTTTTCAAACCCTCTTTTGAGTGCTTATTGCGGCTCAGCCATTCGGAACATCCAAGCAGTTTATTAGACAAAATATACTTAAAATTGCCTCAAGAGCTTTTTTTCGAATGTTGGATTGTCCTCCCCGGAAACCTGTATATACTTCGATTTGTTGAAAGCGGTCCATGACATTAGGTCATTTTACGCCTCTACCTTAAAAAGGAATCTTTTTAACATTAGTAAGAACATTTCTGAGGCACGAGCCTCGTCCAAGGACGTTCAGGAATTAATTAAAGGGATTAATTTTATAAGGTAGGAGGTGTAACAATGACCTAATGTCATCGGCTACTTTAAAAGAAAAATCGAAGAGTAGTAACGGAGTTTTTCACGCCGTAGCGTATAGCAATGGACTGCAATATCTGTCTTCTGCGCATGCGTAGATGACAAAGGTGATACGAAACTAGAACTGCGCACCGCCGAAGACCGATATTGATGTCGATTACTACATCGCATCGCCGTGGAAAAACTCTCTATACTCGATTTAAATGTGATGTCTCTCCAAGGGAACGAGCTGGAAGGAGAGCGGGACACTGTCATGCAATTGGGAGCTTCGTCACGGCTTAAATTGTTGGTACTGAAGCTTCCTTTCGGATGAATGTGCCTCCACCTCAGCTTCCAACTCGTGACGTTGAAGGGAACTACATATAAATCGGAATATTGTTGGTTCACCCGATTTACAAGTTTTCTTTCGGCGAATGATTCCGGAGATTTATTCTGATTTAATTATAGAGACTTCTGTCGTTCGATCAGCTTGATAATTCAATCGCGTCCAACACCAAAAATGTATTGCTAATGAAGCTCCCGATTAGATAACCGCGGTCAACTGCTTAGACGTGAGAAGTCATAATTAAATCGGAGTATAGCGAATGTGTGTGATCGCAGTGTTATTTCTGGGATCTCAGAGGCCACACTGCGATGGTCGTGATCGCTAAAACTCCGGAATTGTTTGTCAAGAGTGGGCCTGGCCTTCAAGTTTTGTAAGAAACTGAACCGAATTGATCATAACATTTTCAATTTTCATCTTAATTGATGTACTCACCCTCCTTCACTACCCGCCGTCTGGTCACAAAAACATAGTTTACTTTAAAAACGCATAGAAATTTCAAAACTCACTTTGAAGTTTATTTACGTAAATGCGTTAAATCTATTAATGGGCGATAAAAGAATGGGGGATTTCCTTCATTAAAAATATTTAAATTGGGTAAAAGTTAATGTTATGATCATTTGAGATTGACATTTATTTACAAATTGAAGGGCTTCTTACAAGAACCAAACTAGTCCAAATTCAAAATTTTTCAGGAGGCACCAAAAATTTAATAGTGTAGACGTGAAAAGTAATGAATGTTTAATTTTTCCCCTCCATATATGTTTTAGTGTGTTTGGCACTTGCCAAAAGGAAATGTCTCAGCAGATAGCGCCAGTTTTAGGGAATAACTTGGTGAAATGTCTCAAAATATGGCCTTTTGGATTTGTATGGTTCTTGTAAGAAACTCCTCAATTTTAGATGGGCATTGTGTTCCTTGGTTTCTTTGTTGTAGATCTTTTGTAGTTTATTTTATTCTGATCTTCACCTCCTCTTAGTTCTCGCTGAAAGCTTGGCAGCATATATGGATTTCCCCATTTATTTGAAATTTGCAGCAATATGCTTTTCAGTTTTTAGAACACTTCACTACACCTTTTTATACATTTTTTGGATGATTCTGTATTCGGGTACCTATGTAAACGCCATGAACGTGTTCGTTTTCATAACCTTTGTCTCTTCTTCTTCTTCTTCTTCTTCTTCTTCCACATTGTTGTTGAATATTCTTTTGCGTTTATCCTTGCCTTTCAGACTAACACATTCATACCTTCAGCATGCTTCCAATTAATATCTCAGGTTTCTACGTCATTAAACGATGATCAGATTTCAAATCTAATTGTTTTTTATTAAAGCAAACTTGAAAAATGAGACTAACTGAAACAAGTAGACAAAGATTTGAAAAAACGAACTTTGGAGCTCTCAAATCCCGGCATTCTAACATTTGAGTGGTACGAATTCTTCGAGAATGCCGACGTATAATTAGTCTATCACATCATCTATGTGTTGTTATTACAAGTTCTCTTTTGTGATCACTCGATAAGTAGATAAAACTCCCTTCAGCACTGCGTTGACGATAGTTGACGTATGATATTCGTCTCCAAAATGCTTTCGCTTCATGTTCCGATTCCTTACATCAGTTATAAGTTGCAGTTCTTGACATCCTGACGTGCTACTTCCGTTGAAACAGTCTGAATCATATTTGACAATAACGTCTACTATGTTTCATCTTTCAAACGAAATTTATTTTTTGCATCATACAGATGTCGTTCCCTTAAAATCTAAAACACTATGCGAATGCTGAATTTCAGAATGTCAGTCGCTCATTTCTGCGGAAAAAAGACCACTTCTAGGATTGCGTACATTGTATATTCCACTACGTAGGTAATAATAATTAATAAAGCATTAGTAGATTTGAGCACAGAATTGTCAAATAATGCAAATTTACGGCAAAGTCTAATGGTCTCGAGTGTTGAAGATACTAGCGGCTGCTTCCAAAAAAATTACAGTTCATACGCAGACAGGTCCGTAAACAATAGCAAATTCCCACAAGGTAGGTGGCAGAGAAACAGAAACCGATGTGTGCTCAGCGTTTGCTAACCCATTTCAAAATATTTGCGCGAGGTAAACTGAGGAAGACCCTCGGTTTGCGCACCTGCGGGAGTGGACTTCTGGTCTGAAAACGTGATCCAGTGAATTTGCAGGTCTGCGTTTACTGGGAACTGGTGAGGTGTCTCGCAGAAACTGGAAATTTGAGAAGGATCCGCACACGGTCGTGTGCTTACAATCTTAACACATTTTCTGAACGTCACCCGTAAATCGCAATCGTAATTATTTCGCTATAACATTAAAATCTAGGTTGATATTCAAACATTTTAAAAATTAAAATGATGTCACTTATTTTTAGCCTCAGAAAATTCACTGATCATTTTTTGTGAAATAGATCAAGATTCATCACATTTCTTATTCATAATAATGTATGAAAATTTCAATCCTCATGGTCATAATTAATACTTATCTACAATCGTATGTTAATATGTACGTGATCATTTGGGGAGTTCGAGCGATGTTAAATTTCTCTCTGAACGAACACATTCTTTGTTTATTGTACCAATTCATTTTTTGTGTTTGTTTTTTGCTCCCAGTTTTTGACAAAACTAATTAAGTCTGGACTACATTCAGTGGGCAAAGAAAATATGTCTCAAAATATTTTTTCTCGTAGTTCATGAGTTTTTGTTGACCCTAACAACTCGAAATGATTCTCAGTCTGTAGCCCAAGCCATATTCGATAGCACATTCATCGTTTTGCTATACATCAAGCTTTCGATTATTTCCTTTCAATTCATCCTAGGAGCATTGAAAATATGCGATTCTAGATTCTTAATGTGCTTGCTGTGGGAATTGAAACCCAGTTCAAACTGAAGTGACATCAGTTAATGCGTTGAGTCACCTAAGACGGTTTTGGTCATTGGTTCTGCGAGTGTAGTGAATTTTATTTGTCGGGTGGCAGTGTCTCTCCTCTGCTGGAACGAGAGAACCGGAGCCGACCTAAACGTCACCTTGCGTGATCCAAATGTATCCTCAAAATGGGGCCCCACCCCAACCGGAACAGGCTCCCTATGTCCCCTTCTGATGTCCCAGTGTGCAAACTGTAGTGGGTGTTAGGAAATTTGTGTAAGAGAAGAGGGGACAAGAATGCGGAAGGAAATATTACGCGCTGTCCGTTCGTTAAGGTACTGCTGCGGCATTGGTTTGATATTGATCATGGGGAACATGGAAAATTACCGATCAGTAGAACCGCCGCTAGAATTCTCCTGCGGGCTATGGGTTAGTGCTCCGGGAAACGTGGATGAGGCTGAGGAGCTCCTCAGTAGTCGAAGGTTGTGTTCGTCACAGAGGAGGAATCTTCTGGGAGGCGCAGACCTCACTAGTCGGAGACAGGCGCTTGCCCTACTTCACTACCCTATCGACGGAGAGGATCTAAAGTTGAGATTCGGCGATGGTGGATTTTTGAAACCAGCAATTTCGCAAGGGCGAATTCACGGAACGATAGAGGAAAATTCTAGCGGTCGCTTTCTCTGGTCGGTAGCATTATTTGGTTTCTCCATTTGAACCAGGCGAATGTGTAGCAACGGGTGAAGACCTTGTGCGAACCTTATCTGCTTTCCCATTGTCATACGCACTACAATGGCACAAATGGCGGTAGATCAGTCGAGAGTAGAAGAATTTGTCCCGCCTGAAATGGTGTCCCACTGGTGGAGATACCTGCAAGAGAAAATTCGCAAAACGGCATGTAGATCGGTGTCGAATCTCACGTTCCATTGGAGAGGATATTTCCTTCGGGCGTCCTTGTCCCCTCTTCTCCCTATATACAAATACCCTTACACACACAACAGTTCTCTCGTAGGGACATCAGAAGGGAACATAGGGAACCTGTTCCGGTTGGGGTGGGGCCCCTTTTGAGGATACACTTGGATCACGCAAGGTGACATTTAGGTCGGCTCCGGATCTCTCGTTCCAGCTAGGAAAGAACACCGCCACCTCCCGAGATTTAACACGCATTAATCTTATGGTCTTACCAGTTGACACACCCTGGAAAATAACTATTCTGCGTCACCGCTCGCGATCGACGAGTCCCTCACGTCCTACAATCCGGAATGAGCGAAATTAATTTGTTTTTGGTCATTTTCACCATCGTTGCAGCGACCACCTCAAGATCCACATGAAGACGCACGACACGCAGAAGCCCTTCCAGTGCGCGGTGTGCAACCGCGGGTACAACACGGCGGCGGCGCTCACGTCGCACATGCAGAGCCACAAGAAGGAGGGGGCGGCGGCGGCGGCGGGGGCGGCAGCGGCGGGGGCAGCGGCGGCGGTAGCAGCGCGCACAGCTCGCCCTCGCCACACGGCTTCCGCTGCCCGTGTGCGGCGCCGCTTCCGACGCGCCGAGGAGCTGCAGGTGCGTGCCACGCGTCTCACGTCCCACGTCTCACGTCCCACGTCCACGTCCCACGTCTCACGTCCCACGTCTCACGTCCCACGTCTCACGTCCCACGTCTCACGTCTCACGTCCCACGTCTCACGTCTCACGTCCCGTCTCACTAGAGCTAAACATTCAATTTTTAGCAAGCTCTGCATGCCCTGAAAGAAACCCTTTTACTAGTGGATTTCTAAACAGAATACTGATACACAAAACTGGAAGACAGGTGGAAATAGAGATACCTTCGTCACTTTGAAAATAAGCTCTTCAATTTCGATGGACAAAAATTTATGTACACTGCGGTAAGAGGTTTAAAGGAGTGCAGAATCATCCCGTTTTTTAGCAAACAGGAAGGTTGTTTCCAACGAGCAGCCATAACTGCTCTGCTCAGATGTCTTTATTAAATTCAATGACCTCTTATTTTATACGTGGTGACACTCAGACCATCAGGCTTGCTCTTCCATCTGACCACACACATTTCGCTTAAGGTATCTAGCGGAGAAAGAAAGTGTCATAGGGCGCCAAACAGGCGATTTTAATTTAGCTCAGAGGCTTCTTTTAGGCTTGATCATTTTACGTGCAGTAAATGGCCTGCATGTAATAGCTGTTCATTTACCACTCCATCTACTACATGGGTCAGACGGCTTTACTTCCCCTTCCGATGAAAGGCGAACAAAGAACTTTCTCGCTTCGGCCGGGTTTGAACCCGCAAAACTGGGTATAACAGCCAGATAGGTTAGCCGTTATGCCACCGAAGCTTAGAAATGCTGAACCGTGTCACGTCGGCGGCCTCTAACCGGGAGGTCCTAGGTTCGAGTCCTGATGGCGGCAGGATCTTCGACACTAGCTTTTCAGCTGGGTCGAATTCAGTCGTTGTCTGGAGGAGAATTCTAGCGGCCAGCTGCTCTGATCGGTAGTTTTCTGTGGTTTCTCCTATCAACATCAGGCGAATGCCGGAGCAGTACCATACCAAACGGGCCACGGACCACACGCGATCCGTCCTTCCACTTCCTTATCCTATCCTCTCCCCTTACATGCACTACTCTACCACATATTCCAGGAGACCAGTCAGGAGCTTAGAGCTTGTCCCGACTGGGGCGGTGCCCCGCTGGTAGGAGAGTCCTGGTTAGGGGGAAACCCCACTAGCCGACGGTAGGTCGGCGCCGGATCTCGCCATCCAGCGGGGGAAGATCACCGCCATCTCCCGAGAAAAACATGCACTTCACTAACGGGACTAATGACCAAAGCAGTTGACGCGCCCGGAAACACGAAAAAATCACTCAATCAATCAACGTCGGCGGCAATGGTCTGAGAGCGCGGGTGGGCGTGGTCGCAGGCGCACGCGCTGGCGCAGCACGCCGCCGTGGGGCCGCCCGCGTCGCTCGACGGCCTGCTGCAGGGCCTGGGTCTGGGCCTGGGCCTGCTGCCCGCGCTGCCCAAGCTGGCCTGCATCTACTGCACGAAGGACTCCTTCACCTCCATGGAGGCGCTGCAGCTGCACGTCCAGGTAACGCATAAGGGCCCCTGCACACGAGCGTTGCGTGGACGCGCGTTAAGTAACGCGCGTCATCACAATAACACTATCTTGTGCGAAACAGCATATGAGCGCTTTGGCCGTTCCGCATAAGAAATAGTGTTAATTTACCACGCACGTTACTTATCGCGCGCCAAACGCGCGTCGACGCAACGCTCATGTGACAAAGGCCTTAAGCACAAATCTCCTCTCGAGATGCGTAATGCAGGTGCAACTTTCCGATGTATAGATAGGGAAACTGACTTCAAAGTGCGATGACATTTGGAACGTCGTTTTTATCGATTTTTTTATAATGACAGACTTAAGAAGTTTCAGCCGGTTTCAGTCTTCAGTTCATTGGCCGAGTAATTTTGTACTAGCAAAGTGTTAAAGGGGGTTAACTTGTTGTTACCTCCCTGATACTAATTTCGTGAGCTGAAACTTACAACCAAGAATATCAAGAGACTAATTCTGGAAACAATCGTTAAAGGGCTATGACAAAGGTTTAGAAAAGAATGCGGTACCGTAGTTGAGACAGGTAAACGAAAGATATGTTATATCCTTAGGGGGCGCTGGTGGTTGGAATAGAATGCGATTACTGGTCAGCGGCCTTCGCATTTTTGTTCGTACGTCACACTCAGCCCCGCACCAACACTTGTGATGGATGAACGTGTTCTGTGCTTCCCAAATTCATTTAGTTTTTCACTCTTTCTTTGAGACTTTGTGGTTTGTTCAATTTGTTTATTTATATGAAAGTAATTTTATTGGAATAAGTTGAATAGTCAAGTTAACGGATTGCTTATAGTTGATTTTTGCGCAGAAGAAGTTGTTGAAATTTCATTAGGAAACTGCGCAACAATATTTCGAAAGATGCTTCACAAAATGGGTTCAACAATCATTTTCGTAAATTGCTACTTAGATTATGGAATGTTGGAGGTGCGGCGTGGGCTGGGTTTCAGTTGTTCTTTGTCTGACCAATTCGAGTGCTGCAACCGTCTTTGTTTCCACCGATTAACAATGAGGGTGCACTTCCATCGTTAACTTGATTTGGGGAGGCAGAAGGGATATTTCAAGAGCACGGTTCGGAGCAGTCAATGGTGGAAATGAACGTATCTCGCGATCAACTTTACTAAGCGTTTACGCCCCGAAAAAGGCGTAGCACGATTGCATCAGTTTAAAGATAGATTTCTACGTTTACAGTGGTCTGCTTAGTATATTTCATCGGTTATAATTGATCAATTTCTTTCTATTTGCATGTCGTTTAAAAGCACTGCCACCGTCCAAACGTTTATGGAAACCACATTGAAACATATTAACATGAGCATCTTTTTAACTCGCTGTCATGCACACTGTGCTTATGTTCACTGTAACATGCACAATTCCAAAGTTTGTCATGCTCACCTGTTTTCGAGGTTTCTTTTAGACTGGTGCGAGAACAATGTATTTTGCTATTACATATGAAAGCAAACGCGACAAAAAAAATGTTGCTTCCAAAACACCGTATACACGAAACGAGATGTAGTCGGGCTTTGCCTTCTCAGGTAACGAAATGGGAAAGAGGATTACCTAGGAATCGGAGGTAAGGGATACCTGTCGGGCGCTTCCCGGGGGAGATGTCCCCGTTGTCATGCGGTGGCGGGCCCCACGTGGGATTAAAAGGAGAACGGGCGTGCGCAGGCGATGCACCGCGCCATCCTGAACGGCGACGTGCGCGGGCTGGGCGAGGCGCCGTCGCGGCACACGCCCCCGCAGCAGCCGGCCACGCCCACGCCCACGGCCGCCGCCGCGCAGCCGCCGCCCGCGGCGCTGCCCCCGCCGCCGCAGCCGCAGCCGTCGCTCCTGCAGGCGCCCCCGGGCGGCGTGGCGGCGCCCGCACCCTCGCCCGCGCTGCCCTGCGACCTCTGCACCATGCGCTTCTCCTCCGCCCACGCGCTGCAGCGCCACGTGCAGACGGTGAGTCCTCGCGGCCCCGCGCTCGCCCTCGCCCTCGCCCTCGCCCTCGCCCTCGCCCTCGCCCTCGCCCTCGCCCTCGCCCTCGCCCTCGCCCTCGCCCTCGCCCTCGCCCTCCCTCGCCCTCGCCGCCTCCGTCCCCTCGCCCCCGTCTTCGCTCGCACTCGCACTCGCTTTCGCCCTCGCCTGGCTTCGCCCTCGCCTTCGCTCCCGTTCTTACCCTAGCCCACGCTCTTGCTCTCGCCCTAGCCCTCGCCTTGCCGTCGCCCTCGTCTTCGCTCTCGCACACGCTCACGCCTCGCTCTTGGTCTCGCTCTCGCCCTCGCTCTTGCTTCACCCACGCTTTTGCTTTCGTTCTTGCTCTTGCTTTTACTCTCGCTCTTGCTCTCGGTCCAGCTCTTGCTCTTGCTCTCGCCCCCACTCTTGCTCTCGTCATCGCTCTTGCTCTCGCCCTCGCCCTCGCCCTCGCTCTTTCTCTCGCCTTCGGTCCTGCTCTAACCTCTCCCTCGCCCTCCCAATAAGTCTTCAGTTCCAAAACATTTTCTTCTATTCAGCTCTTCCGTCTGTAAATTCTATCGAATATTGCCTTACTCTTCTTCAACAATTCTTTCCAGAACTTCATTTCTCATTCATCTGTCTCTGGACGTTCTCCATCTTTCTCTAATCAGATGTCTCATGTTTTACATAAATTACAAGACATAAATGTACTACTGTCTTGTACTGGGGCTAACAAGCTACATAAAAGGCACAGAAAGGAAGGGGAAAACTTGCATTTTGTGTTGAAATGATAGTACGTGGAATTTATTATAAGCCGGGAATTAGTTCATTTGCTACTGCTGTATTTAGTTAGTGGCTCGAGATCTGTTTCCCGCTTGATCTGGGTTCAAATCCAGGTCACTTCATCTGGAATTTATGATGTCTAAAGGGAGAGAGACGAGAGATACGGAGTTGCCAAATTCCCGAGCCTATCCTCCCAACATTGCTACTCTCTTATCACCGCTCATCTAATCGCTAACCATTCCTGCCATATTGTCTCTACAAAAAAAGGAACATAATTTGTCGGGCATGCACTAATATTTATTTAAACCATATTATTTATGATTAAAAGTAATGCTCTTGTATGTGGCTGGTATGTACTCGTATTATATATAGAACATCCCAATTTTTCCAAAACTACTTTTTAATCAGTGAAATTTACAACTTAATGAGAAGAAAGTAATGGACGGCAGACGTTGGAGTTCGCCGACCTTTCCTCTGGCCTGCTCCCGCTCCGCCCTGCCCGTGCGCTCCCCGCTCCGCGCCCCGAGTAATGCTTCCTGAGATTAGACACAGTCCACGGCGCGATCACAATGCCACATTTTGCGTGTAATAAGCGTAGGAATTGCGTTGTTTCTGCCCCATTTTGTAGACACGGAGTTTCAAACGATAATTCGTTTGCTTGCTCATTTAAGAAGATGGAGAAAGAAATTCTTAAAAAGAATTACCAGACTATAATTCAAACAGATACTAACTCTTGAATAGATGTAGGGGATGCGACGTATTTCTACAGTGAATGCATATCAATGAAAAAGTTTCTTTGTGTGTTTTAAACTAATTATTGACGATCTTGGATAGTCTGCATATTGTAACATTGATATTGATCCAAAGATAACTTCATAGCTCTGGCACTCACAAAAGCAGTTAAAAACTATTCGGTGAATTGATTTATGATTATAGTTTTCAGAGTTGATAAGTTGTGGTCCAATGGGAAATGTTTTCCAAACATTCGGTCAGCAGCTAAGGCAGATATCGCCAGTAGCGGTGAGGTGGCCGACGAAGGAACCTCTTGAGTGGTTTCAGTCTGTCATTTGTCAGGGATTTGCGAGCCGCCCAAGAAGTTTCTGCACCAGCGACTATATCGCCCTGGTGGCGTCTACTGCAACTACAAATATCACCAATGGCAAAGCATTTCCAATTGGACCACGACTTCAAAACATAAACTTGTGATAACAATTATGTTGACGTCGGCTGTGACCCCACATTGTTTTATTCTTTATTCATTTAATTGTAAAAATCGCAGCCAGGGAAGCTCATTCCGTATCATTGATCCAATAAATGAGGAAAAATAGGATAACTGAACTCTCTTGCAATCGATTAGTTTTGTCTTTTTATAAAACTTCTTAAAAGTAACAGTAAGATTTCAGTTACTAGTTCGTAATACTAATTTACCTTGTTAATATGGATACAGTATTTTCAGTATAACAAAAGTTTTAAATGTGTTCAACTGTTAGACAGATATTGTGTGTTAATTGTATCCGACAAGTGTTTTGGTGTTATTGTAACTGTGTTTTGCTTCCATCTCATGTTGTACAGCTCGGATGGTGGAAATATATTTTCCGAAACATCGGCAAACAACCATGGTGTAAATTCGTTTTATTTCTATTGACCAAGCCCCGTTAACCTGCCTTCAAGATATCAACAGTAACGTAACGTTAAATTTGGTTGAAGTCGGAATATGACAGCTGACACTGCGAGTGATTAAATAAATGGCAGGGGATTTTTTAACACATTCTTGTACTTCCATCTTTTTCTGTACAACGAAACCAATGGGTGATGAAACATTGATTTGCCAGCGAACAGGGATTCTATTCTTAACGGAGCGCGATCCGAGGTCTAATAGCCAGATCGGTTTCGGATCGGATCGGAACGGTCAGATCGATCTTCCACTTCTAGATACCGGGGTTCAAATCCCTGTCGATTAATTTGATATGATGGGCAAAGCGAGTTCGGGGCAGATTTTTTTCCGGGGTGCTCCAATTCCATCTGCATGTCATTCCCCGTTGCTCCATTTCATTAATCATAATATCATTAAGGCTGCCTAATTTGGGTGCCACTGCACATTCAGGATTAAGAGATATTGAATATGGATTTGAGAGACATTGTGATTGAGGATATTGTAATTAGTCTATGTGATGTGATGTGATGCAAGAAATAAAGAATATAATAGCCAACGAACAATAAATAAGCTTTATTAATTTCAGAAAAGTCCGTGAACCCTGACATTAACTTTTAAATTGTATAAAATCAACGTACCCTGGGGAGAGAAATTTGTGTGAAGAAGGTCCATTCCAATTTATTACATTGCCAGAGATAGAATTGTAAGTTTAGCAAACATTGGAAGTGTTTACGATATTAATTTTTGAGAAGTCTCACTGAAATTTTTCAGAGGTGAGATTTTGGTCGTTTGTTCTTTTGAAATTGTGGTAGGAATTGCGTTGTACCTGCCCTATTTTGTAGACAGTGTTTTAAATATAATTATTAGCTTCCTCATTTACGAAGATGAAGAATGTCTTCTCATATACACTTTCATACATTCTAAATGATTAAGTCGGAACTACATTTGAAAAAAAAATTGATACTAACAAAAAAGCACCACAACTAGTGTCTATGATGTAGTATATTCTTAGATATGACCTTCGTTCATTGAAAAAATTCTTCATTTAAGAAGTGTGAAAATTGCCTATAAAAGAGAGCAATGTATTCTTCCCGGTCTTGTTGGAATAAGAAAGCTTGACAAAGAACGTAAATATACATTCTGAGCATATGAAATAAACTAAAGTTTTACTGTGATATTTTTTAAACCTACAATATTTAAATCACTAAGGATTTTGTTCAAAAATAAATTTAAATTTTCTATTAAATCAAATTTCGAGTTTTTTTCTTTAAATGAAAGGTAATGGGCCTGAAGTGAGATATCACTTACTCTTATTTATTGATTTTAAACTCGTATAAAAAATTAAATAATGTGTATTAAAATTAATTGAATTTACTTATATGCTTATCTGCCGTCATTTGCTTATTGCGTCATTGTCAAGACCAACTGCAATACAGTAGTAGTTGGTCTTGGTATATTTGAACCAAGTAGTTCGCGAGGGGAAGATAGCAGTTTTATTAAGTTCGAATATTGACTGCTTTTTAACTGCTAACATTATTGAATGTATTTAAATGCAATATCCGGAAATGGTCAGACACAAGCGTCCCTTTCAAATATTCTCGGTGATTATAATTATATCTGTTGATAAGTTTTTAAGTTATCGTAGATAGCAGAACATCCTTTTATAGTCCACTACAACATACGTGTAGAGAACTTGGTAAATAAGAAACTTTTCAAACCTCCCTCTGCTCATAAATTTTTTAGAATTTTTGATTTTGCGTATAATGTGAATGTCGTACCACGTACCGGGAGCGGTAGCTCAGTGCATCAACTGATGTCACTACAGCGCCTCTGACCGGGAGGTCCTAGGTTCGAGTCCTAACGGCGGCAGGATTTTCGACACTAGCTTTTCAGCTAGTTCACATTCAGTCGCTGTCTGGAGGAGAATTCTAGCGGCCGGCTGCTCTGATCGGTAGTTTTCCGTGGTTTCGCCGATCAACACCAGGCGAATGCCAGAGGAGTACCCTACCACACGGGCCCGGACCGCGCGCGATCTGTCCTTCCTCTTCCTTGTCCTATCCTCTCCCCTTACACACACACACACACTTCCACTAACATGCACTACACTACCACATTTTCCGGGAGACCGATCGGGAGTTTAGGGCTTGTTACGGCTGGGGCGGTGCCCTGTTGGTGGGAGAGTCCTGGTTAGGGGGAAACCCCACTAGTCGACAGTAGGTCGGCGCCGGATCTCGCTATCCAGCTGGGGAAGATCACCGCCATCTCCCGAGAAAAAAAACATGCAGTACACTAACGGGACTAATGACCAAAGCAGTTGACGCGTCCGGAAACATGAAAAAATCAATCAAGATACTTTTCAAACATCCCTCCGCTCGTAACATTTTTAGGATTTTTATTTTGCGTATAATGTGAATGTCGTACCACGTTTTTACGTCTCCTCTTTTTGTGCGATGTAGCCGCCAGGGTTCCACTTGCGTCTTTAGCCGCCTTAAACGCCAGCAGAAGAGTGGACGCGTGGCCAAAGTGACGGGAGCGAATTAACATGTAGCGGCTTTCAGTGGTCGTCACGCATTGATTGGCGAGGGGGGGGGGGCGCGGAAGATGGGGATCTGCGCGAGGGGTGACCGCGCCCCCTCCCCCCCACTCCGGCGCACGGCGCCCCGCGGGGAGCTCCACCCGGAGCCTTTCACGCTTCCCCCTCCGCCCCCCACCCCACCCCGGTGGCACGCGCCGAGCCCTTCGCCGCTGTGGTGACGACCCCTCCCCCCCACCCTCCAGGAAGCTGCGAGACACACAGGGTCGCGGGACGGGGTCCCACGTAGTTGCTACTAAACGAGTAACGTAAGACATCTCGTTATAATACGAGGGTGGAGAGTTATCGAATGAGGCTGTTAGGCCGAGACCTATTTTTGGAGATTTTTCTTCTTTTTTCATTTTTCGACGATTTCGACAAATAAATCATTTGTTTATCTTTTCACGTCATTTTAATGCATCTTCGCTGATTTCATCAATGTTAATATCATTTTAATAGGAGTTGCTTCAAATAATATTTTCAACAAAGCTCTCCACAGAATTCCTGAGTAGCCTATTCGATTTCTTCGCTCAGAAATTGTAATGTCTCGTATGTAATCTAAGATTCCCGTGATGCCTGTCAATATCAGCAGCCCCGATTACATCAGTAACGTATCCAACAGCTTGATTTGTTCATCCTAAATGGTTTTGATAAAGTATTTTACATTTTTCTTTGCTTTTAGGACACCTTTAAAAAATATTTTAAGAGCATTTTATTGATCGTTTTTGACGATGTTTTAGGTTATCAAAATCCGCCCCTGCTGATAACGGATCGAGTATTGTAAGATGGTGTTACGATACGAATACCCACGTTTAATCCGCTTCGTCAAATTCCAGTGAACTATAATTGTTAAATTTTACTATTTATTTTGCGAAATATGAAAGACTAATGATGATTAAGTGTTGAAATTTATTTTGCACATACTATTTACATTAGTTTGCTTACGTTCTAGGTTAAAAGTAGGGTCCTCAGAATTTAAGTTGCCTCATGTTATTGTTATTATTTATAATTTGTATATTCTACCATTATTACAATTTGTATTTACCCTTGCGCTTCCTCACTGACACATTCACTGCAATTTCTCTCTGGACGTTCCGTCACAGCCCTCCGCATTCATGGCTATCACGTCTCTCAGAGGCCATGGTTTATTCGAATACTTGTGTATCAATGACTAATTGCGAAACTGTTTGACTTCAGATAATCAAGGACGATACAATGGTTTACAATGCCTCTTCTTGCAAAGCTGGCATTGACTGATACATTAACATTCGTTATTTGTCACATGCAAATAATCGCGAAAATAGTTTTTGTATATAGTGATTATCGTTGTATAAATACTCATGTCTCGTAGAAACTTAAGTTTACTTGCGGACAAAAATTTCTGAAGAAGAGTTTAAAGAATTCTTATTAGTGGAAAAAAAATCAATGAATCCAATTACTTTGTGCATTACTAAGGCCATACTTTTTAATTTCTCTGTGATAATTCGGTGCAGACCTTTCGGGACAGAATCTTTTATATTCATTACTAATGAACATGAGTCACTTCCTATTTCGTTCTGTTCCTTCTTCTCCCTTTCCTTCGACCTTCCATTTTCTCCTCTCTCATTCGCCTATATTTATATCTGGATGATCTTGGCTGTCCGGGTGACGCCGCGTCGAAGGCTGTGTTGCCGACGTTTCGACAATCTTTTCGTGGTCTTCCTCAGGGCTGGTCTGCCAGACCGGCCCTGAGGAAGACCGGCAGACCAGCCCTGAGGAAGACCACGACAAGATGGTCGAAACGTCGGCAACACAGCCTTCGACGCGGCGTCACCCGGATAGCCAAGATCATCTACATGACTCCGGCCGCAAAAGCCTACGACTTTACATTTATATCCACTGTAAGTGTTCATTCACACAAATATAAATGTGTTATTGAGAAGTGTAGACGTAAGAGCGTAGAGCAAGGTGTGTGGGTGTCCCGCAGGTGCACGCGCTGGACCTCGGCTCGCGCTTCTGCGGCGACTGCGTGCTGCCGCTGGCGTCCGCGGCGCAGCTGGCGGAGCACCGCGCGCGCGCCCACGCGCACGCCCTCCCGCACGCGCACGCGCACGCGGAGCAGCTGCGCCCCACCGACCTCAGCAAGAAGGCGTCGTCCGCCTGCTCCTCGTCGTCGTCCTCGTCTTCTTCCTCGGCGGCGACGGTGGCGCCGGGCACCGCCCCCGCGGGCGGCGGCGGCGGGCCGCCCGACGCCAAGCGCGCGCGCGGCCGACGCGCTGCCCGCCGGCACGTTGCTGTGCAACCAGTGCGGCGCCGCGCTGCCCGACTTCGAGTCCTTCCGCGCGCACCTCAAGTCGCACCTGGAGGAGGCGGCGGCGGAGAGTCCGGCTCGCGGCAGCCCGCCCGGCGGAGGCGGCGCGGGCGACGGCGCGGGCGGCCCGCGGGCGGCGGCGGTGGGGCGGCGGCGGCGGCGGGGCGGCGACGCCCGCCCCTCCCCCCGGCCCGCCGACCTCATGGACATGCACGCGCACCACCTCTTCCGCTGCGCGCTCTGCCGGGACGTGTTCGACTCCAAGGTGGCCATCCAGGTACGCCCCTCACGGCTGACCAAAGCACGTTTCGCAAGACACTTCCTACACCTCGGCATGCTGCGTTCTTCCTTGAATTTCCATCCGGTGGGAGACCTCAAAATTGCTATCGCTTGAGTAAAGAAAACGGGGGAGAGGTAGAGCAAAAAAAAAATCGTTTATTTTACGTCAACTGCCTCTCGTACATGAGCATTGCAGCAACTTGGTCGGTAGGCACCTCTCCGACGTTTTAAAGCCCATTCGCATGGAAGCGCTTAACACTTCCGAGTGCCACGCGTGTTGGCGCATTGGTGTAAATGGACGCATTCTCGCGAGCAGTGCTAAGACGTTGCCCTGGCGGTTATTGGCGCTCCCACGCCCCCGCAGCGCAGACACGCTTCCATCCCACGGCCAGGAGAGCGCGATCTAAATGGCAGCCTTCTCACTGGGCCACTCGGACGCGCCACTGAGCTCGGAGGTTGACATGTTGACTGCCTTGCGGTCCACATCGGTGAGACTCGCGAATCCTTCCTTTCCCACGATCAGTGGCGCTGGTCGGTGGCTCTTCGTGAAGGGCCGCGACCGCTTCTCAGTGGCGCTGCCTAGTGGCTCAGTTTGAAAGACTCCTTACATGTCAATGCATGCAATAGGTTTGTAGAAGAAACAAAATAAGGGTGGTGGTCCTATAGTAATATTGCGTGCAGTAAAATTGCGTACCTCTCTCAGCGACATTTGTAAACAAAAATTGCCTCGCCTAAATTAGCTTCAGTTGATGATTGATTAATTTTCGTAAATAAAATTAGTAAATAAATAATTCACATATAAAACTTTAAAATTGTATTTAAGTTTCATTGCAAATAAATGTACACGCATTCGCTCGTGATGTATTAATTTAAAGAATTCCCACTTTGAGATTGAAGTGATGATAATCGGGGGATTGAAGTGATTATCGCCCGATCAGAGTGCACCATTCGCTTACTTTTAAATTCTGTTACAATTTGTAACAACGTTCTATTAGAGCCAAGTACTGGCATCGAACGTTTGGCAGAATTCTCCTTTAATCTAGTCAATCATCGTCAGTCGTTGCCCTTTATCCTTTTTGGCCACGGGCTAAGTGCAGTTGGATCCTAGGGTTTCCAAATAATCACCCGACAAGAAACTCGCGATGACTCGAATTGCTTAATCTTCGTGCCTTTACGAAGGAGGTTAAGGTTTTGGTTGTCGGATCCAGCCAACCATTTTGGAACAGAGAGGATCCTAGATTTTTTAAATTAAGTAATAAATATATTAGTTATCATATTGCATATTATTTTTGTAGTATATAGATTATACTATACTGTATTTTTTTAAATAATTACATAGTTCCTACATAAATAATTAAATCAATTTTTCCAAATAAAAGGAGGTAACATACGAAAACTACAGACCTTTTGGGAGGGCAAGGTCCCCTTGCACCCCCATGCACCCCATGCACTCCATGCACCCCGCATGCACCCCCATGCACCTCCAGTGCACCCCCCATGCATCCCCCTCAGCCACTGCTTCACGGAGCGCAGTTAAGCAATTAGGCTAGCGTCCCACCACTAGGCCAAAAGTCTAGAGCGGCGTGTGCCTCCGCAGGTGCACTTCGCGGTGAAGCACAGCAGCCAGTGCACGCTGTTCCGCTGCACCGGCGCCAGCTCCCGCTGCACCTCGCCGCCCGCTCCAAGCAGTTCCGCTGCCCGCTGCGCAGGCCTTCCGCTGCCTCTTCTGCCGCCTGAGCTTCGGCACCGACTCGAGATGCAGCTGCACCTCGCCGCGCACTCCAAGCAGTGCCGCTGCCCGCTCTGCCAGGAGGCCTTCCACGTGGAGTTCCTGCTGGACAAGCACCTGCAGGCGGCGCACAGCTCACAGGTATGGCAACGCCCTCTCCACCGCCACACATTTGCGGAATTCTCTTTCGATACTAGACTGCCAGGAACGAACTTCCCTAGGTAGCTTGTCTTGAAATATCATATAATTCTGGTGGATTGAAAGTGCCGTGGCCCGGAAAAAGTCACAGGCATTGTTGGGGTCACTTCCTTCCCTTTTTCACTTACCCCTCATCCCCTAGTCCTTTATCCCCTCGCACCTCATCCCCACGCACTCATTCCCGCGCCCCTCATGCCTGCGCCCCTCATCCTCGCGCCTCTCAACCCCGCGCCTCTCAACCCCGCTCCCCTCATCCCCGCGCCCTCCCCCTCATCCCCGCGCCCCTCATCCCTCGCCCCTCATCCCCGCGCCCCTCATCCCTTCGCCCCTCATTCCCGCGCCCCTTATTCCCGCAACCCTCATTCCCGCGCCCCTCATCCCGTCGCCCCTCATCCCATCGCCCCTCATCCCGTCGCCCCTCTTCCCGTCGCCCCTCATTCTCTCGCCCCTCATTCTCTCGCCCCTCATTCCTCTCGCCCCTCATCCTCTCGCCCCTCATCCTCTCGCCCCTCATCCTCTCGCCCCTCATCCTCTCGCCCCCTCAACCCCTTACCCGTCACCCCATTACTTCTTACTCCCGCCCCTTACTACGCATCCCTCATCCCTCGATCCTGACCCTTCACTCCGCCACGTCCAAATTCGCAATTCCTGTTGCGACCAGAGGAGCGTTCGCTGTGTTCCTGAGAGCATCTTAAAAGAAATTGCACTGGCAATCCTGTGAAAGAAAACTAGCAGAAAGACGGGGAAACTATTTTCTGGTCAGAAACATTCATCCTCTTGCGTACGCAGTAGCCGGTAAATACGTAGCATTACGTGTAGTACGAAAAGGAGATAACGTTTTCTTTACCTTGAATCCAGAAACATTTGAGACAAGCGCGTCGCGTACGACGATGGGCGGCAGCACCTCCCCTGCGCATCTACTCTTCCCAGGACACACGTGAAACATTGAGAGTGATTCTGTTGGCAATCTTTGTGCTTTGGCCTGCCTTGAGCTACACTGGTGCAGTGTGTCCGTCGTCGACGGCGCCACCTTAGGATGCACGGACTCGGAAAACTACATGCAAGCATATGCAGGGCCTCTGAGACCCGTGTGCATGACGGTCTCGAAAAATGCACATAAGAACTTTTTTTTGTTCTTAATAATTTCAATAAAAGTGAACTCTTAATGTTAAACGAACGATTATTTATAGAACTAACTGTAAAGTGTGTGTTTGGCGTGTCAGGTGCTGAGCAACGGGCCGCGCTCGCCGCCAGGGGAGCTGCCGTCGGACGCGCTGCTCAAAGGGGGCGGCGGCGGCGTTGGCGCGTCGGAGCGCGCGCCGGGCGACGCCGACGCCGACCTCTCCGGCGGCCGCAAGTCGGCGTCCAGCGGCGGCGGCGGCGGCGGCGGCAACGCGACCGCGGCGGGCGCGGGCAAGGGCGGCGGCGCGGGCGGCGCCGTCAGCCTGCACTGCGCCTACTGCAACGAGAACTGCAAGTCGCGCACCGAGCTGGAGAACCACATGAAGACGCACTCGGCCGGCGCGGGCGGCGGCGGCAAGCACAAGTGCAACATCTGCGACGAGCTGTGCCCCAGCGCCGCGGTGCTGGCCGAGCACAAGCTCACGCACTGCAAGGTGGTGTCGGGCACCGTGCACGCAGTGCAAGGCCGGCCTGGCCTCGGAGGAGCAGTTCTTCGCGCACCTGCAGCAGCACGCGGTGGCGGCGGCCGGGGGCGGCGCCGGCGGCGGCCGGCAGCCCGGACAGAGCGCGCCGCTGCCCGCGCCCTGCGTCGTCTGCAGGCAGACGCTGCTCTCCGACATGGAGGCGCGCCTGCACGCGCGCTTCCACCTGCAGCGCGCGGCCGGCGCGGAGGCGGCGGCGGCGGCGGCGGCGGCGGCGGGGCGGCGCAGTGCTGCGTGTGCGGCGCGGCCGCCAACGGCGCCGGGCGGCGGGCGGCGGGCGCGCGCCGCTGTGCAGGGACTGCCTGCGCCGCGAGCGGGCCGCCCGCGCCTCCCGCCCGCGCCCCGCAGCCGCCGCCCGCGTCGGCGCCCGCGCCCGCCCCCGGCGCGCGCCCGCCGCCACGCCCCCGGCCGCCGCCGACGCCGCCGACCCCAAGACGTACCAGTGCATCAAGTGCCAGGTGAGCACGGCGCGAGCGAGGAACAACGTGCTATGGAGAGTTTACTTATCCGCTTTGTCAGCCACTGCTTCAGCAACGTTGGCAAATCGTGTCAATGCACTCATTTTGTCAGTGCGTTTGTTTACAGTTAGCTTCTTCGTAAATGGCTTCATCACTATCTCTTGCGATGTCTTCGGCCTTCATGATGTTAATTTGTTCCCCAACCTGTTCAACTGGTCCCTTCTTGGAGTAACTCCTCCATATAGTCGCACATCGATGGGGCGGGATGAACGATGGAGCAGCGAGTAGTTTTTCCTCTTACTTTGTTTCGATAAGAAGTCATTTTTTTATTGTTTACAACAGTTATTATTATAAGCTTTCCTAACTAAATGAACGTCATCCAACGCTTATCGGTTGTTTACAAAAAATTCGAAACCTTTCCTTTGTGGAAATATCGGCGTTTTTTTTATCAGCTAGATCTGCCCATAAAACATTAAAATCTTATTATAGCAAAGACGTAAGCATAGAACATTTGTGAATCCAGAAGTACATAATAAATGATAAACTAGTTATTATAAGGACGTGACTACATCCGCGCGAAAACGACCGTAAGAGCAGAAAATATTTTTGCACTTATCGTAGCTGAATAACTAAAAATATTTAATCACAAATTTGCAGAAAATGTTTGAAGTATAATACTAAAAAAATGTTGTATTAGTTCTTAAATACATAAAATGTATTTTGAGAGCCACCGTTGCCCCCCCCCCCACTCTCGTAATAGCATCGATGCGCGACTGTTAATGGAAACGATGTGGGGTTTAGTGAAGTGTAGACAGCTTATTCCAAGAAGGAACTGCTTTGACTGCTACTGCTGGCAACGAAGTGCAGATTATGTTCATGCGCTGCATTAGTCAGTTTGTTTGATGGTTGTCTCACTTGCAAGTGCAGCCTCTTGCAACGCCATTGTCCGACATGACTTTGATGTGTTTCCCGACTTGTTAAACCCTATGTGTGTTTATCTTAAGGCCCTCAACACCGAGGAATGCGTTGCGAGGAACGTGCGAAGTGAAATGTGGAAAGTCGAAACAAAGGACACTTATGAACCCCCTCTCACTACAAAGTTTTCTCGTTCGCCTTTGCGGAGGCGAGAGAGTTCCTGGCTCGAGTCGGTCAGCGAGCGAGTTTTCTCGGACACACGAATTTTATTCTGAATGAGTTGATCGTTCACAATTTATTCATAATTCAACCAATAAATACAGTACAACAGAGGGGGAATTACGGATCTCAAGAAAATAGGCACAGATTGCACTCCTCCCTTAAATGTCAGATGCGTTCCAGTTTTCTAGATTAAATAATGATTTATATGCAATGCAGAAATGTATTTCTATTCAGGCAATTCGAACTAGTTAAACAGATGTTAAACGATTATGGCAACAAAACAAGGATTTCGCGGGTTAAAGTTGCACTAGAGTATTTAAGAAAACGAGGAATGGGACTCATCGCTAACTGTTGTCCCACTTGTAGCGCATAAAGGCATTTCAAGACATCATTTGTAGTGTGTGGACGCAGCCTCGCCGGCCTCTTTCCACATTTCTCGTCGCACATTTCCGGCACCGCCTCTCTCAGTGCGGGCCTAAGAGCGGGCGTGGGTGCGCAGGGAGCTTCGACTCGGGCCCGGATCCAGCGGCCGCCGGCTGCGGCGCCTTACCTGCTCCGGCCTTCACGGGGCCGGGACATGCTGCAGCACGGGCTGCACGCGCGCCCCTACGACTGCTCGCGCTGCGCTGCGCTTCTTCTTCCGCGCCGAGCTGGAGCACCACAGCTACTCGCACCTGGAGCGCGACGCGCAGCAGGCCGCCGCCGCGGCCGCCGCCGCCGCCGACCTCGCCGGCAAGGTGCGCGCGCGCTCGCCTCCACGCATGCCCTACCTCCTCTCCTCTACTAGCATTACTTAAATTCTGTATAAAGGATAGCGGCAAGTGGTGTTCAAACAACCTGATACCTGGAAATGTTCCCTTCCTTGCAATATAAACTATTTTGCTTCAAAAAACGAGCTACAGATTTGATGTAATAGTCCGGTCGGCGAAATAACCAACCCCCCACTCCTCTCGCGTCCAGCAAAACGAGCGCTCGAAGAAACGCTCACCCAATCCCCAACAGCTGATGTTTCCCTGAATGTCCGCTTCCTTTGGAATGTCGAAAAGACCGACACGCGGTGGGAAGGACGAGTACCGAATGTTCGTCACTCGGTAAATAGCAAGCAGCTCAACCGCACTACTCGGGATTGGATGAGCGGTTACTCGCCACTCGCCGAATATCGAATGCGTGGAGCCGCTTTTAGGCGGCTCTACACTTCGGTCAGTGGCGAGCGACCCCTCACCGACGTCCGAGCAGTACGACCGACCAACTTTAGCTCAGAGCCGGCCTTGCCGCTCTCTCTGCGGCGACTCTACGTGGGAAGTTTGAGGGTTCGAGTTTGAGGGTTCGAGTTTGAGGGTTCGAGTTTGAGGGTTCGAGTTTGAGGGTTCGAGTTTGAGGGTTCGAGTTTGAGGGTTCGAGTTTGAGGGTTCGAGTTTGAGGGTTCGAGTTTGAGGGTTCGAGTTTGAGGGTTCGGGTTTGAGGGTTCGGGTTTGAGGTTCGAGTTTGAGGGTTCGAGTTTGAGGGTTCGAATTTGAGGGTTCGAGTTTGAGGGTTCGAGTTTTGAATCTGGCGGATTTTCGCCATCTGCATCGAATTCAGCCGTTGTCTCGAGAGCAATTCTAGCGGCCAGCTGCTTTGATCGCTAGCTTTCAGTGCTTTCTCTGAAGAAGATCAGGTGGAGCATTACCCTTAACAAACGGGCCATGAATCGCGCGCGATCTTCGTTCCTCTTCCTCGTCCTCTCTCTTCACACACACACACGACCATATACACACATATACATGCACACCCTCCATTACCATACATGTCGGGAGCTGACTTGAGTGGTTACCGGCGTATGGGAAACAACTGGAGAGGGAAATGCCTCCTCAACCTGCGTGTAGATCAGCGCTGAAACTCACCTTTAGGGAAGAATGAATCACCGCCACCTCCCGCGACAAAACATTCTCCACACTAACTAAAGTAATAACGGCCGCAGTTGACGGGCTATCTGCCCCCCCCCGGTTCTTTTCGGCTTTTTTCACATTGTCAAGAAAAATTCGAAAACGAATTGCCCAAAATACTCCGCAATTTTCAGTTATAAAATTGTTCGTTACTGACCCGCGCATACAGCTGACTAAGAAAGTAAGCCGCTCGGCCATCTGAGAGGACGGGGCTGGCGTTTCTCTTTCATGAACGTTCGTTGATGCTTCTAGAGGCTGCGCTATGTCGCTACATTCATTCACAAGGACGACCGTTTGCTTCATACTTGCACAGTGTTAGCCGCCCTGTAGATCGCATACAAGCATCTCTTGCCTATCGGGGCCCAGCGTAATACTGTGACAATGTGAGTGCCCAGTTCCCTAGTTATGTGCGAACCCGCATTCTATGTCGATAATTTTAACTTACAACCTTTCTTGCATGGAAGGGAGCCCTTTTAGAGAAATCCCGTGAAACGACCTCGCAGTAAGGAAACTAGATGTCTTCCGACCCCACAAAACGAATAGTTTCGATGAAGAATGTACCCGACTTTCCCTTGTTTTCATCTTTACATTGTTTCAGCCTTTGCTCTTATCTTCTACCATCGTTAACTCGTATTTGTCTCCGTTTATCTTCCCTCCTGTATTTTCGGCCAACTCCCGCCCCTGCTTCATCCCAATCTACTCCTATCCTTTTCGTTTTCTCTTTCATCTTCATGCAACTTCATCTCCCTCTCCCTCTCTACCTATCTCCGCCCTCCCGAGAGTTCCGTCTCCATTGCACTCCTTTCAGTGCCGTTGCTGCTTGTTCCTTCGGCGTTGCACCGGCTCGTCTCCCTCCATTGCCATCCCCCATCACGTGTCATAACCCCAATGTGCGGCAGCTGAGGCGCGGCCATAACCTGACCCCCTCCCCCTCCCTCCTTAATCCTCTCCCCCCGCGCAGGTTCGCACAAACCTCGCTGCACGTGCGACAAGTTTTATTACTAAATTTCATATGTAATTTAGTTACGATTAAATGCTCCAGTTATCTAATTCAAGAATAACTGCACTAATATGAGAATATCTCTTTTACATAAAGTTGCTAACAAATTATTCCCGTAATTTGAAATGCTAGTGAATGATATAAATTGTAATATCTAAGCAGTGATGAAAAATCGTAACCAGTCTTCCAAAATGGCCGCCCGTCTGGACTTACGCGAAATTCAATTCGAAAGAAAATTATTGTTCTTGGAGAAATGTTGCAAAATAACCTTCTTGTGTTGGAATATTAGTTCAGTTATGGCATACTGCTTTTCCTCCGCGAATAAAGGCTTCGTAGATGCCGCGCTGCTTACCGTTGCAGGCATTTGATTCTTCACGATGGCTGGCATTTCCGTAGTTTCCCGGGTAACTGTTTCATTGCTGCCCATGTTGGAATCAATCCATGCAATCACTTTCGTAAAGCACACACTTTCTAGCTTTCATCGATCTTTTATGTTGTTAACCCTTAACTGTTCTAATAGTGAAAGACAAGTTATTTTTTTGGTCATAAACAGAAATGAAATTAAATGAAGTAACCTCTTCTATTTTTTTTTCGAAGCGTGATACTGTATTTAAGTAATTAAGTTATCATACACGTAGAATTCTTTAATTAAGGTACATAGTATTTTTAATTCTCTTAGTAATCGTTTTCAGTGGCTCCGGAAATAAATATTCCCACGAATTAATTTACAGTTTTCATCGTCTACTCGAATTCGTTTTTGATTCAGTGGAGACGTGTTGGAAAGAATACCCTCTGGAATAGATATCTCTCTGGTATATCTTTTTATCAAATTAGTCTGTACGTAATGCAGTCGCTGACGTCGACTAACTTGGTATTTTAAGTATACTTACACATTTCCTTCTTGTTTCATAATCATTACGATTTTACATAGGGTGAGGTTGCAATTTAGTAGATAATGCATGTCAATTCCTTTTACGTTAGTGTTTAATTTCTTGTCACTATTTCATCGCAGATTCAGAGTTTGTTTATGATCTGGGCTGTCGGGTGACGCCGCGTCGAAGGCTGAGATGTCAAAGCAGGCAGTACAGCCCTGAAGATGACCGCGACATGTCGGTCGAAACGTCGGCACCTGAGCCTTCGACGCGGCGTCATCCGGACAGCGCAGATCATGACATTGGCCGCGGAAACCTACGATATCAGAGTTTATGTTGCTGTAATGCTTGACTGATGTATTCTTCGTAGGTGGCCTACTACCAGCAGCAGCAGCAACAGCAACAGCAGCAGCAACACTCGACGAACGGCGGCTACGAGTCCCTGGACGGGCTGTTCTTGAAGACGGAGGAGCCGCCGTCGCCGCCGCCGAGCGGCGGCCAGGGGAAGGCGCGGGGCGGCGCGGGCGGCGCGGGCGGCAAGGCGCGCGGGCGGGCGCTGAGCTGCGCCGAGTGCGGGAAGCTGTGCGCCCACCCGCGGGCGCTGGCCGCCCACCAGCAGCGCCACCACGCCCCCGCACCCGCCCCCACGCCTGCGCCGCGCGTCAAGGAGGAGCCCGCGTCCTCGGACGAGGCGGGCGACGCGGAGGGCGGCGAAGCCGACCAGCCGCCCCCGCCCCGGCCCCGCCCCCGCGCCGCCCACGGACTCGTCGGCCTCGGGCGCCTCCTCGGCCGCCTCCTCGCCGCCCCCGTAGGGGCCGCGCACCTTCATTTGTTTTGGAAAACGTTATTATATTATTATAATTATTATTATTATATATTGATTTGTTCTTGCCGAGTTGTTGCAGTTTATTGTTTTTGTTTGTACAGTTATAAATGTAATATTATCTTTTACTTATATCGTTATGTATCACTATTGTGGGAACATTTTTGGGATATGATAAAAAAAAAAAAAGATTTTCTATAAGCGTTACCCTCAAGGCTGACGGGACCTCCAAGTTAGTGCTGTTAAGCAAGGCGATAATTTGTTTCTTTGAATTGTACACAATGCAATAAAACTTGAAAGAATTGTCCAAGGAAGTGTTTGTTTAGTATGTGACGCAGTGAGGAGGGGGGGTGCGGGGCAGCGCGCAAAGCCAGGCTACGCCGCCTGTCGATGTCCCCACCTAAGCCCGAGTCTTACCGGCGGCAATAAATACGGGCTTAGCTTAGCTCAGATTAGCCGTGCGGGCGCGCAACGAGTCTTCAGGGGCTCATCGGCAGCGGCCACCCGCCGCCCCGCCCCCGCCCCCGCCCCTTCCCTCGCCCTCGCCCCCACACGGCCCGACAGGTTAAAGAAGATGACGAGGTCTAAGGCAGGCGTGGTGGTGATGTGCCTGGCGAAACGTAGTTTCCCAGACAGCTCCTGCATTGCGGATGCCTTTGGAAAGGTATCCCTCCCAGATGGGATGTGCAACGAAGAAGGACGTGGTCAGCCGATAAAAATAGATTATTTGGATGATGGCAAGAACGAGCATTTAGTTCCAACTCTTCTACAACGTTATCTAGTTCACTTAACGGACAAGTAATTTTACAATTGCTTTTGCCTTACCTCTGAAAATGTACCCTAGTCCGGACATGAGTTGTTTTGTATGAAGGGAGGGGGTAACATGACACAAGGGCTTCAACGTTACCGGCTCTCTTATTAGCCGCTAGGAACCAACAAAACAATAGTATGAAATATTTATCCCTATTTGCATCGTTCTTGTTCGAAAGACTACAAGCTTTGTTTAGCATCTAAATGGTGGAGAGTTTAATTTTGCCTGGAATTTAGTCAGGGTTCTTTTGGCGCAAGTAAACATGACACCCTGAGGATTTTTCGCTATTTGAAATCTCATCGCCCCCAGTTAGTTTGAGCTATTGATTTCCGCTTTTTGAAGTCAGGGTGCTAATTCCCTTACCATTGGAGTTCGCTATTGGAATTGAATTGAACATTAAACATCTCCTCTCAGCTTCTTTGCGAAAGGATTTGACATGCTTCCGGAACGCTCTGTGGCTCTTCGAAGTTCTTTTAAAAAAACTAAACTTGAATTTGGTAAGATGATCACATTTAAGAGAATTGTCTATGAGTTGTATACATGATTTTTACTACGGTTGCGCACATGTTCAACTATCTTACAGAAGAACTTCATAATAATGTACTTCAGTGAAAGAAATCTACAGTGGATTTGGCCACCCGCGCGTTTGCAAAAAAATAGGAGGAAATTTTTAAATCCAGGTTGCCATCTTACACGTTTAAGTTCCTTGGCCGATTTGAGCAGGCACTACATAGGCGTTAGTCGCCTCTACCAAGACCGCCAGCGAAGGTTTGCTACTAAAATTGGGTGCAAGAACATTTAGTAACTCTCAGATTCTTTTGGGACGAACTTGACATGCTTGTATAACACGTGAATTATTTGCTATAGCTCCCCGTAGTTCTTTTACAAATAAGTAGACGTTGACACTTGGTAAGAATTATCATACTCCAAGAGTACTACCTATGTGTTTTGAACACGATTTTACTGTGGTTGCGCATATTTGAAACTACTGTACAGAAGAAATGAGTGACAATGCACTTCAGTGAAAAAAATGGCCATCTGGGAGTTTGTAATCCAGTGCGGGGAAATTTTAAAATCTCCACCGACCCCGCACGCCTGATTGCGATCTTGGTCGGTTTGAGCACGCCCTGCACGGACTTCCGTCGCCTCTTCCGTCCCTACCAGCAAAGGTTTATTGTTGAAATTCAATACCAGAACACTTAATATCTCTCAGATGATTTGGGAATGGGCTTGTCATTCTTCTGGAACGCGTGAATTATTTTCAACTACCACATAGAAGAAGTTCTATGAAGGCTCTCGTTCGGGTGACACCGCGTGGAAAGCATTGATGCGGACGATTCGACATGATCGTGGTCTTCTTCAGGACTGGAATGCCGTGAAGAGCACGATACGATAATCGGAACGTCGGCATCACTCGGTCACTCTGACCGCGGGAGCCTTCGATTGCAATGAAGTTCAGTGAAAGAAATTTGGCCAACTGCGCGTTTGCAATCCATTGCGAGGAAATCTTAAAATCCCCTCCGCCCCTCACAACCTCGATTACTTGCCCTTGGTCGGTTTGAGCACGCACTGCAAGGGCGTTCGTGGCCGCTGCCGAAAAACGCGCCGCTCAATTTGTCGGCCGCCGAGCGCGCGCGCGCAAACGAGGACCCCAGGGCCACGCCGCCGCGACGCGCCGCGACGCTAGCGCGCGTGAACCGCAGCGGCGCGAACGCCCTTCGCCTCTCCTCTCGACTTTTTGCGATAATTTATTGTCGTTTGTTTCCGGAGTGTTTTATACATTTTTTATATGCAGAGGAGCAAAAGGAATGGCTGTCAGGCGGCAGGATTGGGTTTTCGCGGGCGCCGAGGATATAAGGGCGCGAGATAGAGCGGTCCTCCCCGTGGAGCTCTCCCCCCGCCTCCCTCCCTCCGTCCTTCGACTCGCCCTCCGCCAGATTTATCTGCCCCCTCCCACGCGGGTGTCTGCGAAAACCTCCTTCGGAGTCTTCGGGGTGGCCGGTAGCGTAACCTGGTGCTGATCTCAGAAGTCACACGTGGGATGTTCGTAAGTGCATTTAAATTATTCTGCAAAAAATACAGTCATGTTCATTTCCTAGAGAGAAATTATAAGATATTTAATAGAAATGGCTAATGTGAAAAGCAAAGACGACAGAATAGTAGAGCAAAGTAAGTTAACAACTTTTAGTTAAAATCAAGTTTTAATGAAATTGTTTTCATGGAACGCGTAATAAGCTGTAATTCTTTCATGATAATTATTAACTAATTACACAATGTATAGCTACTTTTTAATTCAGTGATTTTTTTCTATAATTAAGAGGTTGACGGACTTTTTTCGGAAGTTCGATTTGCGACGTCATAAAATTACATTTGAAAAGCCCTCCACATGGCTAATCGATATGCGTTGAGATCACTTTACTCCATGGATTTAATTATGTTGGCTGCACTGCTTTTACAATATGGCGGCTTCCTTACACCTTGTTAATGGAACGTGGACGTGTTAGGACTTGTTCGTGAGAAACGTGATTCATGTAAATAGTGGGATTTATATTTGTTGACAATGGGCAAAACCAGACATTACAGACGCAAACACAAAGATACGGGCCCGACTGGTCTCCCGAGTGTGAAGGATATCGAAAAAGAAGAGCAAATTGAGGGAAACGATTCGGCAAGTGCATCCGATGTTGCACTTCAAAACATTGTAGATCAAGTAAGTACATATTATTTGTCTTATTTTTCAATTTTCTTAAATTATATTTCACATTTCTAATATTTTGCATCAGATAGATGATTGAAACCGTCATGAACTTCTGATATTCCAGCAATTCTAACCTCGAAACAGGTCAAAACATTTTGCTAAAGTTGTTGTGTTTTGAAGTTGCAGGGACCAGTTGAAGATAAAGTTTTTGCCCTTCACTCATTGGCAAGCATATTTTACACTGCAGGAAGTGTACAAGATGTTGTTCGACAGAAAGTGGCTCGAATTGCTGGGCCTTTATTGTTGGATCCAAGCTCGGCTGTGAGAAATGCTGCTGCAGGTGCTCTTCGGTAAGATAAAGATTAAGATTTATGTGGTTACTGTGTACGAAAAGATCTTTGATAGTTTGTAAACTTTGGTGTGTAGCATTTAAACGAAAGTGGTCAGTGTTCATTAAATTTTTTCTTTTGTTAATGGTTCAATCTGTTCAGTACAAATGTTCCTATTTATTAGGTTATTATTTATGGAACCAGAATGTGTAAATAAATGTTGATATAACGTTAAAATACAATGCTAATGTATTTTTCTATATGTCATGTTTACCAACAACATTATTTACAATAAGATCATTTGGGAGGCGTTCTTCATGAAAATATACATTCATGTTCTCTTTGGATCAGTATGATTAATCTTGAACCCATTTTTCCTTGGAAATTACTTCAGTTTCAGGTTTCATTTGTAAATTATAAATATTTTGAGGAGAATAAACAAGAGATGGTTTGGGTTTTCAATGGAGAATATCGTTGAGTTGTAAATTGGTTAATATTTTATATTCTTAATCACTATTCATTGCACTTGAAAGTGAGTAAAATTGTTAAAGCTTGAAATTCATTTTATTTTTCAGTATATGCTCCTATAATAGTGAATCAATCAATCAGTTTTAATTGAATATGGCAAAAGAAATAACTGATGATAATGTATGTAAACTCATTTAATATATCCTAGCCTACTGCCATTAATATGTTAATAGTGTGTGTTGGAGACTTGTATTCTTGATTTGTTGTATTTGTTATCTCTGTAAGTTCTCCTCTGTTATGAAATACTTTGCCTGAACCATTGCTTTATTGTATTTCTGTGGTACTAAGTCTTTACTCAGTTTGTCAAAAAACATCTATTTTCCATTTGTAACATGTAAATACAGATAAATAATATAATTGAAAAACCTAATATGAATCTCCTGCAAAAATGTAGTTAGTTAATAAAACAATATTCCAATGTGTTCTTTACATCACAATTGGTTGTTACATCATTAAGTTGGTTACATCACACTATGTTAGACATTGAGCTTTGGCTTCATTGTACAACAACACAGCAATTGTAATTTCCGGTATGTCTGTCATATGAAAAAGCAATTGGAGCAATAAGTCTTTTAAAAAGATCATAGGAGAAAGATGATGTACAATTCTTCTAAATGTCGTGTCAAGTATATCAGTGAATCTGAGGAAGGGAAGTTCAAGTTATTTAAATGTTTATGTTATTGAATGAAATTTTGTATTATCATGCCTGACCAGAAGAGGGTGTTCGTTTTGAAATACTTTAATGGACTTACCACATTATTGTTAATTAAATCTTAATTTGGGTGTAACTGGTAAGCACTTCCTAATGAAGTGTTTTGACATACTGGCTCTGGTGTAATACAACAGAGCTGATAAGACTGATTTGTATGCATTTGCAGTAAAGTGGAGTAGGGAGAGGGAGATCATATGAGAAAATTTCTAGTATTTTTAGAATTTCACTGTGCAAATGTGATTAGTATTTTGTTAATAGAAGTACTTCATTGTGACCTCATGGATATTGGTGAGGTTTATAGAGATTAATATTTGGTCAGAAAACCATTTGCTTATTATGTGTAAAGTAATTAGAAGAAAGTGCTAGTTCTTGATTATTTGTACAGTATAATGTGTTCTGTTTTCAATTAAAACAAAAAAATTTTGTTTAAATTATTCCAATCTTATTTCTTCGAGATTACATTTTATAAGATTTTAAAGCAATAAATTTGGCTATTTAGTCACAGTGAAGACTGTTCGCTTATTTTTATTGTTGATGTGTAAGAATTACTTCAGTTAATAGCATTGTAATAATTCTGTGTGTTAAAGGAATCTCACCTCTTCTGGAAATCCTGAAATATGTGACTTGCTTATTGAACAAGATATCATGACACCTGTGTCAGCGTTCTTTCTGAAGGTAAGGAGATTTGTAATATTTAGCATTTGGCTTCATCTTTTTAGAGTTTTTCTGGTAACTTCTGAATTATTATCACAATGTTATGGTGATAGCATGGTCTTTTGTGACCATCTTGCAATTGGAAGAAGATGGCTATAAATCTCTTATTTGCGTTTAAATGTATCAAAAATTAATTTTTATTATAACAATATATTTAAAAGTTAGGACCTTTAGGAATTTTGATATTGATTATATTTTAGATATAAAAGGAGATGCTTGCTGCAAATAAGTTCCTTGCCTAGTTTTCAGTGATTCTTGTTACTGATGTTATTTTTCCACCCATTAAAAAAAATTGTGTGTGCATAGTTTATTTGTAAGTGAGGCATTTGTTTTTAACCTAGTTCTCCATGTAGTGTTATTGATAATCTGTCCAAAATGATTCTTAGAGGTTACTTTTGATTAGAGTTTTTACCTTTTTAATTGCAAATGCAATGATCTTTCACCTAATAAATTGTATTTATCAAAAACCTGTGGAAGACAACATGTTTTGTTGTTTGTATCTTTTGATATTGAGTGTCTTTAAGTGCCAGAACTAGACAACTTTGTCAAGTGCAAAACAAAAATTTAGAACTCCTCCATTGCCCTAAATAAAATGCGGGTAGATGGTACTAAAACCATTTTATTCAATAATGCACAATTTGACATCAACTTAAAAAATCATGATGCCAGTTTTTTAAAATTCTAATTTTTTGACCTTATCCTCTTGTGTGTCTTTTCAGGGATCTTAGCAATCACTTAAGAGTGCCCATTCCTAGCACCAGTACTGAATGATTCCTAGGTCCTTTAGTATTTCAGTATCTGCAGAAATAAATAATGTAGTTGGATAATAAATCTCATTTTGCAGTTAAATGGAATGCCCAGTAGAACTTTTCATAAATTCTTGTAACAGTTGGTATTGCCCATCTCATCATCATTATCTTCATCATGAACTGCAAGCATTTAGTTATGATCCTGTTTCTGTTTGTGCTGTTGTTCTGTACACCTAGTAGATTAATCTTCTAGGAGTTCCTGATTTTTCCAGCTTTTTGAAGGTCTTCCAATGTGTGTGTTTCCAATTGGTTTATATTTCCAGATGAGTTTTGATATTCTGTTACTCTCCATCCTGCAAAAGAGTTCTTTCTATCTTTTTTGTGATGGTACTGCCTATCTGCCTTCTTAAAAATACATCATAATGTACCACAATAAATAATAAATATTTTATTTTTTATATTTATCTAGAAGGAAGGGAAACAAAAAATGAAGCATTGTGCTGTATTTGAATTACTTGGTAAAAGTGTATAAGATAAATTAATCACTGTGAGTAAATTTATATGAAGGAATTGCCTACCCATTGCAATATGAAATTATAATCTGAAAGAGCTTATTGACGATATTAAGAAATGAACCAAGCAAGAATTGTGTTCTTCGCAGTATTTTCTCATTTCAACCAGTAACTAAGTATATAAACAGATGCAATAAATGCTCATATTGTTAGAATCAAGAGTGAATTATTTTTGTTCTTTCAACAAAAAGGAATACAATGTAAAGTGGAATTCTTACAAGTTTTTCACAAACTCATTTTAGGAGAAATTTTGTTGTAGAGTGATCATTATCCCTTTTACCCACGTACGTAGCAGTTAACATGTAATGCGAAATTTTAACAAGTGGTAGGAGAAGTGTACTCCAACGCCTTAATTTTGTATTCCAAAGATTTTGTGAGGTACGATTATTGAGATGTCATCTGTTGTAAAAATTATTTCTATTAATACCGTCGTCATCTTTATAATCCAATCTATTTTGGATGTCGGTCGTTTCTGACGGCGTATGCCGGTTATAAGGGAAGGGAAGATCGCGCGTGGTCCTTGGCCCGTTGTGCAGACAGTTGCTGAGGCATTGCGATGTGGAAACCACCGATCGGAGCTGTCGAACTGCGGATTCCGTCTCGGCAGGGGCCGCACGTGTCGTGATGATAAAGCGCGACCGGCTGCCGAGCCGCCTGGGAGGGAACCCGCCCACGTCGCCATGGGCACTTTCCCAGTTGCCCATGTTGGCAGCCGTTATTTGATATAGAGATTACGAGTTGCTCGACCTTACATTTTAACTTGACACATTACAAATTTTGTTTTTAATAATTTGGCGTAATTGTAATGAAACCGCAGGGCGTTAATGGTTTCGATTCTAGTGTGCTTTTACATGTGCACTTTAACATTCTCAATCACTTTTTTGTGTACGTAGAATAGAGAAAGTTCTCTTTTGCTGTTGAAAATCTTTGCCGAGATTTTGTCGTAAATATACGAATCGTTTTTGGGGTCCCTTGTACCGAAATCGTGGATGTTTCTTTTTTTTTCTCTTCGACTGTGTCTGTCCTTCGACTGTGAACAGCACTAGCTCCTAAATCGAACACAGGATGATCATGATCATTATTAGGAGTGGATTTCTATGATTTTGCTTTTCCTAGCTAAGTGAAATTTCTTTACATTTACACTACATTAGAATTGGATGCTATGTAGATTGATATGTTAGTGCATGTTTGGAAAATTTTTCCTGTGGATGCATATTCGTATACTCATAAGCACATATTTCGTAAAAAATTGAGACTTCGCTCTAAAACTTCTCATCTTTTCATAGAATCTTATTGGTGAGAGTATATTAATTCGCAAAAGCGTGTCACTGATTTACCTTTGTTTTTCTTCTTTTCTATAGATGATAAAATACTTGTGCAAACGTAGGTTCTTGATATACTTTTTAAATCATGCAGAAGAAATGCAATAAGACATACCAGGTGAAATTTACTTCAATTACAGTCGACTCTGGTTATGGTGAACCCTCGTTACAGTGAACTTACGTCACTGGTCCCGTCTTCACTTACTTCACAAATAAGCATAAGAAAATTCGGTTAGAGTGAATTCGGTTATAGGAAATAGAACGACCTGGACATTAATTTCGTCCTGGAAAAGATTATGTCGTCTCCGTGCCACAAATTCCAACATTAGGCAGTTTGAAAAAATATCGGCCCAAGGTCCGAATCGAAGAAGTCTCCCCTGAGGTTAGCGGACCTGGAATGGGACGTTACTGACGACCTCATGCCACTGAGTTTCACTGCGGAAACAAACGGCCGTTTCCTGCGCGAGCTACAACTGGCGGAGGCGACACGCAATTGCTTGCTTCGGTTTCTAGCTTGATGTTGCTTGATATTTCGTGGGACAAAGTGCGTTGTGTTTTACGTAGGCGACAGGAAGCGCACTGCCACTGCCCCACTGCTTGACGAAACCCCCCGCGCCGCGAGGATAGCGATCAGTTTCATTAGCCGCTTGCGCCATCCCGCTACCGAAAAGATCTCCCGTGTTATTAGGCGGGCCTTCGAAGAGTGGGACTTCCAACAGTGCAAGAGGCATTGAAGCGTTTCAAGACTGCATTACGACACTTAAAGACTGTGGACGGTGCAGAATCAATTATAGAGAGAGCACGAACTCTGGAGAAGGACCTAAATAAATTAAAAATGAAAAATGTAGGAAGCAAACAATTTAAAATAATTAATATTTTAAGGACAAATAAATACATTGAAATTTTCTGTTCGTGTTAATATATTTTGCTTTATTTCTTTATTAATAAAATCAGTCATTGTGGAGAAGTTTTATTTAATTTTTACATCATCGGATATAGTGAACCGAAAATTTTATTTTATTTTTACATCATCGGATATATATATATATATATATATATATATATATATATATATATATAAAACCGGAGTTGACTGTATTTCTCGTGCGAAGTATATCCGTTTGCACAAATGTATATCGTTTCTTTCCAAGCATGCTTCTGAATTTTATCAAGAAAGGGTTTTACTAGAAATGAAATATTGTTAATTATAATTGCATATTTAAAGATTTTGAGGTCATAAATGCATATTTTCATATGATCATCAAAATTTGTATTCCCCGATCGGTCTCGTTGACGTCGCGGCCCTGCGAATTTGAAACGAATCTTTGGCTTTGTCGCACAAAATTTCCGAATGGATTCTGATATTACCGTACCATTACATATAATATAAAAACATACGTGCTTTTAATGTAGCTTCACTATTCTTGCTTTTTGATAGTATCTGTGGCATTATTGAAATTAGTGTTACTCAGTGCTTCAATTACGGTCTTTGGGGTGTTGGGCATGTATGTAGTAAGTGTCAAGCCGACCTATGTTTTCTTACAATGAATTTTTCATTTATGCCAAATGTAAAATTTATTTATGTTTGTTGACTTATATTTATTTTTAACGTATTCAACTGAAAGTATTTCCTTACTATAAAATGTTAATACAAATTCTATTTGTGAATATGTGCAATATGCCTCCCCGTGTACACCACTCAAGTGCAATGGAATTATGTTATATTTCCCAGCTTAGAATTCTTTTCCTGGGGCTTTTTCCAGCTTTAAGGGGATGCCAGTTTCGGCTATCCCCGCCGGTTTCCCATTATGACCTGTCCCTCATGGGGGCACACATTAACTATATTACACTAGACATACAAGCCGGTTCCCTGATCAGTTGTAAGCAGATTCACAAGGCCTTCCGTGACAACACTTGTGGAAGATAAGGGACAAACAACCATGCCCACGCCGGGACTCGAGCCCGCGACCCTTTGGACCGAGGCGCTGAGTCCGCACACGCTCTAGACACCTCGGCCATTCTGGTCGGCTATTTCCCAGCTTAGATTGTTATGTAAATATTTGTTTGGAAGTGGTATGTCATTGGCGTTTTCTTGTAATGGCACTTTCCAACAATCCGTATCATTGAGAGACGTCGTAGGCTTCCGCGGCCAGAGTCATGTAAATGATCTTGGCTGTCCAGGTGACGCCGCGTCGAAGGCTGTGTTGCCTGGCAACACAGCGTCACCTGGACAACCAAGATCATTTACAATCCGTATCATTCCTTAAACCCCTGTGGCCACTTTTCAGAGTGGTTTCTTGAGACTTTTCTGACTTTGTACGATTTCATTAAAGCGTGTGCAAAAACGCATCGGTACTCGTTGCAGGTAAACAAAATTTACTATAATTCAGAATGCGGAGAACTAGAGCTGGAAAATTAAAATGTTTATTTCATTATTCAAGTGCAGGGTTGTCCATCTGGCTGCCAATTATTGTGGCCCGCGAGAGGTTATTAGTCAAAAGTGGAATTCCCTTGCATCCTCGTCGGCCGAGACATTTCACGCCTAGCGCACGCCCCTTGATGTAAAACTAAGTGAACCTTAGATCTCAGGACCTTTTCTACTAAATGCAGGTATTCAAAATCATCCCAAGGTGTTTCGCTGCGTTGTACATGATACGACCTAATGCCATGGTTCCATCTCCACCCCTTTTCAGAGCAGCAGGCAAACTGCTGAGATCAAGACCAAGGGGAAGTCAGGTGTCGATGGTCCGAGTTCTGTAAATATGGCCCGCAACCATATTAAAGGTTTTAGTTGTGGGCCTTGAGGCGTTGCATGTTGGACACCCCTGTTCGAGTGAGTAATGTGTTAAATGTCGTAGTTGAACTCTTGTGAACATACCGCATTCACTGAAGCATTGTTTTAACAGAGAAAAGAGCTTCTTAATGGAACACTACATTCAATGGCCAGGTTCGAAATGTGTACTATTTCAGTATCCGCTTTTTGTGAATAGGTAAACATTCTAATGTTCCTAAACAGTTAATAAAGAAAAATCAGACCCCTGAAATCGCGCAGAATATCACATCAGTTCTTTTTTTCTAGATTTCGAGTTCCACATCTCCCGCGCCACGGAGTACGGACCATGCACAAGAGCTAAACCTCTAAAATTGTAATAGAAGGTCAAAAAACGTCTTTTTTGGTCGAAGAAAGAGTTCTGGTCTCTACAGGGTTTTTAAAAAAAACTAAGTCTCCACCGTTCCGGGGTAGGAATATGGTGTTAACGTGTTGTAGGCTGTACGTGCGCCTGATGATATTAAATATTCTTTCATTAAGGAAGTAACTATTTTAAATAAGTCAATTTGTTACACGTTATCTGTACTGACATTTCCAACGAATGCATTTACGCTATTTCATTTTGTTCTTGCCGTATAAAGGGGTAAAAACATTCGAAATCCATAGTATACAGCAATAATACAGAAATATGTACGTGTCCGAATGTAGAAATTTTCATATGAAGATATAAACGGAATTCTTGTATTGTACGATGCTTAATCCATTGAAGATAATTTCAAATATACCTGGTCGGGAAAATGTAAAAAATTAAAATCTTTGCTAATCATGCAATATTTGATTTCTTAGATGTAGATTGTTTTAATATAACATTAGCCTACACGAAATTGGGGAAACAGTATTGAATATGCACAAGCTTATCTTCAGATTTGAAAGATTCATAACCTTTGAAATATATTTGAACACTCTGTTCAAAGAAAAATATCCACAATATTAACTACTATTGGATTATTGTACCCCAGCAGCGAGACTGACGATGACGGCAAAGCCGTCGAAAGCCGGCTATCTTAATAAAGCTGATATGTTGACGAAGATGACTTCTTTTATTTCTTCTTATAAGAACGTCAACAACATCCAATCAGAATTCCCACAATCAGAATTCCCACAATTATTGTACCCCGCGAATTAGCTGCAGGGGGTTGGCTAAAGCAAAGTAGTCGCTCGAATGTGAGACCTCTTGTGCGTTGGCAAGAAGAATTTTTGCACAAAAATGCGTTGCAGATAATGCATTGCGCGGGCTCAAAGTTCTTTGATGTACATCGAGCCCCCAATTCGGAAGAGGAGGGAAGCGAACAGTCAACTGCGTTACTATGCAGTGAGTTGGTTAGGTAATACCATGTAGGACTGATAGTGGAAATCGAAACTATTGTCTTTCACTAACATTCGAAACTTCCCACTGGCAGTCTGCTTCCTCTTTAACACGTATCTGCTATTCCTCATCACTCTAAAGAACTTCATCCTTCCTAGCCACCTCGAGTTGGCTTTATGCAGCTGAAGAACGAAGAAGCCTTCAAAACTATATTTATTTCGGGCATTATCCGCCATTCGGGATCATGTGAATATATCTTGTCTAATTCTCAAATTACCGATGCTGAATACATATTTTTATGTAATGCCAGTGGTATGTACCGTCAGCTTTCAATGCCCTAAATGCTGCAAAATACTCATTAATGTCCGTCAGAACCTTCGTTTGGCATTTCTCGTGACGTGTTAATGTCATTGTATTTGCGTGGTCAACAGCATGATTAGCGAAAAAATATGGGGAAAAAGTGATTTCGCAAAATCGTTTTGTTGAAGTAGTGCTGTATTGAACTGTATCTTTCCTTGTCGAGGCTTTCTGAATGGAAGTGTATGCTTGCGTAAAATCTTCAGGAACTCCAAAAGAACTATAAGTTTTGATGCAAATAGAAAATTGAAAACGTTTTAGAAGAAAAGATTAAATAGTTGGGATCTCCTCGCATTGTTATTCACATTGTGTTACTGATGATTATCTCGCAGGTTGTAACCTGAAGGTTGGGGGTGGAGGGGGGAGCGAGTTGAGGCAGGCGAAGGAAAAGGCTCTACTCGTATGTTGGTTCCGCCTGACAAACAATGCCAGGGGTGAAGGGTTATTGGCAAGATGTGTGGTGTTTTGAAAAGCCATCGATGTCACCATTGCATGGCGATTTTCTGTTTTTCTAATACTTTAAAATAAATTGCTCTGTTACTACCGTTAAAGTATAATGTGCCTGGGGCTAGTTCCGAAGGGACGAACATATTTACGCGAGGTAATGCTAAATAGTACCTCGAAAATTCTGTTATTTCCATCGGTGGTTAATTTGAACACGCAATTCTATACATTTGGGATTCCGTTTTATTTATGTAGTTAAAATGAGGGTTTGAGCGATTCAATTAAATGTGCATCAGAATGTTTGCTGAAATATTTTTGTGGGACCAAAATATTAATGACTAAAGAGCTCTTCGCGACGCATTTAGAAATTTTTTTCATCTCCAGTCTTAATCTTACAATATATAGTCATCGAAGTTTACAAATTAAATGTAGATATTGAACGCAGAATCGCGGAATATATGCTACTGAAGTAAACGATAGCCGTGGTAGCCGGACGATTGGTTCGGGTAAATTGTAGGTACTACACTAAGAAAGTGCGAAGCTGGGGCACAGTAGTAATCAGAATTTAACTCAAAATGTTGTGGTTGTGTTTGTTGAGGTACTAACGCCGTACTTCTAGTTTCTAGTAAAAAAAGTAGTGAAGATAATTTAAATTATGCCTTCCCGTTTTGCTTCCAACGTCTAATTCGGTAGAAGTTTTGTAAGAGTTTTGGTAAGTCTCTGAGATATACATATAAACATTCGTCGGGGATTAATGTGGTTTGGAAATTAACTTTTCTCGTTGACGTTTTCACGGCGCGAGAGTCGAAATTGGTGAGCCGGCGTGGAGCCTCGTGCATCGACGGGATCGAGAGATGCGCGGAGTACTGTAACTCGGAGACACTACAGATCCGGTCCCCTAGTGATGGTTGCAGAGACAATAACTATAAAGTGGAGTTTCTTTCCCCGTGTTTCACGTCATGTACACGTGCTTTGCAGCAGGTATTTCAGCGTATTCATGTAATCTGGTCCATTCTTCTGAGATATTGGGAGATCTCAACACTCATGGGAGTAGTTATCTTTGAGATGTGCGTGTGTACTAAAATGTTTGAATTGTGTGACATGGTGATGCCGATTACACTGCAGTGAGTGTTTCGTGTTTCCATGAGGGTAGTGCGTGTTATAGCTGGGAGGTGGCGGTTTCCCTTCCCTCGCACCCTGCTAGGGCGTGAGATCCGTCGCCGACCTCGTCGGTTGGAGGAGAATTCCCCCCCCCCGCATGGTAGCTGGGCACCGTCTCAATCTAGATAAGCTCCAAGCTCTTGAGAGGGCCCACGAAGTGTGGTAGTGTAGTGCGTCTGTGTGCGTAAAGGGACAATGATGAAGGGAAGACCGCGCGCCGTCTGTGGAGCGGTTATTAGGGAACAGCTCGGATAGTCACCAGGGATAGGAGAAACCAGGGAAGAACATCGATGAGAGCGGCCCATACCTCAAGAATTCTCCTCCAGACTGCGTCTGAAGTCCACCTCGCAACGAACTAGTGTAAAAAATCCTGCCACCGACGGGAGTGGAACCCTAGAATCTCCGAGTCAAAGACACTGCAGCGGCAAAGGTTGTTGCTCCGAGCCATCTCTGAGGGTGGCTGTAATGGAAACGCGCATTGGGATTGTCTTGTCCACGCTTATTATTTTATTTTGTTCGCCCTCCCCCGCCCCCCAGCGACGTGATCTCATTCATCTGGGCGCCTTGTCAATTCCGATGGTAATGCCGGTCCCTCCGCCCTTGCGCGCGACGCGGGAGGGGCGACGCATGCGCCTTCTTCTTGGGCGCTCTCGGCACCTGCGCCCGCCCCGCCCACCCCGCCTGGAGGCGCGGGCGCGGACGCGGCAGCCGAAGGCGCAGATTAACGTGGCGGGCGGAGCGGAGCGGGGCGCAGACCCCGGGGGCTGCCGCCGGCCCCGGCCTCATTCCGGCATGCGCGTTTTTCTCGGCGGCGCTGTCATGCCGCGAGATTTGTGTGGGCCTGGGACGCCACGCCGCCGCCGCCGCCGCCGCTTCCTCCTCCGACGGAACTGCTTGCGACGCGCCGTATTAGCTCCGGAGAAGAATGCGCCTACCTTTGCATATGCAACTCGGCTGGCGGCCCTCTCGGCTGTAAGCTGCGGCCTCCTCTGAATCCCCAGCAGTCATTAATGGAAGTCTCTTGGGACCCCTTGAGATCTGCTCTGCTTAACTTTAATGTGTTGGGAGTTGCTAAGGTCCCACAGCTCTGGGATTAAACTCCCTTCTCTCTACCCGCCCTGCTGCCTCGCCGGCGGCGGGCGCCCCTCTTTCACCCCTTCTTCCCCGCCCCCGTCGCCCACCCGCCTACCGCTCCTCATCTGTAAAGTCGGGGATGGATGGAAGCGGGCCATTTTACGTGCGCGGTGGCGTCGGCTGCAGCGGCGCTGGCGACTGCCAGGCAGCGTCTGTCTGCGAGCGCACTGTGCTTGGCCTCGCCTCGCCTCGCCTCGCCATGTCGCTCCGCGTCGCTGTGTGTCGAGCGGCGCACCCGAACTCCGACCGCTGCGGCAGCCGCCCGCCGCCGCCACCGCCGCCACCGCCGCCGCCTCCGCCGCCGCCGCGCCACTCATCAGCAATATTGGATCCCAGGGGCTGTAGTTATTGCGCTCGGCTCTTTCCCATATCTATCAGTGTTAGCGCGCCCGCGCGCGCCGTCGCTCCAGAGCCACGGTAGTAATTTTGCAACCATCACATTAAAGTTAGGGGATGGGGAATTATTAGCAGCCTTTGGTGCCATCCCGTGTCCCCAGTTGTAATCTACCAACTCAAATTGTGATGGGCTTCATTAGTCCAGTCCGGAATGAGACTGACCGGTCCCCCGGGACGCGGCGACCGACAGAGGCGGCGGCCCGGCCGCCCGCCCCTCTCTCGCCCTCCGCCCGCCCGCTCGCCCCTCACGCCCCGCCCCCGCCGCGCCCCCGCCGCCGCCGCAGCAGCACAACAGACGGCGCGGCGCTGCGCGTGTGCGACGTGGGCAGCGCGGAGGCGGGGGCGGCGCGGGGCGGGCGGCGAGGGGCGGCATCGAGTACAGCCGCGCGCGCCTGCAAACTGAAGCCCCGGCGCCTCCCCGGCCGCCGCCTCCTTCTCTGACATTGTTTCTGTGTTCGGACATGCTTTCTTTTTTCTTTCTTCGGTTCTTTTGGCGGTTCTTTCGCGTGCTTGCAGTTGAGGAATTGGTTTTGGATCCTTCTTTTTTATTTTTGGTTATGTGATTAAATTTATATTAAAACGGTACTTTTTAATGTTGCTCCTTTCCTAACATTAACGTTCAAAGGTGTACATTTTTTTTCTTACCCGTAATTAAAATTATTTCTCTGAAGTTTATGATGACTTTTTAAGTCATTTTTATGTACTCTGTGAAAGTAGTGTCTTCCCATGATTCTTTCCTTGCGCAACTTTTTGATTGGCATTCTCTCCAATAAAATTCATAGCTGAAAAAAATAAGTTTGTAATGTTGCGTACGCTCTGCACCGTTGAGAAGAGTGATGCGAGCTCTCCTGCTACGGGTTGAGAAGAATGTTTCTCTTTTCTTTTCTTTTCTTTCTTTGTCGTGAGTACAAGGTGTGTGACAGACCCCGAAAAGAGAACATTTTCGTCAGTTTGCGCGTTAGTTAAGCGCTTGTCGGGTGCGAATGCGCAAATGTGGGGAGTGGCGGAGTGCGCGTGCACCTCCAAATGAGCCAATAACTCCCCCTGGGGGCGCCAGGCCGCGCGAGCGCGCGCGCGCACTCGCTTCGAGTGCGCCTGCGCCGCCTCCCTCCCTCCTTTCCGCTCGCCACCCCTCCTCACCCCTCCCCACGCCGCCCCGCCCCGCCGAGCCCCGCTCCACGCCGACGGGCCGAGTCCAGAAAAAGAGCGGCGCTTATGAACGTCAAGTGGCGATTTTTGAGGGCACTAAAAAAAAGTGCGTTTTGTGTCCCTGATGCCGATGTACTGGCCTTTTCTTGCTCCTAAACGTACGTAGTATAGTACTTTCTCCTATGTATTCTTTAACAAAACAGACTGTTTGGAGGTTTTTGATGGCGGATTAGTGTTTTTTTAAATCACAAAACGTGTTTCTGCGTAGTGTTGGCGTCTAAATCGTTCACAGAATATTAATCAAAACTGTTATTCCCCGATCGATCTGGCCGATGTCACTCTTCCAATTCGAGACGATCTTTTTTATTTTGGGAGTATTTTACTTAAAGCTCCTACAACTCCAAATGGCTCCAATTATCTTAAAAAATATATATTTTTTAAAAGTTTTATTTTATTTTATTATTTCTTTTTGCTTGAATAGGACAAAGTACTCTTTTAAAAATGTCGCAACTCCATTGTTCAGTGAAGCCCCTGCATTTTCACAAAATTCCAAAAGTTGGACGCATTGGACGCCCTCCTGCTACGTTAATCCAAATGGAGATTTTTTTCGTAATGAAATCTTGTTCATCATGGTGGATCGTTTAATAAAGACATGTACATTTTTTTCAAAGGAGTGGCGTGGTTACCTTTTTTTACAATATTTTGCGTTAGTACAACCGTAAAATGTACACTGGATGGTGTATGGGATAAGATCATACTAACTGGGCCTTTGCACCTATCGTCAAATCATTCCGGGCCAATATATTTTCGAATTCATTGGTATTATAGTATATGGTTTCACCGTTGGAAATCACTCGAGAAAGTATGTGCTGTTGTATTACTCAGTAAATAAGTTTTTAATTATTGCTTTTTTTAAAAAACTTTTGTTAGAACTGGGAAGCTGATTCCAGTCAGCCAGAGAACAGTGTAACATGAAGGCGTTATTTCCGTGCGGTGCAGTGCATATGCTGTTCGGAGTGTGGGTCGTTGGCAGATACATCTCTTGGGCGCAGCGGAGGACCGCAACGCCGCGTCGGCCCCGTGACAACTCTTTGATTTAATGTCATTTATTTTCGTCAGAAAACAGTAAAAAATGTATGTGACGTACGGGGTAACAGTGTAATCTCTGAACGTTTTCTTGAACTCCAGAATATCTAACCCGTACTTTTATAATACATAGTTGGTTGATGAATAAAAGCACCAACAAAACGTAGTTAGCAGCATTGGAAAAGTAGACATTTTCGCTTCCGAAAAGGAGAGTACTTATTTTCATTGGTAAACGACCTCCGGACTTGATTTTATAATGTTGCTTACAAAATAACAACGAACAAATTCCGACTCCCCTCCGTAGACAAATAGCGAAAGCAGAGGTCAACTAAATGAAGTTACGCATTTGAAGTTTTACATTTATGTCCTGAAGCAAAACAAGGAGCCATCTCAGTATTTGCTCAAAGAATGAAAGGAAACTGGACGAAAAAATGATCGAAAAGGGGGATGGTTGCTCAAGCGTAACTCAGTAGCCGAAATGTTAGGCTCAAACATCAAAATATTTCTTGAAACAAACTGTGTGTATGTGGGTGAAAAGTGTATTTTCTCTTGAATGTGGTGTGCGCGGAAGTTTACAAGTTGCATCCTGACGTCAGTGCATAAGAAAAGTTACCCATCTAAAAAAATGTTTTGCGGGAGAACGGTTTTATCTTGAGCGGAGCTGTTTATTTCCCGGTAGAAACAGTAGTTTTTTCTGTATTCCCGTCTAATTGTATGCAATTTTTAAAAGTTATAATAAAATCTGTTTTCTAAACACGTTTTTCAATGAACTATAAAATTATATTTTTCATGTTCACCGGCAACGTTTGGAGAAGAGAAAACTTATTTCTGTGATCTAAACACTTGATTCATACCCATGCGTAACTTAATAATTTCGAAAACTAATGGGGAGGGGGTTGTGGCGCTATGGCTAGGCCTTCCGCCGCGGAACCCCGGGTTCGATCCCCAGCCAATCGATGTGAACAAAGCGAGTTCTCGGCAGCTTCTCACAGGCTTCTCCCGTTTTCCCAGCCTCTCATTCCAACACTTCTTAATCATTTACATCATCGCTATCTACTCATTGAATCATCTCGCAAGGACCCCACGTACCCCAGAAGGTGAAGAGCCCCCATATTCCAAATAAATAACTCTGTTTTAAGAACTTTATCGTGTTAGAATTCTCGGAGAGAAAATTCCAAGGGAAGCGATTTGATTTGTAAAGAGTATTAACGATAGTAATTCTTACTTGTATTCACACTTCTTCATTTAACAGTACTTGTGGCCGAAAACGTAATGACTTTTTCCTATTCCTTCTATGGACTTTAGGTTCCATGTTGGGAAGATCATTGTAGTGACTTAAAAACTACGGAAGACAGGAATTCTTAAGTATTGTACCTAAAGGATTTTAGTGAAATTGCTTTAACGCGCCTACCACGTTCCGTCACAAACACATCTATTTTTGAACCTTTTTTTCTGTTATTGTTTGACCGAGTTTTTTAAGAGACGCGTGTGGACAGAAGCCTTGATTTCGGGATGTTCCCTTTGTGTTGACGTGAAAGATAGTTGTAGCCTCCGGAACGAAAGGACGGGGAGGGGGAGGTTCTCCTTAAACACTTTTTATAACAATCAAGAATTTGATGGTATCACTGAAAATTGCAAGAACTGTGCCCCTAAAGATTTTCCAAAAGATATCGCACAATCACATGGCTCTAAGATAGGATGTTCTGTTTGTATTGTATTTTTAGACTGTCATTTTCGATCATATGTGTATGAAGTAAATTGAAGTAGCTGGTCGGGGGCTATTGAAGGAAGCAAAGGCATTAGCCGAGCAAAGCGTTTCCCCGTGGCGGGCGGTGTCTCGCAGCCCTCCGCCCACGCGCAGGGCGTGCGGGGCGCTGGCTGGCATCGATGAGTGATGTGGGCGGGGGCGGGTCCCCTTTTTGCGCGACGGCCCAGCGGCCGCCTTTGTGGCCGCCGCGCGGCGCGGCCCGTGCGCCGCGTAATCGCGCGGGTCCATCTGGCGGCTCGGCTCCTCTGTGCCACCCCGCCTCCTGGAATGTCGCCCCCCTCCCCTCCCCTCCCCGCCCACGCGTCTTCCATGCCTCCTCAGCGGCCTTGCCTACTACTACTGTGCTTCGGTCGCGTCTTTGCCCACGTCTAGCCTGGGATTTCTTCCGAAGAAGGTAGTGCTTCCGGTAGAATGTTGGCGCATGTCGTCCTCTGCAGCGCGTTCCGGCGAGCCTTCAAGTTACCCACGTCTTCGCCGCTCTTTTGCAGCCTCGCTCCAAATGATTCGTTGAAGCTAACTTTTCCGCGTGCTCCAGAAGCAAGTTCCCAACGCACACAAGTGCTTCTCCCCTGCCTCTGATCAACGCTGTCAATATTCATCTTTGCAAGACCTCACTATTTATGTCAGCAGAGAAACCATTTTACTTTCTCGCTACGGAGTGGAGAGAAAGTTATGTAGTGCTGCACGAAGAAAAGGCGAATTTTCGGCAGAAAACCTTTTATTACAGGGCCCTGGAAACGAAAATGTGGATAAATCCAGTTGCTAAATTTAGAAAAAAATCCTCAAACACGTGGTGTAGCCAAAATCTATGTCTTGTGGGTTTTTGACGCCGAAAATGGAATGACGGTCTGTCTATGAACAACGCTTGCGGCTAAAACGCTCAGCCTATTTTCTCCAAAATTGATATTTCGCAATCGATCTGATGATGTCGCTGCCCCTTGAATTTTAAACAGAGATGTTAATTTTTTGGGGATGCTTTACACGAAGACCCTAGGACATTTTCCAAATTTTCAAACAAATGGCTCCATTGTTTTTGAGAAATTTTTTTATGGTGGATAGAGTGAAGGATGTTTAAGAGAATCGTGGAGGTCTCATATTCGTTGAAAACTCTCATTTCCGTAAATTGCAATAGCTCACAATTCTTCTTCCTACAACGAAAATATTAAAGATAGGATTTTCCCCCTCAATAAAATCTGTTTCTTACAGATACTTTTCGAAATAAGATCATGTACAATTTTTAGAAAATGTGAATAGTCGCGTAATTCTCAGTGAAAATACGGACGATAAAGTTCGTGCTGTTTTAGCACCACTAGTTTCTGTGCCTGTTGTTGCCATTGTTGATTCTGAGAGGATCTGCTCTTAACATATTTTTTGGAAAATTATGTCGTGTGTGTTTGAAATTATAGTCAATAATTACTCGCAATGAATGGCGATTTCTTTATCCCGGAAAGATTTACTTGGTTTGAGGTACCCCGTGAGGGATTTTATAATTTTTTTAATGTCGCAGAAATACCTCTTTTAATTCCGATTTCAATTTGATATCACATTAGTTCGATTATTGTCGTGATCTTTGCCTCGTTTTGCGTTACGTCGAGTACGTCAACACCTGGAGGCGATCCGCCACCTCCCGTGATGCGTGCCTTGTCTGTCTAACTTCTCAGTGCTTGTTTTCGCCCTGGCAGCCTTGTCACTCCCCTTGCGCGTGAAGCATCGAGTGAGTCAAGCCAAGAGAGGGCACCTCCGCCATCCTCCTCCGACTGCAAGATGCACTGGGCGTGGGGGAGGAGATATTTTTCCGTACGAAGGTAAATCCATTATACAATGACTAGCTACTGTCTTTTGTGTAGAAATGTTTCAATTTGCCTCATTTGACCTGAAGAATAAAACAATTATCCATTTCAACTCAAACTCACCATCACCAAAGGAAGTGCCTCTTTGTTACAAGTTTTGCATTTCCGAATCTAGTGTTTGTACCCTTTATGAAATAGGACTATTGGTGTCAGAAAGGTGGCCAAGGAGAGGTGACCCTCCGTGTACATACTTGTAAGTGATCGGTAGAATATTTCCATTCTACTTTAAAAAAAATTTTCAATGTCACGTCCATTTATTACTTTCCCGTTATGTGCGAGTACTTGCGAGAGAAAATGTAAAGGTCCCTTTTACCCAGTTTTCGTGCAGATTGGACATAAAGAAAGCATGCAGCCAAGACTGCACGATTTCTACATGAAAACTTTCGAGGATCGATTTTTTCATTGAGGAAATGTCGTTTGACTCAGCGCCTAGAATCGTTCTCAAACGGATTTGTTTATGGCGAAATCGTCATCTGCTCAATGGTGTGGTTAGATTTGATTAGCGAAATTTTGTGTATTAGCGTGGCGGATTCGAGTTCTCGGATTTTCTGGCGAGTTCAGTTTACTGCCTCTTGCAATGAATGTGAGGTTACTGAATCTCTCTTCCCCATTCGGAGCATTTTTTCTGCGCACCCGCTAAAGCCTTCGCAGCCACAACCATGTTTGTGGTGACGATGACGGCCTTTCTATTTTTGTCCTGTTTCATTTATACTTAAAAAGTATTTATAAAGTAGCTCAGAACGCACGAACACAAATGTTGTGAATGAATGTGTATACTTGCACGGTGCAATTCAGTAGTTCATTTGTGTGTTGGCAGAGCCCCTGGCGGCGTCTCTTGGCAACTTGTTCATAACACTCCATCTGTCTCCAAAACATATACACTCAGTAAACTCCATCACTTTGTGCGTATTTCTGACTTCAAATTGTTCTTGAAGAGGTCGGAGAAAATTGACTCAGGTCACTGTGGTACCTTGGGGCATGGCATGCACTGTTCCAGAATACGATCATTCTTATCCCAGAATAGTCATCCCAGCAGATGGTATGCAGTCCTCTGTCACAAGGCGAAGAGCCTGGCCGGGACGTAGAGCATCATTGAAAAGTCGTACCTTCTCTGAATTTTTTGCGCCACTCGTACATTTGCTTATGTGACAGCCGGGCGCCCCCAAAATTAGTCTTCATTGTTTGGTGAATATCAACCGGTATCACACCTTCACTGCATACAAATCTAATAACTCCATGGTGTTGTGCATTGGTGCATCAGTGTAGTGATGCCACCGTCTTGAATTAGCTGTTATTCATCTATTACCACATCTACTGACACTGGCTCATACTACCAGCTTGGAAAGGCATCAAGGACTGCCTGCAAATTTTCAAACACCCAAAGAAAAATTAATTTCACTTTTGCGATTTTCATTTCATTCTCCAATGCATATTCATAAATTCGAAGTACGTATTTACAGTACAAGGTTACACTCACCCAACCTCCCATCTTGTAATTATTCCTGATAATAGTGTTTTTATTTACCATTATTATGTTGAGTAATAAAGTAACATAAAAAACACTTAACTTGTAGCAGAGTTGTGAAACAAGTTTGCGTTTTACTGAAGGGTTATTTTCTTTGTTGGAATTGTCAATACTTTAAATGATGTTTGTATTTTATTGTGGTTCACTGTATTTGTACTTTGTTGTGTTTTGTACACTAACATTATATTAACAGTAATACAATGTGTCCGTGCGTGCGCGGTGGCGCGCGCGCGTGGTCGCCCCCGCCTACGTAACATGGCGTTTCAAGTCTGTCATTGATTACTGAACCATTCTCGATACCCTGAAGAGGGCACACAGTTGACACTCCGTCCATGCTACTTCTATTTGCGAATTGGGTCTTTTTTCTGCACCCGACTTATTACTTTGAACTGGCCTTTTAAAAAAGGATCCCCCCCATTCTACTCCGCATTCTATTTTGGGACGAATCAGGGGAATGCAGGCCTGTATTTTCTGTTACAGTTACGTTTCTGAAATAACCGACAAAACGAAAATCTTTCCATGTCTTCTAGGTAGTGTAGTACTTTTTGACGTAGGTATCAGTTCAGCTGAGGTGTCTTCGAATTAGTTCGCCCAGATACACTTAAATATTTTTACTCAGATATTTACATTTTAAAGCTACGTACGTACCTACATTATTTTATTTCGACCTGTTTTATACCTATTAAATTTTGGCACATGTTCCAGCTTTCATAAAACTAATTGTTTTGCTTTATCTGGATTTACTTACATTCCATGATCCTGACACCATTTTCACAATTTGTCAATCTCTCTTTGCAACTGATCAATGGCGTATTCATCTTCCTACACATGATGCAATCTTCTGCGAAACGTGATTAACGATCGAATTTAGGTAGCGATATCAGATACTCGTTCATAAAAAGGAGCGGTCCTACCAAGCTTCCTTGAGGGACACCACTTCGTCGAATGGAATGCCATCAATTCCAACCCTTGTGTCCATTCCCTGGAGAAATTCCTGATGCAGATGACCACGTGTGCTCACTTCCGATTCGATAGATGCCCATCGTTAGGGACGAAATCAGACTGAATAGAAATGCTGCTTAGGGAGCATCGTAAATGAGCCTTTTAAAATGGAAATTTTCCACAAAAAAAAACGTTTTATTGAGAAAATGTTAACGTTTTTGAAAAATGCGCCTTTTTTTTGTTTCCCTGAATAAAAGCTTTTCGCATTGTGAAGAACATCATTTAAAATCTTTTGATGCTTTTAATGTCCTATTAAATCACGAATTACATCTAAAAAATATCAACGATTTGTGAGATGTTGAAAATATTACATGTGCGTAATTTTTTGAGGAATAAAACGTTCTATTAAAAATAGCGTTGTCATCGGAATAAGTTCATTGTTTGGATTGTATGGATTAAATGCATTAAAAATGTTGAAAGATCGAGGTTGTAGTCGCTTTTGATAAAACATTGCGTAAATTGTATATAACGTATATTAAATGTCTTCTTATTGCGGTTTACTGGCCTTGCAGCAGCAACAGCGATCACCTTTTCGTTAATTTGAAAGTAGCTCGCCATTCAATGATCTTTGGAGAATGCAATAATTCTTTTGTCCAGTGTACTCGGATTAAAATTCGTCTGTCGTGTCAGTGATTGTCAAAGAGTGTCGTTCAGTGAAGAGTAGGAACTTCACTTGTTTGGGTGATGACGCCGTCAAGTCGTTCCGGCTTTTTCAAAATAAGGGGGCCTGGCGGGGGTCAATGTTACGCTGTTCAGCTCATATTTGAAGACTAAACCTGGGAAACGTAGAAAGTGTCAAAGTACTTTTTATCACATTTTTCATAGAAATCCGTGAATGTAACGAGGCAGTGTCATAAACGGATCCTTGCAATTGAAAATGCCTCCAATGGATGTAGAAGTGTTTGTTCCTTCGAAGGGATGTGTCAAGTGAGTTCGGCACTTTCAGCATTTCCGTTGCCAGCCATCAATTACTGAATGTCGCGCAGCTTCGTTTTCGTGTTCCTGGTCCCAGCAGAGTAAATTTAATTGGGAATTATTGTGCAGTGGGAAGGCGCGCCCGAGTTGGAACGAGTGAGTGGGAGGTAGTGAGTAGGTGCGCCTCAGCAAGTGCCCGCGTCGTCGCCTCCCACGCCCCGCCCTCGCCCCTGCCCCTTCCCTTCCGCCCACATGGCGCGGCGCGCCCTTGCCCGGGGGGGCCCGGCGCGTTTGTCCGCGCGCGGGGCCGGCGCGCACCCCGGGCGCTCGGCCGCTCAAAGGCGCGGGGCGGCTGCAACCTCTTCCCTTTTCAGCGCTTGTGGGAGTGTGTATCCTATTACAGGGTTAAAATAATGATGGGTATTACCTTTGTGGTGAAACCTATCGGATTATTCGGACCGTTTTTTTTTTTTGTTTTTTTTTTGTTGTTGCGGGTGCCCGTTGCGGCTTCAACAACGAACCGCCTCTTTCTCACGCTGCTTTGACGGCCGAGCAGCCTCCCACGACTCCTAAACACGCGGGCTCTTTCGGTGCGTACATGTGTTTTCGAGTTTGAGCACCTGTTGCTGCGTCATTAGCATTGCCTTTTTTATTTAGCCTGCGGTTTGTATTGGTTTTTGGCTGCTTATTGGGGTACTATCGCGCTGTAACTTTAATTTTACATGACTCACGGTGGAAGCAATTTGGCAGTATGGTTCTTTTCACGAACGAGTATCTTACCACAGAATTGTATAACTTGATGCGCATTACAATCAGATTATTGAACATGTCAAATAGCGGGATATGTATTTAGAGGACTGGTTTTTCTTGTCGTTTCTGACGCGGAAAGGCAAGTTGTGATTTATTTTTCTGGTTATCAACTCGATCTCTTAGTTTCCGAAATCATTACTTACCTAAATCAAGGACGTATTGATGAAATCCTTAGTTATCGTGATTCACAGTCGAAAGGCATATTTTTCGTCTTACACTACTGAACAGTATACATAAGACGATTTTTGTACATGAAAAGAAAAATATGGTAATATTTTGTGAATTCTGAAAAGAAAGAACTAGTGGTGCTACGAAATGGCACAGACTTTCTCGTACTAGTTTTCTAATTTCTTCTGTCTGGTCGAGCTGTACGGCCCTGGCACATACTCTTGCCAGCTGCCACCTATCGCCGCCCTATGTACATTTTTTGAATATTTTCTCAATTTTTCGTGTCCTAACGGTGGATCCGAAATATTACTTTAAGAATATTAAAGATGAGTTAAACCTCGCCCTAAATAGCAATTTTCATTGAAACTTTTGGAGCTGCATGTAAGAAAATGGCCTTTAAGCGTTACTGTAAATGCGAAATTGGATGCTCTTTTTTCACAGACAATTTTGAGTTTTCGTAAAACATCATTCGAAGCACTTTTACTCACAAATGCAATAATCAGTACAAATTGATCGATATTGCACATTAACGGCGTGAGAGAGATTTCAGAAAAATTATATTAGTGTGATTTTTGAAAGAAAAAAAAATTACACCAAAATGAACTTTGTCATATTAAGCAATGCATTTAGCACTATATGTACGAAAAGTTTGAAGAAAATAGTTGGGAACTATTTTTGAGAAAATGACGTTTGAGCGATTCTGAAAACGCGGAATTTTGAGCTAATTTTCACATAAAACTATTGAGTTTTCGAAAAACTTTATATGGCATTATTTAAAGCACATGCATTCAAATGCAATAAAGTGAACAACTCCCCACTAATGTAAATATTACCGACGTGAAAGAGAAGACAGACCGACAGACAAACGGACGGACCGACATACAGACATGGACGGACGGGCGTTTAAAAAACAACACTTTTTCGGTATCAGGGGACCCCAAAACATGTATTTCCATTGAAATCTCGAAATCGATTTTCCTCAGCATTACATAACTTTCTCTATACTACGTATATTACTTATTTTATACTATTTCTCTATACTTCGTATATTACTCCGTATGTAAGTACGTATTCGAGAAAGAAAAAAAATAACTAAATTAACAAATGCTCAGAAAGAAGATTTGAGCTCCCAAGGATTGGAAGGCGACGAAGAAAACTTGTGAAAAAATTGTGCTTACGGTGTTGTAGCGAATTGAGAAATACCTTACATCGTGTATCTGCTAGGCAGAAGAGCGTGTGAAATACAGATGAAATCGCAAAGACATTGCAAGAAAGCAAAAATAAATTGTAAGACTGCGAGAAACCGACTGGGATGGCGAACGGTTTTGGATACTGGCTTGCGGGTAACTTGCTTGCGTTTGAATCGAAAATATTCAAGTTGTATGATTTATGGTTGGTATTAGTTTAGTTATTAATTCGGTTATAATTGAAATTTCGGTGTTGAGCCTATGTTCGAAGTACGGTAGCTTTCGATGTAGGTGAATTTAATCTATCCTTTGTAGACAAATCGGGAGACGACCAACAGAAGGAATGGTTTGGAGTGTTACGTCAATACATGGGACTGACTATGTAAGGTATAAAGAACCGACTTCTAAACATCTTGCGAAATCAACTTCTCAAATAAATGAGTGGTTGGAGAAAATCCATTTATTTTCATGCATGATAACGCTCCAGGTCACACGGGGAAACAAAAATTTTAAAAAAATATTCAAGATACTCAACAGTTTGACCTGCTTTGGGCTGGAAATAATGGGAACTTAGAAAATCCTTGGTTGGTTCATAAGGAAGAATGTAACTCGGGAAGAGAACACAAAATCAATATGCAAAACAATTCACTCACAACTGGTAAACTAATTCTTTAATTAAAGGAAATGTAAAAACTCCTGTTTAGCATGACAAAATAAAGTAGTGGAATTACAGAATGGCCTAGACATCTTACTAGTTAGTTTGCTGGTCTCTTTGGTGTGCGATTGATTTGTTTAGTCTATGTGAGCTTTCCGGTATTGCCCTACACTTTTCCCAGCTGCTGCCTATGTGCGCCTAAAATACATTTTTTCACACTCAATTTTTCGATCACTGAATAGTAAGATTTAAGACTTAAAGAACATTATAGATGAGTAGAACCCGGTCCTGTTTGATAATTTTCATTTAGGACTTTGGAGCATTAAAAATGCCTATACTTAATCCAAAATTACGTGAAAACTAGCTACTAAATTTTCTAAATAATATACATGACATTCATTAATAATAATTGTGAATAACAAATTTCATTTGATGAAAAAAATTCCTCTTCAATAATGCGTACGAGGGGGGTCCAAAAAATTTCAAACTTCTGCAAGTTTACAATAATTCAAAGTTAATAACCGAAAGAGTATTTTACTCTATTCTTACAAAAAAAATTAAAGCAAAAGATTTTTGAGTCATTTTTGAGAGACTTTTGAAAATATCCCAGGGGCTTCATGTGAAGTACCCCCACACTTTAAGGAACACTTTCCAAAATTTCAGGGCTTCGTGTCGAGCCAGTTCGATCGGGGAATATTCATTTTGTCAAAAATTCTACGAATAGTTTCGGCGGTGGTGTGTTTACTGAGGGACAGTCGCTTAAAAACACTTTTCGGTATCATGGGACCCAAGAACGTGTATTTGCGTTGAAATCTCGAAATCGATTACTAAACTTACTAAAATAGTACCTTACTCTGTGTATACGTACGTGTACGCGAAAGTAAATCGTTGATTACGAACGAGTGAATGTTAGCATTATCTTTTATTTTTGAACGAAAAGCAGCCGTCTAATAATTTGGCCTCCGCTGTAATAACGAGGCTGGTGCGGCCGCCGAGCCCTTCCGCAGTGCGCCTCCTAACCGGCCGTGGGTGCGCGGGAGGCGGCGAAGCGCCACCCACCCGAAGCCCTTTCGCCCGCAGCGCCGTGATGAATGCTACCACGTCTCGCGTGTTTCCTCGCGAGCGCAAGTACCCGGGATTATTCCCCGCAGACATTAGCGTTTTCAACTTCATCATTTAACGCTGGCAAAAAGCGAGGCTCCGCGCCCGCCTTCGCCTCCGCCCCGCCCCGCGCTTCGGTCGCTTGAGCTTCCGCGGGCGGCGGCGCCCAGGGACGCCGTCCCCGCCCCCGCCCCGAGCCGTCCGCCCCCGCTCGCCGAGCAGCGCGTCGCCTCGCCTGGCGCGGCCCGGCCGCTAGGGCCCGGCCCCTCTTGTGTCACCTTCATTATTCCGCCACACGGCGCCCCGCCCACACCCCTGGCGGGGCCGATCCATTCCCGACTTCTGCTTCGCGAGCTTTTCGCGAGAATTTGCCTTTCCTCGTTTCTCAGAGTCGATAATGTGATAATGGATATTTTTCACACGTAAGAGAACGGAGTATAAAATCTAAAAACATTTCCATTACTTTGCTGCGAGAGCATAAACAGTTTTTTATGGGTTCATATTAAAATCGTCACATTTGCTTGTATTCTCTAGTTTCCTGTATCTTTTTTCTTGTGTTCGGGAATAGCTAATATTGTACAAAAAAAATGCTAATTTAATGACTAGTTTTCTTAGCTTTCAACGTAACCGGTTTATTACGCAGTAGGAATAACCCCTCAAAAAGAAGTCAATCCTGCGATATGAGTGGTTATTTTTCATCGTCATCCGGTGCTAAATATATAGCAACATTACACCAGTATATTATGTGTAAAACAATTACAACGAAATCAGTTTCATACCAATTCAAATTTTATACTAATTATATCTCTACCGCATCCAATGTTAGTAAGGGATCGATAATGTTTGCGGTGAGCACGAGCAGTTCAAAAACCCGCCATTAACTGTTAGATTGAAGTTATTTTAAGAAATGAAGAGGGGGGAGTCATGGGAGTAATCCGTCCCACATTGGCCCATCATAGTCGATGATGTCCTGTGATTGTTTTAGTCAAAACATGAGTAGTTTTTACGTAACTTAGAGTGAAATGTAACCTTTGTTTTTTATTGTAAATAATGTTTTCTCAAAAATACTCCAACTTTTTTCCTGAAATATTTTCATCGAATGTAGCAAAGTTCACTTATAATGGCCGAGGTATTTTAGTAAGAACTTCTGACATTTTGAAACTTGCATTTCCTGCAACTACTATTGATGTTAAAGTTTTTTCTTAGTGCAATATATTCCTGAATATTAGCTTTTTAAATCATTTCATGTTCTTTTTCTCAAAGTATTAGTAGTTTCTCTTAATTCTAAAAGTGCTTGTTACAATTTCCCACAAATGTGTAAATAAGATTTTCTAAGAACGGCTTCATTTTTTTCATTTTATAAGTATATATAAGTATAAGGAGCTGTCCCAGAAACAGTGTTGCAAAACTTTCATTTTCTCTCAGTGCCATGTGTGTGTGTGTGTGTGTATATATATATATATATATATATATATATATATATATATATATATTGCTTTTGGGACAGCTCCTTCGACTACATTTCAGCGACACCCATTCACACCCCCCCTTGTCTTACTCACCCCTTCCTGTGTGTGGGTCATACCTGTGAGAACAAAACACCCCGTCTTCATTCATAGCTTCCTTCTTTCACAGTTAACTTACGATGCGCCTCAGCGTAGAGCAACACAGTTTTGTGGTGGAGGAATATTTACTAACGCTATCTTTCAAAGAGTGCCGGGCATCTTTCAGGGAAAAATTTTCATCTGAACCTATTCCGAGTACCATATTTACTCGGTTAGTGCTGTCGTGAGACAGGAAGTGTCTTTGATCGGAAACGCCGTCGCCGAATTAGCGCTCACGCAGCGAAAACCAGAAGTTCGGAATGTTCTGTTAACTTGGCCGACAACATCATTAAGGAAACTTCAGTTGCAATGTAATCTTTGTTAAGGAAGTGCGCACTGTGCCACTACAAAATTGTAAATGCGCGTGTTCCAACTGCTGACATCTCAGGAGCTTAAGTTTCTTTATCGGGCTGCTCGCATGAATTACTGTAATTGGCTACGGCGAATTGTTAGCGAAGGTCTTGAAGCACTTGATAAAGTGTTTTTTTAGTGATGAGGCTTGGCTTCATCTGGATGGATATATTAACCAGCAAAACAGTTGTCTCTGGGGGTACCGAGAGACCATAAGAAAGAGTAGAGAGACCAATGGATTAAAAAAAAAGATTGGAGTATGGTGTGTCATTTATCGACGCAGATTAATTGATCTGTTGTTTTTCAAAGAAACAGTAACGGGGATACGTATCAGAATAAATTGAGAAATTAATGTTTATTATATTTTAATCAGTTAATTATTTTAAAGTAACCTTATTCAATAATAATAATAATAATAATAATAATAATAATATTTTTTCTTGAATCGAATTTATAAATTATTAATATTTATTTAAAACAGAAAAGTATACAACATGTACATTTCTGGAGCATATGTATCTTGTTATGAAACCTAAACAAGAAAAAAATACTATTAAATGTACATCAATGTATATTTTACATGGCAAGTTTATTTCACTCTTAAAAAATATACGAAGGAATCGTTGTTCTTGACAATTCGATTTTCTTTCGACGCCAGACAAGCTGGCGCGTAGCTTTGTCTTTGAACTCGGCGGTCACCTGCTCTCCTCCTCAGGATGGTGTTAGTGGGTGAGGGCTTCTTCCCGAGGGCGTACTTCCCGACAGTTGTTTCTGCTGTAGGTTGCGCTTAATACTGATCACCCGATATATATATATATATATATATATATATATATATATAGTAACGATACCGAATATCTTATATGTAAATAAATTGTATTTCCTTGTGAAATTGCTTCGTAGAATATCAGTTCGTGCTTGTTTGTGTCGGGGCGGAGGGCTAATTCGTTCCGCGCAACTGCGATTTCTGAGTGCCCGCGCCACGACGGCGCCCGAAGGGATTTTTGTTTAGTGAACGCACCCTTCCGGGTCAATCTCCCCTGAAAATTTCAAGAAATGCAGCGACTGAGTGGCGCCACGGCCCACCCAGGCACTTCATTTACATCCAGTGCAAGCGATTGCGCCGATTACGGAAATTTCCACTCAAATTAACTGTAAAACGTTCTGAGTGATTGAGAAGAATTCTATACGAAGCAGGGACCTCCGGCCAATTGCACAACCTTTCGCAAAATTTTGAAAAACCTTCTAGACCTTTTGGGTGAAAGGAGGGGAGGGAGGACAGAGAGATCTGGTGCGAGGTCGCGAGCTCCAGCCGGCATGAGAATCGTCCGGGGGAGCGCCCGCTAGGGATATAAACATTAGAGAAAGACGGGCGAGTGCCCGAGGATCTTTCTTCGGGCGAGTGCCCGCAGTTTTATTTTATAGTTTCATTACGACGTATGACAAATTCACCCACACCAGTTCGCGTGGCAGCATTGCACGCCTCGTTTAGTTACGCGGCGTGATTTTATTCTATCGGGAAGATTATCAACCGTTTAGTCTAGTGAGAGATGAGCTGTCGGGACCTTGTTGCGTCACGCCTGGGCGGGGTGGAAGGCGGCGATCACACTGCACCTCGCCAACAAAAGGATCCGGCCGTCGGGAACGTCTGGCTCGCCCCTCTGCGAGGCGAAAGAGGACACTGACCGGAGAAAGTGAATTTTCCACAGCTGGAGACGTGTTCGCCCGCAACTCTATGGCGATGTTAGTGGAGCCCCGGGCAACAGCCTCAACATTGCCCCTCAGGCACTTTTAATTTAAAAAAAAGACTCTTCTTTGATAAGAAAGGAAATGAATAGTTCTGAGGAATCATTGACTGCCATTGGCTTCATTTGAATTTAATGTTTAATTTCAATTTTTTTGTAATCTTAATTTTTGAATTTATTTATTCATTTTTGTGTTAGTATTAAGGGTTAAGGAAGGGAAAATAATATCGCTGAGCTCATGAGCAGTATTTTTTCATAGTTTGGATATTTCCAATTTTTTGAATAAATTTTACGTTATCTTAGAACAATTTCTTCTCATTTCGTTGTGGCAACGTCCATCCACCGCCCCTATTTCAGGCTCTCACCGCTTCCTGAGCTAGCCGGCACCTTGACTCAGGTAAGAGGGGGAAATTTATGTCGCATCTGTCTTACCCAACGTGTGGTGCCACAGACAACGGTGTCGATTCCCAGGATTTCCAGTTCAATGCATCTTTTCAAAAAATATTCTCGAATGGAAATAGACACTAGAAACACACACACACATTATATATATATATATATATATATATATATATATATATATATATATATATATATATCTTTATTTGTACTAAAAACAATTATTTTCAGTTCTTTGCTTCGTACATTTTCCATTTGTAATTTCTTAGGTCCTTCTCCAGAGTTCGTGCTCTCTCCATACTTGATTCTGCATCGTCCACTGTTTCTAAGTGTCGTAATGTAATCTTGACACTCTTCAATGCATTGTTGGATGTCCCAGTCTTCGAAGGCCCGCCTAATAACGTACGCGATGCTTTCGGTAGCGGGATGGCGCTAGCGGCTAATGAAACTGATCTCTTTTCCGCGCGGCTCGGAGGATATCGCCAGTGTGTGTCATTCGCGTGCTTCCTGTCACCGCGCTCTATCCTGCGGAATATCAAGTAACACTAAGGTTGAAACTGAAGCAAGGAATCTCGCTTCGCCGCCAGTTGTAGACCACGCAGGATACGGCCTTTGTTTCCGCAGTGAAACTGAGTGGCATTAGATCATCGGTAAGGTGCCCATTCCGGGTCCGCTACCTTCATCTCAGAAGTGAATTCTTCGATTATGATCTTTGGCTGTCGATATTCTTTTCAAGCTGTCTGGTATTGCAATTTCTGGCACTCATGCGATATATTCTTTCCCATAGGAGGGAATTAATTTCCAGAACGTATTTCCTACGTTCACTAGCCGAGGTTCTGGTGCACTATAACCGAATTTTCTTATGCTTATTTTTATGTAAGTGAAACTGGACCACGCGACTTAAGTTCACTATAACAGGAGTTTACTATTTTTTCGAATCCTCCGTTTACTACCCACTTCCAAGGCCCTCAGTACAGTGTAACGTGTATTCCTAGATGGTCACTTTGGAAGTGGGGTGAAGCGTGGCAAACGTTATTATTATTATTATTATTATTATTATTATTATTATTATTATGTTTACACATTGCTGGTACACAGGAATACCTGGTTCTCAAATAACTACGGTCCTTTCGCCAAGCGTGTTATTTGCTGTTTCTTTAAGAATCTGCCCGTCGAGGTGGGCCGATCCACGTCCTGACGGGAGGATGCAGGGAGGGTTCTTAGTTATTCCTTTCTTTCACTAGTCATATTCTCCCCATCGTTCATTCTCGTTCTTTTATAAACATCCTGTCTCTTTTCTTCTTCCCCTTCTATTTCACTGGTCCTCCCTGTATACTGAACGCCCACCCATGTGTTTGCCGTGCACGGCGTTCCGTGTCGGAGGGAATGTGTGTCCTGGCGGTTGAGGGGTCGCCTGTATCCCATTACTCTCCTGGTGCTACTTTCTTCTTCGCATCTATGAATACTTTTTTTACGTATTTTGGAGAACGTTCCTTGTAGGTCTCAATACACCTGCTTTGGCTACGGACTCTTCTAGACGGGCGGTCGGGAGCTAACCCACTCCCGATCAGTCGGCTCGGATTTGGTCCTATACCGAACTCCAAGGTGAGCGGGGGGATCCACGGCAGTACAGCGCTGTGCTATTCACCCCACTATATCTCCGTGGAAACCCAGGCACTCCGATGGAATGTCCCCTTGTTGGGCTTCGTGGTGGGTGGGGACCACGGGGATGAATCTGATATCCTCTTCATGGATAACAAAACTTCCCCACCCTCCTCCGTAAGGAAGAAGAGATTTGTAGGTGATACTGTGAACTTAGTTTCTTTTGCAAGAGTCCGATAGGCCAACGAATCCCCGTTTCCTCGTCATATCGTGTAGGTCCTATCTAACTGGCCAGAGCAACAGAAAAATTTGGCAAGTTTCAGACGTTGGTTCGTCAGAGAAAGGGCACAATCCTTTTCAAATACAGCACTGGCGAGCGGATAAAAAAATCTCAGATTTAAAGGAAATAGCCGTCCTCCAAGTGCATGTGTCCACCTACCCGACCTTAAACCTCTGCAAGGGTGTGGTGAATCACGAGGACTTTGCCTCAAAAACGGAAGCCCTGAAAGCCTTCTTTCAATCTTTTGGTGTGTCTGACATTTACAGGATCCAGCGGAGAGTGAGTGGGGTACTCACCCTCACCTCCACGCTGATACTGACTTTCGACCGTCTAGCTGTGCCACAGAAAATAGAATGTAGCTATTACAATCTCCGTGTCAGGCAGTATGTACCAAATCCTCTGCGCTGCTTTTAAAGGCCAGTGGTTTGGCCATACGCAGCCCCGTTGCATGAGCGCCGTAGTTTACGTACACTGTGGAAAAGAATGTGTAACGAATCGAACTGAACTGGAGAGCTTATATTTCCTCACTCTCTTGCCGCACGCCCCCTAAAGAAGTATGGCGAAAGGTTCGACAAATCAGAGGAAGACTTCCTTCGCCATCTGTCTCAGGGCTTCCGGTAAATGGCAATCTTCTCACCTCTCCAGAAAATATAGGTGAAGAATTGACTTCTCACTACGAGAATCTCTCCAGCTCCGTATACTGTCCTCCTGGCTTTCAAAACACCAAAAGAATGAAAACTGCAAATTAGATTTCTCGAGGCGCGTGGAGGAAGATTACATTGCTCTTTTCTCTTGGATGAATTTTTCTGTGTATATTCGCTTGTGCGAAATATTCTGCTCCAGGACCAGATCAGATACATAATCAAATGTTGAAATCCCTACCTGAAAACGCTCGTTCCTTTCTCCTCGGCATTTTCAACAAGATTTGAGTTGAACATACTGTACCAAGGTTTTGGCGTGAAGCCACTCTTATTCCAATCTCTAAAGAAGGAAAGAACAGAACAACCCCCTCAAGTTACTTCCCAATCTCGCTCAAAAGCTGTGTGTGCAAGCTTTTAGAGCGAATGGTAAACATACGTCTAGTCTGACTCCTGGAACCAAAGAATCTACACCATTTCAGTGTGGCTTCAGGAAGCACAGGTCAACCGTGGACCACTTAGTCACCCTTGCCACATAGGTTTCCACTTCTTTCGTGCTACGTCAACACCTGGTAGCAACTTTCCTCGATATAGAGAATGCGTATGACACCACCTGGAGGTACGGCGTTCTTCGCACCTTTCACTCGTGGGGCCTTAGGGACGGCTCCCTTTGATTCTAGTGGGTTATCTTTCGTCAAGGTCTTTCCGCGTCCGCCTTGGTGACACGTTATCAAGTTACCAGTTAGAAAACGGAGTCCCCCAGGGATCGATTCTAGCGTCACTTTCTTTGCCATTGCTATCAGTAGTATTACATCAGTAATTCGGGAGCCTTGAAAGCTCACTGTTCGTTGACGACTTCGCCATTTTTTGCTCCTCTAATAGCATGCAAGTTATTGAGAGGCAGTTACAACTTGTGCTCAAAATTGCAGGAATGGAGTGATGAAACAGGATTAAAGTTCTCCACCTGCGTGCACCAACTGCATGCACTTCTGCAGAATTGATCACCTCCATAATCATCCTGACCCTTTTCTTGGGGGTCATCAGCTTCCATTTGTTGAATCCGCATCTTTCCTTGGGTTTACATTCGACAAGAGCTTACCTGGCGAAAACATCCGTAAATTACAGGGCCGATGTGTATCACCTTTAAATCTCCTTCGCACTCTTACTGGTAGCTCTTGGGGCGCAGACCGTGTCTCTTGCGTTTGTATAGAACCCTCGTCCGCCCTATTTTGGATTATGGATGCATAGTGTATGGGTCAGTGTCTCCATCAACCTTTCGGCTATTATATACCATACAGAAAAGACGTCATTTTAGTATTATTATTATTATTTTATTATTACTACAAAAAATTATAACTTTAAGGGTAAAAGCGTACTAGTTGGACGAGGTAAAAATCGTTATATTTCTATGTGTTGTGTGCCCATTCGGAAATGTAGCCCTCGATTGAAATGCTCATTTAAGCGAGTATATGTGTTCTATAACAAATATCCACTGCCATGACATTTTAGCAATATTTTTATGTATTCTTGGAGGCGTCTTTGGGTGTCGTAATTTTTTTCTCGGCGCTTGTACGTATGCAATGCAATTCGTATATCCACCGTCTAGATCTAGGCCACATTCCAAACCCGCCCCAACTGTGAGAGGGATGTGGTTGCCTATGGTGGGTACCAGGTATCAAAGTTGCTCATAGTACGAGAGTCCGTGTAAGCGTGAAGACGGGCTAGACAACAGACGTGTCTCTACGAAAACACGCCAGAGTTGAAGTGTTACTACAAACTAGTAATAATACCATGACCGAAATCAGTCGGATTGTAGGAGTTAGTATGTCGAATCCCAATAGATATGCGAAGAAGTAAATGGAAGAAAAGCGGACCTCACCTCAGAGGAAGGGAGGAAGTGAACAAAAAAGGGCTACAATCGAAGTTTTGGTCCGTCTTTGCTAAGAAAATCAATCATAAAGAGATATTTAACATCATTTCAACCCCAAAAGGATTGTCCATGAGGACGGAGTCCTCAATTGTCCTCAAGAACTGTAATCATGAGGCCGTTTGAATGTGACTGAAATGCACGAATATCCCGTTATAAACAAAAATTTGTTGCTTCTACGATCAAGAAACGACTTCAATGGGCCAAGTTTCACAAACGCAACAGTGGTAGAAGGTTTATAGGTCACTTTATACAATTTATAAATTATAAGACGTTTTTCCCCAATTTTAGAACGTTTGTGACGGAAATATGGAAGTACGTCTGCTGTTTTAATGTGCAGTTAAATAAAATATGTTTTGCTAAATTTGCTTCAGGTTGTATTCACTGATGAAACCCTCATCTGTGCTATGGATGACACCCCCCCCATTTTGTTAGAAGACGGCCAGGGGAAGTCTTCAAGAAACAATATGTGGTGCAACTAGTGAATTTTCCCATTAAAGTGATGATTTGTGGGGTTGTTTCGGTGTGTAAACTGGACAAAATCCACATAAGAGGCAATACGAATAGCGAAGAATATAAAGAGATCGGAGATGCCTTGTTCCGGTAATGAATGACAGTTTCCAACTGGGATGGAATTTTCATACACGATAGTGCTCCTTTCCACCGATCAGAAACTGTAGAGAGTATTCCAGTGATATTTGTGTGCTGGACTGGCCAGGAAATAACCAGAATATGAATCCAATAGGATACTGTGGAGTGTTCTTAAAACGAAAGTGAAGGCAAAACATCCTTACAAGGGAATAATTCGTGGAGCACTTATTACCATTTGGAATGAAGATGACGAAATTGCGGAATTCTGCAAAAACCTTCAAGGCATGCCTAGACGAATTAATGTTTTAATTCATGCTAAAGGTGCTCACACCAAGTAGCTTGTAGCTTCTTCAATTCTGTAGTTTAGTTCTAAAGTTTTGATACAATAAAGAGATGTTTCTATTAAATACAGTTTTGCTAATAATTTGTCAATGTTTGTATTATCATCTGCTGTTGGGGCTGCAAAATAGCTCGAGATTTTTTTGGGGAGAGTGCATCTGTAGAGTTTTTTGTGTTGAAGAACAAGACTGGCCTTTTTTCTACTCGACGCAAGGGAAAATTCTGAAAGACAATTATTTAAGATCTATTAGTTTACCTGATCGTAAGAAGGATTAAGTATTGAAGATGTTGACAGTATCACCTTGTCTGGGTGAAAAGAAAATTGTTTTCTCTCGTAATGCGTGCGTGAGAGGTAAGCTGGAAGCCCTCCCGCGGTTTTTACAGAAAAAAATCCTAGGACGGATGTTTGGAATGTACACCCTTTGCTGTTAATTAGCACCAAAGAATTGCAGTAAATGATTGAATTCCAAGTGCGGCGCCAAATTTGAATTCATTTTGGTCGCCTATGTCCCAACGTCGGCCATTTATGACCACCCTACACGTTATCCTCCGAGGCACAATCATATTTGAGGAACAAACATTCAAAACGTGATAGGTTCACTTCACGCTTTTCCAATGAAAAATGTAGCACAAATTTTACACTTTTCAACACCGCCTTTAACTCAACGAATAGAGTACTACTTAATGTATTGTAAGACATCTCAGTTTTTTCTGAAAATAAAATTTTTGATAAAAACAACGCAATTTTTATCCCAAAGAGATTAACGTGTATCATTATGGGGATCAGCTTTTCGGCTGTATCTCTTGATACGACAATGTTGTTACGGCTTGAATTATGAATTTTGAGGTGATAGCTGATTAGTAGTGTACTTTCATTGCTATTTTAATATGAGACTAACATTTTCATTCAATTCATGTAAATATTTCTTCACGTTCATTTCTTTGTATTGATTTATTTCAGTGTGCTGATGTGATGCCCAGCAAACCTGGCACGGAAGAATCTGACACATTCGCTCAAGCAGTTTATCTGTTATGGAATTTGTGGTGAGTTCGAGAATGTTTAGTTCACTTATTTTATAATTTCTCTCTTTTATATGAATTAGAGGATACTTGTGTGTGTAATATATTCCTGTGCCACAAAAACTTTAGAACCAAGAATGATTGCTGCAGAATTTGGCACAAATAGTTTTGTGCCGTCGAGAATAAAAAAATAGCTGAGCAGCTTTTCAAAATGTTACTCCAAAATTAGTTGTGTTTAAAATAAAATTACAAAATTACACTGGAGAATACAATATCTAACTAAGCTAGATTGATATTATTAAAATTCGAATGAATCGAAAGAAGAGGACTATCTTAGACAATAAAATGGAATCGTTATATTGAAGTACCAAAGGCGGTATCAAGAAGAAACACGATTCAAATATACCAAACTGCATCATACATGAAGTAAATAAAGCAAAGCGCGATACATATTCTTCTAAGCAAGTATTTGTGGGTTGCACGTGCGGAAATGAGCCATTTTATGAATGTTGTGCCGGTTGAACCTAAAATTGAAGATGGGATGAGTTAGTAGGGAAGTGCGTTTTGTGATTTTTGAGAGAAAATGTGTATCTTGGGTAGTAAGAGAATGTTTGTTAAAATTGAGGAAAGCAGAAGAAAGTACGAGGTAAGGAAAGTGAATGGGAAATAGGTATTCCAGAGAAATTGGTTTTAGTTCAGAGAAACAAGGTGTTACATGTGATTACATTCATCAATACAATATCCAGGGTACAAAACACAATAAATGGAGATTTTATAAACAAAATTACTTTATAAATGAAGAGAATTATCATTAATTTAATTAATAATTGAAGAAAGATGTAATAAATAAAAATAAATAGTGAATTAAATAAAAATAAAATTAATGATAAAAATTCTTCATTTAATTGGAACCATGCCATGGCTCATATCTTAGATCTGAAATGCAACACTGGTCGGGAGCTTAGAGCTTGTCCCGGCTGGGGCGGTGCCCCGCTGGTTGGGGATTTCTTGGGGAAAACCCCGCTAGTCGACAGTAGGTCGGCGCCGAGTCTCGCCATCCAACGGAGGAAGATCACCGCCACCACCCGTAGAAAAAACGTGCACTACACTTACGGGTCTAATGACAGCAGTTGACGCGCCCGGAATCACTCACAATTAATCAATCAACAAACACAACGGAGGATTCAGGGAGGGCGGCCATTCCAGATGATACGTATACGTCCGGTCACAGGAAGCTGCACCGACACCGGGGACGTGAATGACACCAGGAATGGCAGGAAATGATTGGAAAGTAATGCATGTAGGGTGGGAATGTCAAATATGAGAACACACCCATGCCTACGTAAAACTCTTAACTGCGACCACACGTACTGCGCTCACTTGGGTCGACCATTCAAATTATATTGTCACTAAAATAATAAATCCTATGTTCTAGTGTTATGCAAGTGTTTGCAAACATTATAATCTGGTCTGAATAAGTTCTCTTTCCCTATGGTCAGATGCTTTACGCATTTATGACGGCTTCTGAAATACTTCTTTTGTTACCTTACAAAACCACCATTTATAAAATTAAATTCAGTTCAATTTCCCATTTATCGTTATTCGATACGGCCATGCAGGTTATTTAATTATTTAAATACAAAATTATCGAGAATTACTAAACTAAAATTGACCCTGCTTTCTTCGGCTGTCTAGCATGCGATCGCCCACCGTTCTCCCAATCATCAACCTGCCGCAGTCGTCCCTCATCTCCGTAGCGCTTCAACAGCCGTGTCAACTATTATACACAAATATCTAAGTAAATACTAATTATGCTATTAATCCAAGATAATATTTAATGTAAGTATATATTAATATGACCACGCTTCATTTTTTACATTTTGCCATTCTGTAATTCCCTTGTAATGTTTACTACAGATGTCCTAGAAACGAACCCTTTGAGAAACAAGATGTGAAAGGAGTTCACATTCCATTAATGCCTTCATTTCTTAGTTTAAATAATAAGTATAAAAAATAATAAGTTTAAAAAATACAAAAGTATAAAACAAAAAGATAAAATTAATGAAAATCTAAGATAAAACAATAAATATAGAAGACCGAAACAACTCGCACTTATTGCAAATAAAACAAGTATTCCACAAAAAAATAATGCAGTCTTTCTACACACAAAACCAATGTGGCCTCCCACAGGACCAATGTTGCCACAGAAAAATCTGTTGTTGACACATTCATGAGAGAGTTGCCACTACTGAAAAACATCAGTTGATATACTTACAACTTTTACCGTAAAAATGAGGGGAGGGCAGAAGAAACTATTAAATTATGCAGGTGGTGCCAATAATATGACTAGGGTGTGTAAATTATTAATTCTGTTGTAGTAAAACTTGCACTTTGGGCAGATTTCCGCATTATAAATATTCCGCAATGTGCACATAAATCACATTCCTGGCAAACGTAAATTCTACAATATTGCATTGTAGAATGCAGAATCTTGTCTAATACGGAATAAAAATACTGATCCCTTGAGAAGATTCCCTATTAAGCTGGTTTTACTGTAAAATAATTGTACAATTTGTTTATTATTAAAATTACTTTGTGATAAACACAATACTCTTATGGCCTCGAGACCTTGAGGTTCTCGAGCCTATCATGAGCACCAGATTGGAACATTCTGTAGAAGGAGGTTGTCCGATAACCACTATGGCGTTCGTAAGGCTCGTTTAGCTTGTCGTTGACAGTGCCTGACCTTGTTGACCTTTAGAGAGCTGTTGGAAAATATGCCCAAAAATACTGTGAGATGGTAACATTGGACATTAAGAATGGTGGTGGAATGACATTCATATGGCCCTTCCAAGCGAATGAGCAGATACGGTTGGTGTACGAAGGTACCCAACATCACCGCCTGCGTTCCACGAGGTTCAGTGCTGAATCTAGTGCTGCGATGTATTAGTGGATGTCCTTAGACTTCCCACTCCCGGAAGGTTCCAAATTCATAGGCTTCGCAGACATTACCTACCGCTGTGACTCAATTTGTAGAGGAGATAGTGCGTATTTGCAATGAAGACGTAGCCATTGTCGATGGCTGGATCTGCAGGATTCAATCCACAAGACTGATGTAATTATGACGTCTAGCAAGGAGACTAACAGAATCCATCACTCTCAAGGCCGGGGTCATCAAATCTTATCACGACCGTCGTTCAAATACCTCGGCCTCAAGATCGAAACTGCTTGTAAGTTGGTGAACATCCGGATTACGGTAGCGGCGTTACAGGAGATCACGGTAGTAAATACATTGACGAAGCTAATGCCAAATACCGGAGAGCCTAGTCAGGAAAAGAGAAAATTGCTGGCTTCTGTACACACATCTGTTTTGGTCTACGGAGCCCCAGTTTGGGCCAACTCTACAAGTATGAAGAACTCTGTAACAGGAATAGCGTCAGTAGTACAAACCATCGGACTCACGGCATCATGTGCATTCCTCATTGTCTCTAATAAAGCAGTAAACGTCATTTCAGGAATGCCCTATATTCACGTAGTGGATCGTGAACGATACGGAAAAGGAAACGCAAGAGAGCTCGGAAAAACTAGAATGGGACATATTCTAGCAAGAAAAGCTCACCTACCGCGTGAGACATTCGATTGAAACGCGGATCAGCGGGAAAGATGGTGAGGTAAAAAGTTTGTAGAGGTTCATGGATGCTTTAGGGATTACCACCACAGGTTGAAAATGGAAGATCCCCGTCTGTCTTATATGTGAACCTGCTGTCGAGCAAGTGTTTTTTCAGTGTTCATGTTTCCACCTTCAACGACGGATCACCATTGAGATGCTTAAGACTGTCCTGATACCTCTCAAAAACATAGTTGAAGTAAAACCAATTGGAGGGCGGTGTTGATTTTTTACAATTAGAACTACTGAAGTTAAGAAATCTGGAGAAAGAAAGGAGAGAAATCTCAGTATCCCGCTCGACTATCACCAAGAATATAGAAGAGATCTCGTGTGTCTTCGAGTCACACGCCGCGATCTATTGGCAGGTCTACGGAGAGGATGGACGAGAAGAGAAGTTTGGTTTTAATGTGTAAAAATATCGTTTGCTGGGAAGTACGGGTTACCCAGTATCTTTTGATGAGTTTAATCTACTCTCGTAAAATACATGTTCTCACATACACACACACACACACACACACACACCACACACACACCACACACACACCACACCACACACACACACACACACCACACACACACACCACACACACACACCACACACACACACCACACACACACACACACTCACACACTCACACTCACACACCACACACGCGCGCGCGCACCGAAAACATATTTTTCTTCACAGATTTTCTTCATATAGTTTCTAAAATATTTGCATGATATTTCGTCGAAAGGTCCAAATTACGAATTAGCAATCAAATATCTATTATAAGTTTGATTAAATATCACCTGAAGCTATATCATGAAAAGGAATAAAGTTGTGTTGTTTTGAAGATTAGTCTATAATATAATTGTAAATAAGCTCATTTAAATGATATTTCATAAACCTACAATTGTAATTAAAAACTCGAACGAACAATAATTTTCTTTTCATTTGCAGTGAAGGGAATAGTACAGCTGTTCAATACTTCAATGACAGGAACTTAATGCCAATACTTGTGAAGTTTATCAGTGCAGAGCCGGAAAATTGGCGAGTGACTTTGGCTATTGGTATGTACCCATGCATGTGTAAACTGTTTTTAATAAATATTTTGAAAATGAAAAGAGACTTAAAATTGTTGCACAAGTTTTCATGCACTTGTACAAAAAAATTGGGGTTAGGAAATTACAAACTGTACGTGCCTAAGATATTACTTGCAGGAGTATATTCTTTATTTATTTTAGACCGTATTTCAATAAATTGGTTATTAGTGGCCCCCTGTTACTAATTACAATTGAGCAGAATTTTAATTACAGATTACACGTTTTATTTTTTTTATAAATACTGTATTTGATTTTCTTTTCTCGTATACGTACGTATATACGGAGTAATTAATATTCGTAGTATAGTGAGAGTTATGTAATGCTGCGGAAAATCATTTCGAGATTTCAACGAAAATACACGTTTTGGGGTCCCCTGATACCGATAAAATGTGTTGTTGTTTTTTTCTTTATTTTCTTTGAAAAGGTCCGTCCATCCGTCTGTCCGTCCGACTGGGTGTATATGAACACTAGCGCCTAGACTACGCGTACGATTTTTCCAAATGGAAGAAACCCCTGTCGATTCGGCCTGAGTCGAAGCTCTGCGATTTTGAAAAACATTTATTAATTTTTGGGGGTACTTTATATGAAACCCTTGGAACATTTTCAAACTTTTCTTTAAAATGGCTCCAAATGGTTTTTCTTTAAATTTCTTGTAAGAGTAGTGAAATTCACTTAAAAAGGTGGCATATGTATGTTTTTCAATCTGGGGCATTCACTGTGTTGGCAGCTGGCAAGAGTATGTGGCAAGTTTGAAGAGCTAGCCGAGACCAAAGAAAATAGAAAACTAACGCGAGAAAGTCTGTGTTCTGTAGAACTTCCAGTTTTTAAAGGTGACATGTTTTAAATCCATTCTGATGATAAGTTTAGTATAATATGTAGATTGATACTAATTATCTGTTAATTTCTATGAACAATAATGTTTGTGCATTCAACAATAAGATGTGTAGTAGAAATAGCTGAACCACATGACTTAGGATTTTATTTTTATTTTCTCTCCTACTGCTTCGCAGAATAGAAAAAGTATTGTAATGCAAGGAAAACGGCGATTTTCGAAAGAGAAAACTCTTATTGCCAGGCCGTGGTAACGAAAAAGTGAATAAGCTTGTTGCAATATTTACTAAATTACTTCCTCTAATACTTTTGTTGTCAAAATCCCCTTGGGGGGGGGTGAAACAAAAAAGTATGTTTTCGACAAAACATCTGGTCGGTTCGTTTATGATTATCGCGTAAACCCTTCGCGGATTTTCACCAATTGATCTAGCTGATGTCACGGTCTCTCGAGTGTAAAACAAATGTTTTAAGTAATGTAACGCGCCCAATTTCATTTTCGAAATGTTCAAAAAAAGTCTTCCTTTGTTTACTAGAATAGAGGAAAGCTTGCTTAATAATATGGCACAGGTCCGATTTTCATTAAAACCTTCGGAATTTTGAAATTTGCATACAGTTTTACGTTCTCGGTACCTTACGCAGTAGAGAGAAAGTTACGTAATGCTGCGGAAAACGGCGAATTTTCGGCAGAAAAACTCTTATTGAGGGCCCTGATAACGAAAAAGTGAATACATCCAGTTGCTAAATTTAGGGGGTAAAATCCTCTTAACACGTGGTGTAGCCAGAATCCATGGTTTCTGTGTCATTGATACCGAAAAATTGAGTAACAGCAAAATGTCCGTCCGTCTGTGAACACCTCTACGCCTAAACCATACGTAGGGTTTTTCGAAAATGGATATTCCCCGGTCGACTGGAAGTTTTGCGATTTTGGAAAACATTCTTTAAAATTTGTTATTTTTTCACATAAGCGTCAGGTTTTTTTTTTTTTTTTTTTTTTCTTTAATTTCTCAAAAACGGCTCCAAATTGAGTATTTTGTTTTTTAAAGAATAGAGTAAAATACACTTATTAAGATCATATATGTCCTTTTTTCATTGTTAACTGTGTTAAAAGTTTGAATTTTTTCGGCTAATTCCTACTATTACAAAATGAAGATAGAGATTTTTCTTCAAGTAATTTTTTTTCTCCATAGTTAGTTCTTTCATTAAGGTCAGACACATTTAAAAAAAATTGTTTTGCGCAATATTTCGTTGCAATATATGCAATAAAAAAACTTGCTCCTATGTAATAAAACTACTTTAAAAAGAAATCAGCTGCAGATTTTGGCTAGTATCCCTCATCGTGCCCTTTGTGAAAGAATCAACTTACTGATGCGGAAAAGGAGAATGTTAATTTGAATAACTATATTTTCCACTGAACTCTAGAAAACATGCATACTGAGATATACCAAAATTTTCCTCTCTCTACATTTATATCTGCTAAAGATCTTAGCGTCCGGCTTGCTGGGTCAATGGGTCACGATATATTATAATCCTTATTACCTCTATAATGGATTATAGGATCCGCCGACTATACAGCGCAGCTGGGAATCTGAAATAGAATGATTCTATTCCTAGTTCATTTCTGTTTGGATTGACTAAATGAAAAATCACTTTCTTTTCTAAAGAACAAAATTCAACAAAGTTTATTTCTACGCTTTTAGCAAACAATTGAGTGAATTTACAATTTTTAGGCCTTTGATCAAGATCTCTTTCAATTTACAATTTATACCGCGGTTAACTTATCTTTCTTCGTTGATGTCCTCGTAGACTTCTCAGTCGAAATATCTTATGAGCTTGCCGTAGTCCAAAGTTCCACGAAATCCTCTTCTGCCCTATCCAAGCTGGTCTCAAACTATCAAAATTATCAGTCCGATTACGTCCATGACATAGTCCCGAACTCGATTACCACTCCCGACAAAGTTCCAATTTATACTTCAATATTGCTTCCACATGAAAATATCTACGATCAGTTCAGAAGCCGTTCGAGCAGAATGAAATCTTCCTACATGATTCATCCCTCGAAGACTTCGTATTAAACTACCTTCATTTTTTTCATAACATTTGACCGTCCTTCTCTCACCCAGCCAATCCATATGTTCGTTATATTTTGGTTTAGCTGACCTTTTGATCGTCTTTTGAACTTCTTCGCCCAATCCCAAATTTTCTACTTTCGGCATCCAGAAAACTCTTAATGCATTTAGAAAAACAAAACTACATTGTTTATTCACAGTCGTTGCTAAGCTCTAGCTCTCGTGATATTTCGTAATGCATGTTCCACCATATTGTCTACAAATAAATGTTAGTTTATTTTAACGTGACATATCGGTATGTCACAATACATATACATTCATGTCAAGAAGCAAAACAAGGGGCCATCTCAGATTCGCTCAAAGGATCAGGGACACTATGAAAATCTGATAAAGATAGGGGTCATTGGTCCAGATGCTGAGGAACAATAGTTGTTACAGGCATATTTAGAATTAACATTCCAAATGGTTCCAGAATTATACATTTTAGAATTGTACTTCCAAATTTTAAGTAGTACATTAAATATTATGTTAAAATCAATATTACTTTCATTTTTGATGCTTGGTATAGTCTCTAATAGTAATGCAGCAGAAAAGATTTTACTTGTCACTTAAACTTGAGTAATGATTTTAATTGTCATGTCATCTGGTAAGGTGTTGTAAAATAATGTATAGTATGTGAATTCTTTGTAGTGAGTTGTTGATAATAATAACTTTAAATGGATTGAAATAAAACAAAAAAAAATCAGGTTTTTCAAATTCAAAACTAATCTAAAAAACAATAATTTTTAATAAGCAGACCATTTTCCAAACATATAATAACTTTGTGTAATATTTGTGTAAATATTTTTACTTATTTTTACTTACTTAGTTGTGTATATATTCTTTGAATAAATATTTTGATTCTTTAGCTTTAATTTGAATTGAAGTGCAGGTTGCTGTGATCAGTACATTTGGAGCAATAATTATAAAAGATCAGATAGGTTTGGCAAAATTGAAAATTAATTTTTTAAAAATTTTGGAAAATAAAGAATTAACATCTTTCTGTAAAGAATTAAAAACATTTTACATTTTTTTGGAACACTTCAGGTTTTGTGTCTGCCCATTGTTTGATGTATCACCCATAATACTAATTGCTAAAGATTTGTATTATCTTTGCAGTGCAATGTTTAATCACTGTTGTTGAGGACAATTCACATGCATGTAATTTATTACAAAAATCAGAAGAAGTTTTAAATAATCTCTTGACAATGAATGGAGACAGCACTGGATTATTACTTCTGCGTGTAATGACTGCAGGTGAGCACTTACTAAAGATTTTAGATTCATGTTCTATGAAAGTTGGATGCTCATGAACAAACACTTGTGCATGTTTAAAAGTCTTTTTGGCAAGGCATTAGTGTAATTTTTGTGCAGGCATTCTGCTGAGGGTGAGAAGTAACCCTTCCGATATATTGGGTCCAGTCCTGCTTGATGCCATTGTATCTCCTTTATTACAAGACCAGAGAAAGAAACTTAATGAACTGAGCAGCATAGAACCAGAGGAAGCAGGTGATAATGCAAGCATACAAGAAGTATCACAGTTAATAGAAGCCCAACAAGTGGCTTTGGAGTTACTCACCAATTTATGTACAGGTATGAGTTATACAGGGCACTGTTTATTTGCGAATTCTTGAATTAAAGTCTACAAACAAGTAACTCAGTATTTGGAATATGCCCCAAGTTAATCAACATGCTTGTTTTCAAGTTTGTCTATAATTGGTTTACTTTTAAAGAAAGATCAGCAGGAATATCTGTTTATCATTAAAAATATTAATCCAATTTCTTCTGAATAAAAGCTTTGTATATCACACAATTCAGTTGTGCGTGTCTGTCTGTCTCTGTCTGTCTGTCTGTCCGTGAGTGCGTGTGTTTTTGTGGTGGTGGTGGGGTCAAAACTACCATGTTAGGCATAATAAAGCCAAATTTGTAATATCTGGGTGCTCAAATTATAGCCAGATCAGAAACCAAAGTAGATGAAGTTGATATTACCAGAATGACTGACAGCTGATGTGTAAAAATGATTCTAATGATGTGTAGTGTATGTGTAATTAAAAAGGCGTTAATATGTAGAGTATATCTACTGAACTGCAAATAGTAATGAACCGTTTGTACTGGACATTTTATTAGAAGTCAGGATTCCAATTGTAGCCAGGTTTAAAGGAAAAATGTTAATTGTAGCTGGTGCTACTATTTGGTCGTACATTAATAGGAACATTTACACAACACAGCATACAGCAATTTGTCAATTACTCCATACCTATTTTGAGCATCTGTGCATGCAAAGTTCGAAATATGCATGCACAGAGGCTCGAGGTTTCTGTTGAATGCAGCAAAAAAGCCCAAATATAATTTCAAGTGAAAATAAACAACAGGTTTCACTTTTTTTACAGTTGCATAGGTCATCTCTTTCATAAATTATGGGGGTGACTATTAAAGAAATCATTTCAATGTTTCTGAAAATTTTGTACATAGCCTTTAATAAAACATTGACATTAACCATCATCTGGAAACATTCTTCTTACTGTAAGTGTTTCTGTATCACTTTAATGTAATGTTTCATTCGGTAAACGTTTTTGCCCCTCTTTGTCACTTTTCTCTCTCTCTCTCTCTCTCTCTCTCTTTCTCTCTCTCTCTCTATTTCTCTCTTTCTGTGCAAGTTGTTGGAGAATTGTGTTTTCCAGATGGAGATGATGAAGCAATGGATCTTGATTCTAATTCGACATGCAGTGATGGTGATATTTGTGAAGAGACATTATGTGAACCTGAAACAAATTTAGAAGACCTTACTGGCACTTCTTTCTCTCTGAGTCCTGAGGTATTTATTTCTCATCTTCATTAAATGTGTAGAGTTGATAATGTGCATTGATAGAATTATTGTGAAAATCCCATATGACTTCACAAATACCAGAGGATGAACTCAGAAGAATTGTAGATGAAGAATAAATGTATTAAAAAAATAATTTTTGCTATCCTTGCCATATCATATTGTATGTTAAGTTGCCACTAAAGCTTCACAATCAGTCTGCAGATATCATGCGAGGCAGTGTAAGATAGTTAGACGAGAACAAGAAGATCCATATTTCTGGGTTTCTATACATTGTTGTTACACTTGTTAATAGTATCCCAATTTTATTATTAAGAAATAAAAAAAGTATTTGCACGATCATAATTTGGGTGACGTTAAAATTTTTTGGATCTTTGTCGTAGGTAATCGTGTATTTTTGTTCTAAAAGATTGTATTATGTTGCAGATACATGAGGTGATAGTAAGCAAGCAATTGCTTCCAAAAATCTGGGAGAAAACACGTACACCTGCTGAAAATGTGCGTGTCCTGTTACATGAGCATTCTGGGGGTGAACATATATTAAATAGGTAATTTTTTGTTAGTTTATGTTTTTATAAGGATTTGTAAATGGTAAATGGCATATTTGATAAACATTTTATGTATTTGGATACATAAGATGTAAAATATAATTTACCTAGTTATAATAAACTTTATTTATTAATTTTCTTTTAAATAGTAGATTATGCAACTATTGTATGATGTTGCTCTTTTTGGTATGAATAATAAAATATTACCAAACAAACGATGTTAAGAGTGAGTTTGATGCAATGTTATGTTGAAGTTCGAGCGAACATTATGAAAAAGAATATTCAGAGTTTAAGAATTGGATGAACTTAAACAAATAAATTTTATTTCCGAGGCTGTTGCCCTTTCATATTTGTCAGAGTAGGTTTGTTAATCAGATATGTTGCACATGCTAGAATAAAGACAAGTAGTTATTATAATATGTTCTTCTTTAAATATTAACCCCGGAGCATGTAAAGCATCTGTAAAAAATCTGTAAATTTAAATAATTGCAAAATTAATATTTGTGTGTAGGGGTCAATTTCGACTAATAAGTCATTTTTTACATGTTTCTGTCATTTTTAAGCATTTTTCACTGATTTCATTAAGTTTAATATCATTTTAATGGTACTTGCTTCATATAATATTTACAATATTGAACAAATGTTCTCCAAGGAATTCCTGGATAGCCTATTTAATTTTTCAGAAATTGTAATGTCAGTCATTGTGAGCATGTAATCTAAGATTCCTGTGATGACTCTCAGTGCCCATTGTTGGTTTTGGGTCATTTTGGAATAATTAAAGACAGATTTCTGGTAAAGAGCGATTCAAACCAAAAGTTTGCAGGCTGAGTTCACTTGAACGAAGGGAAGAAGCCTCGGATTACTTCAGTAATATATCCAACAGCTTTAATTGTTCATCTGCACTGGTTTTGATCAAATATTTTGTCAATTTACTTTGCTTTTAGGGTATTTTTAAATCATTATAACATAATCTTTAAATCATTTGTGGTGATGTTTTAGGACATCAAAATCCACCCCCTATTTATATGCATAAAAGTTAAATTAGATGTACTTGTTATTATTGTTTGTTATATTTTCCAAAATAAAAACAGCGTATACTTTCAGAAGAGGACATATATTAATAAACTAGTTTTTTAGAAGTGAAATTGCTTTAACAATATAGTTGATTTGACTGCAAGCACTTAAATTAATTACATGATACCACTGCCTTCCATCCGAAAGCTAGATGGGGAAGGGAGGCTGTGAATATTACATTAGTTACCACTCATGTTTTGTGCAGAAATTGTGATGATGTAAAGTTTGTGCAATAATATACCTTGAATGATTTTGTTCATTATTAGGGAATGGATTTTCATGCAAGTACATATTTTTACAGGGACAAGATACCTACATTTTCTAATATATTTTGGACTTAACACGAGATTCTGAACGAATTGGAACCACTTTTATTTTACATATTTGTACATATTTTGGTATAATTACATATTTTTACATATTTTATCTATTGCTACATATTTAGTTACATTTTAATATAATTACAAGTCGAAAATGAACATTTCATATACGAGTTCAAAATATGTGTTACTTAAAAACTAATGTTGTTACTGAAATTCTTATGAAGCCACGCAATGCGCTTGTAGTAATGCCGAACCATCGTATTAATTGTCAAGCTTACCTCCCCCCGCCCCATCTGCTTCTTGGAAATCGCGTAGTCTGAATCAAGGATGAGTGGATATATGCGAAACAGAAGAAACTTCAACCACGTGCTTACTCGTGTTTCATGACCCCATGCATAACTCGATAAAAGATTCAGATCATTGTCTTATTCCTTTTCTGGAGTTGGAGGGGGGGGGGGGCGTGTGTATATATTCCCTATGCCCCCCATTCTTTCTATCACAGGCTGCACGGTACTATTCGCACAACATTGTATATACCACGAAAGTATTATACATTTCGGATGAAAGTAGCAAATAATTGCTTTTGTAGATGTAGAACTTTTAGCATCTCTGAATCCATGTTAAGATCTGATCGGCAACGTACTCTGCTCGGAAAATGCTTGAAGAATGGAATTTTAAACATTAACAATTTTATTCATATTTTTTTTTATTCTTTTACTGTAATAATGTGTTGCTACTTTTTTAACCTTCTTTTTGCACTAATTTCATTCTTCTATTATTTGCCACGTTTGTACCTTTGAGCAAGAAATTGTTATTGAATGTTAAAGCATTTTATCATGCCTTATGTACTTTATGGAAATCTTTAAATGAAATTTTAGTGATTCTATGAATTTTCTATTTAAATTCAATATTATACATTACATTAATTTTTATGTGATAAATATAGTTTGTTTTTTATGTACAGAGTTGATGTACTTCGATCCAGAGCATTTTCATGTTTGAACAACATTATTCCCATCTTGGATATGCAAGATATTGGAGGGTCAGAAAATCTTTTTCAAATGTGGTTAGATATGGCTACATTTGTTGTCAAGAATCAAGGTGATTTTAATTTTTTTTTAAAACAATATAATGTGTATATTTTCTGTATTTTATTTAATGTAGAAATTCCATTTGTAGAACCAGATCCTGATGTTTTGGAAGCAGCATCATGTGCTATGCGAGCAGCTTTACAGAAATTTGCTCAGAACACACAATGCCAGTCTATTGACATTCAGTTACACCAAATAGAGGTAATATTTTTAATGTAATATTGGCAATATAACATCTACATGATCATTGGAATTCCACCTGGGTGTTTGTGCAAAATTAAAACTTCGTAATATCAAAAGCACGTATGCAAATTCAATTTGACTGGCAAGGTGACAGGGAATTTAGAAATGAGGACCTGCATTATCAAGTTGTCGAATTGAACATGTAAATTGATGTGAGGTGTAAACCCGACGCAAAACCTCCCTCCACTCACATGCAGGGAGCCCAGAGAAAACAAAGAGGCCATGTATCCCCGGTGAGAGGCCAATGTATCCCCGGTGTGTTTGTGTGTGTGTGTTTGTTTGTTTGTGTGTGTGTGTTTGTGTGTGTGTGTGTGTGTATGTTGTGCGTGTGCGTGTGTTGTGGTGCTGCAACTGAACTGACGCACATGTGTGGGAGGGGTGCAAATCATTTATCCATGCAACAGAAACAGGTGTGTGGGTATTTTTCCATGCAACAGAAAACATTTAGATGTTAATTTGAATTAGAAGTAATTAAGTTCTTTATATTTGGCATGAAAAAAAAATTGTGGGGCCCAGGTTAAGCCAGGGCCAGGGGCATGAGCTGCCCCCTTTCTGGGTGCCCCTTGCTCCCACATGCTCTCTTGCACACACCTGCATATTAAAGACCACAATCTTAGAAATTGAAGATGTCAGGGCATAATAACATTATTAGCAAGAACATAAATATTTGCATAATCCATTTTTCATGTTATCTTGTAACAATATTATATAAAAAAAATATTTTTGAAAACAAATAGCTCAGAAAAATACTTTTGCAGAATTGCAATGTGTCATTAAAAATGAAACATGAAGTTGCTGATGCGATGTACACCTTTGCTAAACAAGAACAACTCCGGGCCACAAATTGTAACATTTTATACAGAAAATAATTCTTGGACATTGAAAGTATTTTGAAGTACTGAATGAAAAAATTACCACACAATGGTCAGATACAGAATGATTGTCTTGCAATTTTAAGTTATGAAAAATACTATAATTTGTGCTTTTTCCTCTATGTCAGGGATCTTCAACCTTTTACACTTTTGGGTATCCTTCGAGCTAATGGTTTTCTTGCAGGAACGTCATGTTTAAGTAGCAGATAAAATAGATTGTCAAAGCTTTTTCCACTACAACTCTTTAAAATTAATTTTTGTCTTTATTTAATCTTAATAGAAACCTCTTAATAAGAGAATGAATAGTGAGGTAGCAAATTACGTTAATTTTTACTTAAATATTACATTAATTTAATACTTTTAATAAAACACACCACTACTCTGTTCCCGCATGAAAAATTCCTTGTATAGGTGATTTCCATTTTACGTGTGGCTTTGCAAATAGTGATCACTTGTGGAACCCCTGTCAATTTTTCAGGGAACCCGAGAGTTCCATGGAACCCAGGTTGCAGATCTCTGCTGTGCCTGGTAGAATTATGGAGAACTAGAATCCATTAAAGATACTTTCTCTTGACTTTTTGTTTATAATGGTCTGAAGTGCATCCATGAGTACTGCCCAGAAATAGTCACCAAACATGGATATATACCAGATTCCCTAGTATTGTCTTTCAAACACAGAAATAAATCAATAAAAGTTGTCACCATGTTTATCAGGAAAATGGAACTATAATTTTTTGGGAAAAGGGACAAATTGGAGTGAGTTTTTTAGGATGTGCTGCGTCCTACGTGCTGAAAAGTCATTAACATATTTTTATACAATTGTATTATTATTTTTATACAATTATTCATATTTTCTCATTTGTAATTGGTAAGATTTAGAAGAGTTTTGATTTGTGGTGTAAATTTATTACAAAGTAGGAATAGAGGACCAAACAATCCCATTGTGGAGTAAAATGGCTATGGGGTACATATTCGAAAAACTATCTCTGTTCTTCTGCCAAATGATCTGTAGTCATTGATTGCTTTAGTCTATGGTTTTTAGAACAAAATTTCATCCTTTACTTAAAAATATTGTTCTAAAGACTTTGAGTAATATTTATCAATAGATATCCTTTATGTTTTCAGTGTGGAATTCCTGCTGGAATATTTAGAAATTCTGATTAGACTTTGAATGTTTAGAATATCTTATAAGATGTTTGAATTCACTATGAGTTTTACTATGGCTGAGGTGGTATTGAGTGTGTAAAAGGAATGGTTAAAAGTAATGTTCAAGGGAAAATTCCTGTTTGAAGAAGATGAAAGATTTCATTACCCTTACTGTGAAAATTAAGACTACTGATGGAACGTCTAATGCAAAATCATTATGTGAGCTCAAAAATGATTTGATGTATTTGATGTGTAACAATTCATCAATTCTCCGCTTGCAAGTTATGACATTTCACAGTGTGTTTAATCTGGATGTATTTATTTCAGTTTATTTTTACTGCTGCCCCAAATCCAAAACCATGTGTACGAGCAAATGTTGTGAGAACAGTTGGTATGCTTGGTATGATGACCTTGTCTCAGCCATGGGAAAAGAGTTTTGAAATCATCAAGGTAATGTGACTTTTAAATTTCGTTAATTAGCTAAATCTCTACCTTGCAGAATGTGGGGTGGGAATTATCTTATTTTTATTACATTTGTCATTAGTGTAACTTTTTGATGTTTAAAATACTGGACAGTCTTATATTAATATCCATTTGCTTTGACATATTATATCTCAAAAAATAGCAATTTCCTATCTTCAAACCAGTAGCAAAGGGCAATATAATGTGTACACTTTCATTAAAATTTCTCTGCACTGCCAAAAATGGCATTCACCATAAAAAATGCATAAAGTTGCTGTAGTAAAACTAGTATGTGCTATTATACATTTTATAGAACAACTCAGAAAGTGTCAGTTTTATCTCTAACGTCTAAGAAATCTGTGGTTTCATCGATACTAGTTGCTTCTAGAAAATTATATTCATTCCTATCTATATTATATTACGTACCTTAATGTGGGTTTCATAAATCAAATCTTCTGTCATGGTCAACACTCACTGGCGTTAGTGAGTAACATTACTGAATTGGTCAAAGCAATTAATAAGACTGTATTAATCACTTCATCTAGCCATTACACATAATATCTTGCCGAAGTTAATCAAAGTTACAATCGATCAAATTTACTTCAAATTCTCTTCAAAGTATAATTACTGTTTCTAGGCGCCATGCATAATAAGTAATGATGAGTTGGTCAAAATAACAATTGTCTTTTTAGTGAGATGGAAAGATGGTAGGAACTTTCAGGATGTAGTTGATGCTTTGCCATGCATGTCCAAGTTGGTGATGAAGCACCAGACTTTGGCCAATGCCAAAGGCTTTGGCTTTGGCCAGTAAAACATCCTTGAGTGTGACCAACACAATTCTGAGTTTTTAAAAATTTTATTCATTTATACACATTTCAGTGAGAGTTCAGCCGATGTTCGACGTAAATGTGTAATAACTAGGGGGCGGATTTTAATGAAATGCTTTTTTTTTTCTTTTCACTTTAGAGCAATGCCGTTTAGCATAGAAATTCATTTTATGTTATGATAAAAGGAAATGGCCCATTTTTTATTCATCACTTTTTTTTGCATTTTTTTATCATCTTGGCGATCTCTAAGCCATTTTTAATGCATTTTTCACTGATTTCATGGATTTTAATGTGCTGATACTTGCTTCAAATAATATTTACGAGATGCAACAAATGTTCTCCACAGAATTCCTAAGTACCAATGCCTGGTAGCCTATTCGATTTCTTTGCTCAGAAGTTGTAATTTCAGCCATTGTGAGTATGTAATGTAAGGTTTCATGACACCTGTCAGCGTCATTGGCGGTTCAGCCAATTTCGGGATAACTAAAGATACAGATTTTCGGTAAAGAACAGTCAAAGCCAAAGTTTGAAAGCTGAGTTCACTTGAACGAAAGGAAGAAGCGTTGATTACATCAGTAACAAATCCATATCAGTAACATCAGTATGTATTGTAATAATATTCCACTGTTGCTACCTATCCTATCTGTGCGTTGGGCTGCCAATGCAATAGATTCACCTGCTCTGCCTTGCTACACAGCTATACTTCTAATATCATAAATATGTATACACACCCCTAACTTGGGCTGACAAATAATCACTTACTTATTCTTCCCATTTATCTTCAAACACAAATGGGCGGCTTGTCATCAATACACACACTTCCTTTTCAACTTACTTTAGCTCTTGCACTCGCCTGTTCGCGAGCTAATTTTATACAACTTCTGATTCTTTCTGGGAGTGAATATGTGACTGCCCTATACAAGGCTTCAAACGAGGAACCTATGCACGCGCATGCGGGTCTCCGTCTAACTACATGAATCACAACACATTCTTTAATGGTTTACTGATGAACTCGAATGTGTTCATCTCAATTTATTTTAGTTCTGTTCACTGTTTCTTTTCCTCTGATATTTCAAAATGACATATATGTACATACATCCAATGATAGTGCCCTCTGATGGCACACAAAACAAAACAGCAAACAAACAATGCCCTTAATATTAAAACATAACAAAAACACACACACACACACACACACACACACACACACACACACACAAAAAGGACCATTCACACTGAAAATTACATAAAGAAATACATTCATCCACACCGAATGCGGATTCTTTCGTTTGAAATTCTTGACCCTCTTATTCTATAATGAATTAACAGAACTTGGTCCTCGACAGATGCCTTTGAAGTTGCCAAATAAAAAAATATCCATGCATCACTTCCCTGATACCGGATGAACACTGCGACATGCGATCACGCGTCGCCGTCCGCCGTCGTACACTCCCCGTGTACGGCGATGGTACCAGTTCCCGGGACCATATATACCACGAACCCACATAGTTAAAAAACCACTACGAAACGTTTTGCGATGAAACGCCGTTTTCACTACATTTAAAGTTCCCGCGGCGAAGAGACACCGTTTCGTTACGCGAACTAAAATGAAAATACTCTGTTTGTATTTCCTTTTACTGACCGGAGCACGCTAAACTTCGTGTTGTAAACACTGCGACACCAAATGCCCGCGTTCATTGTTCAAAAGTGCAACCGCATGAAATTAATGTTCGCATCGCTTTTACCTGTAAATTATCCGCCATTACTTACGAATCCATTCACCTGTTGTGTCGCATGAAAGATCTAAAAATGTTTTCAAATTACAGTCCGAACAATAATTTTTAAAATTTTACATTAACGCTAACGCGGAGCTAGCGTCTACCCAAGCGCACAACACCGTTCATCATCTTTTCTAGATTGTTGTACAATAGATTACATTGAAAGACGCGATCGCTCGCCCGTTGCCACAAACAAGATTACAAAATATTTCTTATTTTCTTGTTTTAAACGTTCTTAGCCTTGTCACCGGTTCTAATAATGTCTATAATTTCTCTGTAATTACTACTATCTATTTCTCCTTTCATCGTTAATTTCATTAAATACATCATTTTTAGTTCGATATTTCGTCGGAGTCAGATGCGATTGTTTTAATATATATTTTAATTATACGTTTCTACATTTAATTTTAATTAGCTTTCTAGATGTTTCCCAAAATCGTGATTAGTCTTGAAATTGTTCATAAATTTCGCCCCGTTGTTCTATAAAGTTCTAACCCGATCCCTTCAGGCGTTTTCGTAATATTTATTAAAATCATATTCCTCCTCAGCTTTCTTCTAGCAACAATGGCTTCCATATTTCCGTGCTTGTGAACGTGAAATGCACGATTACGATTATTTAAAAATCTAGTGAACCCCTGATTTTGCTGATTGTTCTTTCTAACGATTCTAAAAATTATACTTTATCGAATGTTTATGTTGAATTTCACCCTTTTCCGCGCATTCGGTTAATTTAGGAAAATGTCTGCCCGCGGCGCTGCCGTCTTCTGTCTTTTTGAATATAAATTTTAACATTGTGTTGGGAAGTCTTTATTTTTGGGAACACTAAATTACCGGAATGACCGCAAATCATTACAGTATGTTCTGTATTGAGCATGTTTTACTGTATATTTTTGTACTGTTATATTAGATGCTACTCCAGTTATATTAGATGCTATTCCAGTGATGGGGAGTTTGCCATTAATAGTACCATGGAAGACTATGACTCCCGCTAATACCTAGTTTGCTTTAGACTGCTGGAGACTACCCCACCTTTCCAACTGACAGAAAGGGGAATTATTACGTTGACCAACTCATATTAACTATTATGCATAAAGGCTAAATGAAGTTATTAATTTCTAAGAGAAATCTTTGGTTCTAAACTTTTTTTTAAAAAAAAATTTATATATACATATATTTTTTTATTTATTTATTTTATTTAGAGCACCTCTCACTTTTACAATGCCACTCAAGAGATGTATGTAAAATAGTGAATATTTAAAGGCAATTTTGATCTTGTTAATATATATTAAATTTATATTGTTTAAGTTAGTTTCTCTCAAAAATGAAAACTTTTACACTGAGATATTGAGTGTAAATTGTAATTTCCAGGAGCCTGTTTTCATCATTGAATTTTTGTTACTGTTTTTATTAATATTTTTATTTCTTTTTTTTATTTTCAATAAAACACACAGGCCGATAATTCTCATAATGTTTGCAATCATTACCACCAGAATTATTTTTCAAATATAACTGCTTATGAATTGAATAGTAAATTGTTTGTGAATACAAAGAATGTTTATATTGTTGTCATTTTACTTAAAACAAATTAGTTTATTGTGAATCTGGTCTTTCTTTTTTTTAGAAATCACTTATACAAATTGAATTGATGAATTGAATTGAATTGAATTGAATTGAATTGAATTGATGTTGTTGCTAAGATGGAAAGAGATGTGTTTAATGTATGTATTCAGTTTCAAACATGTCTGATTTTAGGGTGTAGGTAAATTTCTGTTGAATGGGTTGGCCCATGAACCTGAACTCTGGGTCATGGCTGAAATGTTGGATTCTCTCATGGATTTGTTTGGAGAAGATGAAACCGATAGAGCAGCTGCTGAACTTGGTCTTACTGTACATCTACAGACAGTATTACCTGCTTTTAAGCGCAGGGTCAGTTGATAAAGAGTTGTTTATACATTGAATAGTTTACTTATTTGATTTTAAATATTGTTTAAGTTTAGACATAGTAATTTCACATTGTCATTTTATTGCAGGTAAAGATGAACCGAAAGAAATTGGGAGATCATTATGCTCTTGTTACAACAGTGAACACCAATCTACCTCGTTTTATTCGTTATAAATCTAAAAGACTCTCAGTGATTCAAACATCACTTGAGTAATTTAAGAAGCAATATTGTTTTGTGAAGTTGAAATAATATGAAAATATATTTATATTGTGACTTATATATCTCTTTTATTGACAACCTTCACATTTTCCATAATAATATTTTTGGTGGGTCGTATTTTCTCAGTGGATGAGTGTATGTATTGGCAAAACGCCGGAGCTTGTGAATAATGGATTGCAAACACATGGACTTGGGCACTTTCCACACCACAACCCTCACCAGATAGCTGAGTTACGATGGGGCTTGTGACTGTGTTTTGGCTTTGTGCTTTGTGATTGTGGAAAGGCTGGCACTTGATGGCACAGAGTGCACTGCCAAGTGCCCCTACAAAAAGGTCAGGTGGCTGAGCATCGGGATCCCACATTGATATTGGCCACCACACAGATTATATCACCATCTGAACACCAGGTATACAGACACCTCCATAAACTCAGAACTTTTAGGAAATTTTACAGGCTGATACAATGCGAATGGAATTTGTAAATGTCATGACCAATGATCATTCGTAATGTCATGAATTATTGTTTGCTCTGTGAATTTGAAATTTAAGCCTAGTAAATCATTTAGCAGGGTGCCTGCGAAAGAAAGTTGTTCTTGTGTGTAAAGGCACGTCTGATGGAAATTATAGAAATTATTAATTACATATCTTAGTGGTGAGAAAATACTCTCTCTGAGTTCTTGTTTTTAAATTGACAGACAGTTTGTCCACAATTTTATGAAAGAACAAACAAAATGTAGTAACTCATGTGATACAATTATAAATTAAACTAGTGGTGCAACAAAATGGAACAGACATTGCAAAGTCGCAAGCCTTTCACCACTGAGATCGGGGTTCGATTCCCGTCGAATCTCATGTGAAATTTGTTCCAACAAAACGAGTTCGGCTGCTTCACAAGGGCTAGTCCAATCCCTGTGAAGTGTCCTAAACCCTACCCCTATCCTTATTCCTTCCTAATTCTGGCCGCTGGGTAGTGACGCAGGAGCGCGCGGTAGGAGGGCGTACGCGGAGATGCTACCTGGCGGATCCTCTTGACAACCGACTGCTACGAGACGCGACAGACAATATTAACGGAGGATTACTCCAAAAAACAAGCGTTGTAATGGGAAGATTACTTCAATTTAATGAAGGAAAAAATCCCAAGGACGTTGTAAATAAAGTTTTGAAAGATGCCCATTTCATATAACATCATAAAGTAGTCCAAATAAACCTTGTTTCTTTAGTAACTATTATCTCTGTGTAAGTTTGACTATTATACATGTAGTATTGTTGACGATATTAAAGTGCGGTTTGCTGTGCACAGGCAATTTTCAGATATGCTATAATGTTAATAATACGCGATAATGTTCAGATACGCTGTGCACTGGCAATTTTTTCACAACTCAATGTGTGCAAACTACCCACATAACTTTTGACTTCAGTTGAAAAAATACTTCACACAACAGATACTGAAGGCAATCAGCGAGAGTTGCAGTCATTTAGAAATGTGGTTGTGAATGTAATCTGCTAATAACTCAATTTACATGAAATTTAAAGTGTAAATAATGAAGTACAATAATATCATTCTTAATAAAGAAATTATCTTTGTACACATTCGAAAACATTAACCGTATTGGTATAAAAATTAGCACCTGACTGGATATATTTATTTGCGTATTGCTAGAATGTTAACTTGTAATATGTTGTAATTTACTGCATTCGCCCTGAAAACTTGAAAATTAGCTAAAGTGAAGTAAAATACTTCAGTTTAAACAATATCAAAAACGTCCATTTGGAAACCTGCAGTAACGTCACAGAATAGATACTACACAGAATGGTATAGAACGATTTTTCTAAGGATGAGCCAAAGTGACAGTTCGCGAAAACAAGTGAACATCACATGTATTTCAGAGAAGTATCCCTCCGCCGCGACAGCTGTTCAGTTACGCCCCTTCGTAAAGTGCGAATGGCTCCTGTGAAAACATCCCTATGCAGAAGTCTAAGAGTTTCGCAAAGGTATATGCACGTACGCAAGTCCGGGAAATATTTAAATTTAATTTTGTATGTAGAATATCTCTTAACATGCTCTCACAATCAGTAAAAGAAAACTGCCACGAATGTAAATAGAAAGAAAAATGATTTTAAGCCGAAAACACGCACCGGTACGCCTCTCGCATTCAAGTCTCGGTTTTAAAATGAACATAATATTTATCACACAAAAAGTAAATTCAATGTAATGTGTAAAGAAAAAAGAATTTTTACAGAAGAGCACATAACACTGCACTTCCTAATTTCAATTATTTTTCGTGGCGCACTATATTTCTGTCGGACGAAGACATCACAAAAGGAAGAGTCGAAGCCATTTACAAGATAGCCAACTGCAACCGAACGAATGCGGGAAGAGAGTGTAATGGGCTCAAGGGCACGACGACCACAGAACCTTCAGTTATGTTGCCAGCACTAGCTGTCACTTTGGCTCATTCTTAGGAAAATCGCTCTATAAGTAGAGGCTGGCTCCTTTGATCTTCAGTGAGCCACAGTGCAGTGCGGACCGCCATCTTGAAACCGTGCTAAGGAACCGCAAGAGTCGGCTCAAACCCCATTTACTCAAAAACGGCTCCAACTTTTTCTTCTCGCTTTTCCAACTGGTAGTGCTAATTTCACAGTTTATTACGACATAAAATTCATTTTGCTGAATTATTTTGTATTTCAAAAATAACACAAGTATTTTTTGAAAGATCTCTCACGCCGTTAATATGCACATTTCCAGCTATTTGTAAACACTATTGCATTTGTGAGTTAAAGTGCTTTAAATGCTTCAAATAAATTTTCTGTGAAAAAGAGCTTCAATTTCGCATTATTAGACCTAACGATATTTTTTAAAAACGGTTCCAATTTTTTTAAATGAAAATTGTCATTTAGGACGAGGTTTTACTCTTCTTTAATATTCTTAAAGTAAATCTTGGTTTTACTATTAGGAAACCGAAGAATTGAGAAATAAAAAATAAAAAAAAGTACTTTGGGCGGAGATAGATGGCAGCTGGCTAGAGTATGTGGCAAGTCCGATAAAGTAGGCCAGACCAAAGAAAATAGAAAACAAATACGAGAAAGTCTCTGCCATTCTGTTCCACTACCAGTTATAATTCTTTACCTTATCTCTATTCTTTATTAATATTTTTCTATATGCGATATTATATTTGCATATGAGATGAAAATGTCCCCTCGAGTTAGGTATGTTTTTGCTAGTTAGATACACACCAAATACGAGTAAAACGGAAATAAAAGACACCTACCCCACACAACAAATGCCGGGTCGTACAGCTGTTTACACACTTTCAATATGGCGAACAAGCGCATCATATCGGCGCAGGGATTGTGGGTAGCTTTCCTTTCTATGTAGTACTTATTTTGTGGAAACGTATTGCATGTTAATATACTACACTGTAATTAATATTTTACTTCAAATAACTCAAATGTATCTTGGTTTCTATACATTTATTTGCACGCTTAAAAAAAAAAAGTGCTACACATTTTGAAAACCAAATGTTATTACACTTCTTACTAATATTGTATTATCGGCTATAAGTTAAAAAATAACTTATAACATGAATGTAACCATATTTTCTTTCTGAGTCAGTATATGTTTTGTTATTGTTTTTTCATTGAAATCTACACGCAATTTTGGAAATTGACCAAATCACTGCCTACGAACTGTTGGAACTTAAAAATCTTCATAGTGTGGTCAATATGTAAAGACCACTTGATACTTTACAGAAGGTAACCGTAATGTGTTTTTGTGGTTAACCCTGAAACAATAAATATACTATTATTATGTATATATTAAATTTAGCCACAATTAAAGAAACGTGTTTTCTTACCGTTAAGAAGATTGTGTTGGTTTTTCCAATTCATTAATGACTATACGAAATGTGTTTGTTTACCATTAAACGTGGTGCGTTTGGTAATTTCAAGAGTGGACATACCATGAGACACACATCCAGCAAAAATTCGAATTGAAATTATGCTATTTCCACCATAAATTATCGCTTACTTCACGAAATCCGCACACTGACCACCAGTGGCGGCTCGTGCTTAGGTTGCACGGTTGTACAAGCCCCAGAAAATGAAAAATATCTCATATCTTAGGAATATTTAGGTACAATTTCCTTTTAATGACATTCAGTTTTGAAGATATTGCATCGATATCGATGCATATGAAATCATTTTGAAACCAAAGAGCGTCCAACTGGCGCTCTCTCCGGTGTCTGGTGCCTTGCCAGAAATTACACCACGCTCTTGGCTGTTGGCTGTATTACTGGATTTACTGTTTTACTCTTTGGCACTTCCATTGAACACGGGGAACATACGGCCTTTTGGTTGGGCAACCAAAAGGCCTGAACCCCTTCGGACATTTTCAATACCCTCAAAACTGGCTCCAATTTTTTTTCTGTAAATTTCTTGTAAGAATTGAGTAAATTGCACTTATAATGAGGTCCGATTATAATGACGGTCCGACTTGCACTATGAACTTGAATTTGTGATAATTCCAAATGTTTTAATTTTTTCAGTTTCTTGAGACTAAATTACAAAATTGAAGATAGACATCTGTCCTTCAAATGAAATTTGTTCTCCATGATTGGTCCTTTCATTAAGATCACGTACATTTTTTTGCAATTTAGAGTAGTTTTCGTGCAATAAATGCAAATTAAAACAGGATTTTCTAAAAAGACTCCAAATTTTTTCTTTAAAATTTTGGTACTAAATGTAGGACTTCATTATGAGATGACATAAACGCCATTTTGCTCCATTCTTTTTTTTTTCAAAATTACAAAAATTTAATTTTTTGACTAGCCTTTACGTTAATATTTACATTAGCGGCGATTTGTTGACATTATTGCATTTAAGAGTGCATGCCTTTAAATGATGTCTTATAAGTTTCTCAAAAACAAATTTTTGTGTGAAAATAGCTCAAAATTCCCCTTTTCAGAAACGCTCAATTGCCTTTTTAAAAAAAAAAACTCCAAATTTTTTCTTTAAACTTTTCTATGGATAGTGCAAATTGCACTGTTTAAGATGAAATAAAAAATTTTACCGTATTTTTTTTTTTTAAAAATTACACAAATGTATTTTTTTAAAATATCTCTCATTCCTTTAATATGCACATTTCCAGTGTTTAGTATACATTATTGCATTGTTGCATGGAAGTGCTTCAAATGACTTTGAATAAAGTTTTTCAAAAATTCAAAGATTTCTGTGAAAAAGCTTCAAATTTTTCTGAATTTTTCAACGAAAATTTTCTTATAAGATAAGGTTTTACTCTTCTATAATATTCTTAAAGTAATATTTTGGTTCTACTATTTGGAAACTGAAAAATTGGGAAATTTTTTAAAAAAAATTTACTTTGGGTGGCTATAGGTGACAGCTGGCTAGAGTATGTGACTAGAAAAGCTAGCTAGCTAGTCCAGACCCAAAAAATTGGAAACCTAACTAGTATGAGAAAGTCTGTGCCATTGTGTAGGACCACTAGTTTTCAGTTTACAAAAATATTCTCACAAATTGTCATTATAATTTACAAGTATGAAAGTAGTCACAAATTGCAATTATAATTTACAAGTGAGTTTTAAAATAAATGTATTAAAATCGGATGTTTGTAGACCATACTGATAAATTGAATCAACCCTCATATTATTTGCTTATCAATGCCCTCATTGCATACTATTTCATATTGGTATTTGAAGTCCTGTAAAACATTGTGAAAGCATTCAGCTAGCACACACAATTTTCTTTAAATTGGTGTTGCATTGTTGAAGTAATATATAGAGAAACACCTCAATAAGAAAATATTTGAGATTAGGGTGCTACACAATGAATCTACTTGCTTTCTCAAGGAGAAGTATTCATCAAATATTGATCAGTGATCAATTCAGATAAATCAGTGATGAAGATAAGGCCGAAGGGATAAAAGGCACTGACTGACTGCGATGTGACGAGACTTGACAATTATTAAAAGTAAAAAGCACATTAATGGAGGATTACTCCGAGTGCAAGCGCTCAACGCCCTAAGGTACTAAAGAATGTGATTGCACCCTATATTCTATGATATAGCTAAAAATTTGCGTCAAGATGTAGACGCAAGATCATGTGATGAAATGTATGAAATAGAAATTTGAAATTTGTGATATATTTGTTGGACTGACTCATCATCAATAAAGAAATTGGGATTGCACACCTATATTCTATGATATAGCTAAAAATTAATCAAAGTTAACCTAGTACTTCTGGTTATTCAGATTGGAGATGGATATTTGATGTAATTACCATGTAGGCATCAATGGTGGTTGTAGGTCAAGTAATATAATCGCGACTCATACTTTTCTTTAAGCAATTTGAGTAAGGTAACGAGGGCTAACATTGCCACATCTTTGTTTCCTTTAAAGTTCTACTTTGTTGCATCAATCTTCACAAAAATGTTTTTCACAATTTAATCTTTCACAATAGTATAATGTTTCTTCAAAATATTGAAGTCACAGCTTCCATAATTTGAAAGCTTTTATTATTTTTTTAAAAGCAAGCAAAGTGGCAATGTTATCCTGCAGGGGTCAAACATTGCCACTCTATTTATTTCAAGTCTGGCAATGTTTAATGATGAGTTGGATAGGAAAAAAAAATATGCATCAAACAAATTTTATGATTATAGTCTTTGGTTTTAGACTGTTTAAATACAATAAATAGAGATAAATACGACTTTGAGAACTTAGTCTAAAATAAGTTTTATTAACTGTTTTACAGTATGATAAAATGCAATAGGGAAAAAGTGCTTTTTTCTTTTTATATTTGATCTGGGAAGCTCAGCAACAATATCCTATTTTGGCATAACACACTCGTCCATGTCATTTAAAGTGAACCTGATAATTCCGAACAGTTTAGTAGCTTTCTCCTACTTAATTTTCCACTCTTTACATTTTCCATTGTTTGGTGTATTTTAACATCATCTGAGGTTTGAAAACATGAGATATTATAATTTTTATTTGTCTATGTGGCATTCTCTAAAAAGAAGGTAAAGTAAATTAATGTCATTCTCAAAGTTACACTGCAAGTATGGTGACAACAAAAAAGTAATTTTGTATTAAATGTAATTAATAAATGTTTACAATTTATGTCTTATGCTTTAGAAATGATATATAAACTCACAAATGTCAATTGTTTCAAGTAAGAATATCTTCTCAAAGGATATAAATATGAGAAAAACAAGATGGCCAGTATGACAATGTTACACTGCGAGTGGTATATGCTCTTAATAAGTTTTGTCTTGTTTATAATGAATAATTGATCATTAGTCAATTATTGATCCAAGTCATGACATAGCATGCCTGGGATACAACGCATTTACTTATCTATGCTATTTATTTCAACTCAATTAACCCAAAATTAAAGAAGTTTTGATTATGAGATTTGGCTGCGTCATCATACACCATACATATTTTCGGACATTTTAGGTTGCAACTCTAACTTAACGCAACAAACGATAGTATATAATGTTTCTAAGAGAGGTAGCTACCATGCGCGCACCTTTTCTTGACCGATGACCTTGCTTCCCCCTCCCTGGAGCCATAAACAGCTGAAGGCAAAAGATCGCAGCGAGCACTGATGACAACATTCCCAGCATTAAAACTTCGTTGGCACGAAACAGAAGCTAGTTGCTTTCATAGTCGAGAACTTCTGTTCAGCTTTATTATCATTATCTAAAGAAATATCTGAGGCAGGTCCAGGACCTTCAAGGAAGGCACCTAAAACTCCTACGTACTGTCCCTACTGTTGCCTACCCAGAGCGATGACCTGCCCGCACACATAGCGGGTTTGAGTTTCATCTACCAAAGGTTGGCATTACTGAAAATACTCTAGTGGCTGTCTTTGTAACTAATACCCCCACTCCGCCCGCATTTCATCAATCTATCGGTCAAGAAAAGTTGCGCGAGTGGTAACTATGGGAACAGCTGGCAAATAAATTTACGATACAGACTGCGCTACTTAAATTTTTCGAAGTTGTAGCAATGTTTCACCCCTGGCAATATTACCCGTCGTTACCTTACCTCCTATACTATTGTTGAATAAATAAAACTAAAGAATAAAAAAGTGAAATTGAGAAAGAAGAAGAAGAGGTTCACAAAAACATAGTCTCTGGAGGTGAAATTGGTACTTGAATTTAGGAGAGAGCTTTTATATACTAGTACCTATTTCCTTTCTCACTTCCATAATTTCAATTAATTTTGTTTAGAATAAGATGCTGTAAATATTTGGGAGTTACATAGGATGTGTGTGTTTGTACACTTCCAGAACAATAGTAAAACAAGTGGTGCTCAACAGCCATTTTTTCTCACATTGTTGGTATCTGTTAATAATATATTACTTCTTGAACATACATTTATGTAACTTTTGAAAAAATTAAAAGATTAATGAAAATAATGTTTTGTCAATGTATTTATAATGTATTTGTATTATTCAATGTATTTGCTTTCTGCCCAATCAAAATTTTAAAGAAAAAAAACTGGAGCTTTTTCAATAATTTTTTAAAAATTGCCATTATTTCACGCAAAATTATGCAAAAACTTATAATTTTAAAGAACAGATTTCATTAAGCAAGAAGATCTTTAGAATTATAAAGGAGGGAAGACGTGGAAAAAAAATTAACATTTGCAAGTGTCGAACATTTAGAGATCAATAAAAATAGGAAGAGTGGCATTTTTTATTCGTGCATTTGCTCTCTGTGATTGAAAAAATCAAAGGAAAAAATTTGGAGCCATTTTTGAGGAAATTTTGAAAACGTCATTGGGGTTTTGTGTAAAGTACCCACGAAAAACAAAATGTCCTACATTTCGAATTCCAGGGGTTATGGCATCAGATCGATCTCTCGGTGAATATCAAATTCAGTGAAGAATCCTACCTACCGTTTTGAGTTGTTCATAGACCGGACGGACAGATGTTTTGCTGTAAGCCAATTTTTCGGGAACAAATACTCACAGAACGTGGATTTTGGCCACACATGTTAGAGGAAGTATTTTACTACATATTGGAACAAAAATGATACCCTTTTTGTGTAACAGGGCTTATAATACGACTTTTTGCGTAAAAAATCGCCATTGCACGCCGCAGCATCACATAAATGTCGTAAATATTACGTTAGTAATATACGAGAAAGTAAGAACTGCGAATCCATCAGCAAAATTAGTACACATAAACATAATTTTGAGTGTAAAAGTTGTTTCTGAGATTCATTTCGTATTTCGCGGTAAAAGAATACGAACCACTAGAGATCGGGTCGGTTGCATACCACGTGACATTTAAATGCCATAGTTTCGTACTTCAATGTGATATTTTAATGGTTATTATTGAAAAGGTGTAAAAACATTAATTTTGAATGTCTATATGACGCAAATTATGGAAGGCGGTGCTGCTGCGGGGAGTCGAACGACTAGATTTATGATGGAGGGTGTGGGAGCTCGAGTAATCCGTGGTCCAGATTGGAAATGGGGAAAACAGGTTAGGAATTCCATTTGTCTAAGTACTATTTGTTGCATATTGTGCCTTTAGAGTAAATTTTATTTTATTAAATATTAGTTTTCTCGTCAGTAACTTTTCTGTGTTTATATTTGTTCGTGTTTTATTAGAAGTTTTTTTGTGATCTTTTTAGCATTTGCTTTGTTGTGAAGTTTGCAAATTCTATGTCAGTGTACATTTTTTTTTTTTTTTGCATTGCAGGATGGAGGTGAAGGTCATGTAGGAACTGTTAGAAATTTTGAATCTCCTGAGGAAGTTGTGGTAGTCTGGGACAATGGTACAGCTGCCAATTACAGATGTTCTGGAGCATATGATTTGCGTATTCTGGACAGTGCCCCAACAGGTTAGATACAAAAAATGTCATTCTATTTTGCATTTGTTCAGTTTGTCATTATGTTATGCAACTGTCATTCCTGTCATAGGTGTTAAACATGATGGAACAATGTGTGACACTTGTCGGCAGCAACCAATATTTGGGATTCGCTGGAAGTGTGCAGAGTGTGGAAATTATGACTTGTGTTCTATTTGTTATCATGGTGATAAGCATCATTTGCGGCATCGATTTTATCGTATTACTACTCCTGGGAGTGAACGGTTAGTATTTGAACTATGGTGTGATTCAGAGGAGCTGATATAGAATTAGTAATTGTGTTTTGGATTACCCAGTAAGTTTGTGAATGAAAACTGCAATTTTACCAAATCCAAATTGTACCAATATTCTGCAGATTTACTCTTAAGTTCGTGTGTGGTTTAAATTATCACTGTCCATATGAATGAAAGTTTGGATATTGTGCAGGGTGTGTCTTTCTATTTTTGTTGACTGTGGTGTTTGGGTGGATAAATTATTTGCTTGTAATGTTCGGAAGGATGATAATAATTTGATGGACAAACAAAATAAAACAGTGTTTTCTGTTTCTTAATAATGTTGGTCTTTCAAATGTTCATATAGTTATTAGCTTAAGTGTGGTATACTGAAATTGTTGTTGTAGGATGCTTTTGGGAGGTGAATGATTAGGTATGGTAAACTTTCATTATATTCAGAACAGTTATTTTGAATGTGTGTGTGTGGTTTTTTTTTTCTCCCTCCTAATATTGATGAGTTCTAGTCATTTTGTTCATCATGCTTACCCTATAAAGTGATTACGTCTTTTGGAAATGGATAGTCTTTATAATGTGCCAAAATCCTTTTAGTGTTATCATCCACAAGGGTACTTGTTTTTTCGTTTTTGACATCCAACTTTTTGGGGTGAAAATAGTTATTAGATTGCCTAGAATATATTTAATTGAAAGTATTGTGAGTGAAATATTTGTTTTGATTTCCTCTTGTTATAGTTATAAAGAATGCCTTTGTACTGTTCTTTCCTAGGGATATGTAAAAGCAGTATTTGAAAACTAACTAATTTATTCCTTTAGTATAATATGCTTAAATATTGTATTTTTCTTTAGAAAATTGCCAAGTTGAAGAAAAATAGGGATGTTAAGGATTTAAGAAGTTTCTGATATTCAGGTCATGACATTTTGGGGGTATGGCAAGTCTTCTGGTGTCATTTTTGAATTGTGGAGTTCAGAATTTTCGTATTTATGTTAAACATGAATAAATTATTTCCAATTCTGATTATGAATATATGTGTAGTGGCGAAATAGGTTTCAGTTTTTGAGTTGCAAGTATTAATGCTTTGAACTTAGATTTGACATGCTTAGTTTTCTCTAGAAATTTCTCTAATAATACACATTTATGTTCTTCAAAAATCTGATAGTGCAAGTTCAAGGCTACTATTTCATATAATTGCGATTCAGAAAGACACAAATAAGAAGAAAGATGCAAGTTTGTATCAAACATTTGCATCTTTGCTCACTAAATACAGGAATTGTCTTATTTAACTTCCAAATTTGTTGTTATTTTTGTGATAGGGACTAGTTTTTTCATTAAGTTCTTTTTATTTGTTCTTTTAAGTACCCTATTACACATATTGTGTAGTTATTTATGTACTTTTATATTTTGTGTAGAATGCTTCTTGAGCCTCGCCGTAAATCGAAGAAGGTAGCAATTCGTGGAATATTTCCTGGGGCTCGAGTAGTTCGAGGAGTGGATTGGCAATGGGAAGATCAAGACGGTGGGAATGGTCGCCGAGGAAAGGTTAATGAAATACAAGATTGGTCTGCAGCAAGCCCCCGATCTGCTGCTTATGTTATTTGGGACAATGGAGCAAAAATCTTTATCGTGTTGGATTCGAAGGCATGGTAAGTTGATGTAATGAATTGTTGTGTGTGAAATTTCTGATTTAATGAGGAGAAAACATCTTTGTTGCAAGAGGGCATTTATTAGGAAGAACAAAAAGCAAAATTTAGAAAGAGATTATGACATTGAGAGAAAAATGATTGAAAACTTTGAAATGAATAGAGCTAAATCTCGTTTGCTGTTGTGTTGTATTAAGTACACCAGCAGTTTTGTTCAAAATGTTGTACAAGTAATAATTTAAACTCTACAGGGCGATAAATCGAGTCCCAAAAGTTTGAATATGTTTGTTAGAGAAATGATCTTCAGGTTGCATGTGGGGCAACAGGGCAAGTTTATTATTAAATTTTCAAACTTTTTGTTGCAGATTCAGACTAAATGATCAAAAGTAGTATGTAACTTTTGCTTGAATTAAACTAAAATAACAAAAATAGAAGGAAGGAGGGGAAAAAATTGCATGTAACCTTGCACTATTGAAAATTTCTTTTCCAATTATTACAATTATCTTCCGAAATAATTGTTGAGTTCGGCGAGTCTATCTAATGTATAGTAACTTAAGTTGGTTATATTTTTTATTTTGTCATCATGTTCTCTTTAACAAATAATTTTGGAGTATCTTGATGGAAGTAAATGACTTCTAAGTAAGAATATAAGTTAAAAGTGTCATGTTATTGACAGACAAGGCTTGAAGTGAAAAGCAGTGATACAGCCATCATAATTTTCATAATAACTTACACTTATTACTAGGTATTGACTGTGTAGAAAAATGTCTATTTTATTCTACCTAACATATTTAAAGGCTTTTGGTATATGCGTACTAAGCAAGCAAAATGAATGATGAAGATTTATTTTACCTTTTTTGCCTATTTTGACATAATTGAGTTTTATTTATATTTATCTTTTTAAATGTCATTTTTATTCAAATTCCTCAGTAACATCTTCAGTTTTATTAATTACAATAGCTGTTTGTCAGAAACAAATCTTAATTTTCTTGGATTTGCAAGCCATGTTCAGCCTTTGGAGTTCTGGGCTTAAATTCAGATAGCAATCTAAACATCCATTGGGGGCAAGTCAAAAACCCTGTCTTCAGATATTGTCTTCCTGTGCTAGATATCCTTACAGGAAGGTAAGATAATTGACTCTTCAGTTATTCAGAAAATTAATACATTAGGCCACATTCACATTCCAAGTATAGAAATTGGAAGAAAATAAGGTTATTAGAAAACAGGTGTAATTTCATTAATTTTCTATCATGTTTTATTGTTTTAAATAAGAAAATTTTACTAAATTTAAATACATGTGCAAAGAAATAAATTAGTTCCATTGCCCTTGAGTTCTGAGTTTTTGTAGCTTTTTTCCCTGGTAATTTTTACTTTTTTAGTGGATTTTTAGGTACCTAAAATGTAAGTTTTAGGTGCCTTAATTTAAAGCTTCAGTATCCAATGTCTGTTTATTACGTTGAGGTTGGAATGTGTATTAATAATTTTCTAAGTGTCTCACAATCCAAGAGTTTATTAGTGATGTTAAAATTTTTTGACATATTCTCATGCAGATGTGTAATAAATCTTTTATTAGGCTGACTTAAAAGTTGTGAATGATGCCAAGGGTCAGACTGTGTATCGTGACCACTTACCTCTTCTTGGAGAGCAGGGCCCAGGTCGTACAGGTCCTCATGGGTTACAGATAGGTGATCAGGTAATGTTCAATTGTAATCAGCTGTCAATCATTTCACTTAGTACATTTCATAAAAGTGTAAATCATGTTGTTTGTTTTTTTCTTTCTTTCTCAGGTCAATGTTGATTTGGAACTGGAAATTGTGCAGTCACTGCAGCATGGTCATGGAGGATGGACTGATGGCATGTTTGAATGTTTAGGAACAACAGGAACTGTTGTGGGAATAGATGAAGATCATGACATAGTTGTTTCCTATCCAAGTGGAAACAGGTGAATTCTTTCAATTCTTAAGAAAGGCATTTCCAACTGTTTGTTCATGTTTACCAATCTGATGTAATATTTGTGTTGTTTTGCCATAGCCCTCAATGAGATGTAACCATACTTTTCATCTTGCTGCCAAAATTTTATTCCATAGTTACATTTGCTTAGACTATAATTTCACTTTGGTTGCTAAATAATCTTCCATTAGGTTTGAATTGATGAATAATTACATCAACCATATAGGGCAACTCTTACGAGATACTAAAGATTTGAACATCCAAAAGAATGAGCATCAGCATAACATTTACTTATTATTTGGTTGGCTGTGTTTCAGAGAATAAACAATTATTTCATGAGCTCAGGACCTTGTTAAAACATTTTATGTATAAACTGAAAATTCTTATGAAACATGAAAATCTTCCTTGATCTTTGTAAAATAAGGTTCCACTTGATTTGAGATAATAGATCTCATAATTGTGTATGAACATATATTTATTCATATATAGGCATGCATTCACAATGTTTTCAGGTTCTAATTTGACATCATCAGGTTATCTAGAAAAACATAATTGAAACATTATGAACTAACATTAACCCTTTGCCCTTGTACAACATCTCTGAGATGACAATTTGAGTTGTCTGCTCAGCTTGTGTGCCCCAGAAAGTGTGTTGTCCTACAGCTCGGAGTGCATCTCTGAGATGACACGAGAATAGTGCTTTGAGTCGGAGGGTTTGCGTGCTTTGCATTTCTGCCAGGTCTGCCATTATTTTGTGGTTTCATGAGCAAATGCGTAACATTTCATTCAACTGGCATTATATTTTAAGCTGTATTTTACTCATTCGTTATTACTTTTGCTATAACTCTCCGTGAATAGATATTTTAAATAAAAAAAAATGGCAATATATTTTCTTTCATTTTGAAAATTACTCTCAAATAGACATACTTTAAAGTTAAATTTATTGATTGTATAATTTGGAAAAAAACAAGTCATACAATGCAAGTAAATGATTGTTTAATTTTTAACTCGAAGATCAATGTATACAGAAATTATTTTTACATTTTCTCTACATCTTCATCCTCTAAAATAGTCCGTTTTAGTTACAGCCAAAAAATAGTGGTACCATCCTTTAGTGAAGCATATGCAACACTTTCTAAGAGAAAGACAAGAATGAGTGTGGAAAAATATTTGATCAGATAGCATTCGTATGTATTTGAATTGATCATCTATTTTCGATTCGCGATGCTATCTCATTGTTGACTGGAGATCTTATCTTGAAATATGAAGAAAAGCAGCTGTTGTCATCTCTGAGATGCCCTCCGACTGGATCATAGAATGGACGCTGTTCTCTAAGAGACGTTTTCCGAGCTGTAAGGTGCACCACCTTCTTGAAAGCTCCAAGCTGAGAGCCATCGATGTCATGCCATCTTACGGATGCTGTCTGACATGTAGGACGTTTAAGTTACAGAACGCATTCGACTGCAAAGGGTTAATGACTATGTACAACAAAATATTCTCTACTAAGATACCGATTGTGTGAATTACACTAAATCTAAGAGCATTGTCAACTTGCCCAATTGTTGCATGACATATCTGTTGAAAAATAAAACTAGTTATGTTGTATCATCACATTTTGGACTGATTCCAAAGCTGTTAAAATCATGGCAGAATATTGATGAGTCGTGAGAGTTTCATGGAGAGAGAACAGACATCATCAAGTCAAGTCTTCCATTCACTCTCCCGACTATTGCTAAATAGTAGCTCATTGTTGTAAATCTCTCTTCAACCATGTTATTCGAAACCGGTATAAATAAAATAGAACATTTTAACAGAAGGTGAAGAAATTAATTATCCAATATAAAAATGCTTCCTTTCAGGTGGACTTTCAATCCAGCTGTTTTGACTAAAGTGGCTGTAGCTGCTCCTAATTCTGCTGCAAATGAGACTCAGCAGCAGTTTGCTGTGGGTGACTTGGTGCAAATTGCAGTGACTTGGAGCGCATCAAGATCCTGCAAAGGGGCCATGGTGAATGGGCTGAAGCTATGACTCCAGTGAGTACTGCTTTGAATATATAGGAACGTCTCTGTGGTAGACTTTTAGAATGGCACTGAGTTAGTAAAATACTGCGTTTAATTTGGGTTTAAGACTGTGATTGTCAAATATCTATTATAGTAATAATTAAGGGGGGGATTTCTATGACAAGTCATATTTTTATCAGTTGCTTTAGGGCACAGCTAAGTGAAATTTCTTGACATTTGGTTAGAATTGATGTTACATACATTAACATGTTGGTGCATATTAGGCTGATTTTTCCTATGGTGCATATTCGTACAATTATAGCGCATATTTTGCATATTTCATTAAAATAGAGACTAGGGGTGGATTTCTATATTAAGTCATATTTTTATATGCAAATCCATATTTTGGCTTTCTGTTTAATTGCAAATTTCTATTAAAACTTTTATATAATTTAACAAATTCCTGTAAAATTCATACGAGTTTGCTTGGCGTAATTTGTCGTTTTCTAAGTTTGCTCACTCCTTCTTTCCGACCGTGGGAACTTGGTGTCATGGAACACGGTGTGCAAAGGCAGGAGAGCAAAAAACAGCTTTCAACTGATGTTGTAAATCTGTGATAAATGATATTCAAACAAAACCTTCACACAACTACAGCATATTTTATTTATTTATTTGTTTATTGATGTAATGGTGGCAGGAACAAGCTGTTTTATACATATCTTAGTGTTGTTTGTTTAAGTATCTCAAATATGTTTTATGTAAACCTATAAATCACGTATATAGCTTCTATGTAATATATTTCTCAGTTTATAAAACTATATTCAATTCATTGGCATGTATTAAATACATTAGCTTATCACACAGTTATCTCATGTGTGGATAGGAACTTCATTTTTACTTTTTGAAAGCATTTAAGGATTCCTTTCTGATGCAATCTGCTGGCAGTTCATTCCAAATGTTGATCCTATTGGTGATGAAGTGTGATCTCTGTCCTATCCTTTTTTTTTTTTTCTTCTTTCTTCAGTTCCATTGTGTGTCCTTGTAGTCTGTCATCTGTAAATCTTGTAAAGGTATCTCTGTTTTGTGGAACATTATAGTGACCATTCATAATTTTATTTCTCAATTATGTTATTTCTAATCCTACTCTGTTCCAATGTGAGTAACGACATTTCTTGGCATCTCTGGTTGGTAGTCTTTTCTATGGCACTCTCTTGGGCAGTGGTGGAACTAACTATCTTTCCGGGAGGCCCAGGTTACAAGATCATAAGAGTCCCCCACACTCCAAAAAATTGTTTTTTCTTATTTGAAGAACTTTTTATTATAAAAGATGCAAAACTATTAAAATGTTTTCCATAAAAAAGACTAAAAATTGTCTAAATGTCATTAACTAACACGTATATATAAACACAAAGATTTTGATTTTATTCTTTAAATAACCCATATAAAAAGGTATTGATTTGGATTTCATTGTTACAAATTTTGACACAAAGAGCTTTACATTTGGCAAACGTTTTCACAATTTCTTCCAAATTATTTCTTAAATTATGGGTCATATTGTGTTGAATTGGCAGAATACTTAAATCTCTTGTTCTTGGCCAATGGAATTTCTTAAATAATTTTTTATGTTTTCAATTTAGAAAAAGATTGTTCGGCAGTAGAAACTATTACTGGGATCGTCAAAAATAAGATTATGTCTTCGTACATTGGGGAGATACATCATTAATCTAAAATCAATTAAAATTAAATTCCCTAATTCTTGTTCCAAATTCAGTTTAACAATTTTATTGCCCAAGTAACTTGCAAAGATAATAATTGTGCTGATATAGATTTGAAATATCTTTAGGGTATTTTTCAACCAATTGATTTGCCTCAATTTGTACTTCATCATGTTATAATTTCATCAATTCTCTGTTGAATTACTTTGAATTAAATTCTGAAGTTGATTCAATATCAAGTTTGAGCAGTGTAAGATATTTCTTATGGTGTGTATATTACTTACTTACTGTTGTAAACAATCATAAAACACGTTAATGCGAAAACAAGTTTTATGATTCATAAGTCTTTCATCAAAATGGCTTTTGGTTTTCTTTACTCTTTTGTTTGAAAATTGAAGCTTTACATTCAAAGTTTTAGATATTTGTTATTTCTTTTTGTTTCAATCAACTACAAGTTGAAATCCATTAAGGAAAAAGACATAGAACTTACAACATTTTCAGTTTGTGGGTGGGGGCTTCTTTTTAAGGTCACTTTTTAACTACTAAGTCATGTAGTTACCATTGTGATTGTTTGTTGGAGTAACTGTAGGGGGAACACAACACATAAGGACAACACAAGCACACACAAACATTCATGCCTGAGACGGGATTCGAACCTGCGACCCTTTGAACCTAGGCAGCTGCACCCCTTCAGCTTTAATGACCTTGGCTATCCAGGCTGGTATGAGGCCCGAGCCAGGGGTCTCTGCGCATTGCACTGGCTGCACCCCTGGTAGTTCTGGTACTGCTTTTGTGATCCTGGTGATTTTCTTTTGTACTTGCTCTAGTTGTCTTTTTCATAATATGAGGACCAGACCACGATTGCATACTCAAGGACAGATCTGCTATAAATTCTATAAATTCTCTTAATTGTAGCTTTGTGCAGTTTAGAAAGCCTTCCTTATCGTATATAGTATGCTATTTGCTTGTTTGGCGACCTTGGTGACCTGACTTTCCCATTTCAACTCTCATGAAATGAGTACACCCAGGTTGTTTTGTTGTGCTGTGGTCTTCCAAGTTATGATTTGAAATCATATAGGGTAGTCATGGGATTTTCTTGCCGATATGAAGAACCTTACATTTCTTGGTGTTCAGCTTACGTTTCTTGGTGTAATCATGTTTCAGACCAGTTTTCCATTGTAGTAAGATTAAATGCTTGTTGATTGTTCAATGGATTTTGAAAGAGTTTTGTATTATCTGCATAGATATTCCTTCCTGAAACTATTCCCTTACGCTGGTCACTTGTGTATACAATGAACAGCATTGGTCCCAAAACAGATCCCTGAACAATTGCATGTCCAATCACACAAAAAGCACCAATATTTGATCTTCTTATTTTTAATTATTTTCTAATTTTTTTTTTGTATTTATAATATGGATCAAATAAGCTAACACATGTATTTCTATTTTTTTCTTACTTTATTATTTTTGGAAATATTGCATAATGAATTTTCTAAAAATGACGTGCATCACTAACTCAAAAATATCTTGTACTTGACTACACTAATTATAGAACCTCTACTCAAATTTCATTTGAAACTTAAAGACATGTTTGATTTTTGAGATTTTGCAAAATATTTAATTTCCAAAATTTTCAATTTTTTGAAAAAATTAAAATATTTAAAATTGAATATTTTTGTAAATTCGATGAGATAAAATTGTTTAAAAAATATTAATAACCATACTAGAGTATGGAGTGAAAGTTTCCGGACTGGTAGGCTGTGGTCCAGTTGGCATTGAAGAGCCAAATGCTTCGTCCATGTCTGCGGGGGACATCTTCAGTGGCAGCAGCATCGTGGGAGTAGTCTCTGGATCGGCGGCTGGCTAGCGACTGACAGTCGCTCAGAAACATCTGTCGTATCTCATACGGTGATTGCCACTCATGTTACACAGTTCACAGAACAAATTGTAGCACTCTTTTTTTCTTTTTGAGATTCCTATTGTGACTGATGTTCAGAAAATTTTACTCAAGCTCCTTGACAAGTGGACTGTTGTATTTCACAAGCAAGGTCAGGAGGACACTCCATCCCTAGGATGCAAAGGGACTCAGCAATAAAATTCGTTTCACTGTCACCCGTTTCTTCTGGGGGGACTTTGTTGAAAGCCTTAGCATAGGTAAATTACCTCCATAGGTTGTCCTAGGTTTAACATTTTGGTCCATACATGAAGTGAGCTCATCAGGTTGGTAATGGTTGAGTTTCCTGGTACAAACTTGTGTTGCTCTCTGGGAAATAGATTGTTGCTTTGTGTGTGGTCACAGAGTTTTTGGACTGTCAGTCTTTCTATCACTTTTCCAACCATACTTGCCAGACTTATTAGCCTGTAATTCGCTGTTTGTCACCTTTTTTAAAAATAGGTGTAACCTCAGCTATTTACCAGGCAGAAGGAAGTTTCACTGTGTCAAGTGACTGTCTGAAGAGTTTGAGAATTGAGGCCAGTTGTGTTGCACAATTTTTTAAATAGACTGTTGGAATATAGTCTGGGCCACTAGAGGAGCTTTCATCCAGTCCGAGAAGGGTTTGGGCTATCTCTATATTTGTAAATTCAATATTTTATATTGTTTTTGTGTATCTCTTTCTAATGTTTGGTGGTTGATTCAGTAAACCTCTTCAAAGTAGTCTGAAGTGTTCTGCAATTTCCAGAGGGGCAATTACTGTAAGCCCCCTACATTGTATGATTCTAGGTGGTCCTGTCTTGCACACAGTCTGCTTCCTGATACAAGAATAGAAACTGGCTCCATTTTGTACCACTTGCTTCTCATATTCCTCTCTTTTGATTTGTATGTCTGATGTGACCCTGTTGGAAATTCTTCTGTAGTCCTCATAATGTTCATTCACTTAAGTTTTGCTGTACTTGCACCAAGCCCTGCTTTAATTCTGATTTGCTTTTTCATCTCATGGTTGATCCATGGTTTGTTTTAAGTTTTTCTCTTTGTGGATTTTGGTGAATAGATAGATAATATTTCTTGGGATATGTGTAGTGTCGCAATCGTTAGTGCTGCCGAGATCAGTCATGGGCCAGCTAATTACCAGTCAACTCCTTTCCAGAAATGAAATATCTTTGAGAACAACACACTTTTATTATTTGTGCTCCAGTACTTAATTCAGAAACAATCTGCAGTCACAGCCTCGTGGATCTGCCAAGCAAGTCTACCTCAGCCTCTCAAAGATTTTTGGTTATTTATTTTTGTTCCCCAACAACGTCTCATGTTGTTAGGCGGGAACAAACCACTATGTTACATATGTCACATATTTTCTGTAGTTATCTTCAACTCTAGCTTTCTCATTTTCTTCTTCATTTACCTGGTCATGGTCTCACAATATTCTGTATGGGGTTTTGTTATTGCCTCTAAGTTTGCTTTAAAAGTTTAACTTCTTATTGGCATTATTGGAAACCTCTCCAGTTTCTGGTGTTACCAATTGCAAAGTAGTGACAATTGCCAGATGACCACTTTGTCCTATGTTTGGTCTCAGAGTTGGAGAAGTAATAACATCTTCTTCATTCACCAGCACCAGCTCTAGAATTACAGGGATTTGGTTCCCTCTATATCTTGTGGGTTCATTGATTTTCTGGCTAAGGTTTGAGTCAGTGCATTGTTGTAGGAATTTCCATTCCACTTCAATCTTGGAGAGAGCTCCGTGTACAGTCCATGTGATAGAGGGGAAATTGAAGTCTCCCATAATTATGACAGGTTCATGTAATTCTGAAACTCAGCTAATCTGTTCAAAGATTTTAATGCCTGTTTGTGAGGGTCTTGTGGCAGGTGAGGGTGGTCTATAAATTCCTTCAGTGATCAGTTTAACTCTTCTCATCTGCACTTTCAGCTATAGAGTTTCTGTTTCAGGATCTTCAAAATTGTTGTTTGTCATTACTTTCACTGTGGTTGTTCCGTTTTTATGTCGCACATAGATCAAGACTCCTCCACCTCTTTCATGTACTCTGTCTCTTTGGTGGATAGAAAAAATGGGATATGTATAGAGCTCAGACAATGCCCTTTTTGCCTATTTTATTTCTTTGAATGTATTTTTAGGAAACTTACCCCATTATCAATGTTTACCTCAGAAATACCTTTTGTGAGGTTTTTATAATGCCTATAAATGTCTATTTTAGAGATAATTACCCAATCGAGTGATAAGAGCCTATAAGTGCATATGTTGAATTTTTCGCAATTTTAATATTTTTTGTTCACCGTATTTTGTTTTCTACAATCGTTTTTTGAGAAATCACTGATGGGTAATTTTTTACCAAACCAGTATCAACTGCGTAAAATCTGCCAGTGTGTCCTCTGATCGAGAAGCTCTCTGTCCTGTGTTATTGCCTGTAACAGGTCGAGCAGGGACACCACTTAGCGAAGAATGAAAATTTGACACCATATGGGTTACTGTTTATAATTCTGTCAGCTAAATCTGCTGACTGATTCAGAGTCACATAGCAGATATTTGGTTAATTAACTCTCATTTTAGTCTTGTATTTATCAGTGCGGGGATGATCCATTATTATATCCTGAACTTTCTGCAAAGCGAACGTTTAGATATGTAATTACGTAATGAAATTTTTCAGTATCATTTTTAATTTTAGACAAGCTAAATTGCGCTTGGGCTTGTGCATATCATAAACTTGGTCTTGTTTCCCAAAATGGCATTTGTTGAGGAAACGGCAATGTACCTTAATGAATCATGTTGCTTCTTTGTCCATAGTGAATTTGTTTGAAGTTAATGTTCGATGTTAGGGTCACCAATTGAAGTGTTTTCGTCTCATTTTAGTTTAAACAAAACTCAAGAACTATGTTATATTAATTCTTTTAATCATCGAACATTAACAACAGTATTATAAATGTACAGTAACTTTATTGTTACAAATTTATGAGATATTTTGTTCAGCTCAGGATAGTACGTCTTTCTTGACTTCTGGAATATCTGTAACTAGTAAACTAGTAACTAGTATTGTTGTAAGGTAAATATTTATTAGGAAGCTCCATTGTTCTGAAACATCAGTACAATTTTCAAATGTAGAATTAAGCATTTTTGGTTTTTAATTAAAGTTATTCGAATATTTATACACAAATTAGAACATCCAATTGAGGTAGCCTGTAATTTACATACAACAACACATGAAGTATGACACTTGTTTCCTTTTACTTGTATTGTTGCAACATTCTGTTACAAATAATTAATAATTTGGGCAAATAGGAAAACATCATAATATGAGAATTTTATTTAGGTTTTAACATGAAACATATTGATGTTTTACTGATAGAACATCATTTAAACACAAATAACATAAAAGAAATATATTACATAGGTGTGTACTCACATAGAACATGGGTATTGTTTATTCAATTTAAATTCTGTTCAATGATGCCTTATTTTACATGGTGAAAGCTCAGGTCATTGCACCTGCTCTTCCGTTTGACCACGCAAATTTCCTGGTCTCCTTCCACCATCTTATGATTTTTTACATACAATAAATCTACAGATGGAACAGCTGGCTTCATTTCTCTGCTGAAGGAAGGCTACATAGATTTTTTTGCCTTGAAAATCCATGGCTTCAATTGGGTTACACCAATGAATCCACAAATGATTAGCATCAATTTCTTGCAAATCTGGATCTGTACATGTAATGTTTGCTGTAGACAGATTTTTGTAGATATCGTGAAAAACTAGAATTATTAATGGCAAAAGTTCAGTCGAATCACTCTTCTTTTCAGCCCAATGAGCGTTCTCATTGCTCCCCCAGGAGAGGTATCGCAACCAGTCTTCCTCCGTGGGTGGGGGTCTGGGTGCTGAGCGTGATGTGGCATGGCATGGCATTCGAGGGGAATACCAATTTTCAGTCTTCATCTGACACTAATTGCAACTTAATTTTATGAATTTCGCGTGTTATTGAAAGTATAAAAGTTCAGTCAATTATTGATGGTATTTAATGCATTATTTATTATGTTTGGAGGATTTGTTTTCATTTCAAGTTAAGTTTGTTAATTCAAAACGTACATGTGATGAATATTTTCTGTAAAGTTGACTGTCCGAAGTCCCTTTCTGTCTCTCATGGTGTGTGCATCTTCATGGTCTCGCATCTGCCAGTCTGCAAGTGTTGTTGGCTAGCCATTCTGCAAGCATTGTTGTGAAAATGGGTTTGTGTGGCAGATCTTTCATTATTTCAATATATACCAGGGTTATTTTATTTTTTTAAAACATTTTGAAACAATAGTTCAATTCTTTGCTACACAATCAGAATTCTTTCAAATTCAGTCAGTCTTCATACTGCTTGTTGTGTATATTTTTCGAATGTTCATTCCCGCCTGAGGTATGGCTTAATTTTCTGGGGAAATACATCTTATAACTCCCAGACTTTTAGATTACAAAAAGAATTATATGAATAATAAGCAAATCCCACTCACATGATTCTTGTAAACCTCTCTTTATTAATCTAGGAATTTTACCCATTACCTCGTTCTGTTGACATACGATTCAGTGGGTTTTATCAAAAATGACTTGCTTAAGGCTGGGAATATATATTTTTTAGAAAACGCCGATGTCTATAACTATAACGCTCGATGTAATAATCATATTCATTTGGTCACTACAGTCACTACACTTTAATCAGGTATCAATAGCTCATTATCAAAAATTCACATACAATACAGGTACATTATTTTAAACACTTTGCCAGATGACATTAAGCGATTAAATTGAATAGAAAAGTTCAAATCCCAAGTAAAATCATTTCTGCTGCATAACTATTTCTGTACAATTAGACTATACTGAGAATCAATAAGAAAGTAACATTAATTTTAACAGTGATATTTAATGTATTATATACCATTTAGACTATAAATACTAAACAACCTGTAACAAGTATTGTAACGCAGCTTCTGGGTCAGTGACCCCTATCTTGATCAGATTTTTCGTCCAGTTTCCCTTATCCTTTGAGCAAATGCTGAGATGGCCCCTTGTTTTGCTTCTGGACATAAATGTACCTTCATTGTCTGTTCATGTCTTCTAGAATTTAGTGGGAAATATAGTTATTCAAATTATCGTTCTCCATGTTGTTGCGACTGGAAGTATTATTCCTTGATGAAGGACATGATGAAGGATAAGAGCCCAAATATATTGTTGATTTACCCTTGAAAATAGATTTTTTACATCGGAACGAATATTTTTGTTAAAAAAGTGCAAAAAACATTCATTTTCTTCCTATATTCAGAATTCAAGTAGTATATGGCTTAGGGAAGGGATTACAGAATTTTGAATATGTGCACAGATTTCACTTCTCCCCATAGCCTGCCACACACAGTTTTTGACTGTTTTTGACATAAACATAAAAAGATAAATAAAATAATGCATGTTGCAAAGTGCTGAAGAACGATCAACCTTTTTTCAAAACTAATTTTTTGTTGTTGTTGTTTTGTATGAATTTTATCACCGTCCGTTGTCTTGATGCATCACTAATACAAACACCAGAGTGCCTATTGAAAATCGAAGCCTAAACCACGTGCGCCAGAGGTGATTATACCTGACACGCACACTATGCATAAAATTATATTTGTAATGTTTCAATATAGAATTTTATTAAACATAATTTTAATTAATTTACATGGATTGCTTACATTTTATTATATATTAGTGTTCTAAATTTTGGAAATAACATTTCCTCATTCAATGGAGCTGCAATCCGGTTTGGTGGGGCACCAAGTTTTTCTTGGTGTATATCAGTTAGAAAATTATAATATTGTACCTCAATGATGTAGGTATCATGGACAACAATATCCCAAAATATTTTCAAGTTTGAAGTTGTCATAAAATTCCCCCTTTTTTGTTTTGCATGGAATGACCCTATTGTAATATATTTCTCTCCTATAATTATTTCACCTAATCTTCTAGCATAAAAAATGAGACAACTGACATTAGATTTTGATCAGTGATCTCTAATTATTAATACAGCTTGAATAACCAGACATCTTGAGTTATCTTGTTAGGGATTTTGACTTAAGAAATTTACATGATGTCTGTAAATACACATGACCATTTCTCATCAACCAAAAGGAATTCAACTTACCTGGTTATTCACAAATGTAGAGAATCTGACAGAGAATTCAGGAGTATAATTATCTAATTTTCAGCAAAATGTTGGTCTAAAATCAGAATAAACTTACATTCTACAGATAGGGTCAGAGGTACTTAAAAGGCATAATGGTTTTACGCTTAACTAGTGAGATGGTATGTTATGTGTACCATTCAAGAAAGGTTTTGTGAAGTCTGTAGCATATCGGAAAGTTCTTTTGCACCTCAAAACTCTTCAGCAGAATGACATGAGAGAAATATTGCAATCATCGTTGTTTTTATTTTTGTGCATTTAACTAATCCAGTGGATCTATCTTCCATAGTATTTGCATTGATACAGCATTTAAGTTAGTTTTAAGGTCTGGTTGGTTGTCAGTTGTACAAATTCTTCGCTTCCTTACTGTGTGTCATTAAACAAAATTAATGTTCAGAATTAATTTATACTTGAATTGTTATGATTCAAATCAAAGCTAAAATGAATGCCAAAATCAGAAGTATAGTGTTAAAATAAAGAAAACTGGAGGAAGGACAAAAGAAAGTTTGCATGGGTTTGTTTGTAAGTAAAAAATAATATTGAAAATCCTAAAACCATAAGACTGCCAGGAGGGGACTGAACTCCTGAGTTTGAGGCATGATGGTATGTACGAAAAATGCTGGCAGCTAATTGGCTCACCTGAACTTCAGTTATATCTTGCAGTGAATGAAGAATCTTGGCTTTTTTCAGCCAGTAACAATGCACATACATGTTCTTGACCAATGCCATCCAGCGACCAATGCCAGCAGAGTTAAATCTCAAAAAGGCAAATTAGCAAATAGCAGTTAAATAGCAAAAAGGTAGATTTACAATAATAACATGTCACTATTGAACCAAGGAAGATAGAGAGAGAGAGGATTGTGGTTATTAATGATAGTATCAACAGCATCACTTTACGATTTATTATTCTCTTAATGAAAGGTTGGAAAGTCCTAAACTGGGAAAGGTTTATGAAGTTGAAGTCTGAGGTAATGAAAATGCATTTTCCTTAGTTTGGGTATCTAGTAATATTACATTTTTAAAAGCTGTTAATGGTGGTACCTTTACAAATGAAATGTTTACTACATTTGTAAATGTGTTATTTTCTAGACATTAACATTTGTATGCCTGTTTTGGAACACACTACAGTTGTTGAGTTTTTTTTACAGACTCTAGGCAAGATTGGTAGAGTTCAACAAATTTATCATGACAACGATTTAAAAGTAGAGGTCTGTGGTACTTCTTGGACCTACAATCCTGTAGCTGTTACCAAAGTAGCATCATCTGATGGTAGTGTACCTGGAACATCCAGTGGAGGTAAAATTTTAATTTCAATGAATAATCATTTGCTTGATAGTAATATAAATTAGATTATTTATTCTAATAAATAATAAATTGATTAATTTTATTGTAAATTAATCAACAGGCATATGCCCAATAAATACATTAGAGAAATATGACCCTTGTATTGAAGCCATAACACATCACACAAAGATCATTACTGTGATTATATTGTTAAGATATGCAATTGATTTATCTAATTATTTCAGAGAGACTTAGTGCTCTCCTTAAGAAGCTCTTTGAAACCCATGTGTCTGGAGATGTCAATGAGGAACTGGTGAAAACAGCAGCTAATGGTGATGCGCAGAAGTGTGAAGAGTCCTTAAAACGCCCAGATGCTGATGTGAATGGAGTATTTTCTGGACACACAGCCCTTCAAGCTGCAAGTCAAAATGGTCATTTAGAAGTGATCAAAATCCTTTTGCGTCACAAGGCTGATGTAGAAATTGAGGTTTGTATGACGTTCCTGTTTGTTTCGATGTGCCTTTACTGTTGATTTGAGATTTACTATCCACCTAATGTCTTTGTATAAAAGGACAAAGATGGCGATCGAGCTGTTCATCATGCAGCATTTGGAGATGAGCCAGGTGTTATGGAACTGTTGGCACATGCCGGTGCAGATCTCAATGCTCGTAACAAAAGACGCCAAACTGCGTTGCACATTGCTGTGAACAAAGGTCACATGGGGGTGGTGAAGACACTTTTGGAGTTGGGCTGCCACCCGAGCCTGCAGGTGAGTAGGTGTTTTCATCCTTCAGTTTCAGTATTTTCAGTATTCAATCAGTTCTGCAATGAGTATTTCTTATTGTTCCTTTTCTCATTGATCACTACTTGACCTGAAAAGTGCAGCTGACAAAAATCTCTTTTGTATTATATAAAAAATATAATATGCCAAAAATAACAAATTGAATCCCATGTGCGTATTGTTTGGATATTTCTTTTTAGCTACCATTTCATCAAATAGCATTTCTTGTTACTTCTTAAAAATGAATAAGCCACATTTCTATTTTTTCAAGTGAGTTTTCTCTGCCTGTACTTCAACCTCTGCAAAAAAATCTATTGCTGTATTATCAGTGGTGCAAACAGGATTTTTTTATGGCTCTAGGTCCAGCTGACTTGATGCTTTCCTGTATAGATTCATTTATGCTGAATTCAAAATTAAACTTTTATTAGTTGATTTATAATTATTTATAAAGAATTCAATTGAGATTTTAAATGATATTTATTACCAGAGCAAATGAATCACATGCTTGAATTTGTCGTTTTTGCATTAGATGTGTAGCACTGATTGTTCAGGGATTGAATAGATCGTGTAAGTGATCATGTAGTACAGTGTGGATTTGTTGCATGCTCATTGTGGAGCAAGATATTTTAAAAGGGTATGACAAATCTGCATTTTAATTCCTGTAGTCACAATGGTATTTGCAGTCACCTCAAGTTAACGAAATCAAGCTGTTGAAAGATTTGTGGGGTATAGTAGTCCTATGTTAGTACTATAAAAAAATAAATTATGAATATATGCAAATATATATTAGCAATTATATCCTCAGTAACCATTTTTGTGAATGTTGTGAAGTTTTATTCAAAGGTGTTTTTGAGTATCATTTAAAGAAATTTCCATAAATCTATGACTTTTTTTTGTGGAGGATAAAATTTGCAAAACAAATTCCTTGAAATTTGCATAAATATTTTTCATACAGGTTACATGGATAGGATCAGTGAAAATTTTAGGTAAAATCCAGACCTCAATTCCCACAAATTTATCATAACTGCTGGGTATTGAGAATGTGTTATTAGAGCATGCTGTCTCAGATAGTTTTATTATTTATTATTTTTTTTTGTCATCAATAAGAGTTAATAATTGAGTGACTTACTCTGGAGAAGTGCATTTATTGATAGGGTGGATTTGTCTCTAATCAGACAAAAATTCTAAAAGAAAATTTAAGAGCCATTTTTGAGAAAATTGTTTATGAATATTTGGGAAACAGTTGCAAATAACCCAAAATTACATGAAAACTACTCATTCTGGAATTTTGAAAAAATGTACATGACATAGTTTAAAGAGTTATTTTGAAGAACAGATTTCATTATGAGGAAATGTTGCAAAATTGAACCATCGATGGAGTAATATACATAGTATAGAGAAAGTTATGTTATGTTCCTCGAAAAAAACGGCGAAATTTTGGCAGAAAAAATTCATTGCGGAGCCCCAATAACGAGAATGTGGATAAATCCAGTTGCTAAATAAAGAGAAAAAAATCCTCTAACACGTGGTGTAGCTTGAATCCCTCTTTGATGGGTCCTTGATACCGAAAAACCTACCCTATTCGATGACATTAAACACCATATTGATCTATTCTTTAGTTGTTTTTTTTTTAATTGCAAAAGTAATTTTTTACTTCTCTCTGTTGGTAATATTTAATTAGAGGCAATTTCTTCACATTATTGTATTTATGAGTAAATATGCTTTAAATAATATCAGAAGAAGTTTCTCGAAAATTCAGTTTTCTTTTAAAATAAGCTCAAAATTCCACATTTTCAGAAACAGATTTTCATTTTCTTAAAAGCCATTTTTCTAAAAATGCTCCAAATTTATTTTCACTGATTAACTTACATTGTAATACCATTTCCATTGATTTGAATACATTATTGTATTTGTGAGTGAATGTGCTTCAAACGACTTCCAATGAAGTTTATCGAAAACTCAATAGATTCCTGTGAAAAAGCTTCAAATTTTGTATTCACAGTAATGCTTAATCCCCATTTTCTTAGAAACTGCTTCAAATTTTTCAATGAAACTTGCCATTTAGGAAGAGGTTTTACTCGTCTTTAATATTCTTATAATAATATTGTGGTTCCACTATTAGGAAACCGAAAAGTTGAGGGGAAAAAAAAAAAAAAAAAAAAGTACTTTTGTCGGTGAAAGATAGCAGCTAGCAAGAGGATGGGGCAAGTCTGTAAAGCCAGTCCACCCCAAGGAAATTATAAAACTTTACTACGAGAAAGTCTGTGCCATTCTGTAGCACCTCTAGTTTAAGGTACTTTGCTGTCATGGAAAATATGGCTATTTTTTTTAGGAAATCTTGAAAATGTCATTGGGACTTCATGTAAAGAACTCTCACCTCTAAAAGATCCATTTCAAATTTGCAGGGCCTATTTTGATTCATGGTAAAGAAGGAAGAAATAGCAATTCTACATGACATATTTGTCACTGTGAAGATTGTGAGGATAAGATAGTATAATTTTATTAGAATCAGATTGCATTTGTCCCCACAGTACTTACATTGTTCTTAGCTATTTTTTGACATTAAATAAATAGATACGAAGCCACAGGTTCAGATTCACATAGATCTAGGAGATTCAGCTACAGTGAACTCTCAACATCGATGCTAGTGAACAAGATAAATACAACTTCCAGAGGGAGAAATTGTCTCAGTTCTGCGAAATTGTTGCAACTCTATGGATTTGTAGATGTAGGGTCTCATGTTTTATTTTTGAAACATTTATGGTGAATGAAAGGATTGCTTATCAATGACATTTCCATCCAACCAGAAGACTCTATGGATGTAGACCAGAAGTTGAAAACTAGGTAATCTGATGTAGCTATGAATATGGAGAAAATGTCTTCCAGAACAAAGGGAAATGACTTTGATGACAAAGAGGAAACATAAATGAAGAGACCAGTACAATAATCATTGAAGGATGTTAAGAATGCACATCATATTTACTGTGTGAGCAATTTTTACATATAAAGAACTAGGGGTTTTCGTTTAGAAATAAATTTTATCTTTCTACCGAACCAAATTTCGTGATCTTTTTTTCCATTAAATGAAAGGTAATGCCATAGTAAGTCCCAGTTGTGTGATCGCTTGCTCTTGTTAATTGGTTTTATTATATGTCCCATAGCCAAAAAACTAACAGTGATTGGGGAATATTTATTCTTAATTGTAATATTATTAATAGTACAATTAGAAAAATGTATATTTGGTAAAGCTTATTTTCTTCGCATTCCATTAAATGAAACCACTCCGGGAATCGTATTTAGTGAAGTCGTGAAGGTGTCGCCACTGGAAAGCAACGCGCCAATTTCCTGCCGAACATAATTTCTTTAGGTATTTTTAGGTTCAGGAGAATTATTTGCATCCAATTTTCTCGAACCACGGTATGCGAATATTGTTTATAAGATATTCGCAAGCAAACCCACAATAACGTACTAGTACTCAGTACAAGAATTCATGTGTCGTAAATTTTCGTATAATTCGTGAGATTTTATGGTGACCAATAAAATGCTGAACATACCACGAAATGTTAGTGTCTCGTCCAAATTAAAAATCTTGGCTCCGCTAAGCTCCGCCTCGATTTTTAACTTTTAGCCTCGGTAGTAATAACACTCATAACACTTCTAGTGTTCGAGCCAGTGGTGGCTCGTGCTTAGGTTGCACGGTTGCACAACCCCCAGAAAATGAAAAAAAGATCTCATAATATCTTAGGAATATACAATTTCCTTTTAATGACATTCAATTTTCAAGAATTTTGCAGCAATATATATATATATATATATATATATATATATATATATATAAATATATAAAACCAAAGAGCGTCCAACTGGCGCTCTCTCCGGTGTCTGGCGCCTTGCCAGGAATTCCCCTATGCTCTTGGCTGTATTACTGGGTTTACTGGATACTCTTTGGCCCTTCGATTTAACACGGGGATAATGCGGACTTTTGGTGGCGCAGCCTTCCGGATGGCGCTGTCTAACGCTGAGCGGCGACGGAAGGAGTCTCTGGGGAATACCCATATTCTGTCTTCGTCTGTCTCGCTGCAACGTAATTTTATGAATTTCGCTTGTTATTGAAAATACACGAGTTCAATCAATTATTGACGATATTCAATGCATTGTTCATGATATTTTGGTTTCATTTGATATTAGGTTTGTTGATTCAAAACGTATATTTGATGTGTTCTTTGTGTAAAGTTGGCCGTTCTAGATGGAAGTCCTTCAGTCATGTATTTATTTTAGTGTCTCGCGAAAATGTAGCTGCAGCTGGCGACAGTTTGCAAACGTTCCTGTGAATACGAATGTGTCGAAGATATTTTATTTTTGTCAAATATACCAGGGTTGTGAAGTTTTCGAAATAAAATAATTTTATTTGTGTTAACGTGTCGAAGCAACAGTGCTTGTTGCAATGTGCTGGAATCGAATTTAAGTACCCAGTGGAAATCAAAGCCATAACCACGTGCGCGGGAGGTGTGTATGCCTTACACACAGGGTTAGGCAGTATTTAAATACTTATATTTGAAATACGTATTTTAAATACATTTTGTTTTTGAATAACTGTATTTTTGAGATATGTTTAAATACTTAAAATAGGTGTATTTAAAAAGGAAATACTTAAAATACTTCAAACACAGATGAAGATAACGAGGAGAGTTTTTTTTAATTCTACTGGTGAATGAACCTCATTGAAACAAAAACCCCTTTCAGCTGTTGAATTTGAATTTTATTCATTTTTTAAATTATAAATCCAAATCATTAAAAATGCTGGACAAGTTATTCGACAACAAAAAAATGCGTATATTCCTTATCCCCGACAATGCCCGTTTTGCCTATTTTATTGTTTTGAATGTATTTTTAGGCAACTTATCATATTTTCAATGTTTACCTCTGAAATGTATTTTGCGACGGTTTTATAATGTCTATGAATGCCTATTTTAGAGATAATTGTCTAATCGAGCGCCAAGACCCTATAAGTGCCTATATTAAATTTTCCGCATTTTTAATATTTTTTCTTCACTATATTTTGTTTTCTGCAATCATTTTGTTTAGAAATCACTGATGGGTAAATTTTTACTAAACAAGTAACAACGGCGTAAAATCTGCCAGGGCGTTCTCCGATCGAGAAGCTCTGTTTTCTGCGTTTTCTTGCCTGTAACGCGTTGAGCAGGGACACCTCTTAGAGACGTATGAGAATTTGACACCGTTCGGGTTACCCTATTTACTTCGCCGAAGCCAGTCAGGACGTTCCAGAGAATAGGAAATTGCTCTTCGTCTCCGATCTTCGCTATGATTCGTGAGCTATCTGTTCCTTACCAAGAACACAACTCTTCAAAATAGTGCTCCCGGCATCTTTCGCTTTTAGAAGGTAGAATTACACTAGAAAGCCAGAGCTTTCTTCGATAATTTTGTATTGATTTTGAAGTTTGATGAATGCCAGATCAGAAAAGGGTACCCCCGGATAAGATCGTAAAAAGTTCCCCTAAACCAAATGATGTATGAATGGTTACATTATATGTCTAACATAAAAATAAAATTTTTAAAAGGTTTCTTACCCTCGGCTCTCCACCCACACCCCTCTACAGCCAAAACTAGTTTTCTTTTATTTTATTTTTTTTCGGCAACTTAACCCTAATTTATCTGACTGAAAAATATGATAAATAAAACAATTTATACTATCAGAAAAGTATTTTTTGATATTTTCTCAGACCCAAATTCAAACACAAACAAATTTTGAAAAAATAACAAAAAAATAATTTTTATTGTGTCATAGAATCACGGAACAGGCTCGAAAAATCTAGAACGTTCCTCTTGAAACACAAACTGTTGTGAATTTTTTCCAGTTGTTTTCGATCGCTGGGTTGCTGTTAAAAAAATAAAATCCGTTTTCCGCCTTTAAATCACCTTGACGTTAAATATACTTTGAAAATGACTACAACAGTTATGTGTATGTTAGCGTTCATATACGTTTGTATACATTGTTGTAGCACCCAGTCATATTTTGGGTTTCGAGAGCCGCGGAAAGCATCACTCTTCGTTGACGACTTTGCCATTTTTTGCTCCTTAAAGAGCATGCATGATATTGGGAGGCAGTTACAATTTGTGCTGAACAAATTGCAGGAATGGGGCGATGAAACTGGATTCAAGTTCTCCACCTCAAAAACCAACTGCATACACTTCTGCAGAAATCATCACCTCCATAACCATCTTGACTTTTTCTTGTGGATCAACTTTCCTTTTTGGAATCTACAACCTTCCTTGGGCTTACATTCGACAAGAACTTAACCTGGGGAAGACAATCCGTAAATTGAAGGGCCGATGTTGTCACTTTTAAATCTCCTTCCTCTCTTACTGGTAGCTCTTGGAAGCGCAGACCGTGTGTGTCTCTTACGTTTGTATAGAACCCTCGTCCGCCCTATTTTGGATTATGGATGCATAGTGTATGGGTCAGTGTCTCCATCAACCTTCCGGCCATTAAATACCATACAGAATGCCGGTAGAAGGATCAGTACAGGCGCCTACCGCACGAGTCGCATCGAATGCCTCTTGGCTGAGGCTGGAGAACCATCTTTGAGCCGAAGGCGAGATATTTCGATCGCTTCATGTGGCGCGAAATTATCCAGTGTGGATACTGCCTCACGCCAAGCAGTCCTCCCCTCAACCCACCCGACATCTTATGTACTTAGGCCACCGTTCCCCATCCTCTAGGAATCCGTCTCCATATGCTTTTACAGATAATATAAAATTGCCGAACCCTGTGACCCCCTCCCGAAACAGTGTTTCCCCTTGAAACTTCACCGACCAATACTAGACCTTAGATTGTTTAACCTCCCTAAATCCTCAACTTCCCCGAGTTCATTACTTCATGTACTCTGATGGTTCGTCCCAAAATTGCAGAGTAGTTGTGCCTTCTATTACCATAGTGCCACGCGAAGTTTTCAAATCGACTCAATCGACACTGCAGAGAAATTGCGCTTTTGGGGGTACTTTAATTTGCTGAATCGATGTCATTAAGAAAAATAGTGATCTCCAACAATTTCAAACGCTATCTCGAATCCATCTCTTCCTTCTCGTCTTGTGACCCTTTGACAGTGAACATCCAACACCAAATCCATCATTTATTGTTTTTCTGTTATATTTTAGTCTTTTGTTGGGTAACTGGCCACGTAGGAATAATAGGAAACGAAATACCTGATCAGGCAGCAAAGTTCGCCACGAAGAAAAGAGAGTTGGATATCGTCACAGTCCCCACGGAAGACTTAAAGCTATTTGTCAAACGCTCTATTCTCAGTGAATGGCAAACAGAGTCGCAGAACTCAGAATTTAAGCTCACGAGACTCAAGGATTCTATAAATCCTTGGTCCTCCTCATCTCGTGATGCTAGGCGCGAGGAGATAATTCTAACACGCCTGCGGGTCGGTCACTGCCATTTCTCCCACGGATATCCCCTCCGCGTGAACCTGCCCCCTATATTCAAAATCCTAATTTCAAAATTCGGCAAAGAAAACAGAACAGATGTAGGTAAATTCTCATTTGTAAACAGAACGATACAAAATTGGAATAAATTACCTGCTGCAGTGCTGGAGACTTTCCCTCAGAATGTCAAAAATTTTAAATTAGACTAAGTAAATATGGTTAATAGATTAATTTTGTAAACTTGTATTTGTAACATGTTAATATTTTCATGTTGTTTGATGTTTGTTTTGTGTATTTTTAGTAATTTCTTAGAAAACGCTACTACCGGAAGTATTCTATGTATTCCTAAGTAGCAAAATAAATATTCTATTCTATTCTATATGCGAATATTGCAAAATAGATCATACCGTGGAGCATGTTCTCTTCCACTGTGGTAAGATAAGAGGAGACGCCGAAGGCACCACCTGGCGAGCTGGAAATGACGAAACTTCTCTCTGCAAGCTTTTCTGATTTTTACGAGAGACTAACTTCTATAGCCTTATCTGAGAGAAGAAGATAATGCCAATTATTTGGTTTTTAGTTAGAGATTTTGAAGTAATTATCTGGCTCTTTTCTGCCAAACCCCTCTTTTATTATAAGTTCCTTTTCAGTTTTACTTTGCTTTCCATTTAATTTTTTTTTAGTTTGGCACTGCAACATTGCGTACTGGTCTTAAAATAATTTGAAATAGGCGCCAATGACCTTAGCTGTTGAAGGGCCCTTAAACTGAATCAATCAATCAATCAATCATTGAGCTCGTTTTCACGGAAAACTTGAGAGTTTTCGAGACATTTTATATGACATTATTTAAATCACCTGTACTTGAAATGAAATAATGTGAACAAATTGCTCCACTTATGAATAACACCTTATTTGTTTGTCTCATCGAGGCTTAGTTTATTTACTGGTCTCCCTCACAACGTGCACCCCTTGACTGACACGTATTGACATACTAGTTACAAATATTCCAATGCCGTTCATATGAATAAAAAAGGGGGGACATTTCGGCTTATCACAGTAGAGTGAAAGTTATATAATGCTGCGCTTAAAAACAGCGAATTTTCGATAGAAGAACTCTTTAATGCCGGGCCCTGATAACGAAAAAGTGGATAAATCAAGTTGCTAAATTTAGGGGGGAAATTCTCTAACGTGTGGTGTAGTCAGAATCATGTTTTGTGGGTCCTTGATAGCGAAAAATCAAATGACGGCAAAACGTCTGTGAACAACGCTAGCGGCTAAACCGTTCAGCCGATTTTCTCCAAAATTGATATTCCCCAATCGATCTGGCTGATATGCGTGGCCCCTTGAATTTGAATTTGAATTTGATATTTTAATTTTTGGGGGTACTTTGCATGAAACCCCTCGTACTTTTGCAACATTTTCGAAAAAGTGGCTTCATTATTTTGATTAAATTTTGTTGTTGGATAGTGTGAAGGACGTGTAAGAGAATGGTGCAGTTCTCATGTTCGTTAAAAACCCTGATTGTTCGAAAATTGTAAAAGTTCAAATTTTTTCGAGTCCCCTACACTAAATATTAAAGAAGAATTTTTCCCTAATGAATCTGTTCTTAAAGAGAGATTTTGAAATAAGTCATGTACAATTTTTCGAAAACTTGAGTACTTTTCGCGTAATTTCGCGGGAAAATACGGAAGTACGTGCTGTTCTAGCACTACTATTTTTTAAAAATACGAATTTATGGAAACTTACAAGTTTATACTGTGGTGATCATTCTCATTATGCGAGGTGGCAGCCTATTGATTCATGTCGTCTCAGTGCTTGCTCAGGTGTGGTATGTGAACAATAATACTGAAATTAAAATGTGTATGAGAAAGTGTTTGGTCTTAAATTAGTGTTATTTTATCTCATATCAACGTAATTTCGTCCAAAAGAATTGTGTTAGAACTGGTAAAGTATATGCGTGTGTATATTTATTTCAATGAATTTACTTTCATGTTCATAAAATTGTTTCATTCGATGTATTTTTAATTGAAAATATTTCCACATCTGAATTACCGACGTCCGCCGTTTTCTACGACGTAATTTTTCTAGGTCACTTGCCTTTTTGACTAGTTGACTTTTTTTGTGGTACGAGTTCCGGAAAATAGACGTAGAAAAGCAAAGTTTACGTTCACGGTTTATTAATTAGGAAGAGTTACTATGCGGCACGCGTACGGAAAAGTCTATTTTAACAGTTTTTAAATTTCATTTTAACAGTATCTTTCTTTCTTACCACTATTTCAAGTGTATTGAAGTTTAAACAGACTCAGTTTCACAATGACACAGTTTCCACAAAAGAAGTCAAGACTTCAGCGACACTTTTCATGAAGAGAAAAGGAAGAATTGGGTGTTTAGGTAATTATTAAACCACCGTATTTCCATTTGCAATGTGTTTTTATTGATCATTGCCGGCGCAACCACACACGGAGGGTGTGCATACGAATATTTGGTTGTGTTCTGCCAGTAATTTAAAAAAAATTTCAAACCAAACGAAATATCTTATTATAGTTGACAACGAGACTGGTTTGGTCGAGGAACTCGGGTAGTAGCGCAGAAGAGCAATTGAAATGTAATAATAAGCTCGTTTGCGCAAGCGACATTCCTGGCGGGCCCGCCCTCTAACTGGTGCCGGACGCACGAGCGATCCCAATGGACCGTCAAAGCATGTCCACACCACGCGCCACTCGTCAAGGCGAGCGCTGTGGAGGGAGCCTCGCATGCAGCCAACTCGCTTTCAGCTGGTGATATCTTAAAGATGTTTTCATGTACTGATGGTTGACGTAACGTTTTTGCTTAGTATGATTGCTTATAATATGACCCTACGTCAATTTTACTTTCCTGTAAGTATAGTGTAGAGAAAGTAATGTAATGCTGCAAAATATCTGTGTCCATATTTTTCGGAAGTACACGTTTTGAGAGACCTTGGTACCGAAAAGTGTTTTTTAAGTCTATTTCGTTCATCCGATTATCCGTTCTTCCGTCTGTCCCTCTGCCCGAGAGTGATATCACTGCTACGCCTTTGACCGTGGGTCCTAGGGTTCGAGTCCCGACGGTGGCAGGGTTTCCGATACTAGCTAGATAGCTAGGTCGAATTCAGTCGCTGACAGGAGGAGAATCTTAGCGACCGTCTGCTCTGATCGGTAGTTTTCCGTGGTTTCTCTGATCACCAGATGCCAAAGCGGCACCCTAACAAACGCGCGTGGTATTTTTTCCTCTTCCTTGCCCTACCCTCATCCATTACTTACATATACTTACACTCACATGCACCATACTATAAGCACATGTCGGGAGATCAGTTGGGAACTTAGAGATGGTCCTGACTGAGGCGGTGCTCCGCTGGTGGGAAATACCTGGTTGCGGAAAATTCCCTCCAGCCGACTTAGGTCGGCGCCGGATCTTGCCAGTCTGCAGGGGAACAAGACCACCTCCAACGATGAAAACATGCACTACATTTTCGGGACTAACGACATTATCAGTAATCGCGCCCGGAATTACTAATCAAACAAACTCTCTGATCGTCCAACAGCCCGTACCTCCACCTGTCAGTCCGGTTTGTGTACGGCCTGTTCGGTGTATCCGTAATTAGATCCTATATTGAAGTAAATAACTTCCTTCGGAACACACCATTCCGATTTTCTTTTGCAACAAAAAACGTCTTCGAGGCAATAATTTCATACCATACTGTGGAGTGACACTTTCGCATTTTGAGTTCTTGCTTTCGTACGTTCTAACAAGTGGTCTGCAGCTAACCTTTGATAGACAGGACATATCATGTAAAGAACTTTAGAAGACAGTTTAGTTTTAATTTTGTTATGGTCTGATATTTCTGCATTTGGCAGCTGTTTTAAAAACATCATGAACCGGCATTTGTTTAGGAGGCATGGAGCCAGAGATTTAAACCGTCTATAGAACTTTTAAAAGTGACGAAATGAACATTGGAACATGGCTTAGTGTTAGGTAACAAATTTTTTACGCCTCAAATGAAAAAATGCAATAAATGATTTTTTAGTCATAATGTCCCTGAGTATTTTCAATTCTGATTATCAATGCATTGTGCATATTTCGCTTTGAGCGTAATGGACGTGGTTGAAATGGGCGGAGAGTGAAGACCTCCCACCGCTCCGAATCTCCGAGCGACTGCCGTATTAGCGCGTTGAGCTCCTCGGCGGGGGAAATGAGACAGCAGCGTGCAGCGCTCCGAAGGGATATGCGCATTCGGAAAGGATAATCGCCTCATGCAGAGACCAGGTGCAGTTTTGAGGCGTCGGCCTCCCTTTTAAGCACCTGCTATTCATGAATTATTTGCGGTATGTATCTATTCCACTTACATGGATAGATGCTGTTGAATTTCCACGTAGGTTCTATGTTTGGAGAACCCAACATATAAACAATGCATTTTTGTTCTCTCTTTGATGAGGATTTGTTGTGTAAAACGTTGAATACGAAATTTTAAAAGTTGTATTGTACAAACAGACTGGGAATTTGAGTTACACTGTATTTGACGTAGGTAACAAGGCCGCGAAGGCAATTTGTTGCCCATTTCCGAAGCCTGCAGTGGGCGGCGCGTCGTGTCGCACGCGTGTGCGCGCGGGCGTGAGTGGCCGCGGGCGGAGGCTGCGTGGCGGCCGAGCGAGGTGTCGCGCGGGGCCAACGCCGCCTGCACTGCGGTATTTCCGCCGGCCCTTTTCCGCATCTCTGGAGGGGCGGCGGCCCCTCGCAGCTCTGGGCCGCAACCCCTGGCGCCGCAGCGGCAGCGGCAGGTGGCGGAGCGCGCCGCTTGAGAGCCTCGCTGCGCACCCGCACCGCCGCTTGTTTTATCGTCGTTACGCTGCACGCCGCCGCCCCCGCCGCCGCCGCCGCCGCCCCGCCTCTCTGATTACACTCGCCACAGTCCGCGCATCCCCGGCCCCCGCCCACCCGCGCCGCCCCCGTTCGATCCTTCTGAAGCTGGCCGACGCGCAGGGCGTCCCGCTATTCCGGAATCTTGTAAATTCATTTACCCAGCCCTTCCTCCCCCCGGCCACGTTCGGCGCCCGTCGGCGATCGCCACGAGGCCTCCGCTCTTCTTCTCCTCCTTCCCTTTGCCTCGCACGAGCTCCCTTCCGCAGCCTTTGTCTTCGGACGTGCCCTTCGTTTTTTCCCGCCGCCGCAGCCGGTGGTGCGGCCTCGCCTTCTCGCATCCTTCCCTGCCCCGCCCCCGTCTCCGCCCCCCGCCCCCGCCCCGCCCCGCCCCGCCCCCCCGCCCGCCCCGCCCCCGAGTGGCGGCGCCGCGCATATTAAAGCCGTAACTTTGCGCGACCGCAATCCCAACACCGATAAGTCATCGCTGCGCGCGGTGCCAATATCCGCGATCTCTTTGGGTCTCTCGCCGCCCTCCCCCTCCCTTCCCCACCCCGCCGCAACTCGCCCTCTTGGTCGGGAGCAGTTGGCGCCATACACTTTGCTTTACGGATTTGTTCCATAATGCCGCTATGGCAAAATAAGTGAATTTGGAGAATACGAAATTAATCCAATGGCAAATTACTTTGCTGATGAGAATGCAACTTCCTTGCGGCGGAATTCAGTGTATAGTTTCAAGACTTGAGGTCAGCGTTTTCATGGTTCTGACCGACCTTTTTTCTTTCTGTTCGAATTCAGGTCTGAATATCTATCCGTATGGTAAATGAAGAGCGTTGGAGTTGGAAAAGGAAATAGCAACTCAACAAAACAAGAATATAGTTCTTTCAGTATATTTTAACTTGGTGTGTGAAGATAGTTATTATTAATAGCGTTCGATGTTAATAGCATATTTTGAAAGTGTAATTGATGGATTAGGTAAGTTCGGGTAACTCCTCAGTAGCAAATCGGTTGGAGGTGCGAACTGAAAGTGGCAGGGCTCTCTCCTGCGAAGAAATTTTCACTGTTTGTAGGTACAAAGGTTTCTTGCCCTTTTAACTTTTAATGCTCTTGAGCTTTATGACACATTTTTAGGTTTCTTTACACGAAATAGTAACATAATATTTCCAGAAAATCCCACAGAATTACGCACTTGCAGTCGTATCTTACGTTCATCACAAGCAATTTCTCCCTTTTTTTCTTTTCATATTTATACGACACTGGAATCTAGTATTTCCATAAGATTAAAACTATTCTATTTCTCTACATAATTTCAATTCTTTTAAAGATCTCAACTCTTTTGATATTTCATAAAGGTTGCAATTCGTAATATGAGACTCTTCGAGGATGCTGTGGCCTCTCATATGTTCTTTTCTTCATCGTACATTGTTTTGCTCTCAATTTCATGTCACCATCACTCTCTTATCCCCCTCGGTTCTTCTTCGCTGGCCTCCTCTGTTTGCTGAACGCCCTCCCAAGTGTTTGCCATGCTTGGCGACCGGTGTCGGAGGGAGTGTGTGATCTGCTTGATGACGAGACTGTTCATACTCGATGTATGCCGCTTTGACTCTGAAATCTGGGAGGTAGAGCTAACTTCATTCGTTTTCTGAGCCTTGGTGATAATGTGATATATACTGCGTGTCCCGATACTCGAACTTAGGTCTCGGCCTTTCGTAGACGGACAGTCGAGAGACCCTCTCCCAATCTTCATCCCTCACCAGACGTATGTTAACCGTAACGCGGCATTGGAGTGGACCGCCATTGGACTTCCTGGTGGGTGGGGAGCTCAGGAACGAAATTAACTTCACCCATATGGATGTAAAAAGCCCCTCTTTACTCTTTTCTGCATGGAAAAGGGGAATTGTGAAACAAATAGTGGATCGGAACTTTTTTAAATTTTGCATTGATTCCGACCAGCCCACGAAGCTTTAATTCTCCTAACAGCTGATAGAGAAAAAAGTAATTAACGAGAGTTAGGAACGCTGGACGCGTGCCTTCGAAGGCACTTATGATAACTCCCTATAGGATTCTCACTTTGACCGTCCAGCCTCACCAGAAATAATTTCTTGTGGATATTGCTACCTACCTAGAGTACGTGCCCGATTCTGTTGGATGTTTCAAACGCCAGAGGTCCGGCTACACCTAACAGAGTTGTACAGCGTTAAGCCCGGTATGCACGTTGGTAAGCAGTTACACGGAGAACGTTGCCCTGCTCCGGTGCAGATTGTGTTCGCTGTGAGGGTGACCAGTAAGTGCCCAACCTTCCTGAGAGATCCAGAGGATCAGAGTCGCCGAGGTGCCCCTCCCCAAGGACAAACAATGCGGCCGATCAAGAATCCAGTCGAACCTTTTCTTATCCCGTGTTCTAGATTTGGAATGCGGTAGCAAGCTTCCAAACGCTACCTCCCAGTTGCACATGTCTCCCAAACTCTTCCAGTTGCACATGTCTCCTCGGGGTTTCCCCGAGCGACGAGCATTGAAGCTTCGTCTTGTGGCTCGAGTGTACCAGCAATTAGGAGGCCGCAGGTTCGACGGCGGAAGTTGGTCTGCTGGGTTTATTAAACCCAATCGAAGCATCAACAGCATCAATCGAACCTCGTACCCATCGCCCCGCCTGATATTACTTGTTCTTCATAACACCTGTCACCAGGGCTTCGGAGTGGGTGTCCCCACTCCCTCCACATTTCCTCCCCCCCCATCTCTAGTTTGCCAGAACCTACCTATCAATAACCCGTTGAGAAGCCATCGCTCTTTTTCAGCTAGTTCCTCGGTTATCGCCTAGAAGCCACTGTGATCCTTTGGTTCTTAGCGGAATAATGAATGATTGGAAAGGGTAGGGAATGATTGATAGAGCAAACCGACGGAATGCATATTAGCAGGGGAAACGGGAGAACTCCGAGGAAACCTGCCGCGAACTCATTTTTTCCACCACAAATTGCACTTGGTATCGCCTAGGATGGAGCCCGGGCAGTTTCACTTTGGTTCTAATCGCTACGCTACAGATATTTACTGTTGAGAGCGGTCTGCAAACATTGTGTAGGTGTAGATACCTTCGCATACTTGTAATATTTACAGCCAAAACCGAAATGTGGCAAATTCGTGAATGAGTGGCTTAAGTCGCAAATTAGTCGGTTTAGATAAAGTTGTATGGAAGACAATGAGTGCATAATTACGTATGTCAACCAGCTAATGTTAGCGTTAGCCACTTGTAGTTAAATTTAGGTGATTTTCCGAGTATGAGGCGTCTTTCATGATTGCGAGAAGAATTTAGGCATCAAAATGCTTCGAAAATGTGTTGCACAGACTCGAGGTAGTTTTATGAGGACTCGCGTAGCCTCGACGAATGACAGTGGAACTCAAAATTACACACCTTGTCTCGCGCTAGACTTAGAAATTTCCCACTAGCAGACTGACTCCAGTTTATCACATCTGCCTTTTATCATCTCAGTTACTTACTTTTCCTGTTGTAGTAACTAGCACTTTTACTGGGTCTGTCGTGTCTAAGACCCCCCTTAAACATCGTAACATTGCAGGTCGTCGGATTCGGTGGTTTTGATATGTACAAGTAATCATATACGTGGTTATAATTGACTTCGTTGGTTATTGTATATTCGTCATGAAAGGAAAACGGAAAGATGATATGAAAGGTAGTATTTTCCCAGTAGAATGAAAACGATATCCGCACACACATATCTTTTTCGCCCGCCTTTCTTTTTCTCGCAATTTGAGATTTGACGCTACTTCTTATAATTCTTTTCACGCGTCATTTTCCCGTATTTGCAGCTCTTAGTCTTCTCTGGCTTCGTGTACCTTGGCTTGAAGAAAATTGGCTCATAGAAAAGTAACTAGACTGTACATTTCAGGATCAGACGTCTCCTATGAACCTAGTTTCTTTCCATGTAGTGCGCCTTTTTGGCAGTGCTAAGGGATCAGCAGACTCGCGGGAGACAGAAACGCGATGTCGCTTATGAGCCGTCCGCAGCAGCATTTGACTAGCGGCAAACTCCATTCACAAGGGTTTCTTGGAATCAGGACGAAAGGCGGTCACTCGGCTTTGAGGGCTCCTTTCTGATTCGTCTGGCCAGTGCAACTAGTGTTAAGGTATCTCATCTTTGTTAATGTGCGCTCGCGTAAACTAAACGAAGCAACATAGAAAATTAGAAAAAATGCATGAACTATGCAGAAAACTAGGCAACTTCCGGCCTTTTGAGAAGTGTTTTGAAGTTTTGAACAACCCGGGAAAAATACAGAAGCAATGGAACAGTTTCGATTTTGACTGAAAAACTGAAATATTTTATTGTATTATTCCGCCTATTCTGATTGGTGCGTGTCTCGCCCTCAGTGCATCATTGCTTTCGGCACTGCTGACGTCACGTGAATCAAGGTTCCATGGAAGAGGCCGCCCGCCATTAAATATTTGCTATTTCCGTGTTGCGTTATGGGACAGCAACTTTGTTGATATTCTTAGTACGTATTCCTTTGTAAAGAACTGTTGTTCTACTCTATACTAAACTATGCTATTAAAATATTCGTGAAGACATTTGTAAATATATTTAATGTATTGCAGTGTTGCACGAGAGTATTTTATTTGAAGTTTTTGAGCATTGTGCGTGCTACGTTTTGGGAAATCATTTTGTTTGTGTGTTTTTTTTTCTCAACAGCAGTTTTGTTGCCACAGGCCACTAGTACGTATTTTACCTTATGCCGTTGCCAGTAAAAACATTTACTTCTGCTGTCATTAGAGTCCATGTATAAAATACATCATTTAACGCGACACTTTTCATGCTTGTTCTTTTAATCCGTTGAAATGCACACGATGTACCTGTCACGTTTTGTTCCACTTCCACAACATGCAAGTGGGGATCGAAGGTGTCCGCTGTGAGGGGTCGTGACAGTGGTTGTCGGTATCAGATGGGACACCGTTTTGTGTCCAGATTTGACGATACCCTCCCGATCGCCCGTGTTCCTCCCGTGCGAGTGGCTGGAGTGGGATGGGGTGGCGCGGTGTGGCGCCCGTGCCGTGCCGCGCGGTGCGCGTCGCGTGCCTTGGTGGGGGCGGCCGGCGCGTTACGTGGCGCGCACGAATCGCGGACGCATCTCGCCGCCGGCGGCGCACGCGAGCGTGGACGGCGGGCGGGCAGGCGGCGGGCGGGCGCTTCACACTTGTAATTGGGCAGCGCCTTTTCGCCTCGCATTTGTTATCGGGCGATGCGTGAGTTGCAGTTTCAGTGATCGCGTCTCGCTCCTGGAGCTGGCGTCTCGAAATTTGGAAGGAACGGCTCAGTGAGGGGTCGTACGGCACAGTTTTGATTTGTTCAAGTGGAACACACCTTGCATTTCTCAGAGCAACCTTTTGTCTCTCCGAAATGGAGATTTTACGGAAAGTGGCTTCAACGTGACTCAGGATCCTTCCGAAATTATAGGCATATTGTACTACTGTAGGTTATGTTCCCATGGCTAAAGATTAGTGAAGCTTTGAAATCATTCCATTTTGCAAAACTCTGACCTTAAATATTTCGTGCTCAATGTTAACAATTCCGTATCGCATAAACTCTTGTTTCGTTAATTGAAGTATCCTTGGTCAGTTTTTCCTGGCTTGCTTTCTCACTCCGACAGTCTAAGTCAGTCACATGAAAATTTGCTTCAAAAATGCGTTTCTTCAAGGAAAAACATGCACTTCCTGAAGCATCTTCAAACTGTCAATTTCTGGGCAGAACAATTACGCAATTATCAATTAATAGTTTAGCGGGGCACCTCGAGTACTTTAAACATGTTTACGCGTAATTTGTTAAACATTTCTATTGGCTCGTATTGGTCGTAATGTCAAATACAATGAAAATAATTCCAAAGATGTGTGTGACCACGCCCCTGCGACGAGATCTCTAGTTATGACAGTGCCCACTCCGCCTTCGAACGCCTCCGGAACAGCACCTTTCGTTGTGTTGTTTATTTATTTATTTTACGTCAAAAAAAAGTTAAAACTGTGTATGACGTGCTATGGGAAGTGAATTCTGTGCACATTTTCAAAATTCTGTGATCCTGCACCAAGTCATATACTACTTGAATTTTGAATGAAAAAAAAAAGTGTTGTTAAAAAAAAATGTTACGAACGCCACGTCAACGGAACATTGAAATCGGGCCAGCTCATTATGTTGATTGATTGATTGATTTTTTCGTGTTTCCGGGCGCGTCAACTGCTTCGGTCATTAGTCCCGTTAGTGTAGTGCATGTTTTTTCTCGGGAGATGGCGGTGATCTTCCCCCGCTGGATGGCGAGATTCGGCGCCGACCTACCGTCGGCTAGTGGGGTTTTCCCCTAACCAGGACTCTCCCACCAGCAGGGCACCGCCCCAGCCGGGACAAGCTCTAAGCTCCCGACCGGTTTCCCGGAATATGTGGTAGTGTAGTGCATGTTAGTGTGTGTGTGTGTGTAAGGGGAGAGGATAGGACAAGGAAGAGGAAGGACAGATCGCGCGCGGTCCGTGGCCCGTTTGGTAGGATACTGCTCCGGCATTCGCCTGGTGTTGATCGGAGAAACCACGGAAAACTACCGATCAGAGCAGCCGGCCTCTAGAATTCTCATCCAGACAGCGACTGAATTCGACCTAGCTGAAAAGCTAGTGTCGAAAATCCTGCCGCCGTCAGGACTCGAACCTCGGATCTCCGGTTAGAGGCGCTGCAGTGACATCAGTTGATCACTGAGCTACCGCTACCGGTTCATTATGTTCTAGTACACATTTTAGTACAAGAATAATAGTACAGTCATCGTCAAGGATTCTTTTGTGGAGTTTTTACCGTGTCTATTTTGCGGATTCTGGAACTAAAAGAGCTTCGTCTCAAACAAGAATTTTAACTTTTTTCCATTTTCCAATAAGTCGACAGCAATTTTTCGATTTTAACGAAGTCAGATGCTTAATTCTGATGTTTGTTTTCCATCTTATCTATATTAAAAAAAGTGCTTATACATTCCGAAAACGGCCAGTTCCCTATTAGCAGATAATGTGTCAAATGACAACATACTTGCTTCGAGTGGTCGACGGGGAAGGGTGGAATAGTGAGTAAGACGCACGCACAACCTCAAACTCCCCGCCTCACACACACACACACACACACACACACACACACACACACACACACACGCACACACACACACGCACACACACACACACACACACGCACACACGCACACGCGCGCGCGCGGACGCACGCACACGCTCGCGCGCGCACATGTACTCGCACGCACGTGCTAGATTGTGATATCATTAGACATGGCTAGTAATTTCTTAAAATTACATGAAAATATAAAATTGTTGAACGTTAATATAGAGTAATAGTCTACACTCTTCGACCGTGTTGATTAATAGGCTGAAACGGGCTTGCGGCGCATCGCTTCATCAGCCGATTGTCACATCTGTCTCATCGGGTCCGAAAGTCTCTGTGATCACTATGGAGAAATTAATTGGAGAGTCGTCGAACATTTTTCATCTAATTGCCAAAACTTTAGATTTGCACTTTTTTCTGTCAGTGTGATGCAACTGCCAAGGCCAATGCCCTGTTGGGTTTAAGACCCCAAACCTGTCCATTTAGTTACAACTTTCAACAATGCATAGCGCCTCCTGTAAGTCATCAGGGGTTAGATGAGCTGATTGATCTAATACTAAGAACCAGACGACTTCATTTATTCTACAAGACTTAAAAAGTGAACTTCTTTCCTCTTATGAGCGATAGCTTTGTGTTGTAATTTATACTTGCGCAGAATAGTTAAAAACAGAATTCGACTATTTTTATTCATTTTGCTTGTGGCAATTGGATACTTTGAGAGAATTTACTACACATTTCTTATCTTGGGTACAGTTTCTTTGCATCTAATTCTGAGTTCGTATTAATTGAAAAGGGAGTAAAATGTTCTGAAATATAGACTACGGAAGACTTTGTTATTACTGCGGCAAGACCTCTACCGCACAAAGTAGCCAACATTGTTGAGATCTCTTTTGTCTTTGGCAGGGTCTCATCATACTTTATTGAAACATCAAAACATGCCGTTAGCCAGGCTTCCTGGATCCAAGTAACAACGACCATCCTGGAACTGTTTTGTTTACAATGGGCCTTATTGATCTTCTTGTGTGAGTGTGTGTGTGTGTGTGTGGGGCAGTACTCAAGAGTGGCATTGTAGAAAAAAAATTGAGTCAACTTCCATCCTTACCTGATAAATGACGAAAGAAAGAAAGAAAGAAAGAAAGAAAGAAAGAAAGAAAGAAAGAAAGAAAAAAGAAAGAAAAAAGATAACTGACCCATTGCCGTGCATTAATTTATAGATGAGTAGAAATGGTCGTGTTTTCATTACATTGTAACTCGGTAAGACCTTGGACGTAGGTTGGGGGATCGTTTGGACGAGTGACATATCCTGCCCGGTGGGCATGGGGATGAGATTACTGATTAGCATACTGATTACACAAACATGTTCAAGAGTTCTACTGTGAGATAATTATTACTATTTGCAATGTAAGTATAGTATTTTCTTTGAGAATGACCAATTTTGCGTTGTGAAAGTCGTTAATAAAAAACAAAACGCACAAATACATGTGAAAGAGGTACTTATCTAATGTTTTAATTGAAGTCTATTTGCCATTGTTTTATGAAGATATGTGAAACAAAGTTTTAGAAGCCTCTCTACTTCACTACTTTCCTTTCACATGTAACTGTTCACTACTACAAACTCTGTGCTCTCCATGACGACCTGTCGAGATGAAAATTGCTGTATTCTAATCATCGCGATTCGGAGCCATTTTATTCTTTAATGAGAGCACATGTTAGTGTTACACTATGCAACACTTTACTAAAAAAATCAGCTTTTTCGGAGATTTTTTGCCAGAAATGACAAACTATTCCTCGTTACCAGCTAACAATGTCACGAAATTTGCGAAGGGCCAATTGGCAAACTTGTCCTGGCATGTAACCGCCGGAATTCTCAGGCCGTCGACCGATAGAGCGGAGCTCGGGAGAAGAGAAGAGGAATTTTTGGAAAAGGGATTCAGAAGCCCCGAAGGGAAGGCCGTGATGCGATAGCCGAATCGTATCACGCGTTCCTGTTGTTTCGGATACCTTCTGGAAAGCCCATCCATCTGATGTCATCTTCCTATAGACGATTCTTCGGAAGCCTTTTGGTTTTCTCTTATCTATCTCTTCATTTATTGACGCGTTTCTAGTGGCATGATGAATGATCGTTTGCAGTATGAGTGGGAACATTTTTGAATAGCGTTTAATTCGTGAAACTTGCAGTTGCCGAATCGTTCTTTCTTGGGTCAGTACAGAGAAATTGGTGATGGTGTCGGCGTCCGCAGATTTCCGCCATCTTAAAGTCTTGGAGAGCCCTCGAGGCCGCTGTTGTGCACTGCATTGTTCGGCTCATCAGCTCGGCGCCGCGCTGCGGCCGCACCGTCCTGCCCCCACTCCGTACGCCTTCGTCGCACCCCCGTCCCTTCTCCATCCCGTCCCAGCCCCTGTCCCGCCCCCACATGGCCCCACCCTACCCCAGCCCACCGCGCCCCGCCCCTCCCCGCCTAACCCCGCCTCCGCCCCTCCCCCGCGCGGTGCCGCCCCGCTCGCACCGCTCCGGACGCGCCTGCCTACTCTGCCCGCCCCCACCCACACGCTCCCGCCCGCTCCTGCCCCACCCCGCCTATGCAGTCGTCCCCGCCCCGCGGGTGTCCCTCCCCGGTCCCTCCCGGTCCCTCCCGGTCCCGCCCGGTCCCGCCGGTCCGCCGTCGGTCCGCCCGGTCCGCCGGTCCGCCCGGTCCCGCCGGCCCGCCCGGCCCGCCGCCCCCGCCGCCCGCCCGCCCGCCGGCCGCCCGCGCCCGCCCGGCCCCGCCCGGCCCGCCCGGCCGCCCGGCCCGCCCGGCCGCCCGGCCCCGCCCGCCCCGCCCGGCCCGCCCGGCCCGCCCGCCCCGCCCCCCCGCCCGCCCCGCCCCGCCCGCCCCGCCCCGCCCCCGCCCCGCCCGCCCGCCCGCCCCCGCCCGGAGCCGAGACCGTCCCCGCGCAGCCCCCTACTCGGCCCCGCCTCTCCGCTGTCTCGCGACTCCCCACCCCCTCCCTTGCTTGCCCCGCCCCTGCTCTGCGCTTTTGGCGCTCCGCTGCCGCATCGCCACAGCCGCAAGAGGAACTCGAGTGGCGCTGCAGAACTCACAGGCGAGTTTCCCCCTCCGTCGCGTCGGCGGGCGAGCCCTTTCGCCCCCACGGGCGGCGCGGCCCGGCCCGGGGATTTGTGGAGGGCGGGCGGGCGCGCGTGGGGGATGCTCTGCAGGGGTCGAGGGCGGACTTCATCTCCTCCCACCGCCCCGTCCAGCCGCGCCCTCCCGTGGCTGAAAATGCCTCGGGAAAGTTGGTAATTTGGGAAAATGGGCTATGGCCTGCGACTGCGTGCGACGTAGAGCGCGGCCGGGCCCGGGCCTGGCCCAGGCAGCGCCATTTCCATATCGACTGTGTTCGTTAGGCGGCATTGGGCGCGAGGCGCCGCGGCCGCGCCAAGTGAGCGCAGAGCCCCCGGCCCCGCCCCCGCCCCGCGCCGCGCTGGGCGCACCACACCGCTTTTCATTTTCGAAACAGTATTCAAGCACGTGCCACTGAATCATCTGATTAGAGATTTATATGCAAGGTTAGCTAGAGACAATTGACAAGGATTCGAATGGAACGCGTGTGTTTCTGATGGATTACATCGTGGTACTATGTCGTAAAACTTTCCGAACTCTCGTGAAATCCAAGTGAGGCAGTGCGGAACTCGCCTTTTGTTTGCCCCGTGTCTTTGGTTTGCTGTTCAATAACTAATATGCCGAAGGGAGGAAATACTCTTTGGGTAGACTTTTAGGAGTTGAAAGATACAAAGATTTGATTTGAATTACGTTGCAGGATTTACATTTGAATTTAATAGATATGTGTTGATTTCCACAGTGTGTAATTTCCTGTCATTCAATTTTGAAATTTTCTGCGTTATGAAGAATTCCTGAAGAAATATAATTTTTCGACACCTTTGTTAGTTCGTCACACGTATGGAATACTGATTTTTCACTGGACAAAGAATGTCTCGAAATGAAGTAGCTAACATTGCACTACACTCTCTGAGGTAGAATATCGACCCATGAAATTAGAAGGGCGCGGTGTCGCGATGAAGCGCAGTGCATGGGCCTGAAGGTGTACTGGGCTTGCGGTGGCCATAGGCGGGTAGGGGCTTCGGAAAGAAGAGTGTCTATTCTGCCGCTGAAAGGATTGACTCTTACTCTCATATTAGAAAATAAGATAGAAAATGGACCTAGTGAGCTGTTTCCCAGTCAGCCAAACCGGGAGCGGTAACAGTGCATCAACTGATGTCACTGTAGCGCCTCTGACCGGGAGGTCCTAGGTTCGAGTCCTGACAGCGGCAGGCTTTTCGACACTGGCTTTTCAGCTAGGTCGAATTCAGTCGCTGTCTGGAGGAGAATTCTAGCGGCCGGCTGCTCTGATCGGAAGTTTTCCGTTGTTTCTCCGATTAACACCAGGCGAATGCCGGAGCAATAGCCTACCAAACATGCCACGGACCGCGCGCGATCTGTCCTTCCTCTTCCTTGTCATATCCTCTCCCCTTACACACACTTACACTAACATGCTGTACACTACCACACACTCCCGGCTTGGCTTGTCTTGGCTGGGGCGGTTCCCCGCTGGTGGGACAGTCTTTTTTTTTTTATTTATTTATTTATTTATTTTACGTCAGAAAAACAGTTAAAAACTGCGTATGACGTGCTATGGGGAAAAGTGAATTGTGTGCACATTTTCAAAATTCTGTGATCCCTACACTTACTCATATACTACTTAAATTTTGAATTTTTGAAAGGGAGAAAAAAAACAAAAAAACTCCCATGTAATAAAATCTATTTTCAAAGAATAAATAAGCAATAATTTTAATTTTGAATTTTGAAAGGGAGAAAAAAAACAAAAAAACTCCCATGTAATAAAATCTATTTTCAAAGATAAATAAGCAATAAATTTTGAATTTTGAAAGGGAGAAAAAACAAAAACTCCATGTAATAAAATCTATTGTCAAAGATAAATAAGCAATAAATTTTGGCTCTTATTACTTCCTGCCCGACAACATGGAAACGATAATTTGAATAATTGTATTTCCACTGAATTCTAGAAGACGTGCACAGAAAATGAAGTTACATTTATGTCCAGAAGCAAAACAAGGGCCATCTCAGCATTTGCTCAATGGATCAGGAAACTGGACGAAAAACCTGATCGAGATGGGGTCATTGACCGAAGCTGTAGTACAATAGTTGTTACAGGTTGTTTATACTCATTTATACAGTCCAAATGGTAAATAATGCATTATGTATCATTGTTAAAATTAATGTTACTTTTCTTGTTATGCTCAGTATAGTCTCTAATTGTATAGAAACAGTTATGCAGCAGAAACGATTTCACTTGGGATTTAAACTTTTCTATTGAATTTAATCGTTTAATGTCATCTGGCAAAGTGTTGTAAAATAATGTACATGTATTGTATGTGAATTTTTTGTAATGAGCTGTTGATACTGCCCCCAGATGAATATGATTTCTACGTCGAGTGTTATAGTAATAGACTTCGGCATTTTCTGAAAATATATTCCCGCCCTTGAGCAAGTCATTTTTAAAACCACTGATTCGTAAATAAAAAGACACGGTCCTGGTTAGGGAGAAACCCACTGACCGACGGTAGGTCGGCGCCGGATCTCGCCGGTAAATAAAAAGACACAGTCCTGGTTAGGGAGAAACCCACTGACCGACGGTAGGTCGGCGCCGGATCTCGCCATCCAACGTGGGAAGATCACCGCCAACTCCCGAAAAAAAAAGTGCATTACACTAACGGAACTAATGACCAAAGCAGTTGACGCGCCCGGAAACACGAAAAAATCAATCAATCAATCAATCAGTCAGCCAAAGAGACTTTTCGAAGTGAAGACTAAAACACTATTAGTAGTGTGTAAAGTAAAATATTAGTACAATATAATAATTATAATTTAAAATAGGTTACGAATAGTATGATAAACTTTGTTCTGTGTTGTAGCATTGAGGTCCGTTAGGTTATCTACATGCTATTTGCAATCATTTCTATTTTAGATTCGGGAGGGACGATTATCATACTTTTTAGATTATTTTTGGAGAATGCGTGACCTGGAATAATGTTTCGTCAAGAAAAGGCGTATCTTCTGCAATATATGAATTCTGTCGCGGTCTTCCCTCTGGCTTTGCAGACCTGAGCCAATAGAAACTCCAGCACCCATTGCCTTGATTGAATAGCAAATCCATTTATTCTATTAATATGCGCTGTTTTCAGAGCAGAAATTGTGTAATCACGCAGTTTATTTTATATAACGTGGTTCTCGTCAAACTTCATTTTGCTACGAACTCGCTGGGTTAAGCATTGGGAGGGAGAGGTTAAGTTTTCCCTTCTGAAGAATTCCCCGTGGAGTTGTAATGACTTCTAGAGGGGGAAAGAATGCCGTAAAAGGAACGGCGCATTTTTCTGGTTGTCGTTCTATTTTATATCCGACCCACGAGCTGCTTCAGCGCTGTGAGTTAGGAAAGCGGAGAAGAGTTAAACGGCGAATCTTCATCTCGAGAGTTACGTTGTAACTGGTATTTCATATTATCGTTTTTGTTGTCTTCACTGAAGACTGTTTTCTGAATTTATGTCTTGTAAAAGGTCACCGAAAGAGTTCCTGGTGAAAACGTGACGGAGTATTAAGTATGGATAAAACATGAGTTGGACTTGTAATCGCGAATATGTAAATTTATATTTCAATTGTTAATTCAAATAAAAATAAGATTTTAGAATAGCGGAGATCTAGATTGCCTTTTCCTGAAGGCACTGATCGTATTGCTTTTCCCGATGAATGTTCTCTTTGCATTCGAAAATCTGGAATGCATGTAGATCGTCGATCAGTCTGCAGCAGTAACATGATAGTTGTTTTAATGTTTTCATCGCCTTCTAAACATTCTAATGATTCGTGGGAGAAGATGGCAGGCTGCTGTGTTGAGAAGCCGCTGGGTCGGGGCCTCGTGACCGATCGTCTGGCAGGCGGCCAGGCGAGGGCGACGGCGAGGGCGAGGGCGGGCGGCGCTCTGCCTTGGGAGCTCCTGCGCCGGCAGCCGGACGCCGCGCCACCCACGCCAGGGCGCTCTGCACTGCACTGCTCTGCCCCCCCCGCCCGCCCGCCCACCCCGCTCTGCCACGCCCCGCCCCGCCACGCCCCATTCCGCCCCGCCCCGCCCCGTTCCGCCCCGCCACGCCACGTTCCGCCACGCCACGCACTCCGTGCGGAGAGGGGGGCTGGTAAGAGTTGTTGTCTTGGAAATGTGACTTGAGCAGCCGCCTTCCTGGTCTGGTTTGGACCATTACCTTAATGCGGAGAAAGCTCTCTTCTTCCCTGGCACAGGAACTTGCGGTCAGCATGTATTGCTCTTTGAAAGCTTCTGCTACTTTGGATCCGACAACCTTCCCATAATAATTTACGAAGTATCTCCTTTGCCGATGAGCTTCGTCCTGATCGGATAATCAATTTGCAGGTTATTTTTCTCATGGAAATCATCGACACGAAGAATTGCAGCCAATAGTTAGGATAATTTGCTTGAACTTAGAAATTGTCGGATGATAATTTTTTCTTTATAGACGGCTTGACTTTCCACCATCCATTGTCCCTTCTTGTCGCAGGAAAAGTATAATCAGCTATAAATGTCAGACGAGAGATAAGCATTTTGTCTCTGTTCGCGGGCGATTCGGAAAGTAACCTCCTTCGTTGCGTGCTTTTTCTATTTAACGTAAAAAAAACCAACAAAAAACCAGTTCGTACTAAGGGGAGATGTGCCTTAAGTAGTAGAGGGGGTCGAAGCCTTTGTTACATAGACACATGCAATGGTGCTTCAAGCTGTGTGCAAAGTGCAACGCCGAACTGCCGTTTGTCCATGCGTCGTTACCCTAAAACATGAGTAGAAAAATACCACCAATTGTGAAGTCCGTAGGGCAATAACATTTCTTTTGGCAAAAAATTGTCTGCAGCTGATATTCTTCGTTCGTTGTGTTTTTACAGTCCAAACATTATGAAATTATGCGTCCGTTGCTGTGATTTTTTAAACAGAAATATTCGTGATGAGAGAATCCTCCTGTAGCCAGTGATAACCTCGCGGGGAAATTGACTTGTACGATAGTACCCTCGATTCACAATCTCAGAACTTTCCGAACAATTCCCTCAAGTTTCTCGGACGGTTTTGTACGAGGTAGATCGTGAAAAATGAGACTACCGACGATGTGGCTTATGAATACGAAAACTGCTGACCGACTTCTGCGAAACCAAACGGTTGGGCTTAGTTGCATGCCGGCACGAAAGAAGAGTTATTGAACATAATTGTGACTGGCAACGAGACAAGCGGCGTGCGTTAACAAAGACAAAATAGTAATCATTGATGTGTGATCATGCCGTTTCTTTAAGCTAAAAAGAGCTCGATAATATTTTTCAGCGTGGAAAGTCATGGTCACACTTTTTAGGGATGCTATGGGCATCTTGGTTATCGAATTTATAGTAATACTAACTTACGACTACCACTCTTCAAGTTCACTGCAAGTCTTTAAAAAGGCTTAGAAGAACCAACGTTACCATTTGCCGTCATCAGGAATCGTGTTTTTGCACGTGCATGCTCGACGAACGTAAGACTTTTTCGTAGATGGACCATTCCCCTTATTGCCCACCAAATGATTTTCACATGTTCAGCCACGTGAATTTGCTTGAATTCTGGCACTTCACTGATGATAATGACGGTCAAAACGCTGTAACATGCTCCCTACACTTCCAGGCTGCAGAATATTATGAGGAAGGCATTTGGAATTGAAACTAGTTCTTGAATTTTAATGCGTGACCATGTGGAAAAATAAAGTAAATGTGTAGATTTAAATTGCTTATAATTAGGGAACGGAATTTATTGTAAAAAAAAAAATATGATCATACATATGTATTTATTTTTCCAATTAATTATACTATTTAAAATGGTAGTTTAATTACAGTATTTAAAATATGTAAAATAGAAATTAATTATAGTATTTAATTAAATATACAAACAAAATTTTCCGAGTTAATAACGTCGTCGATCAGATTTTAACATTAGATTCAGAGCGTCTGGAAGAAAGCTCTACCTCTACAAACGTAATTGTAGAGTTGTTTCTACTACACATAAGAATTTTATTTGAAATAAAAAGCGTTCGCTGTATGTACAATGTTTACGAGTAGCCGGTGCTCAAGTGAAAAGTAGTATCATGTAGCCAGTGGTGTATCCTGGTGAGAGAGAAGGGTTAAAGGGATCCCCCCTCCAAATCCTCTAACGTGATAAGACAATGACCTTTAAAAAGTATTTGGTAGTTTTCGAGAGTTACGCACTGGCTCTTAGAAACATGAGCAAGGGCGTTGTTGAAATTACTTCTGAATCACAAACACCCGCTCATCCTTGATTCCATGCGGCAGGAAGGGGGGGAGGGTGAGTATATGTAAGAAATATGTAGTTTTAGATAAAATATGTGAAAATGTGTAAGAATATCAAAATATGTAAAAATATGTGAAATAAAAATGGCTCCAATTCATTCAGAATGTCTTGTAAATCTCAAACATTTTGTTGAATGCGGGTATCTTGTTTCCGTAAAACTATGTATTTACATGAAAATCAGTTCCCTACTTATAATAATATGTTTGTTTTAATGACTGGTTTTATTGCTAAAGCCAAACGGATTATTTTGCAAATCGCCGTGATATACAGATGACGCGCATTTGATCTCCCAGTTGGAGGCCAGAAATAATTCCAGTTTCATCGAAGCAAAAGCGGTATTTTTATTCTAACCATTGGATTTTAATGACCAAAAATTGTTGCGTGAACAGTCGGACATTTTTTCATGCCCTTTCGCGTGATAGTCGCCCAGTTCGTATGTTCAAGTTCAATATACCGTCCATTGTCCTCCTCATTATGTTATGCTTTTACAATTTTTGATAATTAGGTTTCAGTCTGCGCCATTTTATCACTATCACCCAATTGCAGCGAAAAATGTTTTTAAAAATGTTGGATTCATTTTTAAGAAAATTTAGAAAATGTAGCAGGGGCTTCTTTTAAAGTTCCTTAAAAAAGTAATAATTAAAAATCAATGTCGAATTCGAAGTGCCCCAATATTACGCAAATCGAACGGGGAATACTAGTTTGAGTCAAAATTTTTTGTACGGTTAGGTGATAGTGTTGACAGATGTTAGGTGTTGGTGTTTAAAGAAGTGGGGGTGCGGACGTTTGGATAAAAACAATTTTTCGAAACTCTCAAAACGTGAATTTTGACTACGCTATGTATTTGAGAAATAATTTACTAATTTTATGAGCAAGAAGTATCTAATTTTTTCATAAAACTTGTTTTTATGACGAAAAATGGACACTTTTTCTCCAATATTACGTAACTTTCTCTTTACGAAAAATTGATACGAGAAAGTAAAAATAATTATTTGGGAGTGTTGTAGGTTTGTCTTGTAACATGAAATTAAATTCACATGGCCATTAGTAGGCACAACGATGAATTGATACATTATTTGTGTACGTAAACCTATTTCATTTGTTAAATAAGCCGGTGAAAAGTGTCCCCAAACCAAATTGATAATCGCGATGCTCATATGAAAGAGAATACAAAATGACGTAATTCACAAAAAAATCGGCTTCCTGTTGCAGAGATAACGAGAAACGTGTTTTGCATGTTTTATTTTTTCTTAACATCTATTCGTGTATGAGACTGAAAAAAAATTGCAGAGACGGGGAAACAGTTCAGTTTGAAGGTATTTTTGGCCACCCATCTCTTTCCGCCATGTATTTCCACCAAGGAGATTCCGATTGAGATTGATACATAATCTATGCAACACCAATGAGATTTCGAGTTCATATGTTGTGTTTAAATCTGTGTCTAAACATCGGTTAAACCGTTTTTTTTTCAATTACATTTATGCATTTGGAGTCAAAATTCGTTGACAAAAATAGAGTAAAATTTAACTATTTTTCCCCGTCTCTGCAATTTTTTTGGAGCCTGATACACGCAATAGATGCTGAGAAAAAATAAAACGTGCAAAACACGTTTCTCATTGTATCACTGCCTCAGATTGTCCTAGGAGGCTGAGTTTTTGTGAATCTACTTCATTTTGTATTCTTTCATATGAGCATCGCGATTATCGATTTGGTTTGGGGGCACTTATCACCGTGTTTTTCGGCTATACCCTTTGTGTGTGCAAATCAGTGATAGTTTTGGAAACTTGATACTTCAATATGTGTACTGCACTTCTTCGGGCGAACAAAGACCGGAAGCGGTATCTCAGTGCATCAACTGATGTCACTGCAGCGCTTCTGACCGGGAGGTCCTAGGTCCTAGGTTCGAGTCCTGACTGCGACAGGATTTTCGACATCAGCTTTTCAGTTAGGTCGAATTCAGTCGCTGTTTGGAAGAGAACTCTAGTGGCCGGCTGCTCTGATCGGTAGTTCTCCGATCAACACCAGGCGAATGCCGTAGTACCCTAACAGACGGACCGCGCGCGATCTTTCCTTCCTCTTCCTTGTCCTATCCTCTCCTCTTACACAGACACTTACACTAACATGCACTACACTACCACATAGTCCGGGAGATCGATCGGGAGCTTAGAGCTTGTCCCGGCTGGGGCGGTGCCCCGCTGGTGGGAAAGTCCTGGTTAGGGGCAAATCCCGCTAGCCGACGGTAGGTCGGCGCCGGATCTCGCCACTTAGTGGAGGAAGATCACCGCCATATTCCGAGAGAAAAACATGCACTATACTTACGGGACTAATGATTTAAGCTGTTTACGTGCCCGGAATCACTAATCAACCACCAACCAACCAACGAACACAGAATATTGTATACTTGGGTTCGATAGATATTTTAATTTACAATTCGCATTTATTATTCTTAGCAGGTGAAGTATGTTCTTTGCGCCACGCTTTCTGTGCTGCTGTGCATTATATGTAAAGTGGTGCAGATGAGATGAGCACCTCTTTACATATAGTAGTCCCCTGCAGGAAATGACTCAACATTGTGATCTTAGATGTTTGGTCAGGATTTATTTTCGACACTTATTTTGTCATTCTCTCTTCCGATATCGCAGTAGAGAGAAAGTTATGTAATAACTGCGCGAAAAAACGGCGAATTTTCGGCAGAAAACTCTTATTACACGGCCCTGGTAACGAAAAAGTGGATAAATTCAGTTGCTAAATTTAGAAAAAACTCTTAACATGTGGTGTAGCCAGAATCTCTGTTTTGTGGGTCCTTGATACCGAAAAATTGATAGACGGAGATACGTCTGTCCGCCGGTCCGTCTGTCTGTCTGCCTGTCCGTCCGTTTGTCCGTCTATCTGTGAACAACGCTAGCGCATAAACCGTTCAGCCGAACCAAAAACATTAGGTTTTTTGGGAAATTTTGTGTCAAACATAGGCAATTTTGATTCTCTTTACATTTTTTTTCTTAAGCAGTGCCCAACATGTTTTCATTAAATTGGAACCTTAGATACCATAAAGGACGGTTAAGAGAATGGTGCAGAACTCATATCCGTTGAAATGCCTGATTTTACAAACAAACAAACAAACAAACAAAAAAAAAAAAGCATCTTCCTACAAACTCAATTGTGAAGTTACTATTTTTTTCGTAATGAAATATGCTCATATAAAACAGATCTTCAAATAAGATCATGTTGAAATTTCTTGAAAATAGGGGTATTTTTTGTGTAATTTCGCGACAAACATAATAGCCCGCTGCGAATTGTCTGCGCTTCGTGAATGTAATTCCAGACATGGATTCTTCGTAAGTTAGAATTTGTGTATTATTTCATATTTCTTTTTTTTTTCTAATTTATTTATTTTAGGTTGCATCAACTGCAAGGTCATTAGCGACCACACCAATTACAATATTCAATACATATGTTTAAATTTAGATCTCCAATAAAACACTATATTGTTACAATACCACAATCTACAATAACGCAATACAACACTGTTCACAATAATTAACAAATTAGTTTTAGCTCAAATTTCCGACATAATACCAACACTTTGACAAAACTTAACCACTTGATTTTAATGGGCAGGGGAATACAACAGTGCCCCAACATCCAGTCCTCCGCAAGAGGTTTTTTCGCTGTAGGGAAAACTTGGAACATAACTCAATGATGGGGTCCAAAGTTAGAGTACAACTACATACACCACAACTTCGGCGGGGATTCTTTTGAAGTAGGTGAAGATGACTAATTTTTGAATGTCCCGTCCGAATTCTTGTTAAAATCACTTATTCTCTTCAGCCAAGTTTTTTATTACTTAGCAATGCCATAAAGTATGTAAGAGTTATATGAATACTGCTTGCTTTGTATTCTTTCCATGTACCATTCCATTTTACTTTCATATTCCTTTGTTCGTTTCTGACATTCGACCTTTTGTTATACATTTATACATTCATCTTTTAGAGATTATATAAAACCTATTTGAAATATACGAAATAAAAATTGCTAGCTCTCGGGGAATATTTAAATGGGAATGCAACAATGGAGTTCCGCATCGCACTCACAAAATTTCTTTGAAATTGTCTCATTGTTGTGACATAATTTTGCTGTATGAAAAAGAGTTTATTATTTATTAATTTCCTTTATATCTTTATTTATGTAATAGATATAAAGGAAATTTCTAAATAATTTTTGAAACTTAGCTAGAAAATTGTGTCTCATACGTGTGTTTTTGGTAACATTATTCATGAACAGTGTTGTTTTCATTTTCTTTCATATTAGCCCTGATGATGGAAATGAAAGTTTCCGAAACGTTGGCAAACAACTCGTAAATTTTTTTCTGACCAAGCCCCGTTAACTTGCCTGCAAAAAAATTTCATGGATGGTCGTTAAGAACTCTTCATAAACATTCAGACCAGTTTACTAAGTTCATGCGCACGAATAAAGTTACAGGAAGTAAATCGTTTCTAGCGAAAACAATCGTATCAGAAGTTTATCGGAAATATTATGTTTGACTTGATTTATTTGGTCAAAAAACTGTAAAAACTATGTGTGACGTATGGGGGAGAAGATATATCTGCGTACGTTTTCTTGAGTACCAGTATCTTATCCCAACATTTTACGATAGCTGAAAGATGAATGAAAGTTCAAACAAAAACAACAATAATAGTAATAATAATAAAATTTAAAAAAGCGCGAGATTATATATGCAGTTAAGGAAAATATATTATGTATGCAGTTAAGGAAAAATCCAGAAATATCCAATTATGTAAAATAAAAAATGGGCTACTTTTGTTTTACTTTTGGTGATAAGTAAAAATATGCAATTGTATGAAGCTCTGGGGTCTATGCTTGTTCTTTTTCTAACGTGATATCTGAGGGTATTGTCTCCAAAATGGTGTATGATACGACTTTTTGCGTCTTTCTGGTTCTTGCCGCTAGATGTCACATGATCGCGACCGTGTCAAGCAGTGCTGCAGATCAAGCGACTCTAGCGACACGATCGAGAAAGACGCGAAAGCCGTACCTTATTCCATCTTGCAGATAATACCCTCAGATGCCTCGTAAGAAAACCCCAAGTATAGTAATGGGTTTTAGAAAAAATGACGACTTAAATGTGTTAATTGGAGAGAAATTGTGGTGTAAATATTATTACACAATCATCACTAACGGCGAGAAAGTACGTGCTGTTTTAGCAACACTAGTTTTAAAATTACTGTCTAAAATAAAGCTGGTCTAAAAATCTAAAAACCGAAATCTCAATGACAGTCTGAGGATGTTGAACATTGTGTTCCTCAGCCAATTGTGGCGACGTGTTTTCTTGGCCTGGGGAGGAACGAGACGTTGGTAGGATGCAGAGGTGCCAACTTCACAGTAGGCGTCACGAGTGGAACTTGCTTTTTTAGCGAAGAACTTGTGAGCGTGTTCTCTGAGAGTCAACGTCCGACATAACTAAGACGCCTGCGTTGTGACGTGCTGCAGCTGGGATTACACAGTCGAAGTGTTCGCTTCCCACTACCTCACTTTTTGTCGCAAAGGCTCCCAAATTTCTGAAAAAGAGAAACGAAATATTGTGGAACTTTAGGCTGCTGAACAGCGTGCGCATAAACGCGGAACGAGATTCTCAAGAACGGAGGGCGTAAGCGACTCTTATTTCATTAAACTATTCTTTCGTAATTTTTAGTTGATTCATGCATATTCCAATATGTACTAATCACTTCCACTGCCACGTTTTGTGGTCATTGATACGAAAAAATTGGTTTTCGTCAAAACGTCTGTCCGTCCGTGTGTGAACAACGCTAGAAGCTAAACCGTGGGTAGGACTTTCATCAAAATTGATATTTTCCAGTTATGAATATGGCTTTTAAATAGATATTTCGATTTTGGGGTTACTTTACAAAAGTCGCAACATTTGCAAAATGTTCTTAAAAATGGCTCCAATTTTTTAGTTTAATTTTTCTCTCTCGAATATGACAAAATGCTTGTAAAAACGACGCATGTCTCATTTTTCGTTGAATTCTGTGAATTTTCGAAAATTGCAGAAGTTCAAAATGATTTCGTCGTCTTCCTGCCACTAAAATGTAGAAGATGGAGAGTAGTTTCATAATGAAAGCTGTTTTCAATGTAGGGTATTTAAATGATGTAATTTTGCATGGAATATGGACAATTTTAAATACAAAATTTTCTCTAATATTCTCCTGTTTTTTCTTTTAACTTTTGGTACAGATGCACAGTATATGCACAGTATATGCACAGTATAACATGCCATTTTTATTAAAAAAGATTAAGACATGTGTTTTTTTAAATATATCCCACGTATATTTTACCTTATGAGAGGTTTTAGAGTTTTTTTGTGAGTTTTGTTGTAGAGTTGTGTGTTTTTGTGAGTTCAAGTGCTTTAAATGATGTCGTATGAGGTTTCTCAAAAGTTTGATATTTCAAGTTTTCTGCGAAAACTAACTCATTTGCACACTTTTGTAAAAGATCAAACGAATTTTTCTTAGAAATGGCTTCATATTTTTCAATTAAAACTTAAGCATAGGATAAGGTTTTACTCTTTTATACTATTCTTAAAGTTGTATCTCAAAGCTATTATTAGGGCATCGAAAAAATGGGAAAGAGAAACTGCTTTTAGACGCCGTTAGGTTGCGAGAGGATGGGACAAAACCGAACAGATAGCCCAGACTAAAGGGACTAGGAAATTTACTAGTACCAGAAAGTCTGTGCCATTCTGTAGCACCACTAGTTACTTTCTCGCATATTACACGTATTATATAGAATGTATAAGGAATGTAGAAGCTATAGAATGTAAAGGCTTTTCGATAGAGCGAAGAAGTGGGTCCCTGAAACCGAGAAAGAGGAAAATTCTTGTTCCTATTTAAAGCAAGTAACTTCTAACACGTGTAGTCAGAATCACGTTTAGGGGTCCTTGATACGTAAACAAGTGTTTACGACAAAGGGTGTTGCTGTCCACCCGTCTGGGAACAACGCTAGCTGTTACACATTAGGTAGGAAATTTCACCAATTGGTATTGTGATTTCTCGAGGAATTTTGCAGAAAATGTCAAAGACCTTGTCAAGATTTTCTCAGTTTGCTCAAATTTGTTCTTTAAATGTTTTTCTCAGATAGAGCCAAGTACACTTATAAAAACGGTACAGGTCTGTTTTTCCTTTAACTCTCTGAATTTTTGAAAGTTGCCAATGTTACAAATAATGCCAGAAATTATGTGTTATTAGTGAGTTTTAACTCTAAGCGTGAGGTAGTGGCGTAATGCACTAACAGTCACGTGACGGACCTTCAAGTCATAACAAAGTACCTTAGACCTAAGGTACGACCTTATACGTTCATAAATAGTGCACGTCCGTCGGATTCTCTACGGTCACCTTATAAACAGCAAAATGACCGCCTAAAAACAGGAAAGGTCGAATTTTTTCAACTCTGATAAACCGATTCTCGTATGTGAGGCAGTTACAATTATTCCTGACCAACTCCACAACGGTGCCAAAATTTAACGGGAATTGTTGGAGACGTGACTAGAAAGAAATTCGCGAAAAAAAAGTTCAAATCACACCTTCGGATTAGGCTATGACTTATGCTCATAACGAACGCTCTTTTAAGATATTTCCTACATTCTCAAGAAAAGCTAATTCAAACTTCCAGACTACATACTTACCGCGTAGGGCCACAAAATCTATAACTCCGTGCACAATGTAGATTTGTTGTACTCTTGACGGTATCGTGATTTAAGTGTCTCACCACTAGCTTACTCTTTGATCTATTATGGGACTTCTTTGTTCAACGCTTAAAATGCTTCTTTTATTATAATGCAATGTCGCAATTGTTAAAACACTTGTGAACGTTGTTCGTTACGCCGTATAAAGTCGTTAGTCACGTGATCAATAGAGTTTAAGGTTGTCTCGTTATGCCTGGCACTAAAACTCCCTATTGTAGCTCCTCATTTATTTTAGAAATTCGTATAATTTCTTGTTGTGGAATTTTACAAAACATTTAAATTCCATATTTGTATTGCAGTGCGGATCGTTTATTGGTCGCGGAAAAATCGGACGCGTCTTCCAACGAGACTAGGGGCTGATCGGTTTAGGTGCTCAGGGTATCAGCTGATGTCACTGCAGTGCCTCTGACCGGGAGGTCCTAGGGTTCGAGTCCCGACCGTTGTCGGAAGGAGAATTCTAGCGACGGGTGCTCTGATCAGTAGTTTTCCGTGGTTTCTCCGAACAACTCCAAGCGAATGCCGGAGCAGTACCCTAACAAAGGATCACGGACCGCATGTGATTTTTTCCTTCCTCTGCCGTGTCCTATCATCTCTTACGTACACACACACTTACATGCACAACACCACCACTCACGTCGTGAACTTAGAGCCCCGGCTGGGGCGGTACCCCGTTGATGGGAGATGCCGGGTTAGGAAAAATCCCGCAAGCGGACGTGTAGGTCGGCGTCATTCAGCGGAGAATGATCATCGCCATCTCCCGCGTTAAAACATGTACTACACGTACGGGACTGCCGACCTCAGCAGTTGACGCGCCTGGAAAGGCGAAATAATCAATCAGTAAATGAGGCGTCGGTCGCTCGCTCGCTCGGCTAAGCGTTGAATCTGCTTCCGCGCGAATTTGCAGGCCTCGTTCTCCGCGCTTGACTTATCCCATAAGGAGATGGCTAAAAGTTGTATTCGAATGCGTTCTTGGCGCTTCCAGAACATATTTTGATTTACTGTTTGAAACAAGATTCAGTACTTCACGCGAAATTGCGACCATTTTTTTTCAATAGTGCGGCGGTCCTCCTTCTTCAGAATTGGATTTTTTGCGTCATGATCATTGAAGTATTCCCAAAGGAAATAAAAGTTACAAGGGGTTCGAGAAAGTGATGTGCAAGAACGTAACCTACAACGAATTATTCGATAGACACTGTAGGCAATGATTAAAAGTTCGTTCGATGATAATAATCATAAAACATTTGCTTTTGTAGAAATTGCTCATAGAATGTTATCAAAAGCTTTTTTACGTAAACATCCGCAGTGACAAGTTGTCCTGTCAAGTTTTAATATGGTTGACGGACGTAGACCATCTGCAAACATCTTTCGGTGGTTGCTAGCAGAATCTTACGTCGCTTACTAGCAGAATTACAAAGAACAAATGTGAAATACTGAAAGATTATCTGCCGAAATAAATTTTTCATCTCGCCTTCTCTATTTGAGCGCTGTCGGGACATTGGGTCCTTCCAATTACCCCTTCTCGAGTAACACCCCTCACCTTCCATGGCCTCGTCCAGGCGGCGCTGTGTCATCATCGGCGAAAAATAAATTGTCCGCCCTTTTATTTTCATTGGTCATCTCTTAGGGACTAGGCATCACGGGTGAGAAAGAAAAAAAGTTTCTTAGGACATGCTTTTTCTTGACAGACCGAGTGTGTACACAGCATCCCATTTATGTAGTGTAAAGTATTGTAAAGCTGCGCTAAAAACGGCGTATTTTAGAGAGAAAAACTCATATTGTCGCGCACGGATACCGAAAAATGTAGATAATTCTTGTTCCTATATTCTGTAAATTACCACGTCTAACGTTGTGTAGTTCGAATCCACGTCTTATTGATCCTTGATACCGACAAAGTGGTTGATAGCAAAACGTTTGTCCTGCCGTCCATGGTCAATACTGGCCGTTCTATCTTAACCGTTAAGACGATTTTCTTCCAAATTGATATTTCCCTATAGATCTGGCTGAATTGGAGGCCCTGCGAGTGTGAAAGGGATATTTTAATTTTTTGGGGGTACTTTACATGAAGCCTCAACATCTTCAAAATTTTCTGAAAAATGGCTGAAACATGTTTTGATTATTGTTTCCCTCAAGTAGAGCAAAAAACCCTTAAAAATGCCGAAGTTCACATTTTCGTTTAACTCTGAATTTACCAAAATTGCAAACATTCAAAATGTGTTGGCTGTATTCCTTGAACCAGAATATGGATGATAGATACTATTTTTCTTAATAAAATCTGCCCTTCAAAGACATCTTTTTAAATAAGATCATGTTCACTTTTTTGTAAGAAATGTTTTAAAAAATTGTATTTTTTTCGAGTTGAAAGGAATTGTAGAGCCGCTAGCCGAATTCGTTTATTACGCTCCGTGAAGTCACGGAGGTTAAGCGAATTCGAGACTCGCGTGCTTCTGGTTGGGTGACCGGCTAGGCATCCCGGTATCTAACGACGTTGAGCCCCTGGCCGAAGGGATAAAAGGCACTGACTGACTGCGACGTGACGAGACTTGACTAGTATAGTAATTACTGAGTAATGAAAGTAAATTACTCCGTAACGGAGAATTACTCCAGAGAATGCACTCAACGCCCAACAAGGGATAAAGAGACGCGTTGCGTCAACGATGCAACAAATTAAAAAAAATTAAAAAATCTTCGAAATTCAAATTCCAATTTTGAGCGTTTCTTTTGCTTAAGTGAGTTTTTCACGATAAATCAGGTCCCAAAAGGATAATGGCAGTGCCAGGATACGACAGTTTAGAATTCTCAAAATGACTTTTCATTGTTGGGCTATGTTTCTCGCTAGATGAAATGCAGTTTTGGTTTGTAGAATTTATGTTGCTGCATTATCTTTAAAAGTGTTTTCGCACGTAATGCTGTACAATCGGTAATGCATTTTATAAGTAATTTTTTTAAAATTTGTACAGGAATTCCGGTATTGTAATGTTACGTAACCATTACTAATGCGAGAAAGCACCAGCTGTTGTGGCACCACTAGTTTGTAATTTTGACATTCATTATTATCTCGTGTAGGTCGGACTATAACTCTTGCATTGTTCGGCCAATGTCTGCCGAGGCTGTGTTGCCACACACCGCGCTGGGTTGCTCGGTGCCTGAAAGCCCCAGTTTTCGTAGCGCCCTTTCTATAGCTCCCTTCTGCCTCTCGCTCGACGCACGAACTTTAATCAGCTGGCGATTGGAGCAGCCGTATTTCTTCGAGCGTCTTATTTCGCGCCGCGAGTTCCCATGTTTAGATTAAATTTTCCTCTCCGCCCGCGGAGCGAATGCGGCAGCGGCGCCGGAGCCAGAGCCAGATCCAGCGGAAGCTTACCGAACCGCCCGCCGCCCCTTCCCCGCCCACGCCCCTGACACGGCCGTCGCCACGTCGACTTCCGCTCTCGCCCGCGCCCTCGCCCTCGCGGCGAGAACTTTTTTAATTCCGTCGAATGAGCTGGTGGGCGCGCGACACATCTCCGGCCCCGGCCACGCCGCGCCACCTTCAGCGGCACCTTGGCCACTTTCTCTCCCTTTCTCCGTCTCTCTCTCTCTCTCTCTCTCTCTCTCTCTCTCTCTCTCTCTGTCTGTATGTTTGTGTGTTTGTCTGTGTGTGTGTGTGTGTCTCCAAAAATCATGTGGAGTGGGTGAATGACATTGGATGACTGACTTAATTCCATTTTTTTAGCAAATGAATACTGCATGCTCTCAGCTACACTTCGTTGGCACACGAGCGGAACCCAAGTGAGGAGTCCTTGCAAATGCTTCGGGATACCTCTCTTCGTGGAAGTAACCCCATTGACGTGTTAGCGTCTTGCTGCTTTCTTCAGTGACTGCGAAGCGGTGTTTGCTCAGTCATGACGAACTCTGATTCTAAAAAGTAGTAGTGTCGTGTCGGGATTAGGAGCGAATAGCCACTATGAGGATGTGATTGACAGAGAATAATTGTATCGATCGTTTTTCTTAGTTGCTCTTTTGCCATATTTTTCAAATGAAATTAAAAGATTTCCTCTGAACGTTCAAGTGCCAAGTCCTCAGACCTACTTTGTACCCTGAAACAAATATGATATATTGCTATTAAAATGTTTCTGACGTTCAAATCTATTACTGTGATCGTTTAGACATTCTGTATGTACTGTTGCTACTAATATTGCATTTCGTGGTCTAAAATCGTCAGTATTACACGTTTGCTTTGAATTCACCCGAAAAAATATATTGCAAAAGTTTCAGAATCTATTCATTCCTATTGCCTTTGAATACACAACGTTCCGCCAGTTGTAAGGCAAACAATCATCATACGCACATTTTCCAACTTTCTTGGCTTTAGATTATTTTTACGTAGATATTATATTTTCTACATTATGTTTTTTAAATACAAACGACAAATATTTATTTTAAGAGTATCAATCAATCAGTTGTGAAGGTCATTGTCGGGTGTCAAACACTTACATTAAACATTCTTCTCCAAATCCGTTAAACACACTTACACTAACTGCACTACACTGCTACTCTTTATTTCCGGAGACCGGTCGGGAGCTTAGAGCTTGTCCCGGCTGGGGCGGTGCCCCGCTGGTGGGAGAGTCCTGGTTAGGGGGAAACCCCATTAGCCACGGTAGGTCGGCGCCGGATCTTGCCATCCAGCGGGGGAAGATCACCGTCATCTCCCGAAAAAAACATGCATTACACTAACGGGACTAATGACCAAAGCAGTTGACGCGCCCGGAAACACGAAAAAATCAATCAATCCAAATCCGTTAACATATCCTTCTGAAGAAGTGTGCGGACGAAACAGCATATTTACCGTCTGACACGACCATTCCGATGCAAACAGATATATATATATATATATATATATATATATATATATATATATATATACCCAAAGGCGCTTCAGATGTTCGTGAAAATTGGCATCTTTGCCATTTTTCCTTCCTCTTCCTTGTCCTATCCTAACCCCTTACTTACACACACATAGACTTCCCTGCATTACACATCCATGTCGGCAGACCAGTCGGTAGCCTAGAACTCGTTCCGGCTAGGGCGGTGCCCCGTTGGTTGAAACCTAAATGGGTAAATCCCCGTAGACTGATGTGTACTGTCTCTACAGTGCCTCTGACCGGGAGGTCCTAGGTTAGTCCCGACTTTAGCAGGATTTTCGACCTTTGCTAGATAGTTATTATATTAAGCCTATGGCCTAACGACAACCATTTCACGTCATGCATCGGCTAATCAATCAAAAACCGACGTGAGGGTCGGTGCCGGTTCTCGCCATGCATATGAGGAAGGACACAGACACTTCCCATGATAAAACATGCACTGCTCTTTCGGAACAAATGACTATAGCTGTTGACGTGCCCGGAAACACGAAATAATCAAACAAATAGGGCCACATACCGACACGTGGATGGCGCCCTTGTATTTTGCTTCTGGACATAAACTAACATCATCTCTCTGTGCACCGTTTTTAGAGTTCAGTGGGTAATACACTCGTAGTAATTCGAATTATTTTTTTCGCTTGTTCTCGCGACAGTAAGTGGATTCCTTCACATAGTGCGCAATGAGAGAAGAGTCAAAATGTGTAACTGATTTGGCTTTTAAAATAGTTTTTATTACGCGAGAGCGAATGTTTTCACCACAGACCGGATTCCACCTACATTCTTAAATCAACTTGCATATGGGCTATGGTAGGCTCTCCAGAATTGAAGAAAACCTGCACAGAATACTCTTCTCCTTATTGCATGACATGCACTGTTTTTTATTTTTTTGACGTTAAATAAAATAAACATATCCGTCACCCCGGCAATGCAGGGGGTAAGGAAATAGTTCTCGTGGAATTCTGCCCAGGTGACCTAGATATGAAGCTATTCTGAGAGTCCTACCGTTTGTTGATGTCTACTGTGCGTTAATGCTCAGTGTTGCTGATGCATTTTAATGTCATGTCTAGAACTTCGCTTACACCCACCAAATACTAGTTTTCTGGAGTGTGTAAAAATTCCAATGATACGGGATCAATCAATTTTAAATGGTCCAGAATTTAATAAATTAGTCGCTTGACTATCTCGAGAAGACAATCATATTTGTACATTAATTTCCTTATGTTTTGACTGGTCAAAAACATCTTTGATTTTTTTTATTGTATCTGGTTTACAAATGGCGACCATTTTTGTTTTACGCCGTGCGCCAATTTTCGCATTTTTCAGCTCTGGGTTGTTGTAGCTTTCTAGAATAAAAGGCACTGGATTCAGTATACTCTGGCCTACAAATGAAAATATTGCTTACCTACCTTGTATGTTTTTATTTGAGAAATATTTGCAACCAAATCTATGGATTGCGAATGAACCATGTTCGATTTTCAGAGTAATTTCTCAAAGAAGGAAAAAATCTCAGCCTTAATTTTGTGTGTGCTTTTATAACTGTATAGTTCTTTTTGTAAAGTATCATTAACAAGTAACGCACCCCTTGAAAATTTCCCTTTAAAAATTGGATTTGGGTTTCCAAATTTTCAATAGTAATATCTCTGTTGGGGGACGAGATAAATATCTGAAAATTGCACACATACTACATCGCTATGATACCAAACTTCAGTAAAAATTTCAACTTTTAAATTTAACTCAATGTACTTTAATTTTATAATGATTTACAATAACTAATTAACTTTATAAACATAAAAGTTTTTTTTTACAAACTTACATCTTGACATCTACGTGTGTAATTGCAAATATGGTCATTTTGATGTTAAAAACTGAACCAGATAAATAAAAATAGTTTATAAAAGATAAAAGAACACGGACACGTGTCCTTCTCGGAATCTCTTTACTTGTAAGTCACCCTAGCACTCGAGAACAGGGCGCTCTGCGTTGTGCGTTCACAAGAAACATGCGACATCCTTGATACGCAATCGCTGTGCAAACCAAAAGTAAACAAATCTTCGCTGTTCATTACTTTCCTGTTTGCTGTTCACCACACACCTTCCTGTCCCCAACACTCTGACCACTTTACACCTTCGCAGATTGACTCCTAAAATAATAATAATAATAATAATAATAATAATAATATATTATTATTATTATTATTATTGCTCTCCTTTTGTGGGGTATGCTCTATAATGAATTGTCTGGTCGTGGCCTTACTTGAATTTAGTAAGTAAAGATGTTAGAGATGTAAAGATTTTGGTAGCCGAGATGCTTGATGTGATGAAATGGAATAGCTCCGCGCCGCTGTTGCCGCTAACTGCAGTGAATCTGGTGGGTAGGCCCTATGGTTCGTGTCCCGACGGTGACGGATTTTCGACATTAGCTACCTAGGTAGGTCGCATTCAATCGCTATTTGGAATAGAATTCTAATGTGCGGCTGCTCTGAACGGCATATTTTCTTTGTTTCTCCGAACATCACCAGGCTAAAGCCGGAGCAGTGTGCTATCGAACGGGCCATGAACCGCGAGTGATCTTTCCTTTCTCTTCTTTGTCCTATCCTCGCCCATTTCTTTGATACATTTACATGCTCTACATTATCACACTTCACGAGAGACCAATCGGGAGATTACCCTTAAAGATAGTCCCGGCTGGAGCAGTGCCCCGCCGGGAGGAGATATTTCCAGGGAGAAAATCCCGCAAGCCGACTTGGAGGTCGGCGCCGGAATTCACCATTCAGAGGGATGCCAATCTCTGCCACCTTCTGCGATAAAAAAAACACTTCACTAAAGGAGTTAATTATCTTAGCAGTTTAAGTGCCCGGGAATATGAATCAATTAAACAATGAAATAAAATTACCAATGAAACAAAAAGTGATAACTGTGGAGCAGTTTTGGCTAAAAATAAAATTGCCAATCTCTTCGGTTTTTGGTTTTTGAGAGTTCAGTTTTCGTGTAATAGTTGGTTGTGAAAGCACCAAATGCAAGGGAGGGCAGCGTCATAGGCGATTGGAATCTGCATTCGGCCTTGGGCGAGTGAGTGGGGGAGGTGGCGAGAGGGGTGTTGCCGAGGGGAAGGGAAGCGAGGGGCGGGGGCGGGGGCTGGCGCGGCAGCTGACGCAGCGCTGGTGCTGCCTGCCTCCGCCTGCGGTGCCGCAGTCGCCTCACGCAGCTGCTGGGACGTGCGGCGACTGGCGATCGCCGCCGGGCAGGGCCCCGGCTCGGCTGCGCGGCCGTCCGGGCTGAGGCGGCCTGAGGGGGCGGGGGCGGAGCAGCGCGGCCCCCGGAAGACGCGGCCGCGTTGGCGCCAGTTCTGCCGACTCTATTGATCTTCAGGCTCCACCTCCGCCTCCGCCGCCTCGCCGACTGGCCCGGCCCGACCCGCCCCGGCGTATGGGTGTCCGCTGGATGCCAAGGACCTCCGGGAGATGGGAGAGCCCGCTTCTATTTGCCCGGAGGCGGCACGCAAAGCAAGAAGCTCGGGAACACTGCTTTTTAATTCCCCTTGGGTTTGGCAAGCTCTCAATTTGATTCTGCGATAGAAGACGTTATAATGTTGAATTTTGAACGTTTATTTCCTTGAAAATATGCGCGATAGTCGCGAAAAACAATGACATTATGTGAAACCAGTGAATATGTCTCTTGAGATTGTGCGCGAAGTCATGCTTGCCTTTGCCACTTTCGGTGCTTTTTTTTGTGGGCGTGCCAGTCCATCGTATGCGCCTCTCCGCACCCGACTGCGAACTCGCCCCGTCCCGTGGCTCCGTTCGATTTCTGTTGGCGCTCTCTCTCCCCGGCGCGCGCGGGCGCTGCGACACGGAACTGGAGTCACTGGCTGCCTCTCGACGATTTCATATGCCATTGAGCCCATCTGGTGCGTCACTCTTTATCTTCCCGCTTCGCTCCTTCAGCCGCCCCGGGGATTGATTTGTGTGGCTTTTGTGATTGTACAGAAACTTTTCAAAATGTCAAGCTTGATATTCACTTCGGAGTCGATCTCGTGTATATAGACTTCCATGTATTTAATGAGGTTCTATAAACAGAATGTTGTTTCATTATACTGCTGTCAGTATTGGTTCCGCTGCCTTCGATTTATGATGTTTATTTGTGTCCCATAATGTTATAAATTCTATAGGGCTTATCTGAATGGCTAGGATGCTCAGGACAAATGCAGCCTCTGAACGTGAGGACCGTGAGTTCGTGTCCCGAATATTCGTCACTAGCGAGGTAGCAGGTCGAATTTAGCCACTGTCTAGAAGAGAATTCTAATTGCCGGATGCTCTTGTCGGTAATTTTTCGTTTGTTCTGTCAATACCTGGCAAAAAATTGGAGCAGTATCTTAGCAAACAGGTCTCGGACTGCACGCGATCTTTCATGTCCATTACACACACACACTACCTGCCGGGATATAACGTGCATTACACGAACGGGACTGATGGCCTTGGCAACTGACGCGCCCCGAAGCATAAAGCGACCAGTAATCATCGAGATGCGGGAAACCGCGGCTGATGATGTCTCTCCTGAAGCTCTCCCATAGGGCGGTTATTGGATGGTGGGCTCTGACAGCGCTTCACGTGCCCGTTGACACTGGCGAGTCCCTTCGGTTGACTCCTTCGTTTCTCTTTACGACAGTCGCAATTCCATTTCCCGAATTTCCATTTTGTGAAGTAATCCAGCAGACTGCAGTGTCCCTTTTCAACATTTGCAATAACTAATTTTCCGTTGAACATAACCTTTCAATATATAAGAATCTCAAAATGGTATATTAGCACTTCCTACAACTAAATGTCATCGACATCTCTCGGAATTTTTCTCTGTGCTGACCTTCCCAGCCTGTGTTCCTACACAGTCTGCGGGCTCATTGCATGCACGCCCCGCATGAGTGAATCATGGTGACGTAGGTTGCCGTGATTTCTGGAGGGGAGTTTTACACGATCACCCGGATCCCGAGTTTCGTGGCGGCACTCACGTCGTTAGCTTCAAGGTGGAGGCAGTGAGTAGGCGATGCTAAGATTCTGTGTTGCCGGGTTCGCCCGGTAGGTCAACAGTTGGGTCTCTAGGGCGTCGACCTTTAGACGGCATTGGGTGTAGGATTTTCTCCGAAATGCTCCGGACCCCTCATGTAGAAGTCTAGGAGGGGACCATGACCCCTCCTGTCAGGTTGCCTAGGTTCCGGCGGTACTCACGTCGATAGCATAAAGGTTTTTACTGTGAGGAGACGGATGGGAGTCTGATCGCCCGAACCTTAGTTCGGGTGGCCCCCAATTGGTCTCTCGGCTTCGTCGTGGCAGTGGTCCGATACCCTGGACAAAGAGGAGGGGCTTGTTCCCCGACGCATGTGAGTAGTGCATTGTTTTGACACTGGTACTAGCCTGGATACATAGGAGCTTTGAGCTGGCAGGGCTGCCCGACCTAGGCATTGTATGGGGGGGGTACCGTGAGGGTCAACTGCGTTCTGGCGGGATCCAGATACCAGCCCAAAGGCGTACTTGTACGCCCGCGGGGGGTGCGGATAGAGGCTAGAGGCTAGATAACGCACGTCAGACATTCTACATTCACCGCATACACGAGGAAACTTCATTTTTGCATACACGAGGAATCGTTCTTCCTATTTGAATGATATGTAAATATATCACCTTTTCATGGTTCATTCTTGCAATTAATATATTATTGTGATACTTCGATACCGTACCACTATACCATTTGCCCCACTCCGTATCCGTTCACCACCTACCCATCTTTATATTAGTTGACCCAGCCACTCGTCATGTATTTCCAAACAACTGACATACTAATCTTTAACTGGATTCTAGAGAAATTATCTATAGGGAAGATCGTTTTATTTAAATCATAAAGGATTAAGGTCGTAAATGAATCTCTTAGTTAAAATTAGTTTAACTCAAGTTTCTGATTAAAACTACTTTTGTCCAATGTAGTGTTTTGTTACGTGTAATTAACTTAAGGGTAGCTCTGATTTCGAAAACAAATATGAGCGTGTTGCTATTTCGCGTGTGTGCTTTTTCCTTTTCTTTCGTTTTTCGTGCATTTCTAGCATTTGTTGCTTTTCTGGGTCATAGTGTTGAAGAGACAATTTGCTTTTATTTCTAGATTAATTTGTGCTACGTTTTATGTGTAATAGCTTTGTCTCAGATTGTGGTATTCATTAGCTTCGGCAACTGATCTGATTGTCTTGTTTCGCGATGGAACACAATTTGCTTAGCTGGGTGGCCCAGTCACTGTCTGGGATTCATATTGTAGAAGAATTCTCCTACGCCTGTCTGTGTAGTAGATAATTTTCCACTGAGAATAACCAAAAGGTGTTTGCACCCACCTACATTAACGTCACTTCATGTTGGCGCCTCAGGTGATGGAGAGAAGGTTGTGGTTAAGGGCCCACCCGCCGCCCTGGCTGGCCTCGGCAGTCGCGTTGCGAATACCGCATATGGCATGGATGTTCGTTTTTCTGTTGAGAGCTGGGTTCCCCTCGGGAGGGGAACGGGTAGGTCGGCGACGGATCTCAGCATCCACTTCCACCTCCCGGCTTTAAAACATTCGGCACCAATGACCATAGCAGTTGACTTGCAGGCACACATCAAATCTCCCAACACGCCTGTCACTCCTCTTCCTAGCATTCTGGGCCGGCCTGTGGCACATATGCGTGACATCCCGGGTGAGAGTCCTTATCCCGCATGGGGCGCGGACGTAGTGGGCTGTGTAATGCTGTGTATAACAATGTGTGTCAATGTCAAACCTTAATTCATGTCTCAATTTCTTCCTCTTCTGGGAAGATGTGTGAGCGGGAATAAGACCAGACCGCAAAGTCAGCACCCTCTGCGTTTGGCCTGGCTCCCGTCCTCTCAGCGCAATGGACAAACTAGCGTCGGTTACCCGATATTCCGTAACCAATGACCGACGTGGCGTGACGAACCACATCGGTGCGATGGATGGTAACGCTGGTAGTACCACGAGGACTGCACCTGAAAGAGACTGTCTCAGCCGGAGAGAAGGACATGTAATCATTGAAAGGCACGAAGGCTTAAAACAGGAAAGTCATACACATGCATGCATACGTACTTCGTACATACATGAATCCACTACCAATATTTTGAAGTAGGTAAACTTCAAGATGGCATTAAAAAAGAACTCTTGCATTAAACTAAAGGTGTACGACAGATTAAAAAAACAAAATTTAAAAATCCTTGCCACCATATGATTAGAAGTAGTGATGCTACAGCAGCTTTAGGCATTTACTTTCTGGTAATATTTCTAACTTTTCCAATGTTCTCAATTTCAGAGTTCGACACAAATGAGACCTACGCAATTTTTTTAAAGAGTCCTTTGGCCAATCAGGGGAGGGGGGATGGAGCCGATTCTGAGAATGTTATTTTAGGTCAATTGCATTAATTTCAAACAAAAATGACACAAATTATTTATTCCGAAAACATCTGTATCTTCAATGTAGTAGTAGGAAACGCCGAAAATGTTTGAACTTGTACAATTCCACAATTCAGAGACTTCAACAAGTCCATCACTTTTTTAAGCGTCCTTTATTTTCTCTGTGCCTCGCGCTGTCTCTTGCGCTCTGTCTGTCTCTCGTGCTTTTTCTGTCTCTCGCTCTTTCTGTCTCGCGCTTTTTCTGTCTCTCTGGGAAAAGTTTAATAAAAAAAATTGGAACCATTTCTGGTAAAAGTTTGAAATGTAAAAAAGCCTTCATGTTCATTACCCTCCAAAAATCATAATATCCGTTTGGAACTCGCACTGTCTCAATTCCGCCAGATAAATGGGGGAATACCAATTTTAGAGAAAATAGTCTGAACGGTTTAAGCGGTAGTGTTTACCACAGACAAAAATAGACGCACTGACGGGCGGATGGACGACCATCCAGAGGCAGTGACAGGCAGACAGAATGACAGATGAACAGGTGTTTTGCCTTCAACAAATTTTTCTGTAAAACACTGTAAAATTGTAATTTCTCTGTTTTGTAAATCTCTAAACGTGGATTCTGTCTACCCAATATAGTAGCCATTTACTTCATTCTATTTGAATGCGGCATTCTAGCTGAACACTTTAAACTGTTTTAAAAATATATTCAAATGTTAAAAATCAGTTGTCTGGTTTTTTCATCTTCGGCGAAGTACGTAAAAAACCATCTATTAAAAATTAAAATTAAATAATAAAAATACAAAAAACAATAAAAAATACATTTGTTATTTTTGAAAGAACGAAAGAATAGAGCAAAATGATGTTGATGTCATCTAATAGAGTGCATTAGCACTATCCCTAACAAACGTTTAAAGAAAAAATTTCAGAGCAGTTTTCGGAAAAATATTTTTGTTATTTTTTAAAATTGCACATATTGCATAGAATAAAACGCAAAAACAAAAATTTTCAAAAAATGCACGTGACCTTAAGAAACTATGGAGAAAAACGGATGGAGAGGCGGACGGACGGACACACAGACAGAAGAACAGATGGGCGGACAGACGGACGTTTCGAAACAACAGTTTTTCGGTATCAGGGGCCCCTGAAAAGGGTATTCGATTTCGAAATCTCGAAATCAATTTTACGCAGCATTGCATAACTTTCTGTATACTAATATTACTCCGTATATACGCACGTATACGTAAGTAATTAGTGCTGTAGAGCGGCAGTTAGTTTTCTAATCTATTTAGTCAGCTCTTAGGTTATGGGTGACTCTCACACTGGGTCCTTTCATTGGTTGCCCAAAGGTAATCGTTTTACATTTCTTAATTTTTAGGCTCACTAATGCTAGAACTGAAACCATAATATCTTATTTTATATAGATGTGTACAGACCGTGTCCGTTCTGGATGGCGGAGGTCGTTAAATGACGTGTATAGCTTCATCTCTTCAGGGATAAAGGAAGCGAGTTTGAATCTCGTGCAGGTATATTAATTTAATGAATGCATTGTTACAGAAAACTATTGAGGATACGGGAAACTTCATTGAAAATCATTTGAACCACTTCTCACAAATAGAATCAATACATATAAATAAACGAGACGTGTCTGTACGTGTTTTTCCAATTAGCAAATTCCAATTTTTTAAAATTTGTTGAACTCTTTTATTTTGTTTGTAAAACTATGTCACGTCAAATCAGTTGAAGCGCTCAGTAGAACAAGGGACTATATCACATTGACATAGTTCTGAAATAATGAGGGCTCTCCTTGAACGTCCCTTAGATAAAGTCAGTACATTCTTAAAATTTGAAACACAATGCATTCGCATGTATTAGTCCATACTAGTTTTAAATAACTTATTGTACTAAAAGAATAATATTTGAAGTGTTATTTAATGCTAACAACCAATTTATAAACAATGTGGGATAGCCCCATGTTCTTCTGAGCCCTTACTTTGGTGTCTTTTTGTGTATTTCAATCAACCGAGTTAATTAAACTAATGAATCTACAACATGAAATTTAAATACGTCATATGCACGACCCATGGGACAGACTTACATATCCTTGACGGCTGACCGGGAGAGGTGGCTCAGGGTATCAACTAATGACATTGCAGATCCACTGACCGGAAGGTCCTAGGTTCGAGTCTTGACGATGGCAGTATTTTCGTCACTATCCAAATAATTAGGTCGAGTCCTGTAGCTGTGCGGAAAAGAATTGTAGCGGTTGGATGCTTTGATCGGTAGCTTTCCGTGGTTTCTCTATTTAACATACCGGTAGCGGTAGCTCAGTGCATCAACTGATGTCACTGCTGCGTCTCTGACCGGGAGGTCCTAGGTTCGAGTCCTGACGGCGGTAGGATTTTCGACACTAGCTTTTCAGCTAGGTCGAATTCAGTCGCTGTCTAGAGGAGAATTCTAGCGGCCGGCTGCTCTGATCGGTAGTTTTCCGTTGTTTCTCCGATCTACTCCAGGCGAATGCCGGAGCAGTACCCTACCAAAGGGCCACGGACCGAGCGCGATCTGTCCTTCCTCTTTCTTGTCCTATCCTCTCTCCTTACACACACACTTACACTAACATGCACTACACTACCACATATTCCGGGAGACCGGTCGGGAGCTTAGCTAGTCCCGGCTGGGGCGGTGCCCCGCTGGTGGGAGAATCCTGGTTAGGGGGAAACCCCACTAGCCGACGGTAGGTCGGTGCCGGATCTCGCCATCCAGTGGGGGAAGATCACCGCCATCTCCCGAGAAAAATAACATGCACTACACTAACGGGACTAATGACTAAAGCAGTTGACGGGCCCGGAAACACGAAAAAAATCAATCTAATTAACATCAGGCAAATGCTGGGGTAGTACCCTGCAAAACGGACTGCGTGTGATCTTTTCTTTCCATTCCTTCTCCTTTCCTACCGTTTACTTCCAGACACATGCACAATACTACTGCACATGTCCAAAAAAGCGGTCGGGAGCTTTCAGCTTCTCTCGGCTTGGGGGATACCCCTCAGGTGAGAGACACCTGGTTGGGGAAACTCCCGCTAGACGACGTAGGTCGGCGTACGATTGTGCCAGGGCGAAATTTTCACCACTACCACCGGAGCAAAACAAAATGTACTATACTTACAGAGGAATTGGCGGGTCCGGAATCAATATCAATCTTATCAACCTTAACAGCTGTCAGTCTGCCTGTGGACAACTGTAGCGCCTAAACCGTTCAGCCAATTTTTTTCCAGAATTGATATTCCCTGATCGAGCTGAACGATCTGGAGAGTTTTGGAGTTTCTAATGAATATTTTGAGTGTCGAGGGTTTTTTACATGAATGAGCCATTTTGTCTCTCCCAAAGTTCGATTCATACGACTCTTGTGTGGGGTAGTGGTATTAGTGACAGCAAATTAACTCTGAGGAACTGAGATCAGGTCTCGGAGCGGAAAAAGAATTCCTGATTGAAAACACTTTTGCTGGTTTATGCAGTAAATGATATTGCGTAGAATTTAGAAACAATGCAGGAAGCATGTGCTTTGTAGCACCAATAGTTTGAAGTTTTCCTAATTTTTCGGTTTCCTAATAGTAGATTCGAAATATTACTTTTAGAATACTAAAGAAGAGTAAACCATGTCCTGTTTGAAAATGTTCATCGATAAATTTGAATCCGTTTGTAAGAAAATGGCGGTAAGCGTTCTGTAAATGATAAAATTGAAATCTTTTGAGCTTTCGAAAACTTCATTTGAAGTCAATTGAAGCACTTACATCACAAATGCAAAATGTATACAAATTGCTGGAAAAGTGCGTTTTAAAGACTTGAGATATATTTCAAAAACATATATGTAATTTTTGAAAAATCAAAAGAATACAGGAAAATTATTATTAGGTTATCTCAAACAATGCAATTAGCACTATCTGTGCGAAAAGTTAGAAAAAATATTGGAACAGTTTTTGTGAAATTCACGTTCGAGCGTTTCTGAAAAGACATCTTTCTTCTCCCCATCCTTCATTCTCGTTCTTTATAACACCCTGTCTCTTTTCTTCTTCCCCTTCTATTTCACTCGCCCTCCCTGTATGCTGAACACCCACCCCTGTGTTTGCCGTACATGGCAACCCGTGTCGGAGGGAAATGTGTGCCTTGGCGGTTGTGCTACTTTCCCAATTACTCTCTTTGTGCTACTTTCTACTTGGCATCTAGGGATACGTCGTTTTTAACTATTTTGGCGAACATTCCTTGTAGGTCTCAATACACATGCTTTGGCTACGGCCTCTCCTAGACGGGCAGTCGGGATCTAACCCACTCCCGAACAATCTGCTTAGACTAGTCCTGTACTCCAGGATGTGTGGGGCGATCCACGGCGGTGCAGCTCTGTGTTATTCCTCCTCTATATCCCCGTGGCAATCCTCTTTATTGATAACAAACCTTCCCTCCCGCCCTCTTCCGTAAGGACGAGGAGATTTGTAGGTGAAACTGTGAACCTAGATAATTTCGTTTGTTACGATTCTGATAGGCCAACGTAGCCCCGTTTCTTCGTCATGTCGTGAACGATGGCGAAACAGTGAGGAATGTAAGTCCCATCAAACTGGCCAGAGAAATTGAAAAAAATGACAAGTTTCAGGCGTTGGTTCCTCAGAGAAACTGCACAATCCTCTTCGAATGCCGCACTGACGAACGTATAAACAAAATCTCAGATCTAAAGGAAATAACTGGCTTTCAGGCGCACGTGTCCGCCCACCCGTCTTTAAACCTCTGCAATGCTGTGGTGAACCACAAGGACTTTGCGTCAGAAACGGAAGAAAACCGGAAAGCCTTTTTTCAACCTTTTGGCGTGTCTAGCATTTACAGGATCCAGCGGAGAGTGAATGGGGTACTCACCCCTACCTCAACGCTGATACTGACCTCCGACCGTCCATCTCCGCCAGAGAAAATAGTATATAGCTTTTACAATCTCCGTGACAGGCGGTATGTCCCAAATCCTCTGTGCTTCTTTAAATGGAATAGAATCATTTACCGAATCGAACTGCTCCGCAGATCCAAGGTCCTGAGGCACTGAGATATCGATGCTATGGCTGCCCATTTTACTGATGCCGTTCTTCATGCGGCCTCAATTACCATCCCGAAATCGTCGGGTCGCCCACGACATTCCCCTGTGCCATGATGGAATGCAGACTGCGTGATCGGAAGCGGGCACTGGCAAAGCTTAGTAGGTTCCCAACCATGGATAATCTGATTAGTTATAAAAGATCCCAAGCCAGAGCTAGATTGACCATACGGGAAAGCAAGGCTGCGACCTGGAGAGCTTATATTTCATCACTCACTTGTCGTACGCCCTCTAAAGCAGTGTGGCGAAAGGTCCGACAGATGGGTGGAAGACTCCTTCGCCGTCTGTCTCAGGGCTTCTGGGAAATGGCAATCTTCTTACCACTCCAGAAGATATAGCCGAAGAATTGGCTTCTCACTGCGAGCATATCTCCAGCTCCGTACACTATCATCCTAGCTTTCAAAAAACGAAAAGAAGAATGGAAAACTGCAAATTAGATTTCTCGAGTCGCGTGGAGGAAGATTACTTGCTCTTTTCTCTTGGATGAATTTTCCTGTGTATATTCGCTTGTGCGAAATATTCTGCTCCAGGACCAGACCAGATACATAATCAAATGTTGAAACACCTACCTGAAAACACTCGTTCTCATCTCCTCCGCATTTTCAACTAGATTTGGGCTGAACATGCCTTGCCCAAAGATTTGGCGTGAGGCCATTGTTCTTCCAATCCCTAAAGAAGGAAAGGAAAACAAATTCCTCACGTTACCGCCCAATCTCGCTCACTAGCTGTGTGTGCAAGCTTTTAGAGCGAATGATAAACTCACGTCTGGTCTGGCTCCTGGAACAAATGAATCTATTTACACCTCTTCAGTGCGGCTTTAGGAAGCACAGGTCAACCACAGACCACTCAGTCATCCTTGCCACACAGATCTCCACTTCGTTCTACGTCAACACCTGGTAGCAATTTTCTTCAATATAGAGAAAACGTATGATATCGCCTGGAGGATTTTTCGGCATTTTTCGCACCTTCTTCATTTTCTTGTGATTTCTTACAAGAAATTTAAAGGAAATATTTGGAGCCATTTTTGAAGAAGAAAAAAATGAAAATGTACGGAGTCTTCATGTAATGTACTCTCGAATTTTAAAGAATGTTTTCAAAATTTTGAAACTTCAACTAGAGCCAGAAGGACAGTTTTGTTCAATTTGGAAAAGATCATAGGTGATTTAGGCACTAGGAGTGTTCACAGACGGACGTACAGGCAGACGTACAGACGGACGGACGGACGTGCTAGTTTACATATTTTAATGTAATAATGATTTCATCCAAAATTGTGCAAAAACTAGTCATATTGCGAGGAAAAAGTTTACATAACTTTATTGAAAGTTCTAATTTTGAAGAAGATATTCCATTAAGACAAAAATTAAACAATCTCTAGTAACGTAGTTTTAGGACTGGATAAAAAAAATTAAACTAATAGCGTTTTCGAAATTTCAGAAGCTGCAATTAAAACTGGAGATGCGCAATTTTTATAAAGTTTTCTCTACAAAATGAATACAGAAATTGAAAAGTCAAAATTATAAAAAGTCTTTATTATGAAATTGAATTATTCGTTACAAATATACAGCCTTAATCTGTATATACTACGAAAAGGTATGGGCAAATGATGCCCACAGTGTCGAAAAAAATACAACATGTTTGTATAACGAATTCGTATGACTTGATACCGAGGAACATCGTTTCCTCAGATTCTATTTCTTTATACCGAGGGGCGAATTCCAATGGAGATATTTCCATAGGGAAAATATTTTGACGTCATTGGACATCATCTTACCAGTCGAATTATACACTATCATCAGCAACGTTGTTCACCGGGTGTGGGGGTGTTTGTAGGCGTGTGTCTATGCATTTCATGAACACTTACGTAATGCCGCCTTCTCAGGTGAAATTCGTTCTGTGCATCTTCTTAAAATCACCTTGTAGTGCCCTGTCCAGTTTAAATTTTCATTTCTTTGATATTCAACGTGACGTGAAACTCATCGTACTTCCTAAAATCATGAAGGAAATCGAAATCTGTGGGGAAACTTTGCTAGACGTCTTCACACCAAGATGCTTGCGCGTAATCTTCCCCCTTCCCCAATACTGTCATGTTCCTCCTCCATCCGCTTAAAGAACCGGATGTCACACACAAGGTGTTTTAATATGAACAAGGAAACGTGTTTTTTCTTAAGTTCTTCATAGTTTAATTTGTTATCATATTTTAATATTATTAATAATTTTTATGGTGGTCCTCCCTTCACATGCATTTTTTTACGTTTATTTATTGTTTTTAGAACTTATCGTGTGAAATTACGACGTGATTAATTACCACCTGAAATTATCATTTTACTAATAAACATACTGCACTCAATTTCTATCGTTAATTTTACCATAATATTCTTGTTGCGTCTGTGACAAAACGTGAACTTTTTGTATTAATATTAGTTCTTGATCTACAACAATTTGCCATGCGGAACGATCCTCTCATAGCCTCAATCAAATTTAATAAAAACAATATTAATCAAGGAGCGTAATTGATTATTAAAAAAATTCCCCTTTTTAATAGGTTACACTACTCCTGTTGTTCCTGTCATTTTGTTTGCAGATGGGCGAAGTAGTTCTTAGCCCGCAAAAATTCATTATTTTCATGAGTGAGAATTCAGAGGCTTTTAAAGACAGAAAGTGTGTATTTTCAAATGCATTCAGATCATATCGCTGGCTTCTCCTATCATGTCAAGCTTTAATTGCTTTCTGCATATTATATTGGGTCACAATATGGTTTTTAGTTCATAATTCCCCTTCTGACTTAAACCAGAATAAAATGAACTTAAACAGGTATGAAAAATATATTTTGTTTTTCCTAGTTTCTAGGGTCCCTAACCGCCTCAAACTGTAAATTTCTTACTGTAGGAGTGGTACCATTGTTCCTGAATGTTATCACACTGACAGTATTATGTGTATGTATTTGGCGTTATTGGGCGGGTAGTGCGGCTTCGCCGGCTAGCTCCCGGTGTCCCCCTTCCTGGGCCTAGTTAAATTCCCGTGCTTGGCGGTAAGAGCGACATGAGGCGAACATGATGTATTCTCTTCACTGTAACTAGCTAGATCCGCCTGCTGGAACTTACCTTCGTGACACAGCTACAGAAACCGGGACGATTTTAAAGGAAAGCTGCAACTTATTTTTGCATCGACCGGTAATCGAAGCCGGGACCTCAGCATGGGAAGCTAGTACACAGCTCATGAGCCATCCCAGAATCTTAGTGACATTATTAAAACATCTCAACTATATGTTTCACGAATATAAGATTCTTAATGAAATACTTAATTATCCAAGCAATTAAAATATCGCATCAAATATTCTTTAAATCTAAACTTAACCTTAAAAATCGCAGTCCGTGGCAGTAATAATTTGGCAAAGAACTTGATTCATAAGCGCTTCGTTTTTCCAGCTGTAAGTCAGGGTTCTTTATATTGCCACCAGAGTATTCCCATAGCTACGTTTTTTGGGGAGGGTGGGAACATATTTATAAACCTGATCTCCCTCTTGCCTCGAGTACCCTATATATAAACTGATGAGTTTTAATTTTGCATTGTTTTAAACTGTATAATGTGTTTTGATGAATAATTCTATTGAACTTTTGAACTAAACTTCCGAAAAATTTACATCAAGTGTTTGATCATATGATTGTAATCTAAGCTTGTACAGCAATTTGTCACAAAGCGTTTAAAAATAAAGTGTTTGCTGTAAAGCAAAGTTCTCCATCCTTCGACCCACGAACGGGGCTGAAATGCGCTGAAAAGCGGGGCTGGTATTAAAAAAATTAAAACAATTTTCTTCAGTTTAAAAATTTGAAATTCGCGCCTAAATCTGATTGGAAAAACTGATTTAACCGATATTTAAACACAGATTTAAGTGTTAATTTAAGTGTATTAACAGTTTAAACATTGGTGAAACAAGATTTTCCTATCACAATTTGGCGCGAATTTCAAATGTTAAACTGAAAAAAATTGTTAATTTTTTTCACTACCGTTCACATTCTTTAAAAATCTCAAAAAATATATATTATAGAATGATGTAAGACACATTTTAGGGGGGGAGTGAGATAGTAGTTCAACGCTATACGTAGCAAATAATTTCAAAAAATTTATTTATTTTCTATATGAATTTGTCGTTAAAATTCCTTGACAAAAATACCTTCAAATTGAACTATGTTTCCCTGTCTCTACAATTTATTTTCAGTTTGATACACGCAATAGATACTCCAGGTACTGAAAAATTCCTAGAGGCTGATTTTTGTGAATCTACGACATTTGTATTCTTTCATAGTATCGACCTAGTTGAACCTCTCTCCGCCTTATCGTTAACCTTTAGAATTTTTTGAAGAATTAAAATGTTATGCATTAATGAAACTGAAGTTAGAGATAAACAATTTTCGAAACGGTTCTGTATTTCCGAATGTTTTCACCACTTAATGAATTAACGTATCATATTGAAGGAGACGGTATTATCTCAACTGAAGAATGTTCAATATGCCATAATAAATTATGAATTTGAGTTGGTTTGTGTTTTAATTGTATTGAATCAGAAGAATGTGTTTTGCTCACCTTAAATCGTAATAATTAATAACTAAAATAGACATAATGCAATTTTGAATAGAACATTCTGTAATTATTCAATAAAATTAATAAGTGAATAGTTCATTGAGTGTATTACGAATGTAATTGCATTTGAGTAGAATCGAATTTACATGGTATTGAATTGAAACATATTTATTCAAGAAATAATCGACTCTATTTCAAAAATCAAAATTGTGCGTAGCACTTTACCTGTTCAGACCATCGGCGTAATACTGCTGGACGAAATCTTCGGAATATTCGACATAATAATGTTTCAAATCAAATTGCGTACGTTAGCTCCTGTTGCAGAATATGGAAATTTCTAGTGTTATTTAGTTAGGAGTTTTAGGAGGCCCATACGATTCTTGTGCTCTCACGATTTGACTCGCTATCAAGGAAGTTTGGAGATCTGCTGTTAAGTATGAAACATGTAGGGTTGCACCGAATAGTTGGAGCACTTTAAAACGAATCGTTTCGTTTCAGGACTCTGAGGGAGATACACCGCTGCACGACGCCATCTCGAAGAAGCGAGACGACATGCTGACGCTGCTGCTGGACCACAACGCGGACATCATGCTCACCAACAACAACGGCTTCAACGCCCTGCACCACGCCGCGCTGCGCGGGAACCCCAGGTGAGTGGGCGGATTCGGACGAACAGCTTCGAAGGGAAAGAAATGCACTTCGATTTGAAAACGAAATGAAAGTACTCTTGTAATTGGCGTTTAATCAAGGACTTGTTTCTTTAGGTATTTTATGGTAGAAAATCTACTTGTGCTTACGCAGATACATACTTACATATACTTTACGGATACATCGGTGATTTGTTTGAATATTGTTTTTTTTTTCTGTCGGTTAAAGCACACTGGAAGATTTTCGTAGTAATTAAATGAATTATCAATTTTCCAAGTTCTTGATATTTTTAGGGAAAAAAGTAGCAAGTATGTGTGGATCAACATGAGAAAGATAAGGGATTCACAGTGTTTAACGTATGAATGCGTTACTTTGAAGTCTTGTGCTCGTCAGCTTGCGCAGCATGTTTTGACGATTGCTCCGAGTCATTGCGTCTTCTGCTTATATGCTCCGAGTCTGTTTATATTCTGTGTTACTGTCTCTCTTGCATTATTATTTTTACTGACCTTGCCGGAAACTGGAAACAGCCCGAATTATCCTCATAGCCGTCATCTTGCAGCTACTTGAATTCGCTACTTAAAATGGTATTGTAGTCTGGCGCTGAGTGTTAAAAAGTGACTCGTTTTGTTGGAGCAGGTTGCCCTTGAGCTTCAGTTTAAGGCGGCGTGCTGTGTACATGTGTGAAGTAGTGGGCATTGCGGCAGAATGGAAAGGGCAGTGTCCGTATTGAAGTGGAGTTGTGTGTGTGTGTATGCGAGGGCTGGCCCCTCCGGCGGGAGATGCCGAGGGAGGAGGGGGTGGTTGGCGCGGGCGCGGGCAGAGGCTGCAGCGGTGCCGTCGATCGATGGCGTGCTGTGCCTCCGCCCCCGCCCACGCCGCCGCCTCCGCCGACCCCGCCGCCGCCGCTCGCGCCAACCGCGCCGCGCCGCGCGGGCTTCGGGACTAGCAGCGGGTGGTACCGCCTCCCGTGACTGCCGTAATGAGAGCACGCGGGGTTGAGAACGCGCGGACTAGCGCGCCTAAGCCTGGCCAGGCCAGGGCAGTGCAGCGCAAGGCCGGGATGGCACCCACTCGCTTCGGCTCCACTCGGCTGCGCCCGGCTCGGCTCGGCGCTCCGACCTCCTCGCCCCCGGCTGTTGCCTTTGCAAGAGGCCTGCCTGCATACAGCTTGCTCTCTTTTCATTGAAAATGCTACCCAGCGTGCGGAAAATTGAAGATACCTCTTTCTTTTCTTATTTTTCCCCTTTCAATATAAACAGTAGTATTCCCTTGGGGCATTGTTAATGTCTCGCCTCTTCTTACTGCATTCGTCACCCTTGTCGTGTGTACACGACTCATGTGTCCATGACCCCCTGCCATTTGCACTCCTGTGATGTGCTGTTTTTGGAACAGGGCTTTAATACGGACTCCGTACAGTCATCTACAAATGCCAAATAGATTTCGCGTGCTCTTTTCGCCGGGGGAGGACGACATTTATAACTCGCGTTCATCAATGCCGTTAACGGAAAAGGTTGTGGATGAGGTGGTGTGTAGCTTGTATAGTAACGAACGTGCACATAATATGAATTCGGAATTGTATTATTTATAAATTCTCTCTCTGTCTCTCTCACCGCCCGTCTCCCACTCTCTCTCTCCCTTTCTCTTTTGTTCCACGTAATACAAAATCATAGTAAGATTAACATTTACTACCTTCCGTGCGAAATATTCATGGGTTTCGCCGTCGCCGCTTAGTCTGAAGGCAAGTAAAGATATCGGAAGGTGGTGGATTATAGAAAGAGTAATCGTGCGCTTAAAAATTCCACGGAAATAAAGTGCGTCGTCCCAGTTTTAGTACTCGGTCGAAAATATGTCGATGCTTTCTCAGTCATATTTCCTTAGTATGCAATCACAAAAGAGATAATACTCCAATGTTTTTGGTGCAAGGTGGAATACTTGGCTTAGAGAACAGCCCACGTGCGTTTTGTGGAGGAGGAGAGTTGCCGAGTGCGTTGATTTCGCGTTGTGATCCCTGCGCCCTCGCCCTCGCCCTCGCCCTCGCCCTCGCCCTCGCCCTCGCCCTCGCCCTCGCCCTCGCCCTCGCCCTCGCCCTCGCCCTCGCCCTCGCCCTCGCCCTCGCCCTCGCCCTCGCCCTCGCCCTCGCCCTCGCCCTCGCCCTCGCCCTCGCCCTCGCCCTCGCCCTCGCCCTCGCCCTCGCCCTCGCCCTCGCCCTCGCCCTCGCCCTCGCCCTCGCCCTCGCCATCGCCCTCGCCCTCGCCCTCGCCCGCGCCATCGCCCGCGCCATCGCCCTCGCCCTCGCCCTCGCCCTCGCCCTCGCCCTCGCCCTCGCCCTCGCCCTCGCCCTCGCCCTCGCCCTCGCCCTCGCCCTCGCCCTCGCCCCCGCCCATCGCCCTCGCCCTCAACCTCGCCCTCAACCTCGCCCTCGCCCTCGCCCTCGCCCTCGCCCTCGCCCTCGCCCTCGCCCTCGCCCTCGCCCTCGCCCTCGCCCTCGCCCTCGCCCTCGCCCTCGCCCTCGCCCTCGCCCGCGCCATCGCCCTCGCCCGCGCCATCGCCCTCGCCTCGTATTTGCTTCGGCGTAGGAGTCGCGGGCCTCGGCGAGTGTAACGTTGCGCCAAAATTACTTCCATGCACTACACTGCGGTACATGAGACGGTCAGGAGCGTAAAGCTTGCCCCGACTGGGGCTGTGCATCACTGGTGCCAGATACCTGGTTGGGAAAATACCGCAAACCAAGGTATAGGTCGGCGACGGATAGCGCCATCCAGTTCGGGAATATCACGCGATAAAACACGAACTACACTTACGGGACTAATAACTTAGTGAAGCGCACGGAATCACTAACCAATCCATCAACGGGAACGGCGGCAGCTCCCCACTCATCAGATGGTGGAGACTCCGGCAGTTGGTGGCACATTTCAGGACTACTTGTTAGATGAATAGTCGTTTCTCTTCGTGATTGAGAGTAAAAGGAAATGTTTTGACTATGTGTATTTATTATATGGGAAATATGGATGTATAGCAAAAAATATTGAAAGCATAAACAATAATATGACGCATTCGGAATGTGTGTGAGGTCTGCAAGCGTATGCGGTTTTTTAATGTGATGGATGATTTTGAAGTTCCGAACAGAGATCAAATGTGAATTTTTTTATCTGAATGGATACAATTATTGGTAGGTATTACTTTCAAAATAACATATGTGACTCAAGTTTTATCGTTTGTAAAAAGTGCATCGAAATGACGAGTATGTCATCTTTTAACCTTTTTCTCAAAATCAAATGTTTCGGAAACGATAGGCTTTGAATTAATGCTTTTTAGAGTTTGTGCACTCATTAACAGCGAAGAGTAAGGATACGGGAGGGCTGTGCCGGCTCTCCAGTTGACGCCCTTAAGCTCGTCTGTGCCCGTGGCCGTGCCCGCGCCGGGGCGGCCCCCAAATTTAAACCCGCCGACCCGCGTCATCTAATTAGCAGCACGCGCTGCGCCGGTTGCGGCGGCGTTGTCGCACGGGGCGAGGGCGGAGGAGCAGGTCGTCAGCGCCGGCGACGCCGCTGCAGCGGGTTTTAGCCGCAGCGCCCCCCCCCCCCCACGCGACGTCTCTCACACTATGCAAATGATGGCGAACCCCCGCGGCCCCGCGCACGCCCGCCATGCTAATGACGGTAAACTTTGCTAATTAAAATTAATAATTATCCAATTAGAGTTTTTACGGTGGGCGGGCGACGCGTGGTGGCCGCGCTCCAACTCGGCGCCGCAAGAAAAAGGCCGCGCGCGCTGCGCCTGATGAAGGGCTCCGGGTTTGAAATACGCGTGCGGCGAGAATGGGACGGACGGATAGGACGAGGAATTGGAGGCGTTCGAGAGAATTCCGCAGGGGGGGGGGGCGCCAAGAATCGGCAAGGAGTGAGAGGTCAAAACGAACCAAAAGGGTCCGATAAAAAGGATGTTTTATTTAAACTGGAAAACTAGTGTCTGACGATTAATGTAAATGAAGGACTCTGTAATTCTAAGATGTTGAAAATGAATATCCGGGAAGAGAAAAAACATAATAAAGACGTTGAAAGTTTAAAAAGTCCCTAGATGAATTATAAAAGAAGCGGATGAAAACGACACAATTGAAAGTAATTAATGTTTTTATAAAATGTTTCTACAACACACGTTGCGATGTTACAAGCACAGCTCATTTTTCTTGAAGTGCACTTATTTCGTATTTTCAAAGGCGCCTCCTGTGCCGGGGTGCGGGCGCCGCTGGGTTCGGCTCGGCCCCGCTTCTCGGCCCCGGCCCCGTTGCGCTGCTCTAATTCTTGCATGGGGCTGCGAATTACAGCGGGTTACAGGCACTAAAGGGAATGAAAGGCGGATGTAAAACAATTGGCCGCTCTGTGAAACATTGAAGAGATCCAACGCCTTCCCTGGCTCTCGCGACCAAACGGGTTGGCCGCCGCGCCCGCGTGGACAGCCGGCTTTACGCCGCCAACTTTTCATTACGAAGGGAGCGTCGTTTAGGCCCCAGAAGGGGAATGGCGCCCCTGAAGCAGCTCCGTTGGGGGTGGCGCCAGCACGCAGCGGTAACGTGCTTGGAAAGGTCACGGAGTTCCACATTTCCCTTCAAAAAGTATGATCAACTGCTTCAAATTCCCTTCGAATTGGAGTGGGTTAAGAGGCAAATATAATGCTGCCAACTTGCAGTTTTGTGTTCCAAGAATGAGTCAATTGATTTAATAAATTCCAATATGAAAATTAGTTCCATAAATTCCCATAATTATTTATAGATTTGATTTGTGGAAGAGTTGAGGTGTCTTTTACTTTTTCGTTAGAGAAAAGTACTGTATAGAAAAAAAATGGATGTCGAGATTTTGTCGGAAGGAAAAGTTTTGAAGATCCATGAAATTGGAAGAATGTTTTTAACATGTGCAACCGCCTATCCGTTCCTCCCTCAACTCTTCCCTCCGTCCTTCCGCCAACTCTATCTTCTGCGCGTCCATTCGCCTCTCCGTTCATTCGTCCGTCCGCCCGCCCTCCGTCTCTTTGCCCGTTCGTTTGTTCTTCTGTCTGCCCATCTGTCGTTCTCTTCTACAATCCGTCCATTGCTTCAGTTCGTCCGTCTCTTCTTTAGTCTGTCCGCCTGTCTATCTGTGCGTCTGTCTTTCTGTTTGTGCTGTATGTGTCTGTATTTGCATCTGTTGGTCTGTGGCGTCTAAACTGTTTAGAATATTTTCTCCAAAATGGGTATTCTCCGATCCATCTTGCCGAACTTTGAGGCCCTGGAAATCTGAAATGAATCTTTGTTTTGGGAAGTTCTTGCGCGAAGTCTGTTGGTCAGATTGAACATTTTTCATTGCATTTGATGTCCGACGTGCTGCGCAAATAACGTTATATAAAAGGTGCATTCTAATTGTCATTAAAAATTCTAAATTTTCGAAAATTGCAAATGTTAAAAATTTGTTCCACTCTCCAACTACTTATTCACGATAGAGATTTTTCTTAAAAAAATTGTTCTTGAAAATTAATAAATTTTATATGAAAGTTATTCATACTTTTGAGTGAAATCGTGACTAAAAAAAATGTGAATAAGATTTTTCTTAAAATGTCTTCAAAGTTTTTTGCAAAATTTTCTCTCGGATTCGCAAAATTTCTTTAATGATATGCCATATCGCCGATTTTTATTCAAACGTATGGAGTTTCGAAAATTGCAAAAGTTGCAAAATGTTTTCGATTTTCTCATTCACTACGTTCTTAGAGGTAGAGATTGCTTTTTTAATGCAGTCTAGTTCTATACGCTGGAATTGTAATTTCATGTACTTTCCCAGCTTCTTTCAAATCAGTAGTTTCGTGTAATTTTGAGTTTTACAAGATTTTTTTAATTAATGGCCGTGGTTTTAATAGGATTAAAGGTGCAGTGTTACAATACTATCAGATTTCTCGGCCTTGCCCTCGGTCTCGTCCGCACGCCCTATCCGGCCAGCCAGGACCGTCCTGATCATGACTCCCGACCCGCCTATCCAATTCCTTCCGCCCTATCTGTTCCTCCCGCTCATCAAGCTTCGTCCATATCCTCCCTACAACCCACGCCCCTCCCATCCTGCCTAGTGTGCTCCATCCGTTCCTCTCGCCCATCCGCTACTCCCGGTCCATCCCCCCCCCCCCCCTTCCCCCGCTTCTTCCGTCTTTCCCGGCCGCCCATCCTTCTACTCGGCCTCCTTTTTCGCTCCACCTACGTGCAGCTACTGTAGCTACGCCGCTCAACCCTCTCTAGTGCAAAGAAATTGGGGATTGCATTTAATTTAATAGTGAAAAAAGAAAAATGATGTTACAGTTTTGAATCACAACCATGCTTTTTCTCCCATTCTTGACCCTTGAAAAGTATTCGTGCCAAAATTGGGACCAAGCGCTCCGAAGGTTTAAAGTTTTTGTGACACAACTGCACCAACTTTTATGTAGCGGGAGCAGCACTAAGCTGGGCAATATGGGAGGGGGCGATGAACAAAAAATCTTCGGAACCGTCTCCGAATATCACGGTAAAACAAGAACTCCTATGGGTAGAGCCTAAAATGTGTTTACATTGCACTTGATAGATGAAGTAGTTTTAGAATTAAATTGTTTTATACTGACGGACAGAGGAACAGACGCACAACAATTGATTTGACGTGAGATTCGTTTTAGTAATCGAATAAGTAAGTTGAAAAAGTATTTAGAAGCTGAAAATTCGAAAACACAGGCACTCCAGATTTATTTATCTGTATTGAAAACACGCGCGACTTGCCTACTTATTTGGAAAAATGTTCGTCAATCTCAATTTATGCCGAATATATACGGTAATAATATATGGAAAATATTATATAATATATATGGAATATAATATATATGAATATAATATATATGTAATATAAAATGGTAACGCTTGTGAGATTTATAAAATGGAATAATCAAGAAACTTGTATTTCATTGTTTGGACTTGTTGGATGCTGTGGGATTTAAAAGATCTCATTACATTTTAGAAGTGCATATTCGACGGAATGAAACCTTCACAATCAGGCTTCTTGGCGGATTACTGTTTTTAGAAATATTCAAATCTTGGATGCCATTGAGAAGTTTTGTGTCCGAAAATACAATGGTCTAATTAACTCTCATTCGTGAAACTTCCTTTCTTGCCTCTCAGCCCTTTTTCACTTAGAAATGCTTCACATTAAATATAGTTTTTTTAAAATTTTGGAAGCAGAATCTACCCCTGAAAATATTCAATACATGCATATGTTTTAAATGAAAAAGACATTGCTCTTTCTGTGGAAATCTTGCCTTCTTTCGCAGGATTCCCTTTTCTCTTACATTTGTGCTCGGAGAAATACTGTTTTATTCATTTCTTACATGACCTATTTTAAAAGTTTTGAGGAGAGCATTGTGTTGTTCATTTTATCCCTCGTTACTTTCTTTCCTTAAGTTGTACAGGTTTGATCATTGAATTTTTAACTTCGTGTAACATTATCAAGCGTTAGATAAACATTGCGGAACCACTGTTTTGGTGTTGAGATTGTATTTTGTGATGTGTATTGTAGGATAAAAAGTGTCTTTCTCTCGTGGGTAATTGCGTGGAGGAGCTGTCGTGCCTGTAACCTGGTCAGTGAAAGCTGGCAGGCGTGGACACGCACGCGAGCGAGCTCTTCGCGACCAAATCTCTGCGCCTGTCAGCGTCGCCCCGCCACGCCCCCTGCCCGCGCTCTGAATTATTAAGAACGCGCCGCGAAATAAAAGAGCGGCGCCCCAGCGGTCGCAGGGGGCGGGGCGGCAGAGGGCGAGATGGGTGCAGACGCACGGGGCCGCAGTGGGAGAGAAAGGCTCCCCCGCATCTCCCGCTGGCGCCAGCCCTGCCGCTCCCGCCGCCGCTGTCGAGAGACTTTAGAGAAATGGTTGTGCGGGGTCTGCCTCGGCACTTCGGGAAATATACGAGCCCCAGAAAACGAGTTCAAAAAAAAAAAATGTCGGCGCGAAGAGGAAGGAGCCGGTGCGAGAGGAAGGCGAGGAAAAAGCAGGTGAGGGGGAGGAGGAGGAAATGGGAAGACGGGGACGGCGGGACGACTTTCAGTTTTTACTGGAGAAGCTGAGAAAATCATTCGTATTGTGAACAAGTTTTACAAACGACTTTTGGCGAGTAGCGGCCATCGCGCTTCTAGAGAAATTAACTTCGGTGATTTAGTTGCGGCCGTTAGGACTTTCACGTACTACGGATATTCTTCCTCACCGACCGTAACACAGCAAGGCTCACACATGAATTACGGCAGGAAGCGTGTGCGAAATACTGCGTGGTTCGCAGACACCCTCCTACAATAGATATGATTGGACGCCTCTCGGCATTAGAGGCATTCGTCCGGGAAAACATTTTCACAAATGGTAGAAAATGATTGTGCTAAAAACTGGAAACAGAAGCCAAGGTCCACAGTGAAACGAGAATGCTAGAAACACATTTAAAATTTTTTAAGGGCATTGATTAAAAATGTAACGCTTTTATTTGTATAATAACCGACCTGGATGGTCGAGATGGCCAAGAGCGTGAACTGACTGTCTTCGACCCGAAGGGTCGCGGGTTCGAGCCCCACCTTGGGCATGGTTGTTTGTGCCTTGTCCGTCACGTAGGTGTTGTCACACAGGGCCTCGCGTTCTGCTGGCCAAAGATCAGAGGAGCCCGCAAGTGCGTTGGTGTGTGGCCGAAATGCGTCACATCGGGTTGTAAAGGGTAACCGGATGTCGGCTGAAAAAAAAAATCCCTAAGAAAAAATCTATTAACGATTCTTAAACCAGGTAACTCGATAAGCCACTGTTAATATTCAAGAAATTCCGATACTCCGGTTCTGTAACATTCAGTATGCTTGGGCTTGGAACTTCACTGTAGTCGGAGGGTGAATGTATGTAGAACATTGTGTAATCTTTAATTGCCTATTCAGGAAATATTACCACTAAATGACAGAAGCCCCGATCCAGATATTGACGAAATCAGACCTTGAATTTGCTTGGAATTGTCAATCACACCCTTTTCGATAAACGCCTTTTAATTTAGCATATACTTTTATGTTTTTGTAAAGTGTTGTGAATGGTTGGTTTTCCTGTTGTATAGTTAATTGCAAATCCCTCGCTGGTTTATTTATTAAACGAAAGGACACATTACATTGAAGCAATTGGAATGAGAGCACACGTGATTGTGTGCGCTCCTCGCCTCGCCATTCTCCTACGGGCGATGTGCCAGCTGCTTATTTATTGAGTTCGGAGGCAGCCTTACGAACAGTCCATCTTCGTCTCCGTGCGAGATCGTGTGTTCAAAGTCTTAAGGGAAATGTTCCACAGTTACGAAGAGTAAAGATGCATGTCAATATTCTTACTACCTCTCCCGCGGTGGTTTCTTTCTGATTCATGTTAGAAATTAAAATACAGTACACCACTTTAATTTTTTTGAAAATCGAAAAAACATGTTCGTTGGCGCGTTGATATCGGATGAACATCGTGATGTGAGGCCATGAGGAGGGCAAGTGGCGAAGGGATGGCGGGGACGGGGGGGGGAGGGGCGGACGGACGGAGGGGCGGACGGACGGAGGGCGAAGGACAGATGAGGCGGGACGGACGGGGCGGGACAGGAGGGGGGGCGGGGGCGCTGGCGTAAAACGCCCCTTGCTGCGCGTACGGGACCTGCTTGTCTGCCGGGATGAAGACAGGGCCGGGTCGCCATAATCGTCGCCGGGGACTCTGCAGCTGACAGCTCCAGCAGCACTTGCACCCCGCGCGCTACCTCAGCCCGCGAGGCGCTGACGCGGCAGGCAAGAGGCGATGGGCGGTGCCCCGCGCCTCGCGCCCGCCCCCCCCGCGCCCGCCGCCCCCTGGGGCCTTCCTCGGAAAGGGTTTGTCGGAGACTGCGCACCTCCTTGCGGCACTCGCCCTCCCCTCCTCATCCACCGCTTCAACACCACTCGCCTCCCTCGCTGCCCCACATCGCAACCCCCGCCCCCGCCCTCGCCTCCCGTGACCCATCGTTGCATAATTCAACGTCTGGGCAGACAGTAATTGCAGCCGCAGCGAAACGTGGCTGGCCATCTCCTCCCGCCCCGCGGATCTGTCGCCGCAATTTACGAGGCGATGCAGAGTGCGGAGCGGCACGGCGCCTAATGTCCCGTCGCCGCCCACCCACAAGCCCCGGCTCTGGCTTCAGCTCCTCTATTGCATTAATACTAATTATACAGGGAGATCTAAGTTTCTTTCAAATCATGCAAAATGAAGATGCTAGTTGACGTGACACTGAAATGACAGGGATTTTGAAAACTGTAGGTGTAGTATTCACGCCGACATTACACTTTCTGTTTTAAAAATAAAACGATATTTGGAAATCCCGTGCTGGTTTTAACCTCACAATAGATTGCAATGCAGATAACACGATGTGAATGTCGTCCCCATATCTGATGCTTTTCGGAGCTAGCGTCTGGTTAAGAATGTTCTGGGAATCTCTGGATAGACTTTCGTGTGCCCTTCCCGCAAGATGTCTTAATTTGTCGACTAATTTGTCGGAAGTGACGGATTCACTGTCTGGGAATTTCCGCAGCTTATGTTCCAAGGCATCACCTACAAACTGCAGCCTTCATCAGGGAGAAAATAATTACACACTGCTTACCGACTTGGTTATATATAATTTTTGAAGAAAAGTTTTAGCTGGAAAATTGTGGCGTACAACGTTTGAATATCCAATTGTTATTAGGTTTGATTAATAATGACGTGCATGCTGCAACTCCTGATACTGTGGGCGTGTCGTTTTCTGGGACATTGCATTGATTGGCGAGAGCGACGCCGGGCGGGAGGCGCGAAGTGGCGTCTGCCGTGGGACTTGTGCTCCTCCTCCCTTGGACCTCCTGTTATCGCGCCGACCATAAATATGGCGCGCGTACCGTCGCGGCCCTTGGTATCGGCGCCCGAGGGACTCGGACGCGCGCTGCGCTTATCTGGCGCGCATTGTGCTCTCGCGTCCTCCGCTTCGCTATTGTCCGCACCTAATTGCCACCGCAGAAAGACAGAGGCATCGCGTAGCGCCGCCACGCACTCACCCCAGCCTGTGCTCGGCAGCCAGGGGACGTGGCCGGGGCTCCCAGTTAGCGTTATTTCGCTAGCAGTACTGGCAAAGTATAACTCACCAGTCACAACTGTTTGGATTTTTAAGTCGCTTTTTAAGAACTCAGTGGTATAGCGACCGTTGTGATTGTTTTAACTGTAGGGGGAACTGGACATGCACAACATCATGCCCGAGGAGGAATTCGAAGTCGCGACCCTTGGAGCGTTAGCGGCCTTGACTATCCAGGGCGGCAATTATTTGGTTTTTGTGTACACGAGAGATGAGGAATTGCTAACACTGTGCAATGGTATTTGAATCCTGATTCAGGTGGCATCGTCTTTGAAAAGATTTGTCTTTTTTCCGTCCCGGAAGCGTTTAAGAATAATACAATACCATGTGAATAAGCTCTGAAAGAAGCCTACTAACAATTTTCTAAAAGTAGCTGTTGTGATAATGTACGATATCGTCATGTTAATATAATAAATATTCTTTCAAAGAATGCAAGAGATAATTTTGTCTCTGGATATGAATTCATTGCGTAAAACGTGGAATTCATTAAAATGGTATATCTTCATTAGTGTTAGAAACAAACCTTACACATAGTGGAATCATCCGCTGCATAAACCTTGACAACACTTCTGAAGGAAAGTATTCAAAGTTTTCTTACTTATGAAGTTCGTTCTTCGCGTCATTACATGCGAAGTAGTTTGAATTATTCATGTTCCACACTGAGATATGACGTACGTTTATTTTACAGTTCACCAGAACCTGCATATTTCATTGTGACTTAAACATCGTGATGGTATTCGCAAGAAAATTCCAATTAATATAATCCAAGCCGTCTACAACTAAGCTGACAGTGTTCGTTGTGGCCGTAATTGGGAAAGTTAATTTCTTGTATTGTCCAATTTCAGGCATTTGTTACAAATTTTGTATTTTATTATTTTGATCGAACCATCTTCCGAAAAAAGCGTTTTTGAACGTTTCGGATAGGTAAAATTGAAAATATGCACTCACTGGAATGTTATAGCTGTAACATTTTGAAGGACAGCAAAATGTGTAATTAAGAGTTCTCGCGAGAAATACATTTTCAGATTTATTATTGATTTAAACAATATATTTTATATAGAATGTTGTTTGGAGAAATATTGTCGAAATATTGTTTGGAGTTGAATAGCACGCAAATACCAAGAACGTTGACCCTTTATAGAATAAAAATATTGTGCAAGTGAATGATGTTTCATTGTCCAAAGTTAAATATATGATAAGATTTAATTTAAAACATTGTTTTAGACGACTAGAGAATTAGAGAAGAGTAACTGCTGTATTAACGCGAATCTAATGCGCCATCGAATGCAATGCACACACCATATTTGAAATTATGAGAAAAGGTTTTGTATCGAATATAATGCGCATCAATGGCAGAAGAATTCATACGATATTTTATTTAAATGTATATGATACAACAATGGATTTATCGTATATATATATATATATATATATATATATATATATATATATATATATAGCCTTCTAACTGCTGTAATTAGCTTACTGTTAACTACTTTACGCTGTAATGAAGCATCAAAAGACTCCACTATTTGCCCTTCATATCGGAACTAAAAACAACTCAGTAATTGCCCAAAGAGTTTTTTAAATTATATTTTATCTTGCAATTTGTTTGTGAACAAACAATTGCCAAAATTTCATAAATTTGTTTAAACTAGAACTTCAAGAGTCAAGTCCATTGATCGTACTCCACTAATGTTTCATTATTTATAGTTAACAAGCGCACTAATTTTTGATTTGATTTGATTGATATAATGTTAAAGATATAGAACATACAATTTTTAAAATGTACAATTTACAGTCGATATGCAAGGTCTAAATTATGTTGAAGTCGTCTGTTGGTGTCACTATTGTCTAATAAGTTGATGGCTAGACTATCTGGATAGTTATGTAGTCTTTGTAGGTATTTTGCACAGGTCTTGTTGATTTCATCCTTTATTGTTGGTATCTGTAAGTCTTCGTGTAATGTTGCGTTCGTTACGTACCAGAGGGCATTTACAAATTTTGTTAAGGCTATTGACTGGAAGCGTTGTAATATTTCAATGTTAGAATTTTGTGGTGTTCCTCAAAGTTGTATACTATATGTCCCGACTGGTTTTAATATTGCTTTGTACACAATTACTTTGTTTGCGATGCTTAAAGATGATTTTCTTCCCAGTAGCCAATGTAACCTTGTAAGTTTTATGTCTAATCTTTTCTTTTACGTTGATATGTTTTTTTCCTTGAGTCTTCTGTCCGAGTAAGTCCAAGTATTTTGCCAAGTAATTTTGATGAAGAGATTACGATCCGATTTTTATTGGCGGACATCTTTCGTGCTTCAGACTGAAGGTGACTTGGGCAGACTTCTTGTTGATCTTGAGGCTCCAATGTTTCTGCCACGTGTGGATGGCAAATATAAATTAAACTAAGTTGGATTTGAAAACTCCAGCAATCCACTGTGACGTAATAAACGAAAAAATGAAGTTGTGGCGTTCTGTGGAACGGATTTGCACTCGAATCTAATACGCACCAAGAATTTGAGTTCTGCATTTGGTATAAAAAGGTGTACATTAGAACGGTAAACGCGCATAAATACGGTACTTAATATCCAAAAATCACTGCAGATCATAATTGAGAAGAGGCGTTGACTCTGGAAAAAAAATTGTTTCCTACTGGTAGTTACAAGGACAAGCCAGGATTTGTGATAAGAGAATCGGGGACAGATTAGAAAAAATAAGTTCTGTAGATTACCTCTGGATAATATTTTATTCAATGCATGTACAATTCAAGTACAAAATAATGTTATGTTGCGAGATAGTTACTTCCTTTTGTAGAATGTAAAGAAATTTCATTAATTTCTTACCTTAAAACTCGATTAAGAGTTTGCGAATAAACCTAAATGCTCAAATTCTTTATTGTCGTATTTATTAATAGCATCTTATCTGGTTCGTTAACATGAAGTGAATTGAAAGAATTAAAATGTTGCTTGATGCTATTTACTCTACAGTTAGATAGACGTTTTGAGAAATTTTTTAAAGTTCTTGTTTAGAAGATCGTGATAGTAATAAAATTATGTCAGTTGTGTCTTTTTTAGTTTATAATTAAGAAAGTGATAACGATTTCATGTTACATATGTGATGTTACTATTTTAAAGAAAACAAACTATATTCTCTGAGTCAGCAGTTGTAATAAACTTTCCATCTACATTTGTTTATATATTTTTATTATTAATATTATTTTTTTTTTTTATTTAATTATATGAATAAAACTTTCAGTACTCTAGAATTTCCGTTCATATCTGTTCGGTGACAAATCATTTTTCATTTTGATTAATTTCCGTTGAATATATTCTTCCAAAAAATTAATATCTGCTATCCCTTCGTGAGATCAGCCGCAATTATAGAAAAGTGTTCGTTGAAGAGATTTACAACTTTTTCCGGATTCTTCTCTTTCATTATCATTTAAAATAGCATTTCTACAAGGTATCGAGATTCTGGTTTTATTTTTTACGATATATATTGTTTTAGTTTTGTTCTAGTGTTCAAAATACCCTGATTACTTTTCATTGTTTGCCTGAACAATTACTCTCCGTAAAATTCTTTTGTATTCTCGGAAGTAGATATGAAAACTGGTGATAAGTTATGATGTTTACAAATAAACTAAAGCGTACGTTTGTTTTTACATGACGTTCTAATTCCTTGTGTGATCCAAGTATTACTTTTCCGTGAAAGGTTTAATTTTCTGCTTTTAAGAGGAAATCGTGCGTTAAAGTAAAACGAAAGCTTTAAGAAAAATAAATTGTATTTTTCATTTGTGTCAAACGCGTTTTAAACTGCGTGTCATGATTTCTTCAGCAAGTAGCCCCTAAATCATTTTATGTTAACTTCTGTGAATGCTCTGCACATGCGTGTATTATTTGTTGTATCAGTGTTCACGATATTAGTAATTGTAAGAATTTGTGCTTCGTGGTCACTGTATCATAGATTATTCGTCATTATTTCTTATCTAGTTGTGGTTTTATTGATTATAATCTGATCTAATGCTTTTTGTGGTTTAAATGTATTCCGTGCAGGTACATTCACTGTAATTTCTAAATGTAAAGAATGAAGCAAATTGATAAACTGTTCTTTTTCGTGGGATTCGCCCAGAAAATCAATATTGAAATCTCCACATACAACTATGGATTTTAAAGAGAGATTATTCATTTTGTTCAAAATTATCTCTAGATTTTCGTAGAAAATGAAATGATCTAAAGCTCGCTTTGTTGGAGGTTGTAAAATATCGAGTTATTCTCTATATATCGCACTTAAAACTGATGTTTATTATGTATTTTGTTATCACAGAAGCCTAAATATGACTTTCTGAGTAAAATGTACGTGCGGAAACTTTTTAAAATGTAAATGTTAGATAAGGGAACTTTGTTTAAAGAAAGTATGGATTTGTCAACCGAATCCTCCGCTTCAGCGGTAGGTCTTAGCCCTTAGGGGGTCTTGTAGTATTAAATGAATAATTACAAACAAAACATTGATACGTTCCCAACAATTGCAGCAACGCGCTGCTTTCCCTCTTGCAATGATTTCGTTAGGGCGATTTTTGTGAGCGATGTGAAGAAGTGGCCTCAAGGTGCTATTGAAGCAGTTGTAGATGATGAGCACAGATGGCGAATGCAGGGAACGCGGCGATGCGAGAGACGGCAGGGGCAGACAGGGCGGAGCGAGATGGGGCGGGGCGGGGTGTCGGAAGATGCGACCCACGAGGGCAGTTATGCAAATGGCGCACTGCGCTCCTCACACACGCGCCCCCGTCCCCCCTTGACTTATGGCTGTGCGTTGCTTAGCAAGGCAAACCTGTAAGCGCTGCCTGGGCCCTCGATAGCCCCTGACAATAAAATGGGCTCCTAACGCGTTCTTCTCAACATCAGCTAGAGGCTTCACGGTTCCCCTACAACTTTTGTTTGCACCCGATCTTTTTCGGCATCAAAAAAATGCCAGCATTTTAGTCCCCGGGCTGTCAAAAAATGGATTGTCAGTAGAGACCGCCGACAGGGATGCATTTCTATTCAGATCAGCATTGTGTATCAACATTAGTCCGTAATCTATACTTACAAAACCTGAATTACAAAATAAGCTGGTGGAAAAACTAATTATTGTGAAAATAAGCTGCATTTGGATTCGTATTCATTGGTTGTTGTTTTTTTTTTTATACTTTGCGCAAACGGGATCCGCCACAAATGAACTCGCAGTCGATTGGTAGATATCAGTAGACATGTTTGACGTCGATATCTGATCGGTTAATTAATGATAAAACGTCATAATAACTGACAGTGTTTGGCCAGACGTAACTATCTCAACTGAAAAACATTACCGAGCACCTTTGACTTTCTTCACGATTTTACTTTTTGGGCTGTGAAATTGGCCTCACCGTCTTTCTCTCCGTCCCTCTCTCTGTCTCTCTCGCCTTGAGTGCGTAAAAAGTTGGTTAGTGTGAAGTTGAGAAAACGCAAGTAGTTACCAGGCGGGGTGAGGGGTGAGCGCGGAGTGGCTGAGCGGAAACGCAAACCCACGAGCCGCCCCGTCCCCTCTCGCGGTCGATGGCGTCGTAGATAAAACAGAAGCGGCGTGGCTCCCCCCGGCGGCGCCGCGGCCGCGCGCTTCGGATTCCAGCACACCCTGCGGCCGCTCGCCACTGCCCGCTACAGCCCGTCCTAGATCGTCCCCGCCCACCATCATTCGTTTTTGCCAGTCTCGGTTCGTCTCCACCCGCCCCTGCTTGTCCCCCCGTTCCTGCTGTGCCCCACCCGCCCCGCCCCGCCCCGCCCCGCCCGCCCCGCCCCGCCCCGCCCCGCTGGACCCGGACTTGTCCCGCCCTGTCCAGCCCCGCCCCGCCCTGCCTGTCGTTGCCCGGCCCCTCCCGCTTCATATCGTCTCTATACGACTCCGTTCGCATCTACTCGAATTCGTTCGTATCTGCTCGAATCGTCTGCCACCGCTCCTCCTTCCGACTCTGACCACCTGCCACTGCCTCTACACTCCGTCCGCCTCTGCCCCTCCGTGTCTCCGCCGCCTCTGCCCCCCTCTTCCGCCCGCCCCCCCCCTCCCCCCCCCCGCCTCTGCCCGCCTCCGCCGCCTCTGCCCGCCTCCGTCCGCCTCTGCCCGCCTCCGTCCGCCTCTGCCCGCCTCCGTCCGCCTCTGCCCGCCTCCGTCCGCCTCTGCCCGCCTCCGTCCGCCTCTGCCCGCCTCTGCCCGTCTCCGTCCGCCTCTGCCCGTCTCCGCCGCCTCTGCCCGTCTCCGTCCGCCTCTGCCGTCTCCGTCCGCCTCTGCCCGTCTCCATTCGCCTCTGCCCGTCTCCATCCGCCTCTCTCCGTCTCCATCGACCTTTCTCCGCATCCGTCCGCCACTGCCCCCCTCTGCCCGCTTTGTTCCGCCTGCGTCCGACTCCGTCTATTTCTGCCTACGTCAGCCTCTGCGTACCTCCGTCAGCCTCTGCGTACCTCCGTCAGCCTCTGCGTACCTCCGTCACCCTCTGCGTACCTCCGTCACCCTCTGCGTACTTCCGTCACCCTCTGCGTACCCTCCGCCGCCCGCCTCCGCCCGCCTCCGCCCGCCTCCGCCCGCCTCCGTCCGCCTCCGTCCGCCTCCGTCCGCCTCCGTCCGCCTCCGTCCGCCTCCGGATGCCTTGTCTGTCTCCGTCCCCTCCGGTGGGCGTTGGCAGTGGCGGGAGCCGGCCTGGCCTGGCCGGCAATGGACGGCGTCGAACGGTGCTGCAGAGGCAGGGCGATGCGGCGGCGGCGACTGCAGAGATGCCTCTGATCGCTGGCCCAGCCTCCGGCTGCTGGCGGACGAGTTCATCGTATTGATTGTGCCAACGCGGGGTCCCGGGACACCCGACCCTCTCCACCTCCTCCGCCCGCCCCCGCCATCCGCTCGGGTTGCTGCTGCTCCTGCTGCTACTAGTACTACTACTACTACTGCTGCTACTACTACTACTACCCTAGCTGCTGCACACTACCTACTCTACTACTACTCTATGCTGCTCTCACTACTTGCTACTACCATTGCTACTACTACTATTGCTACTATCTCTGCTCACTCTCACTACTACACTACTGCATGCTGCTGCTACTACTGCTGCTGCTGCACACCATGCTGCTGCCACACACACTGCTCACTGACTACACTCACTCCCCACACTCTCACTCACACCACCACTCACCACCTACGCTCACTCCTACTACTCTCTGCCACACCATGCTACCACACTTTGCTGCCTGCGTGCCACGCACACCACCCTCGCCTGCTGCGCCACCACTCTCTGGCGCGCGCTGCCCTACCACTGCTGCCACCACCACCCCACCACTCACCACCCTACTGCTCCTGCTGCTACCACACCACCGCCCCTCACCACCGCTACCCACACGCCATGCTAGCCACACGCTACCACTCGCTGCACACGCACACTGCACCAGCGGCACACACGGCAGCCGCGACCACTGCTGCGCACCACATCTCGGCCACCACTCACGGCGCTCTACCACCTACTGCTGCCACACGCACTCGGCCACTCCCACGCGCTACACCACACGGCTCACTCACGCGCTCTACACTACGGCTCACACTGCACTCTCACGCTACTCATACGGCTACTACTACTACGGCTACTACTACTACTACTACTACTACTACTACTACTACTACTACACTACTACCCCACATATACGGCAATTCCTTTGAGAGCATTACGTCCGCTCACTGTTGGCGCTGCAAACACCACATTCTACTATAATGTAAAATTACGAATGTATTTGGACGTTTCTACTCGCCTTGGAACTATTATCAACTGTTGAACTGTGATTATTATATACATTATTAATTACTTTGTAGGAATGCTGAAATTACATCATCTTGACTGGTATCGATCTTAATCTGAAAGCAGTATAGAAATTTGCTCAATACAATCTTATAGTACACAACAAAATCTTAAAACGTAAATCATGCGGACCTCTAAAAACTATGATTTCGTACCATTTATGTTATTGACAGTACACTGATATTACCAATCACTATTCTACTAGTATTACTACTGCTACTACTAATATACTAGAAGGACGGTCCTCTATCATTGACCATTTTATAGATGGACTAGATTTGGTCATTCCGAAGTTTAATCTCATTGCGTGCTTCGTCAAAAAGAAGGAAAAAATCCTGCTTGTCACGATGTGCTATCTCGGCTATTCATTAATTTGTTTACCTATTATTACCACTGTCATTGTGAAAACACCAAGACAAACCCCAACACTCTCAGTCGTATAGTATCAGTTGTCTACATGCTCTTGGAAGGTCATCGGTGCTTCTGACAAGGCACCAATATTTATTCTTACGATGTTGCTGCTTTCGACTTACCATCCTGTCATTACTTTCTTCTCCGCTAGCACAAATCCTATAAACATAAGATGGCTGCCAAAAGAATGCATACAATTTGTAGTGTTTGTCCGAGAATAATTATATTTTAGCCGTGTTCTCGAACGCAGTGTGCGGCAATGAAGACATAACAGTCCACAGTCATAACGGCGTTGTTTTGAAGCTCAGCGCTGTTGTGCGTTGCGTTGGCCTCTTGCCTTTGCACTGCCTTGGAGTTGCGCGATTGTTGGGAGCTGCACTCACCCTTGACAGTGTGACACTTCGTCCGGAGGGCGCAAGGACGGCTTATAGGGGTGCGTGGAAATTTCACTCATTACATCTTCATTCTCGTCGTCTCTTCCTACCATGTGCCATTAGAACATACAGTTTATTTAATAGGGTTTTCTCATTGATGCTTTAATTCCGATTCTTGAAACCTCTACTTTATTCAGTTTTTTTTTCGAGTCGGTATTATAATTTTTAAATATCCCTGCATTAACATGCAGCGTTGGATTAATTGTTGAACATCACGTGTGCCTTGCTGAGGTATAAGCTAAGTGGTGTACGTGGCTTTGCTGGGAACTATTTAAGAGAGAAATCGTACCTTAGAAAATGGCTTGTAAGTGTGGTGCCTGTGGCGCAGCGCCAATCCTAGCGTTCGGCGACCGCTCCTGCCCCTCCCCGTCCTCCCACCCATCCACTCGATGACCATCGGACAGCGCGTTTCAGGCACATCCAGGATGGAGGCCGCGAGCCCAGGCACGCGCTTTGAATTTTGCTTTCGGCTGTAGCTAGGTTCCCTGCCGCGCTGCCGACACGTTCCCACCGAGAACGTGGAAACGACCGCTTGCTGTCAGACTTGTGTTTTCGCCGCAGCGGTCTTGTCCGTTTTGCAGTCGGGGCTGTGCTTTTATGATTTGCTTGAAATGCTGTTGATCCGCATTGCGAAGGTGGAGTAGTGGGAGAAGTGCAAAACGCGCCGAGCGAATTCCCGTGGCGGCACCGCGCCGTGTCACGTGCCTTCCGTGAGCGCTGCTGAGTCAGAGAGACACGGATCTCTTAGCAGAACGCCTGTGCCGCAAGGGAGGGTCCACACGTGGAGAAACTGCGCGAGTGTATGCGGAAGAAGGAGCTTACTGTTAGTCACTTCAGACGGGCTATTTCGTCCCTTCGGCTTGTTCGTCGTAGCACGTTCTCCTACGTAATATTATTCTTTTCCTTTCTTACTTCCTGCTCTTTCCTGGAGTGGGTATCGCCTTAATTAAGCGTTCGCCATTCCGCAGTTGAAATTTACTGGGCCTTCATGTTTCATTCGCATAAAATCATGAAGTGAACGAAACAGATTATACGGATACAGTGAAACAGATGCGTTTCTTGGAAGGAATGTGACATGCTTAAGTTAAAATTCTCCATTCTTTGTGGCTCAGTGGTAAATTATGGCAATTACTCAATTGAACAGGTACAGTGACTTTCGATTTCAGGAAATTTCCTTTTTAAATCGAATTATAGGTAACGAGAAATTGTAGCGAATTTCATTATAACTCCTATGCACTAAAATGGAATCGCAATGCTCAAGAAGATGTGTAGCGCCAGTGTCATGAAAGGTAGAGTGTGGTTCTGTAATTGTGCCATTGAGCGTTTGAGTTTTCCAATCTGAAGGTGTTTAATCCAGTCGTTAGGCGCGCAACTCTCGCTGCTTATCGATTGACTGGCTCCCGCTGCTTCGCAAGTCTCCCCGTCCGCCGGCGCTACTTATCTCTTCTTCGCCTCCGCCCGCCTCCGCCCGGCGATCGCTGGGAGCTGTCCGGCGGATCAAGCAGATCCTGCGCTGCTCTTGGCGGTCGCTCTCCCTGTCGACCTGGAATGTTTTGCCCTTATCTGGTGCTGTGAATTTTATTGAGAAAGCTATTGCGATAAACGTTACACCTACGCAGGTACGTCGGCGCCGTTCGCCGTTTCTCAAAAGGAAGCGGGACTTACTTTTTTGAGTTGCACGATAGGTGGTTGGTAGGTACTTCATATCGCGAGGGTTTCGTGTATTTCATCTCACATAAAGAGTCATCCCAAATATACCTGCAGTTCATACGAGCACATATGTTTTCACATTTTTGATGTCTATAATATTGTAAATAAATTGAAACTCTAACCTTCGCAGTTGTTGCGTGCCGTTTTACGTACCTCCAGTTACACCCTACAAAATCCTACTCCTCTTGGAACCTTAACGGGGTCATAAACTCTAACATTGCAGTGAGTAGTGTATTAAAATTCAATTTGCTCTAATAATAATTAGACACAATATTTTAAAATTTTGACTGGGTTGATTAATATTTTGCATTTTTTTCGTCTGTTCCATCTTGTGTGTGGTGTTTATATTGTTCTTCACATTTTGGTGCTTAATCAAACGTATGTTTTTATAGCTGTACTATTATATTTGGCTTCTTTATCACACGAACATGTTGCATAATTTGTTCTATTTTCGTATTTTAATCTCTTTTGAAGGATTAGGCGATGCGGTCTATTTCGGTTCTGAGGCCACTCCGTTTCTTGCGTTGCTTTTTCAGTGCCTTCTCTTCTACGTGTGTTATACACGAATTCTTCGTGTCTTTGAGCTTCGTCGTTACATGATTTATTCAGATATCTCTGTATGAGTTTCTGTTTTGAGCCAGTGATGCCCCCGCTTAATTTAATTCTGTTCAATTGATGGAGGTGCTTGTCAGGCTGAAGCGAAGGAGCAGCGCCGTGGCGCGCGTTGCGCCGTGAAGTGACGTCAGGCCGGCAACCCGCAGCGCGCAGCAGCCCCGCGGGCGGCCGCCGCCGCCGGCCCTGCCCCTGGCCCCTCGCGCCGCGCCGCGAATTCATGGGTTTAATTAAACGCGCGGGCGCTGCGACGAGCGCGTCTCGTGCGGTCTTACTCGCTTTTTTAATTAAGCGGAGGTGCGACGCTGCGCGGCGCGCGACGGCACAGCGTCTGCGAGGAAGCTGTCAGCGGCGCCTCCCGCCCCCTCCACTCGCCCCACCCTGCCCCACCCCGCCCCCAGGACTCGACCGCGCGCCTTCCACCGCTGGCGGTATTTTAAATCGGAATTCATCTACATAAATTACAAAAGTACGATAATGGGGAATACATGCAAACGTTGCGTGCGGGAGATCGATACGTCGGTGTCTGTAGAAGGCGGCGCTGCGAAAAGGGCCCCACTTGGCAGCGGCTCGTGTCCAGTTGGCACTGGCAGGCAGATGTTGCAATTTATTTCTTTGCGCCGGTGGCTGATGCCGCTCGCTCTCTCCTCTCAATTAGTGAGATGGCGGCGCGGGGTGGCCGCCCCGAGCGCATTTGCATTCATTTGCTGCTGCTGCTGCTGCTGCGGCGGCGGCTGCGTTGCCATGGCGGCACTGCGGTGTTCTCGCGTGGCCACCTCCGCTGCTGCAAGATGAGCGCTATTGATTCCGCGCACGCTCACTGGGTCCCGCCCGCGCGCGCCCCCCCCCCCCCCGCCGCCGGCCTTTATCGGGGCTCCCGTGCGCGCCGCGCCGCTATTTCGGTCGAGGACCTCTAAAAATACGCCTCCGGAAGCGGAAGAATAGACGCGCCGCGCCGCGACTGCCGTGGATCGGGTTTGGCCTTGGGGCGTTTTACGTAACCGGAAAAGGCCGCCGGATGCGGAGGGCCGGGACGGGGCGGCGCTGCGGAGGCGGCGATGAGCGCGCTGTCTGTGGCCGACGCAACCCCGCTATGGAGCGGCCGCGGCGCCACTCTCCCTCTCTCTCCCTCCGTCTCTCTCCGCGCCGGCGGTGGCCTTTGCATGCGGCAAAGGTGAAGGCGGCCATTTATCAGCGGCGAGGGCGGGCGGCGCGGGCGGGGTCGCCGCGCCAGGACGTGCCTGCTCCCGCCCTCGCTTGATCTCCCAGGAATTAGCCGGCGAGGCCCAGACGTCCGCCCCTGCGCCCCAGCGGTTTCGCACGCAGCGCGGCGCCCCGCCCCCGCCCCCGCCCCGCCCCGGGCTCGCCGCGGCCCGCCCCGCGCCAATCCGCCCGCCTGCGCGGCGCCTGCCTCGCCGTACTCACCCCGGGGGCGGCTCGGCCGCCGTCGGCCTCCGAAGGCCTCCGCGGCGTCTTCTCTGCACCGGGGCGCTGCATTGCCCCGCGCTCGCCACTGGATGCTCAGAATGCCAACTACAGCTGGTTGAAGGGGACCAAATGTCTTCAACTCTCGCACAATTTGGCCCGGATTCAACCAGCTAAAGCGTAGCATTGTGCCCGAAGACAAGCGACGGAAGGCGTGCGTGACTTGAAGTCCTTGTAGTAAATCGTGGGAATAAGATGGCTTGGGGAAGAGGGATAGACGAGTCGCTGTACACCAACATTTTTTATTCACTTGCACCGGCACTCACTGTAGCAGCACTGGGTGTGCACTGACAGACACTCGCCCCCCAACGCGTGACTCGTTCCCCAAAGGTCGGGGGGTGCTGGGGCGGGCGCGCGTCTTCGCTGGTGACGCAACGCGCGTTACGCGGAAACGCGAGCCGGCCGCCATGCGTCCGTCATCGTCACGTGACCACTATAAATAGCGGCGGCGGAGCAGCAACAGAGGACGGCGGCCGGCGCCGGCACAGCCACCGGGAAGAGCCGGCGGCCTCGACACCGACTGACGCAGGCCGGGGTTGATGCCGGATGCGCGGCACGGCGCGATGCGGCTGGCAGCAGGCCGGAGAGAGGGGCAGCGCGACGCGGCGCGTTGCGGGAGGCGAGCGGAGGACCGGTATTGATCCCCGTGTCTTCACTGCTGCAACTCTTCCTTAAGACGGCGCGCGGCTGAGAGGCCGAGCCCCGGGTAGTTGTGGCGCTGGCGAGCGACGGAGGCCCCCAATGCCCCGCCTTCCGCGTCGCGAATCGTACTGCAACGACTCCCGCGCCCTGCGGGCCCGTCCTCGCGTGCGCCCCGGCGCCCCGGCCCTCGCCCCGCGCAGGGTGGCCACCCCCGCAGTGCGCGCGTCGGCGCGCCGGCCCGCGCGGGCTGCGGAGGCAGCGGCGCGCCGCGGTTGGCAGCCCGCGCTGCGGCAGCGCGTCGCGTAGGGTGCGCAGCGCGGGCGCCGCGCCGCGCCGCGAGCGCCCATCTGCGAGTCGCCTGGCCTGGCCCGGCCCGAGCGGGCGCGCACGTGCGACTGCGGGCGCCCTGCGGTGCGCGGGCGGCGGAGAGGGCGCGGGTCCGCAGCGGCGCCGCGGCTCGCCGGGCCCGGCCGTCCGACTCGTGCGAAATCACTCGCGCTATTTCCGTGCGGCCCCCCCCCCCCGGCCCCGGGGCGCCCCCCCCCCCCCCGGCCCCAGCCGCCCAGACGGCCGAGTGACCGAGAGCGGCGGGCGCCGACGCCACCCGTACAGCTCCGGCGCCGGTGGGCGGCCGTGGGCCGGCTGGCGTGCGAGTCCGGGCGGGATCGCCCACCGCCGGCGCACGTCTCCGTCGCGACCGGGCGCTGTGAATGACGGCCGCGGCGCCGCGCCGCGATCAGGTGTGGTGGCGGTAATTGGCACGTCGCCTGCTCGCGCGCCGCTCATCGCCGCCCCCCCTGCGTTCGCCCCGGCCCCCCCCCCCGGCCGAGGCGCCGGGTGCGGTGGCAAGCGCCCCCCGCCTTGGTCCCGCCCCGCCCCCCGCCCCCCCGGTTCACCTTTCACGACGCTCAGCCCGCGGCAGCGCGGTCACGGCCGCGGGGGCACGCCTCCGCTTCCGCCCGTCCCTCGCCCCCTTCCCCTTCTCTCCCCACCCCGCCCCTGCCGCCGCCTCTGCGACTGTCATTGTCACTGCCACTGCATCAGAACACTACATTCCCGTTTATTGTCTTTTCAGCTTAAAATCTAAGGCACTCGTTTGCTTTTCCCCCCGATTTTGCGACGCAAATGTTTTTTTCTTGTCAAGAAGTTTCTGTTTGTGGACGGTTCATTGAGTCGTTGGTTGCACAGATGCGTTTGACTGTGACGAACAAACACTTGAACGTTCCAATCGTAGTAGCGATGTGGGCGGTGGCGGCGGCAGCCGCAGTCGAGGACCATTGAGCTCCGCTGCGGGCCGTTGCCATGGCGACGGCGCGACGCTCTGCGCTGCGGCGGCAGCGGCGGCGGCGTCTGGCGGCGGTGCGCAAACTCCCGCTCCGCTCCGAAAACGCAATGCCCCTCTCGACCACTGCCTGGCTTCTTTGCAAATGGCAGCGAACAATGCTGGACGCGTGGCCCGAAGCAGTTGGTCAAATTCACTCACTGTAATCGCAGCCAGTGCTTTTCTTCTGGTTAAGCTTGCCCAGAAATGCAAAAGAACATCAGGATAAAACTCTTCCGTTTATCCGTTGGGATTTTGTATATTTTAGGGTGTTTGGAAACTTGTTGCACACGTACATCCGCTTTTCTATGTTATGTTTCTATTTTGTCAGCGTTAAGTAGAACTCACTTCGAAATCAACAGTTATTGTCAACTCTGATCAAAACCACCACCATCAGTAACATTAATAATTGACCCCACAAGAATATTAAGTCTTAACTCTATAACGTTTCAAAACTCTCCCTTAAATGAAAATAAAATAGAGGTAAGATTATCAATAATTCATAAATACAAAAAAGTAATGTTTTTTTTGGGGGGGGGTCTCTTTTGCTAAAAAAAAAAGAAGACAAATTTTCGCTTTTTAAAAATCGACCAATTTAGGGCATTTCTTGTTGAAACCGGTCGACGTTTGCAAACGCACTCTTTGGCACGTCCCACGCTCACATGACCTTCCATCACCCAAACCACAACTACAGTCAACGTACCACATGCTTTACAAAAAAAAGTAATAATAACATATATTTTTAAAACAAAATAATTACAATTTAATCTACCTTTGAAATATTTGGCACTGTGAGGGAAGGCCTCTAGCACTGCTGCAGGCGATGTGTTCCAAAATTGTTCTGTTCTTTTCACAAATTAAAATTTACGTACATCTGTTATGCTTTCTCTGGCGAATTTTCAAATCGTTTCTTCCACATTCCCCCACCGGCTGTGGCCGATCACCTTATTTGCTTTCAATACGGATTACTTTGAATGTTCGTAATGCAAGAAACCACTAATTATCTCTGCATTTCTAATAATGAAATCTGGATAAGAGCGTCATTAATTATTGAAGGAAATGATTCTCAACTTTTGTTATAGTAAAATAATTAGTTGCAATATTTTTGACAATAAAATTTCATTCCCTTTTTTTATTTAACAAAGTACTTCATAACGTTTCGGATAATTCAATTTCTAAAAACTGCTCGTATGACACACACTTTTTTAAAAACATTGATTAATACAACTAATAAAACAAGTAGAACAAATAAAATTGATTGTCAAAAATACCAAGAACTTATAATTTTACTAAGAGCGTCATTGCTTTGCAAATTTGGCGGCGATATCCGTATTTCAGATAAACTATGGGGGTTCCAACACAAGGACCAATATTCCAGCATTGGCCTTACTAATGAATAATATCATAATCCACACGATTTAACACACTTCCTTTTCCCTGTCACAAAATGTAATTCCTTTCATTTCCTTTTAGGTAGGGACCGGGAGCGCTAGCTCAGTGCATCAACTGATGTCACTGCAGCACCTCTGACCGGGAGGTCCTAGGTTCGAGTCCTGATGGCGGCAGGATTTTCGACACTAGCTTTCCAGCTAGGTCGAAATTAGTCGCTGTCTGGAGGAGAATTCTAGCGGCCGACTGCTCTGATCGGTAGTTTTCCGTGGTTTCTCCGAGCAGTACCCTGACAAACGGGCCACGGACCGCGCGCGATCTTTCCTCCCCTTGCTTGTCCTACCCTCTCCTCTTATACACACACTTACACTAACATGCACTACAGTACCACATATTCCGGGATACCGGTCGGGAGCTTAGAGCTTGTCCCGGTTGGGTTGTACCCCTCTGGTGGGAGAGTCTTGGTTAGGGAGAAACCCCACTAGCCGACGGTGGGTCGGCGCCGGATTTCACCATCCAGCGGGGGAAGATCACCGCCATCTCCCGAGAAAAAGAACATGCACTACACTAACGGGACTGATGACCAAAGCAGTTGACGCGCCCGGAAACACGAAAAAATCAATCATCAAAAAACCTTTTAGGTAGTTAATCTACTTGTTCTGCTCCTCATAGCTCACTTTCGAGTAAATTCCCTCCGTAATTGTCTCACAGCGCGAGATGTTCTGATTTTCTGTATTATAATTTGTCATTGTTTTCTAGATCGCCCAAATCTGATGAACTTACTGGGGTTTAATATAATTTTGTTCGTGGTAGATTACGATTCCAACAACTCTAAATCGGCTTTTAATGTTTTTATCACTTCCTTTTTGATATTTTCAATATATTGTTCAGTAATTGCCAAAAATGTGCTAATTCTCAGTCCATTTCTTTAATTCTATAATACTCTATTTTATTTCAATAGTATAGAGTTATTTTGCGATGTTCACACGCAACCAATCTTTATAAATAACGTCTCTAAAGAAAGACGAGATAGATCGGTTTCGTGATAGTTTCGAATGAAATTAAATTCGTTTCGTCTCTAATAATGAACGATGGCTCCTTGATCGAGAGAATCACGAATATTCTGATTGACGGTGACATCCTCGCTCATGAACATCTATGCATCTTTTTGAAAACTGTATTGTCCGTCTCAGATGAAATTGTCCTTAATTCATTTCAGCTGACGTTTTCTGCCACCAAATACTCCATTCTTCACACTATCGTAAAATCGAGCGGGCAGAAAATATCGTGAAAATTTGACACAAGCTTCCATAGAAAATAGGAGCCAATATTGGAGACATCCCTGCAACCCTCATGCATACATGAATTGTTTATTGTTATCGGAAGGTGCATCCCCTTCAGCTTCCCCTTCTAATTTTAAAATTTTCCGGTAAAGGGAACTCCCGGATGAAGTGGTAAAAAGTTCCAAAAACCAAATCACATATAAGTAATTAAATTATGACTCTAACATTAAAATATTTTTGGAAGGGTTCTTAGCCCCTCTCCTACCACCGCTGCCCCCGCCGCTACTGCCGCCGCCGCCACCACCGCCGCCGCTGCCGCTTGCCCCGCCCCACCCCATCACCACGATCACCAACACCATCACCACCACTCATCTATAGCCAAAAACACGTTTCTACTTTCTCGTTTACATACGAATACACGGAGTAATATACGTAGTATAGAAAAAGTTATGTAATGCAGAAAATGGATTTCGAGATTTCAACGGAAATACACTGGTCCCCTGATACGGAAGTGTTTTTTTTTCTTCTTTTTCTTTTCAAAACGTTCCTCTGTTCGTCCGTCCGTGAACACTACTAGCACCTAAACCATACGATCTTTTCGAATTGAAGAATCCTTTGTCGATCTGGCTCTAGTTGAAGCTTTGAAATTTTGAAAAACATACTTTAAATTTTGAGGGCACTTTATATGAAGCTCCCCGGACATTTTTAAAATTTTCTCAAAAACGGCTCCAATTTTTTCTTTGAATTTCTTGTAAGAATAGAGTACAATACACTTATAAACAAGCCATAGGTCCGATTTTCACGGTTAACTCTGAATTTTCGAAAATTGCAAAAGTTTGAATTTTTATTGGGCGTCTTCCTACAACTACAAAATTGAAAGCTGAGATTTTTCCTTCATGTAAAATTTGTTGTGCATAAATAGTTCTTTCATTAAGGTCATGCAGATTTTTTTGGAAATTTTAATAGTTTTCGTGCAATAGTGCGTGCATTGTTTACAGTTTTAAAAAATATCAAAAACAAAATTTTCTCAAAAACGGATCAAATTTGTTTTAAGTTTTTGGTAGAATTAGTGCCAAATGAACCCTATACATCCTCATACCATTATTCAAAAGGAAGATAAACTTAACCCCGATTATTACAGAGAACTAAATTTCCTAATCTCTACTCTCAAATTAGTGACGAGACATTTAGCGAACGAGGTGTACAGCATGATACAGTGGAAAGATCACCAACAGGGATTCAGGAGAGGAAGATCCTGCAACGATGCAAAATACATAGTGAGACAGCTAATAGAAGAGTCACTAGACTTCAATAACCCGGCATTCTTATGCTTTATAGATCTAAGAAAGCATTTGATAATATACGTCTAATAGATGTCATCAGACTGTTAGGAAGAAAATGTACCGCACAACCTCATTGCTTTAATACATAACATACGAATAATAATATTAAGATATAAGGTTAATGGTATATTATCCTCTTCAATCACCATATCGAAAGTGATCAGACAGAGTGACTCCTTGAGTCCTTTACTATTTAATCTAATAATGAATAAGATAATCAATCAGCTCTGAACAAAAAAAAAAGGATAGAGAATGGGGAAATATAACATAAACAGAATTTGTTAGGCGGACGATGCAGTATTGTTTGCCGAAAATGAAGATGACCCACAACGGCTTCTCCATGAATTTAATAAACCTGCAGAAACTGTAATTTGACGATCTTCATCCAAGAAACTAAAAGTATGACGATAGTGAAAGATCCTATTCGATGTAAGCTCGTGGTAAATGATCAACCAATAGAGCAAGTATTAGGAACAAAATATTTGGGGATAGTGATCACAAGCTCAGGACAGATGAATAAGGAGTTGAAAGAACAAGTCATGAAAGGAAACAGAATTCAAGGCTGCTTAAATTCCTCAGCGTGGTACAACAAATTTTGAAACCAGACACAAAAGTAAGAATATATAAATCAGTAGTTAGACCGATTTTAACTTATGCAGCAGAGACAGGAGGCGAAACAAAACGCAAGCATCGCCAGCTAGAAATGGCAGACATGCGTGTGTGTAGGAAAATTTTAATCAAAACGTTCTTGGATAGAGAAAGAAATAACATTAGAACAACATGTGGAATTAGTCTCATTTCCGAATGGATACTATCACGTAGGAGAGAATGGAATCAACACATTGATAGAATGAATGAAGACAGAATTGTAAGGGTCTCGAGAGAATAGACCTATGGGAAGAAGATATCCCGGAAGACCGAGGCGACGCACATAGGGGTATTTTGTAAGAAAAGCTGGTCAAAAGTACAAATAAAATATTTTAACATATGAGAAAACTAATACCATTTCCTATAAGTTGAATATATATTACGTCTAAGCTAAAGTCATAGCTAAAGAAGTTAGAATTATGTTCAGAAGCAAATCAAGGGTCCATCTCAGCATTTGCTGAAAGGATCAGGGATACTGGATGAAAAAACTGATCGAGATGGGTGTTATTTGACCCAGAGGCTGCGGTACAATGCTTGTTATAGGTTGTTTAGAATTATACGGTCTAAATGGTATATAATACACTAGCAGAACCCGGGAGACGTTATCCTGCTCTTTCTCTCTTCTCTCACCCTCTTTTTCCCTTCTCTTTTATCCCGCCCTCTTTTTCCATTTTTCATTTCCCCTTCTCTCTTTTCCCTCCTCCCTTTTTACGCTTTCTCTCTCTTTCCCCCATTTACTCCTCTCTTTTTCCCCTCTCTCCTTTTCCATCCTCTCTTCTTCCCCTCTCTCTTTTCCCTCACTCTTACACTCTCTCTTTCTCTCTCTCTCTCTCTCTCTCTCTCTCTCTCTCTCTCTCTCTCTCTCTCTCCCATCCTATGCTGCTGGCTCCACCTGGCCTCCTCAGCCTCGGCAACGCTCAGCAATAACGAAGCTGGTTCCCATAGTTGGAAATAGCATTTAACTGAACTTGCATTTAACTTCTTGTGCTGCAGCGCCTTCTAGTAGAGTCAAAAATAACACTATAAAAAATCTCCATGAAAGCACGTAGAGTGCCAACTGTGGTGATCGGTCACATGGCCACCTCCCTATGCTTACTCTGTGATCCTACCGCACCACTGCTAGCCTCTGGCGGAATATACTAGGAACCTGTCTTAGCGTCAGGCAAAAATAATGATCGTGGTGCATCTACCAGCATATTATTTAAATTATTTATTTTCCATTTGTGTTGTCTTAATCTTTACCAAACTTTGCAAGGACAATACGTCATATCCTGAAGAGGAGTGTAAATATTTCGTATCTATTCATACACTCCTTTTTGTGGAATCGATGGAATCGATTCATTACATGTCGTTAAATTCACTTTTATTAGTATAGATAGAGTAAATATCACTGTTAAAATTAATGTTACTTTCCTTTTGATGCACAGTATAGTCTCTTATTGTATACAAACAGTTATGCAGCAGAAACGTTTTTACTTGGAATTTAAACTTTTCTATCGAATTTAATTGCTAAATGTCATCTGGCAAAGTGGTGTAATCTAAACTTCTGAGATATAATTCCCCAAAATATTATTCCATGTCTCAAGCGGGAATAAACATTCGCGAAATATACACAACGAGCAGTATAAAGGCTGACAGAATTTAAAAGAATTCTGAACGCGTAGCATAATGTACTTAATTTTGTGCTCAATTCATTTAAATGGACGTTCTATTGTTGGACAGTTTCCATCAATTCAGTAAGGTATTTCCTCTCTCTGAGATCGTTGTTTAAGGTGCGAACATAACCAATCTAGAGTAATACCACGGATTCCATATGAAGGTAATTTTAAAAGTAAAATGTCATGATCAGAGATAGTAGATCATCAGAGATAGTCATGTCATATGATAGTAGTTTAGCAGTTAGTGCTCACTCATGGCTAATCGTGGTTATAAGAACAGCACTGATAATTTTTATTATATTTGTGGAAATTTAAACACTTAAATTAAAAAACACTTAAAAATTAAGACAGACTATCAAGCAATTGTTGCCAATCTTTGGATGCCAAAAAATTGGAATTTGTAATGAGCCTCAAGGTTCATTTTTTAAACATGCATGTATAATTATTTCCGTACAATTTAGATGATGTAAGTGAAAAACAAGGTGAGCGTTTTTATCAAGCTCTAAAAGTGATGATAAACGTTATCTGGAACGCTGGAACAGAATCATGATGGAAGATTACTGTTGGACACTTCCCGAGTCAGTTAACAAACGGAACGTAGGAGAAAAAGCTATATCAGGAGCTTTGAAGAAAAGAGACAAAGAAAATATTCATTAATGGACACTTATAGCCTTTGTAGAATGTAATGTTAAGAATATAAAGCCATCTCCCATGTTTAAATAAAGTTCTGTTGGTACTTTAAAGTCGTTTCCTTTGATTTTTTTAGTGCATATGTAGCATATTTTCCCTTACCTTGCCAGATCAAATTGTGACGAAACTGTGGGTGATGGAAATAAACAGAGTTCAGATGCAGATTCATTACTCAATTAACTATAAAAGAATCAGCTACCAAGATTTGAAAAGCTTTTTGAAACAATTTTTTGTTGGTGTGTGTTATAGTGTGATTGCTTGCCATCTTTGATTTTAGTATGAGCCGTGTAGGTACATTTATTATATTGTCTAAACTGAAGGAATTAAGTTGAAAAACAGCTCTTTCTTGCTAGATTCGAACAGAAAATCAATGATAAATCCGGCGCATACATGAATGGATTCAAAAGAGCAATTGCTCACTTTGTGTTAATTCCAGTTTTTCTAGAACAAAAGATAATCTGCAGCTCTCTTTTAGCAGGCCTGTAGATGCAAAATAATCTCATTTTTCGCGAAGGAAGATGTATAATAGAAATTTGAAAAACCTTTTCTACGTAATACACAATTAATCCTGTGAAGGAGTTAAAATCGATATTATTTTTCACATAAATACAAGAACCCTTATATGCAGGACCTTTTTGACATTCTTTTTCTCGACAATAATAGCCTGCGAAGCAAAAGTTTGGAATTTGGAAAATGCGAAGTTCATTAGGGGATAACCAATGCTTTGTAAAGCAAAGAACCTCTATTTGATTTAAATCGCTCTGTAGAGCCGCCTTGATGAACTCAGCTTTATTTGAAAGGGATTGAACATTATGGTGCAGTATGTTTCTTTTGCAATTGCCTACACGAATGTTTTTCTGCTGCATCTGATTGTAGTAGCTATATATTTACTCCATTTTTACCTCGAGTGCGTGGTCGAAGGTTGTAATATGTCCCAGCAGTGACAGATTGTGAGGAAATTGGGACATCAGGTGTGATGATTGGTAGAGTGAATGGGAGAAACGGGAGTAGGTTCTTAGGAGGAGATAGGAGGGTTCAAAATATGGATGGGGATGGAGAACGTAAGGAAGCTGAAAGGGATGGATTTTTGGCAGGAGACTGCGTAGGACTGGAGTTGATGATGCATTATGCAAGCGTGTTACCGACTGCAAGTTTTCCAGCAAGGCTGATGTGGAGACCATGCCAGGTGAAGTGTTTCGCTGAGAGGAAATTAATTTCAAACTAGAGGTGCTAGAGAATGACACAGACTTTCTCGTACTCAAGTTTTCTAATTTCCTTCGTGGGGACTGGCTTTAAGGTCTTGTCCAATTCTCTGGCCAGCTCTCATCTATCGCCATCGAAAGTACATTTTCTTGACATTTTCTCATCTTTTCGTTTTTTAATAGAACCGAAATATGACTTCAAGAATATTAAAGAAGAGTAAAACCTCGTTCAAAATAAAAAAAAAAATCATTGAAAATTTTGAAGAAATTTTTAAAAAATGGCTTTAAGCATTACCATTTTTGAGAAATTGCGTTTGAGTTTTAAAAAAAAGAGTTTTCAGAAATTTTTGACTTTATTAAAGCACGAGTACTGATAAATCTAATAATGTGAAGAAATTGCCTCTAATGTAAATATTACCTCGTGAAGTCAAATCAAAATAATTACATTTTTGTGATTTTAGTAAAAACAAAAGAATATAGCAATGTGATGGTAATGTTATCGGATAGAGTGCATTTGGTACTACCCCTAAAAAAATTAAAGAAATTTGGAGCGTTTTTGAGAAAACTTGTTTTGTATTTTTTAAATTGCGAATATTTCACTCTATTGACGAAAACTACTAAACTTTTCAAAAACATGTACATGACCTTATGGAAGAACTACTTATAGACAACAAATTTCATTTGAAGGAAAAATCCTTGTCTTTACGTTTATAGTTGTAGGAACACTTGCAATCTTCGAAACTTCAGAGTTAATCGTGAAAATCGGAACTATTCCACCTTTGGAAGTGTATTGTACTACTATTATATCAAGAAATATAAAGAAAACATTTAAAGCCGTTTTTGAGAAAATTTTGAAAATATCCGGGGGGCTTCATGTAAAGTACCCCTAAATTTTAAAGATTGTTTTTCAAAATTTCAAGCTTCAAATTGAGCCAGATGGACAGGGGTGTCTTCTAATTGTAAAAGATCGTATGTGTGGTTTAGGCGCTAGGGTTGTTCACCTACGACAGACGGACGGACGTTTTGCTTTCAATTGTTTTTTCGGCATCAAGGACACACAAAACAGGGATTCTGACTGTTCCACGTGTTAGGGGATTCCTTAATTGAGCGAGTAAATTTATTCAAGTTTTCGTTGTCAGGGCCCGGCAATTAATTTTTTTGTGACGAAAATCCGCCGTTTTTTTTGCGCAGCATTTCATGACTTTCTCTATTCTACGTATATTACTTTCTATATACGTACGTATACGAGAAAGTAAAAGTGTTACTTTTTTTCTTCCAGTTGCGGTTTTAATTGTTGATTTGCGTGCTTAATCTCGTTGCATAGTTTTGGTCTGTTGTACCAGAAGGGCAGAGTCGACACTACAATGTTAGTATTTTGGGCGACACATTGTAATTTGTTGTTTCATGTTATCTTTGCCCTACTGGTTTATCCGTGATGTTTCTCCTGTTATTCATCTTGTGTATTATTGTACAGTGTTAAGTCGTTATTAATAATTACACTAATGTAATATAACGGCATGATTGTGCTGTGTATAAAATGTTTTTTGCCCAAAGCCCAAGCTAGTAGCGTTGAATTCCTCTTGCATTGTTGCACTAGTACTGTCTTAATATTACGGAGTGTACTCATAATTTGCCCAGGAAGTCGGAAGGTGAATTGTTGTTCATATTTGTAATTTATAGCTTGATGAATAAGTGTTAATATTGGTGACTAAGCTATTAAGTGACGTACTGTAACAAATCACCAAATGGCAGTAAGTGAACAATGCCATTTTATTGCGTATATATAGATCATAACGTGTTCTCGCTGCAAGCTGGGGTACAGATTCTCTAGTAGCTGAGCATATACTAGTGTTATACCTCATCTGGAATTTGAATCCCCGAGCGCTGCCGGAGAGATGCAGCTGAGCTTGAGTAATCGCTACATCTTTTCTGTCATAATGATCCTTAACGTTGTGGTATAAGCAATATTTATCAAAATTACGTGAAAACTCATATTTTCAAAAAAGTGTACGAAGTTTGTCCGGAAAGTAAGGTCAATGATTTTTTTCCGACGCGACTGTACGTCCCAGCTCGCTCCGCTAGCACGGGAATGGTGGCGGGGGGCTTAGGGAACAAAGCTGTCTTTACGCCAGTTGCCTGCGAGCTGCCGCAGAGTTAGGACAGCATTTTTCGTGAGAGACGTTTTCATGACGCGTCAGAGTTCGAAATGCAGCGCTCCGTCGAGCAACGCGTGGCGATCTAGTTTTGTGTTAAACTCGGTAAGACTGCTTCCGAGACTGTTTGAATGCTGAAAACGACCTTTAGCAATGATTGTCCAATAGGCAAGTTTATCGATGGTACAAGGTCTTTGCAGAAGTCGAGTGGCACACGTCAAAGGCCAGGATGTCAACATCAAAAATCAAATCATTGCTGGTTGTGTTTTCAATATCCGAGGGATCGTCCATCACGAGTTTGTACCACCAGGCACAACAGTGACAGGCAAATTTTACATCTAGGTGCTCAAAAGGTTGAAACTTCAGGCCCAAACGTCTTCAGGTCCGACCTAACATCGCCACGGACTGGAAGCTGCATCACGACAATGCATCCGCGCACACCAGACTCGTTGTAAGCGACTACCTGGCCAAGACAGGCCTCACAATAATCCCAAGACCTTCGTAGAGACTGAACGTCGCCCTCCCCCCTAGATTTTTTTATTCTCACAACTGAAAACTCCATTAAAAGGGAAGCATTTCGGGTCGGTCGACAACATTAGGGCAGCTACTACTTGCGCCTTAAAGGACATCCCAGAAAAGAACTGTTGCACCGCCTTTGACGCATGGAAATCGCGCTGGCAGCGATGTATCGAATTCGAAATTCGGGAGGCCGCTACACCAGCCTGATCGATCGGGGAATATTCATTTTGGGGAATAGCCATTCACAGGCAGGCGGAGCGACATCTGGAGAAACACTTCTTCGGTGTCATGGACCTACAGAATATAGGCCTACTGGTCGAAACATGTGCACTTTTTCGTGCAACGTTACATTACTTTCTTTATACACCGAGTACATGATATTGAATATAGTAAAATGTAAACAAAATTGTTCTGCATTGATGCTTAATGTGTTCTGCATCAATAATTATTATTCGCGAGAGTCGGGAACTGTATAGAATTTCCAAAATGCTGCTCTAAAGTTGTATGGTTTCCTTGGAGTGCAAGGAATGCTGCTGGTAGTGGGAAGTCGCCCCGAGCGCAGATCCGCGGGTGCGCGCGTGCGAGGCTCGTGGCTGCGCGGCGCTGCGCGGGAGGGGGCGGGGCGGGGCGCGGCGGCGCGATTTATGCGGCCGGGGCGCGCTCATTGTGCGCTGCTGTGTAAATCTTGGGTAATGCAGTTAAGGGTATTGATTGCCGGCTCTGTGCGAGGGAGGAGAGGAGAGGGCGCCGACGCCGCGCCACGCCGCGCCAAGAGGGGTGGGGCGACGAGCGTGGCCGAGTTGCGTGGCGGTGCGAAGCCCAGCTCTGCGGCCGGGGATGGACGACGTGTGCACCTTTTCTCCTGCGATGGACGGGGTCGCACCCGAGGATCAACTGTGTACCACAGCGCCTCTGACCGGGAGCTCCTAGGTTCGAGTCCCGACGGCGGCAGGTTTTTCGACACTAGCTTTTCAGCTAGGTGGAATTCAGTCTGGAGGAGAATTCTAGCAGGCGCCTGCTCTGATCGGTAGTTTTCCGTGGTTTCTCCGATCAACACCAGGCGAATGCCGGAGCAGTACCCTACCAAACGGGCCACGGACCGCGTGCGATCTGTCCTTCCTCTTCCTTGTCCTATCCTCACCCCTTACACACACACTTACACTAACATGCACTACACTACCACATATTCCGGGAGACCGGTCGGGAGCTTAGAGTTTGTCTCAGCTGGGGCGGTGCCCCGTTGGTGGAGAGCCCTGGTTAGGGGGAAACCCCAGTTGCCGACGGTAGATCGGCGCCGGAACTCGCCATCCAGCGGGGGAAAATCACCGCCATCTCCCGCGAAAAACATGCACTACACTAACGGGACTGACGACCAAAGAAGTTGGCGTGCCCGGAAACACGAAAAAATCAATCAAAATCAATCAAAAAATTGTGTACCAATGTACAAACGTATGGAACTCTTCAACGCAGCGTCAGCGCGAACAAATACCCTTGATCAGCTGAGCTGCTTACGTACGCTGGGCGCTTTCTGGAAGGGTTCCCGAGTGGTATGGTGATGTTAACTCAGTAGTGTCAGGAAACACACCTCGCGATGTGAATAATCATCTACCTGTAACTTGGTCTCCGTCTCATCCCTATTGTTCCATTTTTCTCTATTCTGAGCGAACATAAAGTTTTGGATTCGCAGGTCGTAGAAGCTTCCTCAGCCACGGTGCAAATGATCGAAAGCAGCGGAAGATCACTGGCGCCGAACATTTGCTTGATATGCGCCTTATTCGTTGGAGCGACGCGCTGATCAGAGAAATGGCAGAGTACCACCACGCACCACTGACTACCTTTGTTCTCTATTCAGTCCCCACGTTCATCCTTATGGTCGACTGATGTGGGGATTCAGCGGTGCATGAAAAATATATCCAAATTATTTCAGTAAAAACTTGAATTATTAATAAAATATTAATTATTGAGGTGCGAATGTGTGAGCAGTCGTTATTAATTTATTGCATTCTGTATTAACACCCGATTTCGATAGAGATTCAGGTTAGATTTTAACACATTCCTGAAATCAAGTTTTCTTCCTTGCAAAAAATTGAATTCGATTTTTTTTCTTTTCATTCGTGCCGCTCGGAAGGCAGTCGCGTCACGAAAATGTTTTCTATAAACATAAAACATACTTTTCTACAAAAATTGCATCAACACGAACCTCATGCATGTTTTCTTTTGCTCATATAATATCAGTTGAAAACCAATCATTCTTAATTTACTGTAACTAAACCTAAAACTATTTTATAAAAGGCAGAAAACAAACGCGCATTTATACTTTATTAAAGAAAAAACCTAATCCCAACTTTTTAATGAATATGTCTGTTAACAAAACTTGACCAAACCATCGTTCTTAAATAAAAATTTTACATTGGACGATTAATATAAAAAATAAACTACCATATTACCAGTTTATTACCAGTATATTACCAGTTTATTACCAGTATATTACCAGCTTAACAAGTAAAACTATTAACAGACAATAAATGAAATGAATTAGTAACCGTACAGTAGTTACACAAAAGTATACAGTATTTCTTTATAATAATACATAACTCCAAATTATTGAAGTCTATACGATTTTTGAAAGTAAATATTGTTCTGGCCTACATTCGTCAAGGCAGGAATATTTCAGGAAAAACGACTCTCTAATGGTAATGTTCATTATTGATACTTATTTCAATATAATTTGTAGAAATGACATTCATCAATAGATTCTTCTATCGCACGTTATGTTTAATCTAAATGTCTCAGGATAACACTCTTACGTACAAAATTTCATTATGATTCTATTCTACTTGGAAATTCGATTTCGTCCACTTATTTTATCACTTTACATATCTTTTAGTTTTGTATGGTGTTTTTGGTTACTTTTTCCTGATACCACCTTTTCTGTAATTCAACGACAGCATTCCATTTTAGTTTTATAAAAAGTTCACTTCTTTCATATGTTTATTTTAATACTGGTCAACCAAACGTTGTTAAGACTTCGTAATCGCAGAGCAATTTTATTACTTTGCAAAAAACAAAATGGTGGGGGTAACTTTTTGAAATCGCGTCGACTTTTTTGAATCTTGGAAAGCTCCAAAGTATTCGTACCAAATTAGGGAGCAATAACTCCAGTGATTTGAAAGCTTTTTTGGGCGCATACAAACATACGTACTGTTACTTATATATAACTGACTAGTTAATGAAAGTTCTTGGGAGACGAGTTAAATTAAACTTGACTTATTGTTCCATCAAGTCAACGTGGCGACCCAGTCAATTCTGTTTGAAAATTTTAGATTAGTAATAATAATAATAATAAATAATAATAATAATAATAATAATATAATAATAATAATAATAATATAATAATAATAATAATAATAATAATAATAATAATAATAATAATAATAATAATAATAATAATAAAGTGAATGAATAGAATTTTCTCTTTAAACCGAATATTTCTATTATTTTTAATATTATGTTTTCCAAATCACCAGACATTAAACTAGGGCATCCACTCTTCTTTCAAGTACGTACTTCAAGGAATTCCCCCTTCCCCTTCAACTAAATAAGACACCTATCTCTTACTCGTTCTTAAATACCGCGCGAAGTTCACGTGTGCTGCATGCGAGAACGGCTCGGAGGTGAAGCTCTGCTCCATTATTTGCATGCGTTCGTACACAGCTCGACTGGGGTCGGAGATCGCAACATCCCAGCGAGTTCACCTCGCGACTGAGTCTCTTCCGTCTGCCTTGAAGCACCGCAGTGGCCAGCTGCGGAATCCCCGAGGTGTGCTGGGCTTTGGTTCGTGCTGTTACCCTGATAGGGGGAGAGAGAGGGAGAGTGAGTGGGAGGAGACACGTTTTGCAATGCTCGGTGAACATCAGATACATCACTAGGTTAGAGTCAGTGTTGCCCTCCAAAGTGTATGTGGTATGTTTTTGATCCCACTGTAATCGCTTCCGTTGAATTTGGTTCTATAATTTTAGTTCTTGCTATTTTCTTCATTAATTTTGGACGTGTGCGTTATTTCTCAACTAGCTGCAATGTTCCTTCCCGGCGATCACATCTAAAGAAACGCTTTCCTTTGTCGATATCAGATACGTTTTGTGCGAGTCTGGTATTTGTTAGGCCCGTTTTATCTGCATTCATTTACTGATTTCTATTCCTAAACGATAGGTTGACAATAATATTTTTTCTGACATCTGAGGTTAGCCATCGGGCACGAATGTGAAATGAACGGTCATAACCACAGGTAGGTCTAGTGAACTCGCTAGCTTATGCAGTCGTTTGAAAGTGACGAAATTTAACGATGACAGCAAGATGCGCGTGACGTGTGCAGTAATAAGAGAGAGCCGAAGAGCATTTTGCACTCAAGTGCCTCGCGGCAGAGGGCCGTCGCCCGAAGGGCTGGGACGATTGGCTGGGCTGGGCTGGCCTCGCCGAGCGGCGTACACGGCGCCTCTCCGCACCCGCGCCGGTCGATAGCAGGTGCAAGGCGCAGACCTCTGCGTCCTCGCCCCCCAGTTTCAGCTCCCAATCCCCCGCCAAAACCCCAACAGCAGTCCCAGACTCCAGCCCAGTTCACACCCCCAGCCCCAGCCCCCCCCTGCCTCCGGCCCCCACCCTCAGCCCCCAGTCGCCAGCCGCAGCCCACAGCCTCAAGCCCCCAGCCCTCAACTCAGTGCCCACAGTCCCCAGCTCCCTGCCCCCAGCTCCCAGCCCCAGAACCCCCCCCACCCCCTGCCCCCTGTCCCACTCCCTGCCCAGCCCACAGCGCCCTGCTCCCAGCCCCCAGCCTCCGACCCACAGCTCCCTGTCCCCAGCCTCGAGCGCCCTGTCCCCAGCCTTCAGTTTCCTGCCCCCAGTCCTCTGTCTCCTGCCCCCTGCCACCTGCCCCCCCAGCACCGGTCCCCCGTTTTCAGTCTCCAGCTCCCTTCCCCTCCCTCCAGCCCGTGCCCTCAGCTTCCTTTACCCCACCTCCCGCCCCCAGCCACCAGCGCCCTGCTCTGAGCCGTGTACGCCCTGCCCCATCCCCCGCATCAGGCCCCAGCCCCAACCCCGCCCTACTCCCAGCCCCCAGTCTCCTGCCCCCAGTTCTCTGCCCCCTGACCCCAGCCCCTTCCCCTGCCTCCAGCCCCTGCCTCCAACACCCTGCATCTCCTGCCCCCTGCCCCCTGCCCCCAGTCCCATACCCTCAGCCCCCTCCTCTCAGCATGTATTATGAAAATGAGTGGTGGTAGATTTGGATAAAAATGTCTGGAAAAAAGTTGTGCAGATGGTTGCAGAAAGGGGATTAGTCTGTTGGACACTGTACCGATATATTTTTATATGTTTTTCATTAAAGATGGCCACAGATGTGACAGAACTAAAAAAGAAGCCTGATACATGAAAAAAGAGCTGAGCTGGAGGTTTCGTTAAGAAAAGGAGGAAAACTTATTCATTTTCAGTGTTACAGAAGGTAATGAACTGAGAAAATATTACTTCTGAAGCGCCCAAACAGATTTAGGATCACGGTTCCAATATCGTTGCACCGATCATATCGAATTCTCTAGGGCAGTTCGGATAGGTCGTGAAGGGTAAGCGAAATGGAGTTATGAAAGCTAAGGTAAGCATTTTAACCTGAGTGCCCACCAGCTCCGCTCTCCCTCATTCTACAGAATACCCAGTACATTTATAGATTTTTTAAAAAAAATGCAACATTTAAAAAAACTCTTGCTTGATTAGGGTAAGGTGCACTTAGAAAACTGACATTGACTCATTTTCATGGAAACATCCGAAATATCGAAAATTGCAAGTGTTCCATTTTGTGGACTTTCTACAAATGCGTAATCGCAATAAGATCTTTACTCTGTGAAATATATTCGTAGAAATTATATCTGTAAATGGTGTATGTAAAAAGTATGATTCGAGTTTGCGAATTTTGACTGAAATAGAGACAAAACGAGTGGGAATGTGCAGTATACTGAACCTGTTCATCCGTTTAGTGTTATTACTCAATAATTCCTGGATTTTTTTTGCATGACATCTTTCAAAGATGTAAAATTGGGGGTTGAATAGCATTAAGAAAGAAATCCCTGGCTTTAATAGTTTGGTGTGTTAGCGTAGGTCGGATGTAAACTTAAGTATTGCAATTATTATATTGCCTCGCCCCGCCCCGCCCCCTCCCTCTTTATTTTCATCCTACCCCATCCCACCCCAGTTCCACCCTCTCCCTCCTCAGCCTGTCCCGCTCCTCTTCACGCAGCCTCACTTGGTCCTCCCTTCCCCTCCCCCTCCGTTTGTTACGGTAATCGTTATGGGTAGCTGTAACAGATGCATTGTTGCACACTCCCGGGCAAACTTCCAATAACACTTTTTTCACTTGAATGACTGTGAATCTTTTGGCGCTATTGGAATGAATCAAAATAGATTTAGTAGGAAATTGTATGGGCTTTCAGAAACGTTTAGTTCACTTGGGTAAGTTTACTATTTTGAAATGTTTGCGAAAAACTGCAAGAGTGAATACTTAAAGTTTACTTTAGAGAGTACCAAAAGGGGAGAGTAATTTTTATGAAATCTCTTGAAGGCAGTAATGTTTCTTTTGTTATGGAAGTTTCGTGTACAAAATTTCATTAAGATGTGAATGAAACTTGAGATTTGTGTAAAAAAGAACGAACAACAAACGACTTTGAGTAATTCCAAGTCAAATTGTCAAATCAGCTGTAGGGGAATGTTTGGAACATTCAACCACATTTGTGCCAGTTAAAAACTGGTATTATCTAAGATCGCTTGCAAAATGTTTTGTTCGAAGTCCAACTTCTTTGATGTACACGTTTTTATACTGTACTTAACTCGTCGATGTTGGTGAACGCTTTTTAAAAGAAAAGGAAAAATGCTTGCAAATAAATGGAGATTTCTCTACGAAAATGTAGTAGTAATAATATTTTTAAGTATTGAAAAATGTAGCAACAATTGAGTTTTTTATACTATTTTACGAAAATAACACTGTTTATAAAATCACTGAATATATTAATGCTATACTGAAGATAAGGACAAGAAAAAAATAATTACCAAATTTTACCTGCGAATTCACCCGTTTGGTGAAAGTTTCCTAATGTATTTCGACCCCCTTCTGCTTCGTCACTTACGTGCGTTAATGTCCAATCTTTCTGCTGCGTACAGAGTACAAGCTCATGTCCACGGTGAGAGCTGTCTATCATTTTGTTAGATATCCAGGAACTCAGGAAAAAAACAAACACTTCTATATTAATAATTTTCGATAATTTTGGTAATATCCCACTGGTTTTCGGTAATTTTGTGTTTAACAAAATCACAAAAGCCAGTGTAAAACATCTATTTAACGATGGAATTCTTTCAGCTACTGATCTGTGTACAAATTTGGAAATTAACATATTACTAAATTGAAAATGTTTGTGGGTAAAGATGACATTGGGCTCATAGAAATGGAAGTAGTGAAACAATTGTACGAATTCCTGGTGCAAAGCCACTTGTACCAGTGGATGTCAGACATTTGAGTGTTTTCGGTTCTATTGCCTCCTACATTCTTTGATACACTGGCGTGAAGAATAATTTTTTTTAACGTTTTGACATCCAATGGTGACGTTTGCACTTTTAACAGGCTACAAATAATTAAAAAGGTATCTCATCCCAGAATTATAAACACCAAGCAATATTTTTGTGCTGAAAATAACTCATTATGAAAAATGGGTGCTGTTTTTCATTTGCCCATTCGATCAATTTTTAACAATAACTAAATATTGTTTTTTTCCTTCTCCATCCCTTGTTTATAAGAAGACCAAAATGTCTCATGTCCCCAAGTAGTATAACGCCACTGTTAATGAAAGAAAGTTTCTGACTTTATTTACAGTGCAATCTTGATAAATATTTTTTTCTTTCTCGCCTTAGTTCGTTCGTAATAATTTCCCGTAGCTATGTGCTATTAATTCTTGGTCAAAAATACAGACAATTCCATAATAATGTTCGTTATGTTAAATGAGTAAACGAATAACCAAAATAATTTAAAATTCCCTTTTCGGATTTATTTAAGCTGTCTTTGCAACAAAAGATAACGCAGATAGCGATATCACAGATTTTGTGAGAACATTTACTTTTTTCGTATTGGTGAAGAATATTACTTCCGTTTAGGATATTATTAACTAAAATAAACAAGCTACACAATTTTGCCTTTTGAATACCTCGTTTTATTTTATTGAGTTAAAATAATCCAAAGCTGCTTCGTTTTTAATGTTCAATTGATTTTATACATTTCTACGGTACTCTTTTTAATTACGTAATTTGTGCATATTATTAACTAAAATTATTGGAAAAATATTGATTAAAAGTAGAAAAGCGTTTTGATTTAAATCAGTAGTTTTAAACGAACATTTACATCAATGTATCTAAATCATGGTAACTCTAGAAATAACATTTAATTTTGGCCAGGTTACCTAGTTTTTTCATCCGATGATAGTCAGAACGTGTTCATATTGTTCCCTCCGGTGACGCTCTGCTGGATGCGCTGCTGCACGTGCGTGGGGAACGCGGTCAGCGCGTTTCGAGCGCGCTCTGCCAAGCGCGCCGCCGCCCCCTACGCGCGCGTCTGGGTTCGCCTCCGATTGCCTATCCGAGACAGCCTTCGGGCGCTCTCCTACCGAGCCATTTTGTGTGCTATTTTGACCTTAATGTGCATTAATAGGACAGTAATTATAAGTCTTCCGTGCCGAAAAGTAAGAGTTGCTGTGTTTGGAAGTATGTTACTGGCCTTAATACGTTAAACCCGCTCAAAAACGTAGGTGTCTGACCAGGCTACATGTATGCTATGTGTTTGATATGTGAGAAAATTAATTTTCTCTGTGTAAAGAAGAATAATACTAGCAAAACGTTGATCTAGTATTGATTTAGTATCTTGTGATTGAGTATAATCATAATTGTTGTAAGAAAACTTTACATTCCCGAATAGTATTCAACAGAATTCTCTCCCAGATCGTTTTGCAAACGATTCATTTTGTCAAACGCCTCTGTAACATAATACATGAATACGTTCCTTCGCTACCATTTCTACCTGCGTGCCTACAATCTCTTCACCAGAAACATTTACTCCGCCAAGAACTAATCATTTATAAATTCCCTAATATTCGTCGTGTTGGATCAACCCCATGTGTACGCAAGTAATAAGGGTATGGATACGTATCGATAGGCAGTGCATTCACTTTGCTAATGTCCCGCTCCTGGAGCTCACCCCTTCTTTCGTGACGCCACTTGTGAAACGAGGCGAAACTCGCCCAGAAGCGCGGGCAGCGATCGGGAAGAAAGGCGGGGGGGGGGGCAGGGCGCGGTGCACGGCGACGACGGAAATAGTCCACGCTCGCCGCAGCCGCCCGCGGTTCCGCGGAGCTACGGAAATAGCGGCGCTGGCGGCGGCGGGGCGGTGGCGGTGGCGCCCTCACCCGCACCTCAAGCGGCAGCGCTGACAGGCAACAGCAACTTTCTGGAATAAACAGGGAATTGCATTGTTCTGGGAATGCCACGGGAAAATCAGGGAGATAGTCGAAGAATCGTCGCAAGTAGGGGAAATTGTTCGGAGGCTAATAAAACTAGATATTATTCGTTAAAAACATTGTTACAACATACTTTTTTGCTGTTTTTATTTGTTGGGAAAATATTGTTAATTTGTACTTTCTCGTGGTGAAATCAGATAGTTGATCAAATGGTATCTGGCTGGCTTTTATATTTTTTGTTTGAAAAAGTGTGAAATAAAAAAGTTATCAAGGAAATATTAAAAAGACTGGAAAACAGTGAATAGCCAGAAAAAATTGTTTTAGGAAATGAGTTGCCACCCCGGCTATGCCCATCGGATACTCGGGGAATCCCGTCTGCTCCGGAAGGGAGGAGATATTTCCTCAGGGAAAGTTAGCGGGCCCTTCTACGACTAGTTTTATTGCGATTGCTGCCTTTACTCGAAAAGTTCAGTGTTTTAGAAAGTTGGTTATTTTCATATAACTCTATCTCATAGGTGTGTTCGTGTATTTTTAATCTGACAACGTACGACGTATGAAACGAAAGTATAGCAAATATCTTACAAGTATACCATTATTTGCATTCATTTGTTTAAAAATAATTGCGTCGTAAAAGATAACTAATTTTTTCATATGTATTAAGTGATTATAACAAAATATATATCTTTTTTCGCGATTATGTGGTTCAAGTACGATACCTTGACTTATTACGAACTACGGTTATAAATGGAATGTCTTCGCTGGTATCTTGAAATGGATGGTTTCCCTTCCAAACGTCTGAGTGTTTAATAACGTTTTCTTGTTTTAAATAAAGTTGGCTAATGACGTATTGAACCGGGATGACTGCACTTTGTGATGAGCTTTACGCAGTTTATACCGCATCATTTCGTTTCTCTTGCGCATTTGGAAATATTACAAACGATTGATGTTAATTGCAGATAAATATCTGCAAACTTAAATAAGAAATTGTGCAGATCACAGGAGATAGAGACATTTTAGAAACTAAAGGAATATTTATTGTTTCTTAGTTTTGAAAGAACTATTTGTTTTCGCAGTATTCTGAAAGAGTCGCATATCGGCGATGACCAATTTTTTGTGCTATAATGAAGTCTGAGCGTTGTTATTTCGTGCAACAACGTTTTAATATGATTCTGGACGCATTGTATGTTCAAGATGTGATACTTGTCTTGTGAGTGCATTTTAAGAGTGCGAATAACGACGTTGGTAATGTGAAAGCATAAAGGCATGCCTTACCCCTTTGGGGGTGCTCGCAGCGAGGCAGGAGCCATGCAGTGGTATGTAGGTTGCCGTCGACATTATTCGTAAATTAATAACGGTTTGATGATGCGCCTGCGTCGCAGACAGGATTGTAACCCACCCGCCCGGGCGGCACCGCGCCTGTTATTTGTAGACTGTTATGCAACGCAGAGGGCCAGGAAGTGGGACTGCGGCAGGCAGCTGCACCCCTCCCCTCCCCCTCCCCTCCCCTCGCTCATAGAAACTAACGTCGTCCTGCAACTAATTAACGTCTTGCCACGGAATTTTGTACTATTACATGTTAAAATATTTTAAACTAATTTTAAACGAAAATGAAGAGTAACTAGTTATACCGTTTTTCCGAAAGCAAAATGTTCCGAAATTGAAGCCGAAATGTATTTCAGCTGTCCTTTGAAGATAATGTTAATGCTAAGATCGTAACGGAACATTTGAAGTATACTTATCGCCAAGTGCTCCTTCACTTTTTTGCAGCATTTCTTTTAACGCACGTGTAATAATTTGGCTCGAAAGAATGAGCAAGTGCTTCGCGGGGCGGAGGGAAGGGCCGAGGGGCCGATTTACAGCCCGGGCATCGATTCGGAGGGCCGCTCGCGCCTCTTGCACCCGGGCCGCCTCTGCCGCCCCATCTGCGCGATTTAAACGCACGCGCGGCGTCTCCTCCCCGCCCCGCCCGGCCCCGCCCACTCCTCCCCGCCTCGTCTCCCGCCGCCCGCCCTCCTGAGCGCGTTCTCGCGTGAGAGGCTGTTCGAGGAACAATCGATTGTGACCGACGGTACCTTAGATATCGACTGGTTACGCTTTTGAAGGCCCCACTGGTCACGCAGCCGTTCTCCGTCCGAGACACGGCGCGGTTTCTTGTAGCTTACAAGGAGTGAACTTGCTTTTTTCACTTCACATTACTACACGAGTCGTACGTTTGAAACATTCACTGTGACGAAGACTCATACGATAATATTGTTTTATTAACAAGGGAATTGTAGTCGGACCGATCGGATGTGAAATCTATAGAACTTGTGCTATCTGCAATGGACATGACAGCTCGTGACAGTCAATTTTCCAACACGCTGATGGAAGTGGAAGGAGTGAATGGACGTTATGAATATCGAACAGTCCTGACAAATTTTGCTCTCCGTCAAATAAGATTTTCGAACTGCAACGCTATATCCGGACAAGCCACAACGAAAAAAGGATGAACGAGCGGCAGCGCTGATTTCGGTGGGACTGCAACCGGCCTCCGCATTTCGGCGCGCGTGGGCGCTGCGCGTCAGCCTTCGGGGCCCTTGGCAAAGATTCCTGATGAGCTTTGGCGCTTTGCGGCAACGGGGCGAGGAGGACCGGAGCTCTCTGCGGCGCAGCTCAGCCGGAGCCCCGCCCCGCCCACGCCACGCGCGCGAGAAAGCTGCTCTTGCTAATCCAGGCGCACTTCGAGAGAGGCGCTGCTGGATGATCCGCTCCCGGCAGGAAAGCGCTTTTCATTCAGTGCTCAACTCCTCGTTTGATCTGGCCAGGGCCAGGCGCACGGGTTCGTTTTCTTCGGGGAGCGTCCACCTGCTTGGGCGCGCCCGCGGCGCCCGTGGATGTGAGCCAGGGGTCGTTGAGACAACGCCCTGCCGCAGCGGCCCCTCCCTTCAGACACCCCACCCCCCGCCAACCCGGCGCGGGGCTGCGTTTTCTGGCCGCGTGCCCGCCGCGGCCCCTCCTCCCTTCCCCTCGCTCCCCGCCGCCGCCGGATCTTCTGCCCTCGCTCCGGCGAATGCGCGAAATACCCGCTGGCGACAGGTCGACGCGCGCCTCCCGTTTCTTGGGCGTGGGCGCGGTGGGCTGCGCTGAGAATCGGACTGGAAGATGCACCGCCAGACCCCAGGGCGCTGCCCTTCCACCGACATTCTGATGCACCGGGAAGGATATATCCAGACATTATAATTACCATTGATATGTCGTGTTAACGAGGGTAAGGATTGTGCCGACTTACCGTTGGATTTTTCGTTAGGACGTTCATCTATTCTTAATTGTACCTATATTAGGGCGCTAGACAAATTCTCAAAAAAGGCTGCATTATTATATTTGAATGCTTTTGTAAACGTTGTTGAATGCACGCCCGATGCCAATGAAACACACACTTAGCACAGTACAGTGGCAAACGGTGTATAACCAAAGGAGAACCATTTCCTCTTGTCACTCGCCCTGGGGCCCGCCCCATTTGTCCCGCACTCTTCATAGGCGGCCGCGCCCGAGGGCCGAGCCCGGGGCCTCCGGAGGGCCTGCGCAGCGCGGCGCGGCGGCCGCACCGGAAATAGCGCACTGCACCAATCTGCCGGACCCTCCGCCGCGGAGGGCGGGCGAGCGAGCGACAGCGCGGGCGCGGCGCGGAGGGGCCGCGGCACGCGCCCCCCGCCCGTGCACGCTCGCCCGCGCGCCGCCGCCGGCATCTCCCGACGCGTCAGGGAACCGCGATCCCGGGCCAACGCCAGCGCGCGCGCCATCTGCCTGCGCGACGCCGTACTAACTGCGGAGGCAGCGCGCGCGTCTGAGCGCGGGCGCGGGCGCCGGCGCCGGCCACGCAGCCGCCCGCCCGCTCTCTTGCCCTGGCGTGGCCTGCCCTGCCCTGCCCTGCCCTGTTGCGCTGCGGCCTCTCCGCGCACTCCATGTGCGGCGCAACCGCCGGAGGCACGCGCCTTCCGCCGCTGAGCACTCCGGCCCGGCTTCCGAGAAGCGCCTCCACAGCACACGCAGCTGCGCGCCACGCCCCGCCACGCACCCACCCGATTTCTTGCGCGTGTCCTCTTGCTTGCGCTCTTCGGATTCCTCCGTTGCCTCGTAACGGCTGTTGATGTAGTGTAGACTCAGCCCGCGCTCGCTCCATACTTCTTTACATTCCATCCGCCTCGGCCAGCACTATGAGAAGTAAGGAAGGAACCGGCTCGTTGGGGTGCCGGCCGTGGGCTGATGCCGCGACGCCGCGCTGCTGTTGCCGCCGCCGCCGCCTCCGCTGCGTCTTCCCCCCGCCGAGCGGCCCACCGCCGCCCCGGCGTCCGCGGGGGAGGTACATTCGGTCCCCCGCCCCACCTCCGCCGCAGCCGCGGGGGGCTAAAAATGGACCCCTGCGCCTCATTGGCTGCAGGGGTATAGGCTTCCCCCATGTGTGGACTACCACGGTCCAAATTTGTCACTTCTTAAAATACATCCCGCCCCCCGCCGCCGCCGCCGCTGGCGCTGCAGGCGCAGAGTCCGAGGGCTGCGCGGATCTTCCACCCCCCGCGCCGCCGCCCCCCGCACATGCGCCGCGCCTTAAGCCCCCGCGCCCCCCCCGCCTGCCGCTGCGAACAAAAAGCGTTCCGGGTAATGGAATGGCGGTGCTCATCACTGCTCGTCGCTCGCCGTTGCCGCTTGCGCGCGCCCCGTTGACGTCAGGGCGCGGCGGCGTTGCAACGCCTCGACCGCGGCGGCAGCCGCTCACATGGCGCGCTCGCGCCCGCACGCCCACCGCCACCCACCGCGCTCGCTCTACTTACCGCCCTCTCCGCTCTGGAGCGGCTGTGCACTGGCCGCCTTGCCCGTCCGCCGCGGCGGTTGACTGATTGGCGCGCGCGCCGCGTGGTATCGTCCACAAGTAGTGGCGCGCCGCGGCTGGCGACGCGCCACCGCGACCACCCACTCCGGCCCCCCGCCCCCGCCCACCACCCCGTCGCAAGGTCAGGGCCTCGGCGGCCGGGCGCTGCTCCTCGTGAGGCGCGGGCCCGCGCGGCGCTGCTGTGCTCTGCGTCCACGCCTGAGAGCGACTGAGGCGCTCCGAGTGGGTCCCCCTTCCGCGCAGCTCGGCGCGCGTTTGCCGCCTCCGCTCCGCCTCCTCCCGCGACCCATTAACTAACCCTCGTCCCGCGTCCCATGTCGGCCCCGGCCCCCGCTGCCTGCCCGCCAGCCTGCCGGCGGCACACATGGCCGCGTCGCGCCGAGCCGAGCCGCGCCGCGCCCGTTGCTCCCGCTGCGCCCAGCCACCCAAGGCCAGCGGCGCCGCGCCGGCCCGCCGGTCCCGCCGCCGCCGCCGCCGCCGCATATCCCGAAATACACGCTGGCTGCGCGGGCGCGCGTGCGTGCACGGGCGGGCGGCGGCAGGCCCTAGTATGGCCACGCGCCAACTGTGACGAATTTAGGCGACGCCGCGCCACGCCGCTCGCGCACTAGGAATAGAGCTGCTCGGCCGTTGGTTCGTTCGCCGCGGGCGGGGAGGGGGGCGCTATCACATTACGTGACAGCAGCAGCCGTTACCGTCACATGCACTCGCATCGCCGGAGGACCTGATAGCGATGCGTGTACTTCACTTCGCTTATTCGACCCACCGGCACCCCAATGCTTCAGGCGGGCCATTAACGAAATGTAGTTTTCACCAAGGAGAAAAGTGGCGACCTCTGCGGGTGTGGTATTCTTGCCTTGAACGCATTGTCGCTGCCTGCGGCTTTGCGTCTTCTTTGTTCCCTCGTTTGCGCGTGATTTGGCTGGTGCGGCGGCGACCGCCCTCCCGGCGAGCGCCCGGGGGGGTGGGGGTGGGGGCACCTGGCGCCAGATGCGCCGGCTGGAGGACGGGCTCTAGTTCGCGCGTTTGCCGCTCTCCCAGGGCGGCGCGGTGCCGCGTGGAGTTGCGGCACGTGCAGTCAGCTGCCGCGGGTGTCGCCTGGTTTTTTGTCGACGGCGAATGGTTGGTTCGTAGTGGCCCCCTGCATCAGACGCGCACCGACTTATGTTGCCCTTGGCCGTCTTCGCCAGCCGGCTATCTGCATGTGACGAGGCCCGAGATACGCTCTTGCCCACTTGAGAGATCGAATTATGAGGCGCCGAATGCTTCCGCGGCGACGCGGGGGCGTCGGCCGAGCCCATTCATCCTCCAGCCTCGAGCCCCTCTGCAGGCGATTGGAGGCGTGGAGCTCTCTCCGCATTACTAAATCCTCCCAATTCATAACGAGAAAAGAAGTTCTGTAGGAAAATAAAATTTAAAACAACCTCTACATTTTATTTTGGGGGCAGTTCAACAAATACACACAGAGGAATCGTCCCCTTTTTACCCCCTGCCTCCTTGACAATTCGCAGAACTATAAAGTGCAATATCTGACAATTTTAATTGAAAAAATAATAAAGAATTTTCTTTATTCGTGGCAAAAAATATTAAACGCTGTATGAGGCGTATGGTATCGAAGTATAATCTGCACAGAGTTCCAGAATTTTGACCCGCTCTTCCACTGTACGTAGTTGAACTAGGAAAAAGATATCAACTAAACGTGGAAGGCGACAGGGAAAGAAAATAATTAACCGTTAAAAAAAATTGCAATATACATCATGAAACATTCTGAGTTACCATAATTTGAAAAACTTAACTGAAAAATTAACCCGACAGCTAAAATTTAAAAAAATAATTTTAAATTATTACAATGCATAATATTCACTAAAGGAAGTATTAATTGTATCTTGGTATGTGTAACCTTGTAGTGCAAGGAATGCAGCTATAAGAACCAGGCGTTAGATATTTTCAAGTCAAAAGAATCGAGATTACCCAGAGGTGCCTTCCATCCTGGATCTTTCCACCTCCCCTATGGCATTCTCCTTTTGGCCGCGGTGGTCTGCTTTTTGTCAGTATATAAAGGCTCCTGCTTAACTGACGAGAGGGAGATAAACTGATGCCCACCGACCTAGGTTTCCAAATTCATTTTCCTTAAACGCAATTTTCATGAAAGGTCTTTTCAAAGTAAAAAATCGAGAACCTCATTTTACCTTACAACCCTCGTGCATAAGCCAATAGAAAGCTCATCTTTCGGTGTCTTTCTGTATGTGGTGCCGTTTTTCTGTGCCCACCCAGAAAGAAAGTCAGATTTTTACTTAAATTACAATGATATCAGATTTTTACTTCCTCGCTACCCCTAACGCGCTAGAGAGAAAGTTATGTAATACTATGCACAAAAAATGGCGAATTTTCGGCAGAAAAACTTATTACAGGGCCCTGGCAACGAAAGAGTGGATAAATCCAGATGCTAAATTTAGAAAAAAAATCCTCTAATATATGGTGTAGACAGCATCCATGTTTTGTGGGTCCTCGATACCGAAAAACCGAATGATGGCAAAACGTCCGTCCGTCTGTGAACAACGCTAGCGGCTAAACCGTTCAGCCGATTTTCTCTAAAATTTATTTTCCCCAATCGATATGACTAATGTCGCGGGCCCTTGAGTTTGAAACCGATATTTTAATTTTTGGGGGTACTTTACATTAAACCCCTGGGACATTTTCCAAATTAAAAAAAAATGGCTCCAAGGTTTGTATTAAACTTTATTGGATAGTGAGTAGGACGTTTAAGAGAATGGAGCAGGTCTTATGTTCCTTAAAAACCCTGATTTTTCGAAAATGGAAAAAAATTTAAAGTATTTTCCGCGTCTTCCTACAAATACAACTATGACGAAATTTATTCTTTTTTCTCAGTGAAATGTGTTCATGAGAAGCAGATCTAAAAATAATGTCATGTTCAATTTTTCAAAAACATGAATTTTTTTGAAATTGTGTCAATCAGGCAATTTTTATTTTCTTTAAACTACTTTTTCTTAAAAACTGTACACGTTTTTTACATTAAAGGGAGTCCTTAGATATCGTAAAGGAGCTTAAGAGAATGATCAGGTCTCATGTTCGTTGAAACTCTGATTTTTCGAAAATTAAAAAAAAAAAATGTTCGACATCTTCCTACAACTACAATTGTGAAGATATAAATTTTTCTTAATAAAATGTGTTCTTAAAAAACAAACTTCCAATTACGTTATGTTGAATTTTTGGAAGATTTGAGTATTTCTCAAACGTAATGCCAAAATAGCATGTACTTTCTCGTACGTATATTCACGCAAAAGTACTCAAATTTTCGAACACTTGTACTTGATATTATTTCAAAATCTCTCTATAAGAACCAGATTTCATTAAGAGGGAAAACTCTATTTTTAATATTGTAGTTGTAGGGAGACGCCAAAAAATTTTGCACTTTTGCAATTTTCGAAAAATCAGGGTTTTCAACGAACGTGAGACCTGCATCATTCTGTTAAACGTTCTTTTAAAAAAAGTATTTTTTTAATTTGGAAAATGCCTCAGGGGCTTCATGTAAAGTACCCTCAAAATTAAAATATCGTTTTCAAATTCAAGGGGCCGCGTTATCGGCCAGATCAATAAGGAAATATCAATTTTGGAGAAAATCGGCTGAACGGTTTTGACGCTAGCTTTTTCACGGACAGACAGACGTTTTGCCGTCATCCTATTTTTAGGCATCAAGGACCCACGAAACATGGATTCTGGCTACACAACGGATTAGAGAATTTTTTCTGTAAATTTAGCAACTGGATCTATCCACCTTTTCGTTACCATGTCGGTGTAATAAGAGTTTTTCGGCTCAAAATGCGTCGTTTTTTCGTGCAGCATTGCAGAACTTTCTCTCTTCTCCGTAGCGAGGAAGGAAAATGACCTTATTGCAAGATTTATCTTTTAAGAATAGATGTCTTATAGGGAAAATTATCTATCTTCACTATTGTTGTTATAAGGAGACGGCGAAAACAATTGCAGTTTCCGAAAAATCAGGGATTTAGGCGAAAATGAAACCCGTGCCTTTTTAAGCGTCTTTTACGCTGTCCGAGGAGGATGAAGTTAATCCAAAAATTTGGTGTCACTTGAGAAAATGTTGAAAACGTTGAGACTTCTTGTAAAGTATCCCCGGAAATCATATTCCTGTGACACTTGCAGGGCTTCGAGTTCATTGAAATCGTTCGGGGGAAAACAAACATAGGGGGAAATCAGTTGATTTTCGGTATTGAGGAGCCACAAATCATGAATTTTGACACGTGTTAGTGGACGTATGTGCAGGAACAAGATTTATCCACTTTTTCGTTACCAGGACACGGCAGTAAGAGTTTCTCTACGAAAAAATCGCCGCTAACAGTATATTATGATTATAATTATTGAATGGAAAATTAGTGATAGTGACACTTGCCAGTAAATGCTCTAATCTGCGAACGCTGTAGTATCTAATTTTTAACTGGAAAGTTGAAAGGCATTTTCAAACAAATCTTACCATCATTTGAGAAGTGGGTGTATATCTGAGGGGTATATTGAAATCAATATACACTTGTGTGCCCCTTGTAATGAAAAAGCAAAAAGGATCGCTAACTGCAAAATAAATGTCTATTACTATCATTCTAAGAAGTAGGCCAATGAATTTATTAATATTTGTTATTATTAATGGCTAGTTTTACCATGAATTGTGTTAATGGGTTTCGATTGGTGAATCTTCTGTTCCGTGTTTCGTACTAGTTCATTGTGTTTAGTTACTTGTAATAGTTAATAGTTACCTACTAATAATGTGTTAACAGTTAATTATATATTGACTGTTAGTGGAAAGAGTTTACTTACCCCCCCCTTCTGTAGTAACCTGCCTACCGTGCGTAAATGTATTTTTCACTCTGAGACACGAGGTCATCGTGAAAATAATAGTTTGTGCCTGATAATGTGACTTTTTATGTTTTAAGAAACGTCTAACTGCACGCTCGCGTATCAGTACGTAGAAATGTAAATTTTGTGTGATTGTAGACAAAAAATCCTTTTTCTACAACTGCATAAAAAATACAACTTCTTTGCATCGCTAGCAGTACGTGAACTTCGTCATTTTTTATTCGCCATTAAAAAAAGATAGTTGCCAAGACAATTATTTTGTTACCGTGAAAAAAAGTCTTTTTTGCGCGGTTTTAGAATACTTTTTTGCACGTTTGATTATTTTTCCAATGCAAGGTTACGAAACTATTTGTATTATATTTTTATACAGTTGTAGAAAAAATATTGTTCATATTTCGTATGTAAAGTTTCCGCCCTTTTCATGGTCTCGATTGAGATTTTTTGCCTCGACCTACGGTCTCGGCAAAAAAACTCAATCTCGACCATGAAAAAAACGGAAACTTCACACGCTTAATATGAAAATCACTATTTTTAAAGGTAGCATGTGGCGCATCGCATAAGGCGTAGAACGAGCTGTACCGTAAGTGGGAATTGTGTGGCATTGAAGGGAGCGTTGGGGTGCGGGGGGGCAGCCCAAGCACCGGAGCGGACTCGACGGCGCTGCACCTGGCGGTGGAGCGCCAGCACACGCAGATCGTGCGGCTGCTGGTGCGCGAGGGCTCCAACCTCAACATCCCGGACAAGGACGGCGACACGCCCCTGCACGAGGCGCTGCGCCACCACACGCTGTCGCAGCTGCGCCAGCTGCAGGACGTGCAGGACGTCGGCAAGGTACGCCCGTCACCCCACCCCCACCCCCATCCGGCCCTTCTGCACCGCTGCGAGTGGACGTAGGCTAGCAGTAGACCCCGCATGAAACAAGGATTGAAGGATTACGTAAATGCAATATAATATCATAGGCGTTCCCTGCCTAAAATACGAGGAGGGGCTACCCTGACCCCCCACTGAGCCGCTGTTTCTAACAATTTTTTAATTTACAAATGACTTATTTTATTTGTAAATAAATAAAATATACAAGGATAATGAACTAATTTTAATGATAAAATTACAATCTGTTTTATGTTAAAGCATTTAGAACGTTGCCAGACGGTTTGGAGGGCCTCTTCCCAAATGTCGTGTATCAGTTCCCCAAATTGTCAGAGGGGAATCGGGAATAGATCGTATTTATGGAATTAAAAAGTTTTGTTACGTGGAACTGCGGGGCCTCCCGAAATTTCCAAACGGCCACGCCCCTCCCATCCCGCATGCACGCCTATGTACAATATGATAAATAATAATAATTATTTACGACTTGGGTATCGTAAGACTTCTTACTACAGTGCGAGATTCGAGAATTGTCTATCGTGGCCGTTCCAGGCCGAGTTTGGATATGATTGCTCAGTGGAATTATTTTAAGATGTACTCAGAGTGCTGACATAGTCGCCTTTAATTACAGTTCTTTGTGCAGGAAATTATTTCGTGAAAGCTTTCTTTTGTGACAAATTGAGTCATACTTCATAACAAATGGATTGTTAGATCGTGAATGAGCTGGTCGAATGGGTCGTTTGTTTCCAAAGAAACTTGTTATAACGCTCTTGATTGCATATTTTCCACATTTTCGTGCGGTTGAGCGTCGTTTGGTTTTTACTTTACGGTAAAATAAATGTCATTTCTGAAATGTCGAACCTAACTATTATTTATTTATTTATTTATTGTTTAGTTCGGCCCGAATGGCTGATTCGCCACTTGTAAATAATTTCGAATGATATGTCCGGAATTTTAAACAATATTTTGCATTATTATAATTAAAGAATTACAATTTAGTGTCAGTAATATTTGATGGCCCTTTTGCTGTCGCAAAGCATCGTCGCTCAGCTAGCTTGAGTTCATTTATAGAGCCTTAATGAGGCAGTGGCGATTAGTTCCCGGACGTTTGGCTCCCGGTCAACGTGCTTCCCAGAAGTCGCTTGCAATAATCAAACGCCAAATGGAGCAGCAGCTCCGTAGCTTCTGGGGAACATACCGCGCTTTGGGCTGGTCCCAGCTCGGGCCAAATGAATGTGGTTAAAAGACAGATGAAATCAATACTAAAGTTCATCGCTGTTGCGTGTAATGCAAGTGGCAAGCCCTCGACCCTCGCCGATTACCTGTTGCTGCTGCAGTCTAGGCCAGGGGTCTTCAACCATTTACATTTTTAGGAACACTTCGAGCTCTTCGTTTTCTTGAAGGAAACTCGTGTTTAGTAAGTAACAGATAAAATAGTTTATCAAAGCTTTCTACTAAAATTCGCAAAATTATTCCTGAATCTTTATTTTATCTTCATAAAAAAAAGCTTAATACGAGAATGAATAGTGAGGTCGCGAGTGAGGTTTTATTTTATTTATTTTCTAGAATACATTTTATAAATAATTAACAAAGGGTACACTATTTTAAATAATAAAGGGTCTAACCGGATAAGGGGAGTTTCCGGCCTAGTTTGTAATGCGACTCAAATTTTTCGCACATGTTTGGATGTAGAATCTATTTTTATTTTCAAAATATGAGGCTAAAATATCCACATGGTAAGTACTTGCATCCAAAAAAACAATAGTTTTTTCGTGATTAAATTAAGAAAATAATAATTTTATGGCATTTATTTTATTTCTTTGCTTCTGATATGAACTTCGCCGTAATAATTGCTTAAAAAATTGACTTGAAGATGCCTTTTAATTCATAATTGGAGTAATAAATTGATTAAAACAATTTTTTTCTATAAAAATGTTAACCAAAAATTTCTTTTTTCTAAATAAAAATTCACCTAGTTCATAAACTTCCAGAAGGAGTTTCAGATAGTGCTACTTATGACATAATGTAGACAATTTCATATGCCTTTGAGTGCTCAAACCGGCAAATTTCTAGAATTTGATTTTCGACCTCGCGGGCCGATTTTGTAACCATGCTTTTTTACGATTTCCATGTCTTAAATAATATATGTTTTAATATGTTTATAAAAATATGTATTATTGTCAAAATTGATATAAATGATAGAAAATGTCTTCGTATTGTTGTAAATCTTTATTATACATCGAATAATATTTTTTATTCAAAACAAAAATGCTTTTTTAAAATAATTATTATTTTAAAAAAGAAATCGTTGGTTAACATTTTTATAGAAAAAATTATTTAAATTTATTACCCCATTTATGAATTGAAAGGCATCTACAAGTCAATTTGTAACCAATTATTACGGCAAAGTTGATATAAAAGCAAAGAAATAAAATAAATGCCATAAAATTATTATTTTTAATTTAAACACGAAAAAACGGTTTTTCGCTGTAAGTTCTTACCATGTGGATATTTTTGCTTAATATTTTGAAAATAATATTTTCTACATCCAAACATGTGGGAAAAATCTGAGTCGAATTGCAAACTAAGACCGGAAACCCTCCTTATCAGGTTAGAGCGTATACAAAAAGAAAACTTTATATCAGATTTATATTAATATTGTAATTTTTACTTAAATATTATATTAATCTAATATTTTAACAGGACAGACCACTACCCCGTTCCTACATGAAAAATTCCTTGTATAGATGATTTGCATTTGACGTGTGTTTCGGCTGAGCCAATGGTGATCACTTGCGGAGCGTTCCAGGGAGACCAGGTTGAAGGCCCCAGGTCTAGGCGATCCCCCCTCGCCTTCGCCTTCGCCTTCGCCTTCGCCTTCGCCTTCGCCTTCGCCCTCGCCTTCGCCCTCGCCTTCGCCCTCGCCCTCGCCTTCGCCCTCGCCTGGGCGCTTTCAAGGGAGAGGGATGCTTTGTGAAGCAGATGGTGTTCGTGACGAATTCAAATATTCGGGATGGCGCGCGTGTGGGTGTTTGTATATTTGTGGGTTTTGTATACGTGGAGGAGGAGTATTTTGTATTGGTGGAAAACGATTTTTCTGCTTTCGCGTTTCGTCCGCTGATATGATTTCCTAAACAGTCCTGAAGCGTTGATCGCCTGTATATTATTAAATAGTTGATCCGCTGTTGCATTTAATAGTTTAATGATAGTTGCAATTTTTGAAATTTGTTATGCGATACTTTTTCATGCGCGCTGAAATGCGGGTGCGAAAATGCTTCTGGCTAATAAAACAGCAGAACCGTGCGTATGTCAAGCAAAAATGACCGAAAAGCTTTACAAAAATGGGATGGTTTCGCCGATTTTAGGCATTATGCATCTTCGCCCATTCATTTAGCGGCTAAGATACGAACTGCTATATTTTTGAGGGAGGGCCATTAGACAATTTTTGCTACACGAAGAGAAATGTTTAGTTCATACAATTAATCACGTAGTAGATTGAACTAAACAGTATAGTATTGTGACATACCAATGTGGGGACGGGTTTATTACAGTATATTTGTCGTAAATGGGCGAAATGGTTAGGGCAAATAATAAGCAATATGTCGCCTTAGTAACGGCGTCGTGGTTGTTGTCAGGATAAACAAACATTCATCTGACCGTGGAGGTGGCAGCGTGAGTAGGAGGAAATATAAGAGATTTGTGGATTGGTTGAAGAAGCGTCGACTGATTATTAACACGGAAGTTTGGGCATTTTGTCGAAATAAAAGAGAGGCGAGGCATTGTGAGTTATAAAAGGGAGGATGAGATTCAGTCGGTCGCATGTCGTGACGGTGAGCAGTTCGCTCGTGAATAGATTAATTTGTGCATTTAGGACTTATAAAAATTTCGGGGGTCTACAATACGTGTTGGGACTTTGAAATATTTTCGCGTGGTGGAGTAAGAATCGGACTTGAGAAACATATTCGGACTCTGAATATTGTCGTGGCAGAACCAGAAGTGAACTTGTGATACTTCTAAGATTTGGGGAACGTGTCGAGATCCGAATATTTTGCTCGTGTGCATAAAAATAAGACTTGGAGTTTTTTCGCGAGTGAACTCTAATCATTCTTGAACTTATAAATGCATGCGGTTTACAAACTATACCGGACTTTGCCTATTTTCTTGTTATAAACGGAAGATAGAACTGAGAGATTTGTTTCGCGGTGTAATCATAAAAAAGCACTGGATATTTATACGGTGAGAACGGGCATCAGACATAATATAGTGGAGCTAGAACAAATATTTGAGTGGTGCGAAGCGGTGAATCGGTGGTGTTCGTTTTTAAAGAAGAGCAGAATATTCGTGGTAATTGGACTTCGGAACTTCCAAAAAGGAAGGGAAGGCGTTTCTTCGAGGAACCACCAATCAAGAGCACGCGAAGACCAGAATCGCCGTATAAGGTTCGAACCAGGATATGACTAAGAAAGTTCTCAATGCAAAATTTTTACATTTTAATTTGCTACATTGATAGAAATAAACATTAAGTTTCTCTTGAAAGAAAGATAAAATGATTTTCATTGGCCAATTCAAGCTAATAAGTAGCTAGATCAAATCTCTGTTTTGAGATTCCACGCCATTCTGTATAGATGGCAGATCGGGTAATCGGCTATTAATAGATAATAGCGATTATTTCTGACGTGACCCATCGACCCAGCTAGCGGGATAATATTCAGTTTTTACCAGAGTAATAATAGTTAAATTATTATCGTAACCTTTTTCCTGGCGCCCATGTTATTAGAAATTTGGAAACTGGTTACGACGAATCGCCCAATAATTGTAGCAGTTAGGGGTATGTTTCAGTATGTTTTGGAAGAACTGAGTCATGTTCACGAAACTGCCGTTCTGTTAAACACTAATCCACGTATATTAATGTTCACTAAACGGGTCGTACCTAGAGTCCCTAGATTCAGAAAGTAGCGCAACCGGCACGGCTGTGCCATTTAATATCCTTTCACTCGATAGCTCTGCCCGGCAGCATTCAGGAGTTAAGGAAAAATGATAACAAATAAGGAATGATGGAGAATTAAGAGTATATTATCGTTAGTTTTCGGTAGATGGGTGGTTCCTAACTTGCCCACAATACCGTTCAGTTCAACTGGATATAAAATGGCGGTACCGGTGGCGCAAAGATATAGACTACTCTCTGCATTCAGGGACACTAGTCGTACCTCGTGACAAATGGCATCTAGTGGAGAAAACTGAACGAATCATTGCGTGGACTAATATGTTGAATAATATTGCATACGAAACACATTGCAGTGAACATAACTAAAGGAAACGTGAAAGGGAATACTTTCTTTCTATCCCTTCAGGCGGGTAACAAGGGGATTCCGGAGCGGTCACCCAACTAAGCCCCGTGGGCTCGTACTTCCGTAACCTCGATTATCTGACAGATCGTAGCCGAGCAGAACACTTACGGACTCTGGCTGACGACGTCTGACTACTGCCTGTATTTCTACCGTTAGTTTAGAATATAACACACAATTATTTAAAATCAACGAAAACTAAGCATACCATTTATGTAGCGTATAATACTATACACAGCGTTGATTTCTCACAGTTCTCGCGGGCTCTACAACCATTCGAATTGGTCAGAACATTGAGAATAAGCGTTTACTAAGCAGTGATAGTAAGTGTAACGACATGATCTCGCCCAATTATTTTATCCACGAAACAAGTATAGTACCATTTTTTCTATTGTCTAAGTTACCAAACGAAACTAAATCGTGTTTAGTGAGTCTTACCATACGAATAATTGTCTTTACTATATGATCGCTTACTAAACATGTTTAGTACATTATACTACATTTCTCTCAGTGTAACTGATGAAAGTACAAGAAACACGTATTCTACTTCTTCCAGGAACATGAGAGTCGTGTGTTGACAGATTTCTAGGGAACTCGGTGATGTCCGTCACAAGGCTAGCATTCTCTCTAATGCTGCATGTAGCCTCGCCTTTGAGTCTCGATGATTACTTCTTGTGTGAGGCTACAAGTGACGCGATTGAAGAGCTTTTCAAGGTAATGAATGAATGGGTGGTAGCGTGTGAAGGTGGCAGCTGCTGTCGGCTGAACTCTTGCCGCCGGCAGCCGTGACCGCCGCGCGGACGTCTTTGAAGCGACTGCATCCTCTCATTCCTTGAGTTGTGCGTCGCCCTGCAACGCCAAGTGAATGCCTCGTCTCGTGTGTGTTGCGCGCAGCTGCTGATGGGGCTGGGCAGCCAAGGCGCGGACAAGAAGTCGTCGGCGTCGATCGCGTGCTTCCTGGCGGGGAACGGCGCCGACCTGGCCATCAAGAACAAGAAAGGCCAGACGCCGCTCGACCTGTGCCCGGACCCCAACCTGTGCAAGGCCCTCGCCAAGTGCCACAAGGACCGCAACACGTGAGTACGCCTTCTGGACTCTAGCGAGAGAGCTAGGTCGCGTTCAGCCGCTCACTGGAGGAGAATTCCAATGGCCAGCTGCTTTAATCGGTAGTTTTCCATGGTGTGTCCGATCAACACTATACACACGAACACGCGCGCGACACACACACATACACGAACACGCGCGCGACACACACACACATACACGAACACGCGCGCGACACACACACATACACGAACACGCGCGCGACACACACACACATACACGAACACGCGCGCGACACACACACATACACGAACACGCGCGCGACACACACACATACACGAACACGCGCGCGACATATCACATATACACGAACACGCGCGCGACACGCACACATATACACGAACACGCGCGCGACACGCACACATATACACGAACTTGCGCGCGACGCACACACATACACGAACACGCGCGCGACACACCACACACACACACACACACACGAACACGCGCGCGACACACATACATATACACGAACACGCGCGCGACACACACACCGAACACGCGCGCGCACACCATACACGAACGCGCGCGACACACACACATACACGAACACGCGCGCGACACACACATACAGAACACGCGCGCGACACACACACATAACACATACACGAACACGTGCGCGACACACACACACATGCATGCACTACACTGTTACACATGCCAAGAGCAGACGGAAGCTTGTCGATTGTCCCTGGCTGAGCATGGAAGTTGATGCGCAGGGACCAGATCGAGCCGCGGCGGGCGGACGGCGCGGGCGGCGGCGGCGAGGACGGCGCGGCGCTGGACGAGTGCCTGGTGTGCTCCGACCTGAAGCGCGACACGCTCTTCCGCCCCTGCGGACACGTGGCGTGCTGCGGCGTCTGCGCGCCGCGCGTCAAGAAGTGCCTGGTGTGCCGCGAGCCCGTCGCTGGCCGCGTCAAGGTAACGCCCGCACACAAGGGAGTGACACACAGTACATGCATGTTAACATTTTTATTTTTATAATACGTTATTGCTTGTTATTACCCCCCCTCGATGTACGCTGCTTGACTGAACTGGATCGAAAGGATCATGGTTACGAGGGAAAATACGAAAACGGTTAAATAATGCTACATTTATGGAGGGAATTGTGGACGAGAAATATGAAAGACAAACGGAATCAAGTTAACATCTAGTTAAGTAGTAAATATGTAAAACTGAATCAGTAACATTGAGTAAAAAATAAAATCTTCTGTATCATGAGAGTTAACTGGTTCTAGTGATTTGGCCACAAATGTTTTGGCCTAGAGACTCTCTGGCTTTTTGTCATTGCTCAATCAAAGTGTTTTTTCCTAAAAAATACTTTGTTTTAGAAGCTTTATGAAAGTTCAAATTAACAATTCAAATGTTTTGAGTATAGATGATCTGACGAGAGGGAAGGTAGTTTGTACGTTCTTCGTTTGCCGTGATTGACAAGCGGCGGGGAATCGCCCCCCCCCCCTCGCGCACGGCGTCTGGCCTCGAGGCTGGAGCCGCGTTGTGTGTGCGCCGCAGATCGAGGAGTGCGTGGTGTGCTCGGACAAGAAGGCGTCGGTGCTGTTCAAGCCGTGCGGCCACATGTGTGCGTGCGAGGGCTGCGCGGCGCTCATGAAGAAGTGCGTGCAGTGCCGCGCGCAGATCGACCACGTGCTGCCCTTCATCGTGTGCTGCGGCGGCGGAGGTGTCGGCGCAGGTACGGTTGTCAACGTTATTCACAATAATTTATTTATTTATTTATTTATTTATTTTTTGTGTGTGTGCGTTGTGTGTAAAGCTGTCGCCCTTAGGCTCTGCGTCGACGCGAGGCGTCTTTTCGGCGTTGGCCAGAAATTCTAACAGTCGCCCGTCAAAAGGAAGCGTGGAAATCGGGTCTTAAATTGCATGCGCCAAGTTAAAAGACGTTGATGCAACTTCGTGTGTACGAGCCACGCTGTCTGCATTGTGCCTTGATTGCACTTACAGTGCACGAAAGAACAATAGAAAAGTGCTAGTGAGCAAAAATGTTTAAGGAATCTAGGACTGAGATAAAATTTTAATTTAATTCAAATGTCTTTACTGTATTTTTGAACTAAAGCATCAACTTTCATTACTGTTTTCTTAGAAACACGTCATAATTTCAGTCTGTCAATCGTCAATAAATTGCAATGTACTTTCATTTCTGTAAAGGAACATTGTAAAGACTTCTGATATAGCATTTCTTTCCGTAAGTTTTCATCAGATTCGTCAATGTAGATCTGGTGCGACAGCTTTCGAAACATAACAGCCTTGTTTTCATTATTTGTTCTTTTAAGAAAACTCACGATGAAGACGCACGAGATTCCCATTTACTGTGGGAAGCCTTGCGCTACTTCATGCCTCTTTCCTTTCCGAGAAAAGCCACATGCTCCCTGCTTTATAGCGTGCGTTAGACGCGCGCGCAGAACGCTAGGAAAAGGCATCGTGCGGACGCAGTGGCGGAGGGAAGCCTGAAGGCGCGTGCGTTGCAGGGTGCGGGCTGGACCTGCTGCCCGTGGACGGCGAGGACGACGCCCTGGGCGCCGCCGCTGCCGCCGCGGCGTTGGGCGCAGCGGCGGCGGCCCTGCACTGCGGCGGCGGCGGCCACGGCCTCCTCCGCCCCCCCGGAGGCGGCGCCCTTCACCGGCGCGCTCATGAACAACGGCAGCCGCGACACCTCCAACTCGGACATCCAGAAGCTGCAGCAGCAGCTGCAAGACATCAAGGAGCAGGTACGTGGAGAGGCTCCCTCACATCGTTCTTATTATCATTTCGTCATCATCGCCACTGGGGTCCTGAGTTCAGGCGTTTATTTGCTCTAAAATAAGCATGCAAAAAGGCATTTATTGTGGGCTAAAATAGGGCCTGTATACAATGGCCTTATTTTAAAAACCAAAAATATGTCCTATAAACAATAAAAATATGATCTTTAGAAAGACTAAAAACCTGTGAAAGATTCATGCAAAATGAACGTGACAAGTGGGTAATCATCAGCACTGAGAAGGGTCCTATCATACATCATGTACAAAGAGCTATGCCCTTATAAGTTTTTGGAATCCACACTCAAAGGCAGGACGGAATTCCTGATCAGCAAACAGTCTGTCGGTGCCAACAAAGAGAAATTCATTTATCTTCGCTGGTTTCATTTGGTCTTTTTGTTATGATTTTTAATACTTTTTGACCCTGGAGTTTAAGTTCAACACTTCTTACTTGATATTGTACGTATCCAGGCAAAGAGACAAATTGTGACTCAACTCTCCACTTCCATTGTCAGCCTAAAACAAGTGGACTGACTAAATTTTTCTGGACCCCATTTCCATTGAACTTTTTAATATTTACATAAGACATAATATGTGTTATGTAAATTTTTCTGGTAAATAAACAAAATATACTACAAAAATAATTCAATTATAAATTTAATCATTACCACTAATAATTACAAATACTTCCTGCGGAATTAATTACAGGGCTGCCAGACCTGGAGAGCCTCTTCCCCAAATGTCACATAACAAACTCCCTAATTTACTGTGTTTCACAAATTAAATTGTAGTAAAGTATTGTGTGTTGTCATAATATTTCACTGTTTTTACCTATGCATAAAGTAACAGTAGTTTCTAATGAGCTCAGTTGTTTCTAAAAGTTAATATACTTTCAAAATTAAAAATCACACTGGGACCACAATGTATGTTATGTCACAAACTAAGACCCTGTGAATTCAGGAAAGCAGACTTCGTGTTGTTGTGAATAGTTGAGGGACGAAGAATATGTGTTATCTAAATGCATCAACATAAATGTTGAGTATGTAATTAGCCAAAAAAATGGGCTTGGAGTCATTAATACAGTTTCAATAAAAAGTTAAACAATGCAGATAAAAAATTAAAAAAAAATTTTTAACCACAAAAAAATGTCATAGTTAACCCAAGTCCACTGAAATTCCAACAATAAATTTCTCATAGAAATGATATTTCGCTATATGGTCTATTGAACAAATCAACCAACTGCTCATTAAAAAGATGACATTCTGATTAGAGGATTACTTGCTAAATAGGCCAAATTCTAATTTTTGGCCTCGAAGGTAACTCTTCTCAAATCAAATCGTATCGTATCAAATAGAAGTACTCTAAAGTTAACCTTATCCAGAATCAATAGACAATTCATGTAATTAGTAATTAGATTTAAAAGGAAAACTAAATCAATTAAGTTCTTCAATGATCTAAGGCATGATATACTTTCTAGTGAGGAAATAGCCCCTTGATGGTAATATGAGCTAATTATCAGAACACTGTTTTGAGAAAGTATATAACACATGTAGGGACAGATAATTGCCAGGTTTTTCATTTGTTTTGAATAGTTTGCATTTGTCTGCAAACAGCAGATATTTCATATCGTTCAGACCAAATTTAATACCATTAATAAAAATTGTAAAATGCTAGAGACGTAAGTGGGACCCTTGTGGAACCTCAGTCACACCTGTTGTGAAATCCATACATCTAACAAATTGTGATGTCAGGCAAATAGCTAATAAATCATTGGAAAAAGAGCTTGTATTACCAAAACATCTCAGCTTTGAATAAGTATTATGTGGTCAATGTAATTGTAAGAAATAATAATAATGATAGTACACAGGTCTGTAGAATTTTTTTATAATTCCTACATCCATTAAACCAAGGCTTGGGTTTCTCTCTGTTCTTTTCTTTTTTGGGGGGGGGGGGGGGTTGCAGTTGAAATTATGCATGTATTCATCTCACAAATGTTTATTCTTCTTTGGTTCAGTTTCATTAATTAATTCTTTGTTTTTTTTTCTCCCGAACAATACAAATTAAGAATGTTGGAAGTTATTAAATTAGGAATTATTTGGTTCAGTTCATAGGAGATTCATTGTATCAGAAATGAATGAGAGTAGATGCATTGTACAAGAAACGCCAAAATAAGATGGTTCAGTTCATATCAGAAATCTCAAAAAATAAATAACTGAGGGAAGAAAGAATTAAAAGAAACCCAAATAAAAATTCCAAAGGGAATTAAATTTAAAATAATAATAATAATAATAATAATAATAATAATAATAATAATAATAATAATAATAATAATAATAAAGAATAAACTAATAGAAAATATCTCAAGATTTCTCAGAAATCTCAAGAATTGAATATCTCAGAAAAAAAATTAACCCAAAAAATAAGTGTATGTGTCGAGTAAAAATCGAAGTAATGATAACTAGCAGTATTTAATATAATTTACATGGTTCTCAAAAACAAAGTATTAAAACAAAAATTTTTTTTAAACAAATTAAGTGGTAGGATTAGAATGTTTGAAAGATTCTTCTTCGACATTCATTTTCATACACTACATATATGCGTTTTTAGTTAATTTGTGGAATTATGATGGTGTTTTTATTGTGATTAATAAATTTATATTGAAAATGCCAAATTAATTTTTCATGAGCCTTTATCATATGTTTTAATAGAAAGGTGTCAACAGAGTATTATAGTAGTGCATTTTGGTACAATAGTGGAGTGCAAATGTTCATGATTAGCACTATGGAATTAGAAGAAATTCTAAACAATTTTCATATTTTAAGAATTGAATTGGTCATTAAACAGAAGGTCATTTGTTCCAAAATTTTAGTTTTGAGAAAAACACAAAATACAGTGTTTAGCAAATGGTCACTATTTGGGAATCTTATTGTAAAGCAAAAAACCTCTTTTGTTCAAGAGAGTACTATTTAATTTTCCCACAGCTTCATTTGCTTGCCATTAATCAACGTGAAGTATACAGCTTTGCGAGTTAAAACACAAAATATTTATTGTGATGAAAAATGTGGTCAGAGGGACTCTCAAATATACAGTAATTCTCAAGGATCTGAATGCGTTTGCATCTTTGTTTTTAAATTTTATATTTTTAGATCTCACCTTTTTTAGTTTACAGGTATTCAAGTGAAATAAGTAATGGTAGATTGACTGAATGAGGGAGAGAGAGTAGGGGCAAGAGGGAAGTGTGATGATTCTTTTAGAAGAAACAATTGTGGAACTTTGAGGTCATCTTTTTTAATAAATTTGATATAAATCTTACATTTTAATTGGTGTTAGTTATTCTGAAATGGATCTGAAAATTTGCCAAATTAATTTGATCTTTTCATATATTTGCAACCTTATTTACATTTATATAATTCAATTGCCCTGCTCTGCTCACATTCCTATTTTATAATCTTAATTAATAATCATTTTTAATATTTTACTTTTAACTACAAATTATCAGCCTTACTTTCAAATAATAAATAAAATATTTATTCATAATTCAAATTTTAACAATTCTTAATGAATCATTGCATTAACTATTATTTCAATAATTATCCTTCGTGACAAATCAACTTACTTCATATTTACATTCATCATTACTATCATCATTACATTCTTATTCATGGCTTACTTCATATCTTCACTCACTTTTGAAAACTTCTCGGCTGAATTCCGGATGAAGACTGTCTAAGTCCACAATGTTTTCTCTCTTTGTAGTCACGTTGATATATACTCTTTTCCCTCTGTTACGCACATTACTGAATATCAATTACTAACTAACAGTATCTACCACGATTCTGCTAATTTATTCCCAATCCTTTGAATAATTATTATAAGTTATTATGCTTACGCAAAACTTCCTTGTATTTCTCCTTAGGTGGATGCCTTACCGAGACACTTCCTAATAATTGTTCAAAGAATGAAAAATCTATGATCTTCTTCCCTACTCTAATAGCATTTGCATTTCCATTTTTAATTCAATTGACTATTAGATGACACAATATTATTTAAATTCTTCCTATTACAACACTGAAAATAATAATTATTGTATAATCTCATGCTAGCTCACTCCCCTCCTGTGTTCGACATTGTCTTAACTAAAAATTGCAATATCACCCACCATGCATCCCATGTAATGATAATCGCATGTACCAAAATTTTTTGTTGACGGCTCAGTGGCTGGCAGTTAAAAGAGACCAATCCCGTTCCTGTATACCTTATTACGCACATTCTCCTACACATATTATTTTCATTACAAGGGGCTTTGCTTCCCCCTTCTGGTATGTCATCACAATGTGAGAGCTCGTCCTTCCCGGGCTTGTTTATTTACACCTGTTGCCCTTACTACCTGTGTGCATCGGTATGCATATTTCTATTTTAGAAGGTTTCCATATGGATATCAGTGGATGATGATGTGAAAGAATGTTCATTAAGACTTGAAGGAAATAACTATTCCTAAAAAAAAAAAAAAAAAATATCACAAGATTCTTCGTTGAACACGTGAAATTATATTAATTAGTTATTCACATGCCGCCCTGGATGGCTGAGGTGGCTAAGAGTGAGTACCGACTTAGCGCTTGACCGCGGTTGAGTCCCCTTGGGCAGGCTGTTTGTCCCTTGACTTTGTATGTATGTGTTGTCGCGGAGGGTCTCGCGTTCTGCTTACCCCAGATCAGAGGAGCCCACAAGAGTGTTTGTCTAGTGTATGGTTGAATGAAGGGCAACCGGCTGTTGGCTGGATAAAAGCCCTAGGAAAAAAAGTTATGCACATGAACAATAAAAATTGAAGGGCAAAAACAAACTATATTATTTACATCAGATATTTATTTGATGTAAATAATATTCAAGATTTCATAGCTGGTGTATAATCAGACCGTTGAACTCAAGTCAGAACTCACAAGCTCAGTGCTTTTGTGTTGGTTGATATTTTCAATGTTAACACTTTGCCCCTCATTCATCAGCCACACTCATGACAATCATGTTCAAGGCCTCATAGATTCATACTTGACCTCACATTGTGTCACAGTACATAATGAAGATGATGATGATGATGATGATGATACAGTAATAACATAATCATACAATGTACAATACAGCTATTTCTAAATATTAAATAGAATACAGAAATCACTAGAGGTATTACAGAATAGCACAGATTTTCTCGTAGCAAAGTTTTCTAATTGATTGATTGATTGATTGATTTTTTCGTGTTTCCGGGCGCATAAACTGCTTTGGTCATTAGTCCCGTTAGTATAGTGGAGGATTTTTCGGGAAATGGCTGTGATTTTCCCCCGCTGGATGGCGAGTTCCGGCTCCGCTCTACCGTCGGCTAGTGGGGTTTCCCCCTAACCAGGACTCTCCCACCAGCGGGGCAACGCCCCAGCCGGGACAAGCTCTTAAGCTCACGACCGGTCTCCCGGAATATGTGGTAGTGTAGTGCATGTTCGTGTAAGTGTGTATAAGGGGAGAGGATAGGACAAGGAAGGAAGGGAAAGATCGGCGTGGTCCGTGGCCCCGTTTGGTAGGTACTGCTCGGCATTCGCCTGGTGTTGATCGGAGAAACAACGGAAAACTACCGATCAGAGCAGCCGGCCGCTAGAATTCTCCTCAAGACAGCGACTGAATTCGACCTAGCTGGAAAGCTAGTGTCGAAAAGGACTCGAACCTAGGACCTCCCGGTCAGAGACGCTGCAGTGACATCAGTTGATGCACTGCTACCGCTCCCGGTTTTTCTAATTTACTTGGTGTGGACTGGTACTGTACAGTCTTGCCCTTCCGTCTTGCTTGCTGTCACCTATTGCTCCCCCAAAGTACATTTTTTTAAAAAAAATTTCTCAATAATAATAATAATAATAATAATAATAATAATAATAATAATAATAATAATAATAATAATAATAATAATAATTTTTTGAGTCACAAATACAATTTCAATCTGTATGACGAGTCAGATATGGCATGAAGTTATTTATTTTTATTTGCGTAAAAAAAAAAAGTTAAAAACTGCGTATGACGTGCTATGGGGAAAAGTGAATTGTGTGTACATGTTTCAACAATTCTGCGAGATCTACACCAGTCATATACTACTTAAATTTTGAATTTTTGAAAGGGAGAAAAAACAACAAAAAACTCCCATGTAATAAAACCTATTTTCAGGATAAACAAGCAATAAATTTTGAATTTTGAAAGGGAGAAAAAAACAAAAACTCCATGTAATAAAATCGATTTTAAAGGATAAATAGCAAAAAATTTTTTGAATTTTGAAAGGGAAAAAACAACAAAAACTCCCATGTAATAAAATCTATTTTCAAAGAAAATAAGCAATAAATTTTGCTCTTATTACTTCTGCCGCGACAACATGAAACGATAATTTGAATAAATGTATTTCCCACTGAATTCTAGAAGACGTCACAGAAATGAAGTTACATTTATGTCCAAAAAGCAAAAAAAAGGGCCATCTCAGCATTTGCTCAATGGATCGGGGAAACTGGACGAAAAACCTGATCGAGATTATTATTGGAAGCTGAGTACAATAGTATTTACAGGTTGTTTATACTATTTATACAGTCCAAATGGTAAATAATGCATTATGTATCATTATTAAAATTAATGTTCCTTTTCTTGTGATGCTCAGTATAGTCTCTAATTGTATAGAAACAGTTTTGCAGCAGAAACGATTTCACTTGGGATTTAACTTTCTATTAATTTAATCGTTTAATGTCATCTGGCAAAGTGTTGTAAAATAATGTACATGTATTGTATGTGAATTTTTGTAATGAGCTGTTGATACTGTCACCTGATGAATGATTTCTACGTCGAGTGTTATGGTAATAGATTTGGCGTTTTCTGAAAATATATTCCGCCCCTTGAGCAAGTCATTTTTAAAAAAACCACTGATTCGTAAATAAGAAGACACGGTAATGGTAAAATTCCTAGATTAATGAAGAAGTAATGAATCACGTGGGTGGGATTTGGTTATTATTCGTACAATTCGTTTTTAATCTAAAAGTATGGGAGCTATAAGATGTATTTCAAAATTTAAAGTTTTTTGTCCGAAATCAAAACACTCAACTTTTCGGTTCCCAAATGTAGAACTGAAATATTATTTTAAGAATATTAAAGATGGCTAAAACGTCGTCCTAAATAGATGTAATTTTTTTTTATTAAAAAAATTGGAGTCTTTAAGAAAATGGCATTAAGCGCTACTGTATTTCAAAATTTAAAGTTCATTTTCACACGAATCTATTGAGTTTTTGAAAAACTTCATTTGAAGTAATTTGAAGAACTTTACTCACAAATGCAATAATGTATACAAATCCTTTTAAGGGTTTCAAAAAAATTTCAGTTGTGTAATTTTTGATAAAACCAAAATGAAATTTACGTCATATTAAACAGTGCCATTATCACTATCTGTTGGAAAAGTTTGAAGAACAAAATGGAACCATTTTTGAGAAAATGGCATTTGAGCGTTTCTGAAAATGCGAAATTTTGAGCTCATTTTAACAAAAAACTGTTTTGTTTTCGAGAAACTTTATTTGACATTATTTAAAGCACATATACTCGTAAATACAATAACATGAAGAAATGGCCTCTAATGTAAATATTACTGACGTAAGAGACAAGTCCAAAAAAATTTTTTTTGTAATTTTTTAAAAAACAAATAGATTAATATGGCGTTTATGCCATCGTATAGGGTTGTTTGGCACTAACCCTACCAAAAATTTAAATAAAAAATTTGAAGCCGTTTTTTGAGAAAATCTTATTTTTGTTTTTTTTTTTAAATTGCAAATATTTCTTTGGAGAGTGGGTTCCAAAAGTTTAGGGAGAGTTTTGCTGGTGTTTATGATGAGAGTGTATTGTCCTGGAACCATTTTACTAGTGCCTCTAGAACGGTTTGTGCTTCTTTTGGTTGAGTTTGTTGGGTAGTTGCTGTAATAATAATGTTTGCATCATCTTCCAATAGGATAATTTTGCTCTTTTGTAGACTCAGGAGTATGACATTGGTGTATAAGAAAAACAGTATAGGGCCTAGGATTGATCCTTATGGCACTCCATAAGTTATCATTCTAGGTTGGGAAAAATGGGTTGAAATCTTTTTATCTCTAACATGCTTGATTGTGACTACTTGACAATGATTTGAAAGGTAATATTTAACCGTTGATGTGCAATGCTTCTAATTCCCAAAGTTTCAAGTTTGGATAACGGTCAGTAATGTTGAATCCTTTTGATAAATCTAGAAACAAACCGATGGGGATTTCTTTCTGATATAGGGCACCCATTTAAAAAGGAAGATAGCGGAGTCTGAAGATTTACTGTTTCTGAATCCATGTTGGGCCTCTGTCAAGATGTTATTTTAATTGAGAAAATTTTTGAGTCTATCATTAAAAAACTTGTCTACAATTTTTGAAACTCCAGATAGTAAGGATATTGATCTGTAATTCATGAGATTGTGAATGTTGTCTTTTTTGAATAGTGGCTTAACTTTTGCTTTTTTGAGAATTTCTGGGAAGAAACCTGTCATTAAAGAGTGTTTAAAAATGTGAACAAACGGTTATATTATATTTGTTGCCATATGTTTAATGAGGGTGTCAGATATTATCCAGTCCTGTAGAAAATTTATTTTTCATTTGATTAGATTTTTTATTTGTTTGTATTAGATTATTTAAAGAATTGCTGTGAATTAACTTTCCCGATTTCTGAGAAATGTCATTGGAAGTTTGCTACTTCCTGAGGGTTGCACAGAACATTGTTTTTGTAGTGAATTAATGTTCTTAGTGTTTCTGTTTTCTTTTTTTTTTTTTTCACATTGCTTTTGTTTTTTTCGTAATGCGTTGATCATTCTTTCACAGTTTGCCCTGTTTAATTACTTTCTTCAAAATACTTTTGTATGTTTTGTAATAAGTAATGAAATCAGAACCACACTTGCAGTGATTGTTTCATGCTTGTTTCGTTTCCTTTCACATGATGTTTTGATTCCTTTTGTTATCCATCACTTGTAGTTTTTACTTGTTATTTTCTTCAGTGTCTGTGGGAAAACAGTGGTGAAATAACTTCGGAATATGTTTATAAATAAGTTGCATTTGGTATTTGTGTTTGTTGCTTTGTACACCACCTCCCAGTTTTCTGAACTTATTAGAGAGTAAAATTTGTCTAAGTTTTCCTGAGAGAAGTTTCAGGTTTCTCTATAAAGTGTTTCCTTAATACTTTTGTGTCAATTTCGAGTGTGAGAATTTGTGCTGTTTGATCACTAAATGTAACACCTGAATAGCTGCAATCACTTGGTCTATTATTATTTGTTTAAATTCTGGTAGGTTGATTTATAATAGTTTGTAAGTTGAAAGATTTAAGTAAATTTTGAATAGTTCCTCATCATTTGATTTTGACAAATAGTTTATATTGAAATCACCATGTAATGTAATTTTATAATTTCTGCATCGTTTAAGTTTAACAAGAACAATTTCAAAATTTTTTAAGAAAACATTTGTGTTTCCTGTGGGGCTGTGGTACATACATAAAATCCATATTCTTTGTTTTTGTAAATCTACGATAGATATTTCAAAGACTTTAGAGATGAGTATTCTGTGATTGACTCATAATGAATAATGAATATTATTTTTAACAAATATGCAAGTACCACCATAAGCATGATGTGATATGCCTGTTATCTACATGCCTATTTGCATGTTATCTAATGATTGAATTTTATTTTTGCATAAAATTGAATTAATATTTTCATGAGGAAAAAGATTTTTTATTTTGATTGAATTGTTAGTTATTACAGATTTGAACTGAATTTTTAAAACTTCATGTGCTGTTCAACGCATTGTGGTGTATCCAACAATCAGTATGCGCTTTGATACAATAATAATTTCAAAGTCAAATTATTAGGTTGTTAAGTCGTATCTATTATCACTATCCACTTCCTAATTATTCATTACTTCTGTAACTTCTATAACTGATTGTGAATTTGTTTGTGTGTTCTAGACAATGTGTCCTGTCTGCCTGGATCGATTGAAGAATATGATTTTCTTGTGTGGTCACGGCACATGCCAAATGTGTGGTGATAGAATGTCTGAATGTCCTATTTGTCGCAAGGCTGTTGAAAAGCGTATACTTCTTTATTAACATGTTATTTTTTTTCTTCCAATCTCAGAAAATATCCAGTGTAATTCAGTTGGATATTTTACTCCATTATTTACCTTGGGACATGTGTTGCTCAAGTTGCTGTATTGAGATATTGCATTATTCATGCTGTGATTTGTTTTCAAAAGCATGTATTATATTGTTTACCTCGTTCATAGAAGAGGTGTTAACTGTGTGAAAATGTTTTTATCCTACTGTGTAACAGAAGGCCTACAATCAAGTAGATACTAAATGTTTTATAAGGCCAATAAATGAAGCACAATGAAAAGTGTATTAAAAGCAGTAATTCCTAAAAAGACTGTTGCGTTGCAATGAGTGTTGACAAAGATATTTGTTAAATCAATTTCTAAGTTAAAGCTTATTTTATAAATATATATTACAGTGTAGAAATATATTTACAAGTGCTCGTAAAGTCGTTTACATACTTTATGCATATATTTAAAACTACATAATGCTATGAAGTACATTTTAATTCTTGTAAATGAGATCATCAATATGTAGAACGTATCTTTTTTATCATAATAAATAGTACCAAACATTGAATTTCTGTCAAGATTCAAAATTAAATTTTGTATTTAAATATTGATATTTAGTTTATAGTTAAAGTATGTTGTAGAATGACTTTTCTTTTTCTAGAATTTTTTCTCTTATTTAATGTGAAAACTCATCTGATATATTATTGCAAATAAAAGTAATGCCAAATTTTAGTAAGAGTATAACTGCCTTGTACATTGATTATTCAAAATGAAATTAATTCAAAATATGTGCTTTTTACATTAAAGATATTGTTGCAAATTATGTATGCGTTTGTATATTTTATTTAGTTACCAAAATATAGTACCCTTTTACTCTGTTTCATCTTTGGTTATGGGTATGGATACTTAATATACTTTTTTTTTATTCTTGTTGAACTTCTTTTTTTATTTTAAAAAATTTTTTTTTTAAAATTTTTTTAAAATTTAAAAAATTTCAACAATATTACATGAAATATTGCTAATAGAATACTTAGTATGATTCAAGAGATGATTTTTGGAGACAATACTTAGTAATTAGCAATATGTCTGATAGCACTTGTACATTGTGATGTACTAAAGTCTATTTACGTTTGGTTCTGTTATTTAGTTGGCAAATGTGAGCAAAACAACCTTTACTCATACATTCCATTCTACTATTCTCAGTGAGAATTAGGGCTTTGCAAATGGCATACACACATTACATTCTTACCTACCATATAAAAAGGCACTGGCCAGCATCTACCGTATTTCATGTTTTCCCCCCAATTGTGTAATAAGATCTATTCTGGGTTTTTGGTTTTTATTATCCTTTGGCTGTTGGTGAGTATCTGATGAACTAAAGATGACATATAAATGTATCAAGAATGTCTACTGTTTCAAACTTTCATCTAGTTAAAATGCATATATTGTGTGAATCATCAAAATAAATATGAATTAACTTTAATTTTGACTGTGTTTCCGTTTTGAAATGATGGTCAAACTACTCTCAATGATTCCATTTATTAGGTCAGGCCTGTTCACATGTCATTGGTTCATAGCCCTCTATCTGTAATAGGTGTTTTACCAGAATCAAAATAAACTTTCAAACTTTTCTTACTTTTAAAATACGTTTGGAGCATGGGTACAATAATTAATTAGAAAAAGTGTGGTTCATTGAGTTTTAATTTGTGGTACATCAATACTTATAATTTGATGTTCCCATGACTTTTGCTAGCTGACCTGGATGGCCGAGGTGGCTAAGAGTATGTACCAACTCAGTGCTTTGGTCCAAACAGTCGCAGGTACAAGCCCTGCCTTGGGCATGGTGGTTGGTCCCTTGTCTGACACGTATGTTGTCACAATGGCAGTGCATGCTGTCAGATCAGGCCCGCAAGTGGGTTGGTATCTAGTGTATGGTCGAATATGGGTCCCATTGGAATGTAAAGAGTAACCGGCTGTTGGTTGGATAATAACCTTAGAAAGAACGTTTTCATGTGAAACTTTATACTTTTAAGGAAGGGGCAGCTTTCTTCAGAAATTCAGTAAATTTCAGTACACAGGGTGTAATGTTTCAAATGCAGTGAGTGCATTCAAATTCCACATTTATTAGAAATAGAAAATATTGACCCAATGAGTTCACGTGTCAGTGAACCAAGAACAAATGTGCTATCTGAGAGTTTTCTTTAGCTAGTGCTCTTTACTCTAACCTATATAATATTAAATTAAATTATGAATACAGGTAGCAACATACATCTTTGGCAAGAATTAATAAGAAAATATTTGCTACCATGTAACAGAAATTATTTCAAAGGCAAATCAACTTACTTCTCCGAGAACATCGAGAATGATTGTTTGACTAACTACATTGCCCACTGAACTCACAAGAACATGTAGTCAACCTACATTTACGACTGGAAGCAAAACAATGGGCCATCACAGCATTTGCTTAAAGGATCAGGGAAATTGAATGAGAAACCTGATCATTGATCCAAGCTGCACACTACTTTCACGGACATATTTAGTCAAGTTATACAATTCAAATGGTAATAATAATTAATATAATTTTTTTTTTGCTCAATTTCCAATACATTGAATGGAATGGTAAATATTTTCAACCTTGGATATTAATTTTTACACGAGTTGCAACTTCAACACAATGAACTGAGGCCACTTGTGTAGGTTAGTATTTCCTCTCTCTCTGTCTTTTTTTTCCCCCTTTCTTTTTCCTCCTCTTCCTTGAAATGCACACACGGCCAGTAGTAAATATCATAATATATTTTAATGACTATTACGCTAATGTACATTGGAAAAGAGAAAAGAAACTTCATGACTACAGTTCTCCGCGTACATTTTGCTAACTTACTTTTGACAATGAAATCAAACTGTTGCTTGTTAATTGCTAAAATGTTTCATTTAAAGTTGGCTTGGTCTACTTTTTATTGCATAGGTCTGTTCTGGACTCATACGTTATCTATTCTAAGTGGAAGTGTCAAATTTCATATTTAATTTCCAAACTACAGAAATATGTTGATCACAGAAGGCAGAAATTCTTGATTAATTCAATCTTTACCTCACATTCTTTAAGATGAATTTCATTCATTTTCTCTGTGGTTGTGTGGTTACTTATTGTAACCATGATAATACTCAGTTAAGAATGCTCTTTAAAGAAACTTAGGTAAACGTTCAATACAAACACAATATTATATGCTTGGTAAGTGAAACATTATGGTACAATTTCATTCTGTTAGTTATGTAGCTAGCAGTAAATAGCACTGCATAGCTAGTAGTCTCTCAAAAATATAAAGAAATTCACAAAATGTATTTAAAATTAAAATTAATTACAGGTGCTGAGTGGTAAAGTGAGGAATTATAAGTCAAATGAGCAAGATAAATTTATGGAGTCAAATCTGTTATTAACATTCACTGCAAAAAAAGATCGCAAGCAAGGTAAAATGATGTCTCTCATGGTTGTGGATTTCCAAATCTTTAAACCAAAATTCTGTCAATTTACAAACCAGTATTATATTGGTAACAGTAATATTAATCTAGAGTTGCTGTAAGGATAACAATGGAATTCAAGACATCCAAAATATATACCAGAGCAAATTGTTTCTTCTTATACAACTAAATAGTAGATCAGGATAAATTATATTGCACTTTCAAGAATATTAGGATGACCACTCTTTTTCTATGATGAATTTCCCTGGCTTTTGAAGGTTATCCACGTCATTTCCTTATTTTCCATGACAAAACTTGTGAGGTATTTTAAGGTATTTAAAAACCTATTAAATAGAGCATGACTTTGGTTGACATTAAAACACTGTTATTCACTGAGCCCTTTTCTCCTTTGCATTCCAGATTATCTTGCAATTCAAATCATGCAGTACCTTTTATCTATTTTTCTGCTCTCACATTGTAATGAAAAAAAGACAAAAGTAACAATACTTGCTTAACAAAGGAATTAGCTGCTTGCATTCTCTTATGATACGCATAGTTCTGTGACATCATTCACTTGTAGTCCCAAAAGCAGTGCTTTTGTAGGACTGTGGAATTATAACCAAGTATAAAAATTCAGGACAAAGAAAAATCTGGCAGGCAGTGGGACACATGTTGATATTCAGGACACATCTTGCTTTTTCAGGATGAATATCAAACCTATATTAATGTAAATTTATCCTGTTAATTTTCCATTGACACTTCATTAAATTGCATTACATTTTTATAAATCTAAAATTCAATTTGAAACATTTTGTGAATTTATTTGTGTATTTCTTTATAATTCTGAGAGTGACTGCCACAATTCAAAAATATTTTGATGAAACAGAATTGAATTGGTAATTGAACTCTTGGCTCTTCGGGATCAGCCGCATCATGGCCGATGGAGCTGACGTTTCGGCCACCTTGTTGTGGCCTTCTTCAAAGCTATACTGCTGAATAGCAGTATTTGGCAGTCTCGCTCTGAAGAAGGCCACAACAAGATGGCTGAAACGTCAGCTTCATCGACCATGTTGCAGCTAATCCCGGACACCCAAGAATTCAATGACTCCGGACACGGAAGCCTAAGAATTGGTAACATCTAATTTATTGGATTAATGGTGTCAATCCCTCCAGAAATTATTTTGTGATTAGATGAAATCAATACAAGTGTTTTTGATCGTTTATGGGGCAATCAATGCATCAATTTCAACCTTTAAATACCATTGCAAGTGTTTCAGCAGTCCTCACGTCACCATTATCACTTCAAGGACTACACTGGCATCCCACTATCTCAAGAAATGAGAAAGATACAAGATTTAAAAAAAATGTGGGGAATTCAGAAGAGTCACTGGTTGAAGACTCAACTGTTTTTTTGATGTTAAATAAATAAATAAAAAGTCTGAAAATTTTGCTTGGACATATTTCAAACTGCCTATTCCTGATCAATCAAGTTTTCATAGGTCTTTATTTCACTCAGCATTGTAAATGATGTAAATTACAAAATTTAAAGGTTTTCAATTGTCTCAAAGGGATCGCAAAAATATATAATAGTAATTATTATTATTTACACACTATACAAAACTATCAGTTATCAGTCCTCACGTCACCATTATCACTTCAAGGACTATACTGGCATCCCACTATCTCGAGAAATGAGAAAGATACAAGATTTAAAAAAATGTGGGGAATTCAGAAGACTCACTGGTTGAAGACTAAACTGTTTTTTTGATGTTAAATAAATAAATAAAAAGTCTGAAAATTTTGCTTGGACATATTTCAAACTGCCTATTCCTGATCAATCAAGTTTTCATAGGTCTTTATTTCACTCAGCATTGTAAATGATATAAATTACAAAATTTAAAGGTTTTCAATTGTCTCAAAGGGATCGCAAAAATATATAATGTAATTATTATTATTTACACATATACAAAACTATCAGTTATCAAACAAACATATTATACAACTAATGTAAAGAGTACTTTTAAATTGTATTTGGTTTGGTAACATGCAAAACTCCAAATATTATCACAGCCTTAATAGTTTTGCTATTGGAATTGTTACTTCTACTAAAATATTATATAAAGTTTCTTGACCTTCAAATTTTAAGATAAAAAATATGAGTAAAATCTTAAAAATGAAGGTCGAGAATCATGTCACGGTTTTTTAACATAAATACTGAATGAATAATAAAATTATTGAATTCTTGCTGGTATAAGAAGGCAAAGTAGATCATTTTTATTTTCATCTTTCATTTCCCATTTTACTGTAACTCTAACCTGCAAAAGTACAAGAAAAACAGTTTAAATAAACAGAATATAAACAATCTAATACACATTTCAAATGTACATTACTTCTTAATCACATTAGGCTTACCTTAGGATAGGAATGCTTTACAAAGAAATGGGCTGAATAATTATAAACATTGCCCTTCTTCAAGGGGCACTGAAGACCAGAATCTTCACAAGCATTGGGATTTGGTAGAGGGAAAGGCACTGGCAGCCCTTCAATAATTCCATGAACAAGAGCAGTCAATGACTTCACATCTTCCACTGAAAATAAAAAAGGAATTAGTAGTTTAAGCTGCAATAAGAATTTCATACAATATTATACTGTAACTCACATGGTGTAAACTGCATAGTTATGGTAACATTTGAGTTTCTTTTCAAGATGCATTCAGTATCTCCTGAACAAGAGAGTGAAACTTTGGCCAACTTTCCTTCCTTCGATCCTGAAAACAAATAATATTCATAATTCACGAGCTTAAATGTAAACTTTCATGCCCCTCATCTTCCATGGTTAATTTTCGGGATAATTTCTGATTTTATTTTAGGTTTTCTTTGTTAACCATTGTTACTCCCACTCTCTTACACTTACCACAATCTTTTACTGGAAAACCATACGACGATGCAACAAAAACCACACAAATAACGTAATAAAACGAATGCATTATGATAAATTTAAAAAATGACAGTGTTTCTCGATAGGGAAAATCACAGACAAAAAACTTTCTTGTTTTCTGCGGTTCTTCCTCTTCCCAACACCTACACGGACAAGAGCGTCAGACCTCCACAAAATTAATCAGATTCTTGCTTGACCGATACAAAATGAAAGATGAATCACCAAGAGCAAACGTCAAACTCCACTCGATGTGTCACAGTCTGTTCACTGTCAATGTACTTACATAAACAGAATCACGAAAACAAAGGTACAAATTCAACAGTCTTTATCATCGGAAAAGTTTGCAAGTTGAGTAGATAATTGAATGCCGAAAGCAAATGTTCCAGGGTAGGCAACGTGTCAAACATTTAACAAAATAGATTTAATTTGAGATATCTTCAGGATATCTTACAGAGTTAAAACTTGCGATGAGACAACAATATACAGAGCATAATCCATGACAAACTACCTTTATAATCTATATTCATATAGTGGTATAGAGTTCAATTGTGATTTTTTCGATAAAATTGACATCCATGTATTTCAAATAGTTGGTTATATTTCTTTCATTCTGCTATACACAACTTCTGCCAATATTGGTATAAAAATTTGTATTCAACTTGTTGATAACAGACAATATCAGGAAAAATTGGAATGTTATTATCTTAATGTTTTATTGTCAAGTACTCTGAAATTGAGATCCAAAATTGTTGTTCCCACGTACACGTGCTCTGGGTAATATTGGATTCATTGGATTGACAGGAGTCCACAACAACCCCAAGACATTAGAATAACTCTTGTGATGTGATATATGATGCAATTCTTGTTTAAGGAATTGTGAAGATAAAAAATATTGTAACTGACAAAATGAATCGTGCTACTACTATTTTCGTATCGTGTTTTCGCAGAAGAATTAATCCAGATGTTACAATAATTAAAATACTGGATTCAGAATCGTATTCACCGACCACGAACTGCATAAGAAGTTATGTGACCGAAACCAACGGTTAGTAATATCAATTAATAACACTTCATTATGTCAAATGCAACATAATAACCTATTTGTTTGTTTTTTCTTTATTTTATGACAGAATCGAATTTTAAAAAGCTTGGAAATTTGCCGGGACGACCACATTATCTTGATGCTCAAGCTACAACACCAATGGTATGAATATATTACAAATTTCGTTTATACATATAACAAATTTTCACAATAATTAACAAGCCAAATTTAATTGCAGGATCCTCGAGTTCTTGATGCAATGCTTCCATACTTTGTTTCATATTATGGAAATCCACATTCCAGAACTCATGCTTACGGGTGGGAAAGTGAGGCAGCAATGGAGCATGCACGAAGTGTAAGTTTCATTACTAATAAATACAGAACAATTAATAACCTGAACCTTCAATTCACCATCAACATTGCATTGTTGTTTGTTTTGTTTTTTTTCTAGCAAGTGGCAAATTTAATTGGTGCAGATCCAAAAGAAATAGTATTTACATCAGGTGCAACAGAATCAAATAATATTGCTGTGAAAGGAGTCGCACGATTTTACAAAAGCAAGAAGAAACACATCATTACGACTCAGACAGTAAGAGTAGAAACATTTAATTTATAATGCGTTGAAGAAATACTTTTATTTTTTTGTTATACTAATTGTTCTTGGTTTCTCATAGGAACACAAATGTGTATTAGATTCCTGTCGGGCCCTGGAAGGTGAAGGATTTGATATCACATACTTACCTGTGACAAGTACAGGGCGAATTGACTTGAATGTTCTGAAGGAAAGTATAAGACCAGACACTTCTCTTGTTTCCATCATGACTGTTAACAATCGAGATTGGAGTGAAGCAACCTATTGAGGAAATTGGTAAAAATATTGCATATGTATTTTATAGTTGTTTGGAAAACAGTATAATTAACTATAAAGTTAAGTAAATCACTGTCGATGATTATTGCTTGTAATTAATTTAAATTTAATGTTTCTGTGGCCAATGAATTTAAATCACCTGTCAGCTGATCATCCCTACTGACAACCAACAACCATTTGACAATCTATTAACTATCTGAAATTTGACAATTGCATTTTGAAAACAAAGACATTGTCATGTATTTGTTAGTCAAACCACAGATTATTGAGACTAGTTAATTTTTCGAAAAATAGTAATATTGAATTTTTAAACCTTTTTTAATTTTTATATTTTCTTGAAAATAAATCTTACTTCTTGGACAGAAAATGTCATTCTTTAATGCCAAGAAGACATCAACCAGATATTTAGTGAATGATTTCTCAATTAGAGTAGTGATGTAAGAATAAAACCTTAATGGACTTCTAACTGTTTATAAAGAACGGAAAGATGAGGGGTTATCCATAAATTACATAATGTAGAGTGAGCAGGAGTGAGTTTGAGGCAGTGTTACATAGAAGTAGGGGATTATAGTTTATTGTTATGTAATGCTGATATTTGTTTTCAACATTTGCTGAAATAATTCCTTTTATTCAGTCTTAGACTAAAATTAAAATGTTAAGAAATAAATGAGGTCATCTTCATCAACATAGTACTATGTTGACGAAGTGACCTCTTATTTCTTTGCATAAGAACGTCAACAACACCAAATCAGAATTCCCACTATTAAAATGTTAACAAATTAAATTAAAAATACAAATAAATTAAAAAGTTATGATGTATAAATTGTTACAATAAATGGAAATATTTTTCCATCAACGGTATAATGATAGATTACAAACAAAATATTCAAACAGATCTATAGTATCTTGAAGAATCCGATTAAGTTGGCACTGTAGACTCTAGTCCATGTGACATCCATGACGGTATGTGCAGGGCTTGTCTGAAATTTTTGCAGCTGCATGCCCTTCCTTCATTCAAAATGTGTCCCCAATCTTGGTTGGTGCAGTCTGCATCACCAGTTAATTCTGTCTTTAATTGATATAAATTTTAATATACAACACAAATTAAGTTAATACAATTCAGTACTGCTTTATAATTTATTTTTACTGTGAATGGGGTCAAGGGGAGAGAAGGGGTATTCAAAATACTTCAAATTTGCATTATGTAATTTATGGATCTCCCCTGAAAAGCATGGATAATCATCATGGTATGTCCCAAATTGTAAAAATGATTCAATGAAAAGAAAATGTTGATAAAAATGATAATAGTGTAACAGGTTAACAATTTATTTTAAGATATTAATTGAGTTAAAGGCCTACTGCTCTAATCATTTTCTCATGGTTTCACGGATTGCATCCTAGTGTGTGTTGAAGCAAAACACAGAATATGTACCACAGATGGCATGTGATCTTTCCTTCCCTACCCTGTTCTAGTTCCTTCTGCAAGGCTGAGCAATGAGTTGATCACCTCTCCTTGTGTGGCCCATCCTGATGATAAGGAAATCTCTGGCATGTATTGGAGGCAGACATGGTCTGATGTAGGCTGTACAATCAGAAAGGAAGAAGAAATTGGGTACTCTTATCAAATTAGTCCAAAGGGATATATTGTGGAGGATGCATTTGAATCAAATTTAAATTCAATTACCCAAAATAAAGACTCTATTGTGTGTGTTACATGCTGTCTGTGAGCAGAAGGAATTCTTGTTTTGGTCATGACAACTCGGAAGATTATAGATGTTGTCAAAAACAACTTTCTAGTAAATAAAAACAGTGAAGGCACAAAACAAAATTCTAAAGACCTTAGAGATGTAAATATATCATGTCAACTGTAAAGTGTGTAATGTGAAAAATCACTACTTTTGAGGCATCTGAAATGATTGATTCAAAGATCAAAGTCTTTTCCATGCCTCTGAAGCAACTAACAAATATAAAAAATGAGTTTTTCACATTTGATACTTGACAATTGAATTGTTTATTTCAGAAATTAAGAGATATTTTTTAGACTGAATTTACAGATTTAAAGTAGTAAAGTGTGATGTATTTTTTTCAGGCACTATTTGTAAAGAAAGAAAGATTTACTTCCATACTGATGCAGCCCAAGCAGTAGGCAAGATTCCTTTGGATGTGCATAAGATGAACATTGATCTCATGTCTATTAGTGGTCACAAGATTTAGGTCCAAAAGGTAATGTTGCATGAGATTAAACCTAAAGGTAGTACTTTACAGCAAAGCACTTCTGGTGGTTTTTTTCTTTGTCACTTAATTATATCTCTATACCCGGTGTATCGTATTGCTTTTGACTGTTTTGTCTAGAACTTTTGTTTTCTATTAATTTTCAATAAACTTAAATAAACTTAAATTTACATAAAAGAAGAATATTTTCAAATTTGTGTTGGATCATTTAGTAATTATGTCACCAACATTAATTTTTATTTCAGACATCTTATAAGGATATTTTAGACCCTAAAAAATTTTGCCATCAATACATCAGCTCTGGATATCATGTGAATTTTTTTTTGTTATTTTGTGCTGAAGTCCCTGATGTGATCCTGATTCACGTACATAACAAATACGCGTTAGAAGATTTGGCTATTGTGTAATTCATATAACACTAAGGGTTTGTTGATGGAGGAACTCCTGAGCCATTGTTATAATATTTAGGGTGAATTAAAGGGCTTGAAGGCATCATTCCACTGAGAGAATTGGTTCAAATCTCATCAATGGGAATTCTTTTCACTGGGAACACTTCATCGGTGTGAACCACAAGTTAAAGACAAGTAAAATCTAGCTGGGACATTATGAATGTGATGAAAGAATCTTCTAGAAAACTAGTGCCATGAAGAAGGTACAAAAATTGAAGAAAATGCTCAAATGATGTAAGAGACATTGAAGGATGTTAAGCCTACACTAAGGTGTTTCGAATGTGTGGTCATGTAGAATCGAGTGTGAAGAAGGGACAAGCTATTGAAATTTTAAATTTGCAACATTTGGATTTTTTTACTGTACTTGTGAAATAATAAAATCAATCATAAAATTCAATTTTGAGTTTATCAGATGTAGTTAACCAAAAGTGTTAGTCCCCAGAGGTTCAATATCGCCGGAGTCGACTGCGTGAGGTATTACTTCAAAGAAGCAAAATAAAGTAGTATGTTTGTGCAAGTTTATCCACTTTGTCTAATGTTTCCCTTTATTTTGTATTTCTAAAACATTGGTCTACTATTTAAACAATCCCAATTATGTATTTGATGGGAATGTTAGTGTATATATTATCTTAATTAAATAATCTCAAGCTTGGCTATTTATGAAGAGTCACCTGCCCAAGGTTTTCCAGAGAGGTATGTAGGGATGGCTTGTGGTCAGCAAATTTGTTCCACTTCATCAATATTCTTGATTTTTAAGACTTTAATTTATCTAAACTTTACAGCCTAGAAGGTGATGTCTTATTGCTGTTGGCAAGCTATTCATTGCTCTGTCTGTCTTTTCATTTCCCTGTAGATACAAGAAGACATACTATAAGCATTTCATTATCATCCTTTTCAGTTATCCTCTTAACTTTCCTTCTCTGTTTTCTTCCAGAATTATTCATCCAATGATTAATAAAAAGGTTTGTGTGGAAAAGTAATTTTCTTTTGTTATCCAATTTATATCTTATGAGAGAGGTTTTTCCCTCACTTTTCCAAAACAGTGTTCCACTGTTTACCTGCTTACACCAGACCATTTTGCACATTTTTCTCCACTGTTACATTTCAAAAGCTTTCAGTAGGTTTATTATTTTGAAATATGGTGTCCAGATCTTACAATCATACATCAGGTCTCAAATTTAAAATCCATGAATATATTTATGTTTACATAAAATATACAAATCTTGATACATTTCTATTATTCTATGAATGCTAATTATATTTAATTGTGTAATGACTAGGAATTAAAAAAAATACTTTCTTTGGCAGGAATAGGTGCTTTGTATGTTCGTCGTCGACCTCGCGTACGTGTTGAGCCTGTACAGAGTGGGGGTGGGCAAGAACGAGGCATGCGCAGTGGCACTGTGCCTACTCCTCTGGTTGTTGGACTGGGAGCTGCATGTGAAATTGCGATGCATGAAATGGATGTAATTATCTACATTGTTTGCTCCTTGTTTTATACTTACTTATTAATGGGAAATAACTGACTTACCTACATTGTATTCCTGTTTTCTTGTTTTCTTTTCAGTATGATCATAAATGGATGGAAAAATTATCCCAGCATCTTTTAAATAAAATTACTTCTCGATTGCCCAATGTGATAAGAAATGGTGATCCTGTACATTCATATCCTGGATGCATCAATTTATCATTTGCTTATGTAGAAGGTAATTATAAATATTTATCTATAAGCAAATTAACAGCACTAAAATAGTGTTCTGAGAAGCAAAGAAACTGAAGTTGATACAATTAATTTGCATAATGGCATTTCTTCTAGTGTTCAAAAATATTGTAGTACCAAATCTTGAATATGGAGGGAAACTCATGAAATACTTTGCGAAAATCAACTCTTCAGTTCATAGCATAAATTTGCATGAAATATTATTTCTATTTGCATTTGAGGATATTGTTCCTGTGTCTTTTGAGGGCAGCATATTGTATTTCTCATGCAATTTGTTTATAAAGAAATTTCAGCAAATCTATCTTTCTAAGACTACAGATACAAGTATCCTAACTACTTTAATTGTGTTATTTCTGGAGAACTTACATTGTTTTAATATAAAAGCTTTTTAAAAATTATAAAACTTATTAGGTATATTTTAGGTAAAATCCAGTTTTCAATCTGAAATAGCTAGGAGATTCATCCTATCCTCTTTTCATCTTTTTCTCCTCTTTGCCAAAGTTTGTGGATGTTTTGTGAATGCAGTACCATCTGTTGTTTTTCATATTGATGAAAAATTGCAAGTGTTGCAAGTATCATTTATGTGATATTACAAGATTAATTTGAGTGGTAGACAAAAGATTTTAATTGTTCCTTTGAATTGTAGGCGAGTTGCTGATGGCTTTGAAAGACATTGCCCTTTCCAGTGGAAGTGCCTGCACTTCTGCTTCTTTGGAGCCTTCGTATGTTCTGCGGGCTATTGGAACAGATGAGGATCTAGCCCATTCCTCAATTCGTTTTGGATTTAGTCGTTTCACTACAATGGAGGAAGTGGATTACACGGCTGAAAGAACCATCAAAGATGTTGAAAGACTGAGAGAAATGAGGTAATAAATGCTGCAAAACTATTAAATTTATTAATGATGAATTAGTTTAGATTTGAAGATACTAGTATTTCATTTTCAATGGTTATAAGAAATGAATTGTGAAAATCACTTCATTTGTAAAACGTATGAAAAATGAAAGAAAGAAAAAAAGAAAAAAAAAAGGAAAAAAAAAAAATAATAATAATAATAATAATAATAATAATAGCAACAACAACTTTAACTAAACAATTTCACATTTGATGAGACATATTTAATTCTCACCACTCTCTTACCTTTAAGCATGTCAATAAGATGATAGCTCTGTTCTCTGAGTTTGACCATGCGTTGTAAAATCTTCAGTGATCATACATGTGCACACATGAAGTCCTAAAAGATGAAACTATAACTCTGTATTACATTTGTAAGTAAACAAATGTAGAGGGAAAAAACTGCATGGGGATCTGATGTTGACCCCCTCCTCTTTTGCAATGTAATTCTTAAAAAGTAATTTGTATATGACCATGTTAATGTTTTTTGTTTTTTTGTCTTCCAGTCCTCTGTGGGAAATGGTGCAGGAAGGAGTAGATATCAAGGCAATCAAGTGGTCACAGCACTGAATCTCAAATTTGCATCCTTCTATTGACAAAGGTCGCATGTTGTATGCACCAAACCTATATCTAAATATGTTATGTGTTGGTGCAGTCACATAGGACATCAAGATATTTTTGAGCCTTTCAGTTAAAAGTTAATTTACAAATAATTATGTATATCATATCTTGTTGATTTTTCTGAACTACTTGAATGTTAATGTAAAGAGCAATGTATAGAGAATGTAAATAAGTGTTACATAATTGCCACATTATGAATAAAAATGTCATGGACTGTTTAGTTCATTTTTCTACCTTTGTTAAGCCAAGTAGTATGACTGCCTCAGATCCCCAAGTCAACTTGTGTGATGAACAAATTGTTCTTCTGGAAACATTTATAATGAAATTATATCTTCATTTGCAATTCTTCAATAGTTAACAACATGAGGGACCAGACATTAAACGGAACATTTTTCCTCTTGATTTTGGCTTGCAGTGTATGAATGTAACGGAGTGGTCTGACAAGGTGACACTGGTTAAAAAGGCTCTTTTCCTGTTCTCTGCAAGACTGCCAGATTTTTATTGAGGAATAGCATTCAGCGGACTTGATGTCTTATAAAGAATTTTTCATTTATGCGAATATAAAATGTATTTTTATTTGTGATTTATGTTAATTTTGATCTTGGTAGCAAATAGTTTTATTTCCTTCTGAAATGTGTTTTTGAAAATGTTAGGAATTTGACATGTGAATGGACATGACTATTAGTGTCCAGCAATTTAGCTTTAGAATTGGAGAGATTTGTGAAGTGATGATTTAAATATTTGAAGTAAGTACTTAGTAAATTTTGGTATAGTTAATAAAACAACCTACAAAAATATTTTGGGCTAAGTTGCGGTCCAAGATTAAGTAGTTGTGCTGTGACATCAAGATACTTTCTTCTGTTATTTGAAATGGTTACATAATCTATACAAATAAAATTGTGCTGGTTCTGTGAGGAGCGGGGTAGGGAGGGGATGGGCGGACCAGGTAAGGCAGGATTATTACAATTAGGATCGGTTACTTAGCAATTCCATATTTCTGTAAATGATCTTGGCTGTCCAGGTGACGCCGCGTCAAAGGCTGTGTTGCCAACGTTTCGACCATCTTGTCGTGGTCTTCCTCAGGGCTACTTAACTTGCCGAATATTTTGGTGGATTTATAAATTTCCTCCCCGTAGAGGCGTGTTAAGTGAAGTCGTAGGCTTCCGCGGCCAGAGTCATGTAAATGATCTTGGCTGTCCAGGTGACGCCGCGTCGAAGGCTGTGTTGCCGACGTTTCGACCATCTTGTCGTGGTCTTCCTCAGGGCCCCTACGACTTCAATTCCATATTTCTTCTGCTTAGTTGTAGTAGCTCGAAATTCAGTTTTCTTTTCGAATGGGAGCTCGTAGACACTTATTTCGAAGTTTTATTTTGAACATTTGAGCTATATTGCATAAAATTGCATATTTTGTTATGCAAAATTATAATGCATATTTTACAATCAGTAATGCATAAAATTACAAATTTCATGGATGATTTATTATTTCCCTCATTCAGCTTGCTTCTTCTGTAGGTGAAAATCATTTATAGTGAATATTAAGTTATTTAGATTATGAATTCTCTTGAATTAATTTCTGTTTCTCTAATCTCCTTGAGTACCCTCTGTTGCAATGCAGAATTGCTGAATTGAGTAACGATAATATAAATGAACATTGCCTTTAATCACAGCCCTGTTTCCTGTTTAACTGAAAGAGAAGGCCGCTAAAATCATATTCTTCAAACATCCATTTTGTTGAATCAGTTGCTACTTATCTACTACTCACTATCACTTCTCTTTCTCATTTTTGCATTGTGCCTGCGAACTTGCTATGTTTGTTCACTAGCACAAAAAGAATTTCTATTTTAGTACATATTTTGGTTGGTTAGGTAATGTTTTTACATAATTTCCCTCATTTTAAGTGCATTTTTTGCATATTTATAAAGCTTTTTCTGCAAATTTTATGGCATATTTTGACATTTTATACTGCATAAAAATTTGATCCAAAATTATGATAAACTGGCATACCTATGCAAGAACTATCATGTATTACACCCCACCCTCTCCCCTATCCTTCCATTTCCACATTAAGCCCATAATATATCTTTTTCTTCAAGACCCTCTTGCTCTCAGTCACTTGCTCTATATGTCTTCTTGTAATTGTACTAACTAATAAATAAATAAATAAAAATAAATAAAACTGAACTTATTTTAACTTAACAGTACAATATACCTGTGTCAATACAAACTATTCTTATTTAATTTTGTTACCAAACAGAGGGATACACCCATGCAATGCAATCGTATAGAATATCAAGTAATTAGTTTAATTTCACAAACAGTTGCAGATTCTGCATGTCTGAACAGTTGGAGTAGAATCGAGAAACCAGCAAAAATTTAATAGAATGTCCAAGAAGATCTCATCCTGTAAATTATAGTAAGGAATTAGTGCAAGGAATGTTACTTGAAGCCTGTAGCCTCAAATTCCATGAAGGCCCTAGAATGCTTCATTTTGGAGTTATATAACTAAATTTCAAAAATGTGTTGTGGGTTGCATTTGACATGAATATTTATGAGTTTTTTTTTTTTTTTTAAATCTTTCATATTTTTACGGTTAAATTGCAAATTGTTATGTCTCCGTGACATTTTCTTTCTTTAGAGACTTTTATTTGTAAAGATCGGTTGCCTGTGAGAGCCGCAAACCTCATTTGTACTACTGAAATGATATTGGAGAGCTGTGACTTCGCCTTATGTACTCCATTATTTTTTGTAAATAATTTGTACAATTTTTCAATTTATACTTCTCTATTTCATATATTCTAATCATACAATTTCTGTACATATTTTCATATTAGATGTGATGATCGCTACGCGATCGAAAATAAAAATTGTGATTCCTGACGACACTTTTTCTCAAATTGACACGTTACCGTAACGATTTTAAAGTGGCGCCACATCTATGTTAGTATATCATTCATACAGAACAGTGAGAGATGGCACGTTTTTCGGAAAATTTGTCAGAATTTCTTTATTAATATTATATCACTTAAACCTAGATGACTGAGGTGGCTAAGAGCGTGTACCGACTCAGAGCTTCGGTCAGAAAGGTCGTGGGTTCGAGTCCCGCCTCGAGCATGGTTGTTTGTCCCTTGTCTCTCATTATGTATTGCCGCGGAGGGCCTCGCGTTCTACTGACTCCAGACCAGAGGAGCCCGCAAGTGTGTTGGTATCTAGTGTATGATCGAAAATGCGTTCTATTGGGACGTAAAGGATAGGTTTCTGGCAGCTGAATAAAAACCCTAGAAATTCGTTATTTATGCACCAAGAGGGTGTTGGTTCAAATGATCGAGCAGCGACAAAAAGTCCGCGGGCTGTTTGTCGCCCGAGATCTTTAGCATCAGTTAACACCCGTGGTACATTCTGATTTTGTTTTTTACATAATTTAACGATTCGGATACACTTATTTACTAATTAACTAGTTGTTAACTTGACTCGGTTGTCTTGTCATATTTCCCTCCCATAATTCTTCTGTACGAGAACATATGTATAATAGCACCATCCAACTATTTTCATATTTCCCTCGTATCAGTAAAAACAAAGAGTAATAGGTCGTAATTTCTAGCGGAAGGGGAGAGAAAGTGGCGTCAGAGGGCAGGGCAGTGCCCCGCCGTCGGCGCCTGCTCTGTGGATCACACGGCTCGCGCAGTCCCCCACAGTCAGTATATACCTCCCCCACAGTCAGTATCCTTTAGTGTTGGTGGTATATACCTTGCCCACAGCCGAGTCGATCGCCCCGAGGGCGGGGCGTGGGCGATGCGGCGGCGCGCGCGGGCGGCGGTGGCGGCGGTGCGCCGCGCGCTTGTGCTCTTGCTGCCCCGCCTCCGCCTGTGCCTCCGCCCCAGCGGGCAGACAGCGTGGGACCCGCAGGTGAGCCCCAAGAAGCAACACCGGCCTGCTCACTAAACGCGATGCGTGCACGTCAGCGTGGGGGTCGAACTAAATGTATGCGGGGGATTTGGTGGGATTTTGTCAGGGCTGCCAACCTCTGAACCGATGAGGTTTGGGCCCGAACCGCGATTTTCAAATTGTCGGATATGCGAAATTCCTCTCGTCCAGTAGGACCGGTATTTTCTTACTTCTTAGTATCTTCGTTTTGTTAGATTTTGAGCTCAGGAATTAGTATATTATTTTACGTATGTAATTTTTCACAACAATATAATTACACACACACACACACATACACACATTAATATTAATATTAATATGTTTGATACGTCGTTTACATTCATTAAAAAGAAAACTGATTCATCAACATTAGTCTTATAAACTAAAAGAAAAGATAAAACAATTAGCTATTTAATGAAGCCTGATACGTCGAATGATTAAAAGCACTTACTGCTTTTAGTTACTTTATTTAGTCGATAAGGCTACTATTTTTATTACCGACGCAAAAGTATTAAAGAAGATTTTTTAAACGGCGCACGTGCTCTATTTAGTAAATGGAGCTGTTTTGAGTTTTCATTGTTGCAATTTTTCATGAAAATTATGTGTATGTTTTTTGGGATGTGCTTCCTACCTAAAATTATATAATTATGTTACAATACCTTTTCTTTTTCGGATCTTTTTCGGGGTGACCAACTAATCCTGCTGATATTTGGCAGGGCATACTAAGTGTTGTGGAAACGTGGCTGCCGGAAAGTTGGAGTTAATTATTCAGAAATTTGCTAGGTTTCTTACATGGTGTGGTTTCTTTCCCCATTGAACATCTCCTGTCAGACGACGAATTGGGAGAATCGGACATCCGGTGCCAGGAAGAACTGGATCGTCCCGTGGATATTCCACCTGAGGATTTGGGTATTCACATTTTTACAATGACAACTGTTGTTGGAGTGGCCTTTTCAGTTGATGTCTTCGCGATCTTGGAATATGCATCATTGCTGTAGAGGCATGTCTAAATCCTATGGACGAAGAATCCCGATCGAGATGGGGATCATTCACCCCAAAATGATAATTATTAAACTTATAAATAATTATCTTGGAGGCCCCTCGGCCGGCTCATAGACAGCGTGCTAGCTTTCTGTGAGGCGGTCCCAGGATGGATTCCCTGCCATAGTGAGGCTGTAGCTTTCCAATACAAATCGTCTCGCTGCATGCGAAAGAAAAAGCGCAGGCAGGCCAAGTATGCTATAGTGCTGCTTGTAAACGTGATCGGAGAATTTAAATAATTCTTCGTAGATAGTTACAAGATAAATATTGAATAGTTACTTTAAAAAACAATGTTAACTAATAAATTCAGTCTCTTGCGTGATTTTATTTTCATAAGTTAGCAATACCTAATGTAAGTTAGGTTGACTTCGGCGCCCGTATATTTCTTTCTTTCTGCGTTGAATATTAGTACTTATTGTTTACACTGAAAGTGAATGACCGTCAAATAGTTTACGGTTGTATATGGTACAAAATTTTAAGTTAGGGTGGTTTTCTCTTGTACCCCAAAAGAAACAGTGCTGACAAATAGCATGATTTGTACAGCGTAACTCCTAGGCCAAGAGCCAGTACTTCCGGTTGCGATAAATTTCACAGTATTTTTTTTTTTATCATTTACTCCTCAGAATGTACAGTGAGGTATATTACTTTTAATACCATCTGATTTCTCAAAAAAATTAACGTATTGAATAAAAGAAAAAAGTACTTTCACCTTCTTCAATAACTTAAAAGGAAAACCTATACTCGCAAAAGTGTTTTCCATAAGAGCCTGTAGTATTTTCAATTTCCTTTATTAAAAAATTAGGCCGGCAATAGCCCATATTTACTTTATCGTATAGTACGTATATACGGAGTAATATACGTAGTAAAGAGAAAGTTATGTAATGCTGCGCGAAAAAACGGCGGATTTTCGGCGGAAAAAATTCATTGCCGGGCTCTGGTGGCGAAAAAGGGCATAAAACCAGTTGCTAAATTAAGAGAAAAAAATCCTGTAACACGTGGTGTTGCCAGAATCCCTGTTTTGTGGGTAGTTGATGCCGAAAAACCAATTGGAAGCAAAACGTCCGTCCGTCCGTCTGTAAACACCACTAGCGCCTAAACCACACGTACGATCTTTTCCAAATTGAAGAATCGGTGTCGATCTGGCTCTAATTGAAACTTTGAAATTTTGAGAAACATTCTTTAAAATTTGAGGGTACTTTACATGAAGACCCCCGGACATTTTCAAAATTTTCTCAAAAACGGCTCTAAATTTTTCTTCAAATTTCTTGTAAGAATAGAGCAAAATACATTTATAAAGGGGGCTTTAGTCAATTAGACAGATTACAAAGATACAATACTTCGTCTTTTTACTTAGTAGGAGAGAAACTAAGTGTATGTCTCCTGTATTCTCTGTATTTTAGAAAATTGCAAAATGTTAACGTTTCAAAACTACAAAATTAAAATAGATTTCAAACTCCTATTGCTTCAAGCAAAATCTATTTTAAAACTCAGCTCTTTAAAAAGTTCATTTTTTAAACTAGTAATTTTCGAAAACTATTAATTGCTTAAAATTGCAATTATAACGTTTTCTCGAAAAACCGCTCCACAGTATTTTTTCTTCAGATTTTTACCACGGGAAGAAGAAAGACCGCTTAAAGTAATGGAGCATGTCTGATTTTCCTTGAACTCTGTGGATTTTCGAAAGTTGCATATTTAGAATTAATGCGAGGAAATATGTGCTGTTGTATCTCCACTAGCTGGCCTTTCTCTTCCGCGAAGTGTTACTAAGAAACCTTAGCGCAGTGTGTGTAATTTCAAGGCGCCTGGCTTTGTCACTGGCAGGAAACCAACGGTAACTGGAGCGAAAACCGCGAGCTGTTCCTGCGATTTCGTGCTGAGCTGCGGCCGAGTATGTTTTCGGTGCACTGACATGGCGGCCCAAATAGCGACGCAGCAGAGGAGAACGCGAGGTATCCGAAGTTTTCTCAAGGGATAAAAGGGCGAAAAGGGATTTTTCATTGGAAACTCCAAAGGGACCAACGAATTATGGGACACGCCAAGAAACGTAGCTCAGGTTGGAAGGACGGGCGGATCCAAAGAGAGCCTAGAAATACTATGTCAATTCCCACGTTCTGTTGCGCGAACTACTTTACAATTAAACCCGTTTATTACAGGCAACGTTAATCTATTTGAATATTTGTATTTCACTACAGATACTTTTTTAATAACCGAAAATGAAGCTTTTCCATAAAAAAGCACTTGTTCTTCTCGTGCTTACTCGCCAATCTCCTTAAACGCTTTCTGGATCCACTGTAGGGCAAATGGATTTGGAATTGCAATTGGAAGCCTGAAAGAAAAATGCCGATATTGGACATATTGTAAACTATCTTTCTAAATTATGATTGTTGAAATACTTACTTTTCATTTAATGTGTGTATACACACACACACACACACACACACACACACACCGGTTATAGTGAACTTCTGGGCACTAACATGTTTGGTTCACTAAATCCGATGATGTCAAAATTAAATAGGTTTCTCCATAATTATTGATTTTATTAATATAGAGGTACAGCAAAATACATTATCAGCACGTACTGACAATTTCAATATCTTTATTTGTCCTTAAAATATAAATTATTTTCAATTGTTTACTTCGTAATTTTTCATTAGTAATTTCTCTAGATCTTTCTTCAGAGTCCTCAGGGGAGATTTCTTCGACCTTCACCTCAGGGGAGACTTCGATTATGACCTTTGGCCGACGATATTTTTTTCAAGCTTCCTAGTTTTTGTATTTGTGGCACTGATACGATATATTCTTATTTCCAGATGTTGTATTTCCTACGTTTACTATAGCCGAGTTTCAGGTTCACTATAACCGACTCTTCTTTCGCTTATTTCTAATGTAAGTGAAACGGGACTAGTGACTTAAGTTCACTATAACCGAGGGGTCACTGTATCCGAGCTCACTATAACCGGAGTCGACTGAATACATATACATACATATACATAGTACAGTTTGGATTTTGAGTGACGAGTGCTTATGTTTGGTTGTGTTATTCGGCTCATTCCACTACTGCGCATCTCGACTGAATTCTCATTATCAGAGCGTCACTGCTTACGACACACCTGACGTCATGCGACAGAAAGGCTCCAAGAAAGTCCGTCCTTCTAAGGAATATTTGCGCATGGAAGAGCAACTTTTTTTTCATTCGACAATGCCAAGAACCAATGACCCCAACCAAGAACCATAAAAAACATTAAGTAACTTTTATTAAAGAGCTGATTCTAAAGAATTAATTTCGGTGAAGAAAAATATCCACGTTCAATATTGTAGTTTTAGGAAGATGCCCAAAAAATTTCAACATAGCAACTTTGAAAATTTAAAACTTAAAAAAACTTTTAAACTTTAAAAAATTAGAGTTATTCAAAATAAATATTTAAGGAAAGCATTAAAAAAAACACTGGTTCATAAAAAACGATCAAATATTACACGAACTCAGTCCTCTGAAATCCTAGATCCTTCGTCTCTCAGGTAAATTTTATGCTTCTCTTTCTTCTTCTCCTGCTTGTACATCTTTTCAACTAGGAAAACAGTTAATCCTTTTCCGAGAATTAAATCACGTTATCCAAAAGATCTTTTACATCCTTCTCAGTTAGCTTTCTTCCAGTGTCCTATTATTTATTGTAAAAAGTTTATTGTATATATTGTATGTATTGTAAAAGTTTCTTGTTATATTTATAACCATTGTTTATTTTTAAGATTATGACTCTCTAAAATCATACAAAAAACTTTCACAAATCAGTAATTCGTTTAGAGGTTACTATTAAGTTTCTCATATTCTGTATGATATTAATGTGATTCTTCGTACCCTTGAAAGACAAATTTTTGTCGAACAAGGATCAATAAATTATTTTTTAAATCTCTACAAGAATTCAAGAAATGAAATCACTCATCTGCAATTTTTCGATAACATTTAAAATCTATCAATTAGAAGTGAGCGTAGAAAGAAAAATTATATGCTCCTCGACCAAAATGTTGTTTCCAAACTCGCACCTTTTTACCCCTCTCGGCTTTTCTACTCTCCGACTCAGGTGGTAAACAGCTCTTCTGAAAATTATTTACTTTTTTTGACCTTGATACATAACTATATTTTTTGCAGTGTTATCCCAGAGTATTATTAGTTGCTCTTGAGGATGTATGACTTAGACATCTCTGACATGGCCGGGACCTGCGTAATTTTCCGACAATTTATGTGTAAATTCGAAATTAGTAACATAGATTATTGTTTATATACCACAGAATACTATAAGTATATTGAGAGAGATTGTTTTTGTATCTCATGAAATAAATCATCAGTCATAGAATAGTAAATCGGTTGTTACATACGATTAGTTTCTGCTTCGCTGGTATTATCACCGGAAGTTACAGGACGTTCTACAGTAGTCTCTTTCTCGCGTCCTACGTGCCGCGAATGCGCTGTTGGCATCATTACGCTCTCCGGTGACCTCTTTTGGAGGGGGAGATATGCGTAACGGTTGTAAGACTTCCGGTCTTTAAACCAACGACTGCTTTGACATTGATTTTCTAGAAGTCGATATAAGTAAGCTCGTGACACTGGCTTAGTACTCCAAGAAAACATATCTTGGTACAAATTATTCTGCAATGGCAAGGAAACCACGGTCCGTTGATCAGGGGGATCGGAATAAAACTTTGTCATCCAAACGGCTTATGGGATATTTATAATAGATAGGATAGGGGTCGTCCTTAAAATACGTAACGCTACTGCGTGGGGTTGATGCAGCGTTACCCTGCGTTACATAGGAGTATATGGGGGTTATTAGTTTATTGTTACCTAACATTGATATTTATATTTTTACATTTATCAAAATTTGCTGAAATAATTCCTTTTTGAGATATACTAAAACATTAAAATATGAACTAATTCGGGAACTTAGATCTTGTACCAGTAGTGGGGGTGCTCCCGCACGGTGAGATACCTGGATGCTCCCGCAAGTCGACGAGTTGGTGGGCGCCGGCTCTCACGACCTTGCTGGGGAGGAACACCGCCACCTCCCTCGATATAGCATTCACTACAATTAGGGATGAATGTCTGACTTGCAGCTTTATCATGAAGTGGGCGATTGATTAATAGTTTCGTGTTTCCGGGCGCGTCAACTGCTTTGGTCGTTAGTCCCGTTAGTGTAGTGCATGCTTTTTCTCGGGAGATGGCGGTGATCATCCCCCGCTGGATGACGGGATTCGGCGCCGACCTACCGTCGGCTAGTGGGGCTTCCCCCTAACCAGGACTCTCCCACCAGCGGGGAACGGTCCCAGCCTAACGCGAACGGTCCCAGCGGAGAACGGTCTAAGCTCCCGACCGGTCTCCCGGAATATGTGGTAGTGCATGTTAGTGTGTGTGTGTGTGTGTGTGTGTGTGTGTGTGTGTGTGTGTGTGTGTGAAGGGGAGAGGATAAGACAAGGAAGAGGAAGGACAGATCGCGCGCGGTCCGTGACCCGTTTGGTAGGGTACTGCCCCGGCATTCGCCTGGTGTTAATAAAATTTCTAATAATATATTATGTTCTGGTATATAACTTCTGTAAAATGCATATCGAATCACTTCGAAATGATCCCGCGCGTAACACACTAAAAGAAATGACTCCCTCAAAAAAGAAGTGGTCTAATTGCAGATTTTTCTTGACCTTAAAAAATATGACGTATCTTGGATATCAGGTTAGACTTGTTGGAAGCTTAACTTGTGACATACTATTTTTGCGCCTACAATCTTTTGCCCACTTCTAGACTTCGGCACCACGATGGAAAAGTTGGTTTCGCCATGCATTTAACAAAAGTGGTTCTTTATATGAATCAGAAGCGGTTGTTTATCTGGCTTGCATAATTCGAAATTCCCCCACGTAACTATTTCGAGCATGAGATCTCGAAAAAATGTGAACAAGAAATAGTATTCTACTTTGGTATTTTTGAAATGGATACACAGTGAAAAAAAAAAGATTTTTATTAAGTCTCTGAAAACTCAAAACGTTCCTTGCAAATGAGCTCGAAACTGCGTGTTTCCAGAAACGCTGAAAATATATTTTCTCAAAAACGGTTGCAAAATTTCCAATAATATAACAACAAATTTTTATTCTTCTATGATATTCTTAAAGTCATATTTTAATTCCACTATCTGGGAACTAAACATTTTAAAAAATTGGAAAAGAATGTGTTTTTTCATAATTTCATTAAAACGTTTATTAACATTATTTCCTCGTTATAAATATTACACGAAAGAATGAAAGTATACTAAACCATTGAGTGAAGCAATGATGGGTGTTGAGTTAATTTTGAGAAAATTGTACATTACTGTGTGCGATGTTGATAGTTGTTAATGCTCAACTTGGTTCGCATTGTTGTTAAGGAAACGAATGTTGTCAGTTTCATTCAAGTACATGGACTCAATGGTGCAAAATACTTTAAAGACCGCAAAAGGTTAAAAAGTCAGTCTTAGTTATGTTATTAAATTAATCAAATACCGTAACATGTTTGCATACTAACTAATTGCACTATCGAATGAGTCGACCTCGTGAGGCAGGGGTGATGGCAGTGGCCATACATGGGCACTATCGTGGGTTCGAAACCTGAGTAAGGAATGAATGTTGTAATTTGTATTCGTGTTATGGGGAACATTCAGAGTCCCTTTGGCCTAATTTCCTACTCGTTAGTGCTTCTTTAACCTCTTAGTTTACCAGGCATCTGCGCATGAAATCTGTTGGTTTGTTAATTTATTTATTTATTTATTTATTTATTTATTTATTTATTTATTTATTTATTTATTTATTTATTTATTTATTTATTTATTTATTTATTTATTTATTTATTTATTTATTTATTTATTTATTTATTTATTTATTTATTTATTTATTTATTTATTTATTTATTTATTTATTTTACGTCAAAAAGCAGTCAAAAACTGCGTATGACGTGCTATGGGGAAAAGTGAATTGTGTGCACATTTTCAAAATTCTGTGATCCCTACACTAAGTCATATACTACTTAAAATTGAAGGAAAAAAAAGCTCCCATGTAATAAAATCTATTTTCAAGGATAAATAAGCAATAAATTTTGGCTCTTATTACTTCCTGCCGCGACAACATGGAAACGATAATTTGAATAATTGTATTTCCCACTGAATTCTAGAAGACGTGCACAGGAAATGAAGTTACATTATGTCCAGAAGCAAAACAGGGGGCCATCTCAGCATTTGCTCAATGGATCAGGGAAACTGGACGAAAAACCTGATAGAGATGGGGGTCATTGACCCGGAGGCTGCAATACAATACTTGTTACAGGTTGTTTATACACATTTATACAGTTCAAATGTTAAATAATGCATTCTGTATAATTGTTAAAATTAATGTTACTTTTCTTGTGATGCTCAGTATAGTCTCTAATTGTATAGAAACAGTTATGCAGCAGAAACGATTTCACTTGGGATTTAAACTTTTCTATGGAATTTAATCGTTTAATGTCATGTGGCAAAGTAAAATAATGTACATGTATTGTATGTGCATTTTTTGTAATGGACTGTTGGAAACTGTCACCTGATGAATATGATTTCTACGTCGAGTGTTATATTAAGACATCGGCATTTTTGGAAAATATATTCCCGCCCTTGAGCAAGTCATTTTTTACAAAAACCACTGATTCGGAAATAAAAAGACACGGCAATGGTAGAATTCCTAGATTAATGAAGAGAGGCTTACATGAATCACGTGGATGGGATTTGGTTATTATTCGTACAATTCGTTTTTGTAATCTAAAAGTCTGGGAGCTATAAGATGTATTTGCCCAGAATATTATGCCATATCTCAGGCGGGAATGAACATTCGCGAAGTATACACAACGAGCAGTATGAAGGCTGACTGAATTTGCAAGAATTCTGAACGTGTAGCATAATGAACTTAATTTTGTGTTCAATTCATTTAAGTGGACGTTTCATTTAAGGTTTGACTGAATTGAGAGACCTAAAAATTTTGTTGCCTTAACATCAGTCAATGGTACACCGTTCATTTTCAATGGAGCACAGAATTGTTTATTTGAAATGGAAAACTGCATCAAAACCGTTTTCTTTTCGTTTACTATTAATTTGTTCTATCTGTTTTTGGAACTGAGGAACTGGATCTCTTTGCCCAGAACAATAATTTTTGGTCCCTTGAAAATTGAAACAATATCACTTTAAAAATATTAGTTAGGGAAAACCTACACATTTTTACAAATAATTTATACCCGGATTTGAGAATATGTAGTTAGAGCTTTCCGATAATGCAGTTTTTCTCATTTTAGCACAAATATGTAGAGTTTTCGAGAAACTTGATAAGAAATCGCTTGAAGCATTTATACTCACAAACGCCGTAATGCATTAAAAATATGCCTGTAATGTAAATAATTACGTGAAAAATATTTTTTTAACTGCAATTTCTTTAATAAAAGAAGACGCCGAAAAAATTTGAACTTTTGCAATTTTTGAAAAATTTTTAAGCGTTTTCAACGAAAATGAGATTGCCTCATTCTCTTAGACGTCCTTCACGCTATCCAACAACAAAATTTAATAAAAAACAATGCAGACATTTTTTTTGAAAATGTCCCATGGGCTTCGTGTAAAGTACCCTTCAAAATTAAAATATTCGAATAAAATTCAAATTCTAGTGTCACATCAACCAGATCGATCAGGGAATATCAATTTTGGAGAAAATCGGCTGAATGGTTTTGCCGCTAGCGTTGTTCACAAACATACGGACGAACGGACAGAGAGACGTTTTGTCTTCATTCAAGTTTTCGGTATCAACGGCGCACAAAACAAGGATTCTAGCTACACCACGTGTTAGAGGATTTTTTTCTAAATTTAGCAACTGAATTTATCCACTTTCTTGTTTCCAAGGCCCTGTAATAAGAGTTTTTCTGCCGAAAATTCGCCGTTTTTGTCCGCTTTATAAAATTGTGCTATATTATTGTTAATATTATTATCATTATTCAGTATTTTTATTAATATTATTATTACCATTATTCATTATTATTAATATTATTATTACCATGATTATTATTATTATTATTATTATTATTATTTTATACATAATTTTTCATCTACTCCATAGCCAGAAAGTAAAATTTTTGGAGCAATTTTTGAAAAAATTTTAAAATTATCCTTATTTCACGCAAAATTAAGCGAAAACTAACTGTGGAGGACAAATTGAAGACAGATATCTGGAGACAGAGGAACGGGCGGACAGGCGGGCGAACAAAGGGATGTACGACGGACAGACAGCCAGACGGGCAGGCGGACAGACGTTCGAAGAGAAAACATTTTTTCGGTATTAGAAGATTCCAAAACGTGCTTTCAGAAGTATTATTTCAAGTGAATGTGTTTTTCATTAAGCGTCATGAATTACGTACGTAAGTGTTAATTCCATTTAGGAATGTCGATTTTATTGCGTACATTGTTGGCCTTAAACCTCTAAAACGCAGTGGCGTTCCTGAGTTAAAAAGAAAGGCTTGTCTGTACCCGGACTCAACATTTACGAACTTAAAATATCACGTTACCAAACATAAAAATTAATAAACCCATCTCGATCAGATTTTTCGTCCAGTTTCCCTGATCCATTGAGCAAATGCTGAGATGGCCCCTTGTTTTGCTTCTGGACATAAATGTAACTTCATTTTCTGTGCACGTCTTCTAGAATTCAATGGGAAATACAATTATTCAAATTATCGTTTCCATGTTGTCGCGGCAGGAAGTGTTAGTCCGAAGACAACATGGATAAGAGCCAAAATTTATTGCTTTTTTATTCTTAAAAATAGATTTTATTACATGGGAGCTTTTTTTTTTCTTTCTTAAATTTTAAGTAGTATATGAGTTAGTGTAGGGATCACAGAATTTTGAAAATGTGCACACAATTCACTTTTCCCCGTAGCACGTCATACGCAGTTTTAACTGTTTTGTTTTACTAAAATAAATAAAAAATTAAAAATTTGCCGTTTTATTCGTACAATGTTCGATAGTCTGAATGACATGCTGATGGGAATGGAAAGAGGTCGCTTCTCTAAATTCAGAAGCCCCGCCAGGAACAAGCACAGCACCACTCGGCCACCAGCTCCTTGCGGAACGGCATTTTAGGAGCTTTGACGACTACTCCGGTCGCGACTCATTGCTATTACTCTTGTGAACCGCCAACCGTATGGACACTAGCCCTCACAGATTTATGGATGTTGCTTTATATTTTTGTTGTTTTGAAGGGTATCCGTTTGGTAAGGAGGAAGGTAAGGGGTTCCGTAAGGGTATCCGGGGGTTCCGTTTGATTTCTAGTTCTACACGACATTGCCAGTTGTTTTTTTTCTAGGTCTTTTATCCAGCCAACAGCCGGTTACCCTTTACGTCCCCATGGGATGTATATATATTCAACCATACACTAGACCAACACACTTGCGGGCCCCTCTGATCTGGGGTCAGCAGAACGCGAGGCCCTCCGCGATAACACATACAACGTCAAGGGACAAACAACCATGCCCAAGGCGGGACTCGAACTCGCGACCTTTCGGACCGAAGCGCTGAGTCGGTACTCGCTCTTAGCCACCTCAACTATCCAAGGCGGCACATTGCCTGTAACTTAGCAAATATGTTATTGTGGCCCTGATGAATCGTCGGCAACGTGAATGAAACCCTTCTTTGTGACCTGCAAACCCCTCATTTGTGACCTGAAAGAAGAGTGCCTCGCGACGCCATTAACCGCTCCTCCTTTGGAGCGGCCTACGAGGGGTCGAGGCTTCCGCGCGGCGAAGGAGCGGTGCCGTTGCACCGGAAGTGCCCCCCCCCCCGGGGTAGGACGTGCGGCCACGCGGAAGCGGCGCCCCCGCCCGCGGTTGCTTCCTCCGCGACGAGCGGGAGGTCAGCTATCCACCGCGTACACGAACCGCAATTCAGAACGGTTTCACGATTGGCGCACGGCGATCCTGTATCCGACCGAGAGCGGTAGCTCAGTGCATCAACTGATGCAACTGCAGCGCCTCTGACCGGGAGGTCCTAGGTTTCACTCCCCACAGCGGCAGGATTTTCGACTCTAGCTTTTCAGCTAGGTCGAATTCAGTCGCTGTCTGGAGGAGAATTCTAGCGCCGACTGCTCTGATCGGTAGTTTTCCGTGGTTTCTCCGATCAACACCAGGCGAATGCCGGAGCAGTACCCTACCAAACGGGCCACGGACCGCGCGCGATCTGTCCTTCCTCTTCCTTATCTTATCCTCTCACCTTACACACACACTTACACTAACATACACTACTCTACCACATATTCCGGGAGACCGATCGGGAGCTTAGAGCTTGGCCCGGCTGGGGCGGTGCCCCGCTGGTGGGAGAGTCCTGGTAAGGGGGAAACCCCACTAGCTGACGGTAGGTCGGCGCCGGATCTCGCCATCCAGCGGGGTAAGATCACCGCCGTCTCCCGAGAACCAACATATACTACACTTACGGGACTAATGACCGAAGCAGTTGATGCGCCCGGAAACACGGAAAAACCAACCAACCAACCTACAAGGCTATTGCATTTTATAGCTTTATAAAAATTAATATTTAGAATTTTGTAGCCCTTGTTGTGAACATTATTATTAAGAGAGGTCTCTTTGGGATAAAAAAATATTTTGACACTTTTAGATTTTCCCATTAAAATCCGGAACTACGGCAAAATAATTTAATATTTCGCCATTTGCGATCTTTAACAAGTATAAAAGCGGAAGAAGTAACGAGTGCGCCGTCGGCGTAGGGCCTTCCTCTTCGCCTCGTGACCTCGTCCTCCGTAGTGCGAACTGAAGAGCCTGAGACCCCTTGACACGACCCTGAGCACTCAGGCGTTCAGGATCAGTGTTTTCTTTGTTCTTATTTTTTACTTTGTTTTGTCAGTAAGATCATAACTATAAATTAATAAACTACTGTCAGAAGTTGCAAATGTTTTCAAACATCGAAGTGTTGTTGATGTCGCATCCCTCGTTAGAGAGCGACCACGAAGGAAACCATTAAATGCAATTTAGCAATTATGTCATAGATTCGCGACCATTTTGCGATCGATTTCGCATTTTTTTGCAGCTTGAAAACCTTCAGAAATATACTGTACCTACCCTCAAATATACAATTACTATTTTGTTCAGCGTTTGGTGATATTTCGCATTTTTAGCAGTTGCTAAAATCTACCATCTATCCTCATGAAGCTGGAGCTGAACAATGAATCTAGTTATTAAGCCGAAATACAGAAAATAACTGATTCGGTTGAACTTGGTAAACCGAAGCTTTAGCGCAGGTTTGTAACCACGCATGTTCGTTATTTGTGATATCGGTCGTGTTTAGTTCAATACTGAAATATTTATTTTAAAATTAATTTGGTATTTGATTATCATTTTTTATGTTTAAGTTATGCAAGAAAGCACGCCTGTTACATACAAAAAAAATTCAAAATGGACGTGGCATTGTCTTAGCAGTCGCTGACGTTTCAACCTTTCACACACTGTTGCCTCACAACGAGTCGAGACGCTGGCCACTCGCTGCGTAAAAAGCTGGCTGAGTGGCACACGATCGGAAGATACGTCCCCGACGCCCACGTGGCTGGAGCTTTTTTTTTTCAATTTTCCCCTCGTCAATAACCTTGGCGCGGGAATTTATTCAGTCTTATGGAACATAAGCTCCAGTGTTAAGCTTTTGGAGCGAAGATGAGGGCTTTTATCTTAACAAACTAACTTAAATCTAACTTAAAACTAAGACATGGCCACTTTGGGCAGTGAGTTTTAAAAATATAGTTTATTAAATAAATTTTCAAATTAAAGTTCTTTGTATTGTTCATGTAATTTCTTGTTTTAGTTATTTGCATTTACACACTCATTCATACTTAAATTTATATGTACAACTCATTCGCTCATTCATTCATACCACACAACACTGCACTTCACTTATGTACACTTTTTACACTTGGATTTATTTACGCCACGGCGCCGACTTTACTCAGGCGTCCGTGGCGCCGCGACGTTTTCAGGGCCTGGCGGTTCAGACCCGGCTTAGTGCAATTCCGCGCCTCCCTCGCGGATTCCGCCATCAGTGAGCGGCGACCGCCTCCCACGCACTATCTGCTCCCCCGCGTCGCACAGCTCAGAGAGCTTGTGCGGGGGAAGTGCGCGGAAGGTGAAGGCGACGTGCTTTGGGCCTTTTCTTCTATGGAAGGCCCTGTGCACGCCGCTGTTCGCCGCTGCGCCGGCCTCGCGCAGGATGCGCGGAGCGGACGGCCTCGGCGCCCTAGCGAACGCCGTTTCCGCCCGCTTCCGCAGCTCCGCCGGGAACTGATTGCGTACGCCCAGAACTCTGAATACGTCAGCTGGAGCTAGTTACACTCAAAGGTTACACTCATCTTGCGGTGATGCATCAGCCAATCAGCGCTGGGAACCCTCTCCGACGCATCGGAGCTGTTCGCGACGACTCTGCCCGACCTTAGATATCATCGAAGTCTGAAATGCAGATGGAGCAAAAAATAAACAAGATAGACAATGCTACTTACACATACAACGAGCGTGACATGCATATAAATTTGTATTCTAAATTATTTATATTTTTATAAAAGAAACAAATGTTTTCCATTTCTCTTCTAAAATAATGCGTGATGTTTGGAAGCTGACATTTACCGTTGTTTTAACATTCATGAACGTGTAAGACAAACATGTGAATATACTCCTAAATATTTTACGTAAGCCTACACTTCTAAATATTTAGAGACTCGTCCTGTTGTGTGGAAAATTCTAGAATGACACTTGTAGAAATCGTCGTTCTCTCCTAGGGATTCGAGAGTTCTTTGTCAATTAATACAAGCTGCATATTCTTCTTCCCTTTGCGTTTCTCTTTTATTATTCTATATTACTCGTTTTTTTAAAGCAGAAAAATCCCTTCCACGAATACTGTTGAACCTACTCGTAGTATCGTGCATATTCATGAACTCTCATTTTTAGCAAGTTAGCAAAAAATTTCAGAACAATTACTTCACAACAAAAGCAAACAAAGTCAATCAATAAAAAGCTTTTCTTCAAAAGTAAGTAAACCAAATACTTTTTGTTTCAGCTAAACTACGATACCTTGAATTTCCTTGGAAATAAAACCACTAAGTACATTAAACTCTCGCTAATTCAGCCCTTAGTAACCCGACTCAATACGACCTGTAGTCTCTCAAGCTGAAATGACGCGCAAAACAAGGAAATTGTCCTGGTAACAATGCAGTGTACGTTCAAAAGTTAAACAACCCATACATATTTAAAATAGTGATTTCTTACAGTACAGTTCCGCACTATGACTTCTAAAAGAAAACACGTTTCCCTGGACCTCAAGCAGAAACTCGAAATTTTAGAAAAGTTGAAGGGAAGTTCTTCACAAAAAGCCGTTGCTGAAGAATACAATGTTGGATGACCAACAAATTTTCTGTGTAAATGAATGTACATAATATTGGGATGTAATAAATTGTGTAACACCTATGTGTTTATAATAATTTCAAACCCTCTCCACCGGGAGCGGTAGCTCAGTGCATCAACTAATGTCACTGCAGCGCCTCTGACCGGGAGGTCCTAGGTTCCAGTCCCGACAGCGGCAGGATTTTCGACACTAGCTTTTCAGTTAGGTCGAATTCAGTCGCTGCTTGGAGGAGAATTCTAGCGGCCGACTGCTCTGATCGGTAGTTTTCCGTGGCTTCTCCGATCAACACAAGGCGAATGCCGGAGCAGTACCCTACCAAACGGGCCACGAACCGCGCGCGATCTGTCCTTCGTCTTCTTTGTCCTATCCTCTCCCCCTTACACACACTTACACTAACATGTACTACACTATCACATATTCCTGGAGACCGGTCGGGAGCTTAGAGCTTGTCCCGGCTGGGGCGGTGCCCCGCTGATGGAAGAGTCCTGGTTAGGGGGAAACCCCACTAGCCGACGGTAGGTCGGCGCCGGATCTCTCCATCCAGCGGGGGAAGACCACCGCCATCTCCAGAGAAAAACATGCATTACACTAACGGGACTAATGAGCAAAGCAGATGACGCGCCCGGAAACACGAAAAAACCAAACCAAACCAATGAAACCCCCTCCATAGTCCGCATCCACGTGTGCAAGGAATGGTTGGATTAGCGAGAGTCTGGGGCACACAATTCTTCTCTAAAATTTTGAAAATTCATAATGTTTATAATTTTTAAAAATTAATTTCATTTTAAGTCGCATTGACAACATGGTCATGAGTGACTGGCAGTATAGGTTGTAACATTGTACATTTACGTTTTACTGTTTAAAACTTTTCGATACATTTTTATATTATTATTCTGCGTATAACGGTATATTTTCCATTTCATCACAATGCTTGACAATTTGCTCTTTTCTTATTACCCTTTTTAAATGCAGTACAGTTTATATATATTTAACGAACAAATGTTAAGCTGTGATACAAAGTTAAATATAGTAATTAACGAAACTAGTGGATAAACAGGAGATAACTGCACAAGTGATATATTCAAGAAAACAAGCGACGATGGAAGCGATATTTGATATAGTGCGTTTTCTTCTGTGATGTAGTATTGGTGTGTAGATTCTTGATGTAGTACATTTTTGTTCATGTTTCATGACCGAATGGTAATACCTTGGCCTTGTTTGTGTTAAAGAGACTTGAACGATTTTGATCTTTTTTCTGAATTCTGATTGGAGTAGTGAAGTTTTAATTGCACGCGTGCCATTAACTTAGTGATAATCAAAAATGTTTCATGGAATTAAAGAGCATATTTAGATAACTAAACGAATTGAATCTACAGAATTGAATGACTTTCTCTAGAAAATTTGATGCCACTAGAATATACTTAAATCTTCTTCCCAAGTAAAAGAGTCCTGTTGGCTGTAATTTATAAAATATAAAATATAATTATTCCCGGTCGAGCAAAAGTAGAGTTGCAGCTTTCCTTTAAAATCGTCTGTTTCTGTAGCTGTTGACAGAGAAAAGCTCAGGCAGGCTGATCTTGCGAGCTAAAGGGAATACGTCAGTTCGCCGCCTGGCGTTCGTACCCCACAAGAGGGGGAACTAACTAAGCCCAGGCTTGGGGACGCCGTTAGCTGCCCGGCAACGTCGAAGCTCTCGACCCAAAACACCAAACACGCACATATAATAAACGAATATACTTTTAATTAATGATGGTATAATTTTGTTTGATGGTGGCCGTATCCGTGGCCACCTCGCCTCTGAGTTCAATGTCGTCGTCGGGGCCCTTGGGGTCGCGCTCCGGCGCTGCGCGGCGCGTGGAGGGGAAGTGTGGGGAGGGGAGGGGAGGGGCGTGGCGGGGGCGGTGGCACACACGGCGCGTGGAGCGTCGTCGCTCGGCGGTGAGCGGGCAGCAGCGTCGCGCGCACCAGCTCTCCCGGCCGCAGCCATGCTGGTGGACGAGGTGCACCGCAACGGGGACGCGCCCGCGCCCGCCGACGCCTCCAAGGTGAGGACGCTTCGCCTACGACAATGAGCGATCGATTTGGGTTGCCGAGAGCGCCAGACGATACGTTCATTAGTCCCAAAGTGGAATTCATGTGTCGCGAGAGGTGGCGGTGTTCTCAGAACGTGAGATTCAGCGCTAACATACACGTACTGTGATTGGTGGTTTGATTCGTTATTTTGTGTTTTTGGGAGCGTCAACTGATATGACGTTATTCCGTAAGGGTAGTTCATGTATCGGGAGTGGCGTGTTCTCCCGTCAGAAGTGAAATTCAGCGCCGATTGGTTATTTTGTGTTTCGGGAGCTTCAACTCATATTGTCTTAGTCCCTTAGGTGTTGTTCATGTGTTTGGGGGTGGTGGTGTTCTTCCCCCACCAGAATATGCGATTCTACGCCGACATACGTAGGTACTGTGATTGATGATTTGATTTGATTGGTTGGTTATTTTGTATTTCCGGGAGTGTCAACTGATATGGTTATTAGTTCCGAAGTGTAGTGCAGGTGGCCCTTTCTCCGCCTGCGCGTAAGATCCGGTGCCAACCCACACTTCCGCTTTCGCCGTTCCCTCCTCTAGGCATCTCCCCCAGCGGTGCCCCGCCCCAGCCGGGACAGCCCAAGCTTTCAGCTCACGGCTGGCCTCCCATCGCGTGCGCCAGTGTAGTGCTTGGTAGTGTAATTGTCTAAAAGGATAGAGGACGGACAAGGAAGAGGAAGGAAAGATCGCGCGCGTCCATGGCCCGTTTGGTTGGGTACTGCTCCGGCATTCACCTGGTGTTGATCGGAAAAAACACTGAAAACTACCGATCAGAGAAGCAGGCCGTTAGATTTCTCCTTCAGACAGTGACTGAATTTAACCTATGTAGCTTTAGCTAGAGCTGGGACTCGAACCATAGTGACTTCCCTGTAAAGTCACTGATGACTCAGAGGTAACTCGGCCGGTCGTTATTCTGGAATAGCAGGAAATAAATCGCATCAGAATGTCTGTATATACGGGTATAGAGACGTCTTTATATACGCCTGTCTCTATATACGAAATATCCTTATTAAATTCAATGCAATCTGAACAAAAATCTCTTCCCTGAACAGCAAAAAAAATTATCTCTTAATCTTATAGTGAAGCAACTAGCATATACTACGTTTGGTATCTGGTAACATCTTCAGGTAACTTGTGGCATGACAAAAGAAAACGTATTAAAATTGAAAAGCATTGCGTACAAGTGAACCATACATAGGCATGCAGTTTAAAATTATAAAAAGTTGTAAAATTAAACAGGGGCAGCGGGCAATGTCGACTGATTCACTGCTGTCGGCCTAATCGCAGCTTAACAGCGCTTTACTACATCGCGTTTCTTCGCGTGGATTTTTGTGTCTTGAGATGGCGATGCAAAAACCAGCAGGAATCTCTTAATATCATCAGTTTAATAATAGCAATACTAGTTATCGTTATTATTGTTCTTCAGACATAGGAGTAGCGACTATCCATGTAATCTAGGGTTGCTATATTGATAACAATGTTTTGAAAACGGTTTCGTTTTTGTAAAAATATTGATATTTTAATATAAATTTATTAGGATTCTTTTAATAATTTTTTTTTTTAAAAAATTATTGTATAACAGAAAATAGATTATTTTTACATTTCAATAAATTGATCATTTTTCCACACCTGGAACCAAAGGTAACTGAAAGTAAATGGTAAAGTTTGTGTCCATAAATGTAATATATTACTTTTGTAAAATTAAATACGTACCAACATAGCTTGCCTGTGTTTTACTACATCGCGTTGTTGCGCGTGGAATGTAGCGAGGAACGCAATGTCAAACTACTGCAATTCTCGTAATATAAACAAAAAAATTATAATTGTTATTATCAAATTTTTATTATTTTATTATAATTTTTTTATTAGCAAATACTAATAATTATCATCAAATTATTATTATTGTCATTACTATTATCATCAGTAGTATTATTGTTGTTAAGCTCAGAAGTAGCAAAAAGCTTCAAAGGTATCTAAATTTAGACTAACAAGATTTTAGCTACCTTTGATGACTCGGTCATCATTTTTGTATCTACTCTCGGGAACTTCTACAAATTAATGGCACGTTTACGGTCAGCTTTTGCGGTTTGAGTTGCTGAACTAATGGTTTCTCATACTCAGATTGTACTTAACGTCATTTGTCCGTATAATAGCCATCGTCGTCGATTCAAGCGATTCTTAAATGAAGCCGCATCCAGGAAAGCAAGGTATCAGATGATTTCGTAATGTTTTAAACTGGGAGTGTGTGCGCTGGAGTTTAATTGTGCATACGAAAGATTATTATTAGCCAGTAATCAACATCTTGTCAGAAAAATATACTTTGTATAAACTCAATTTCAGTTTACATGTAAGTATACACACAGTATTTGTTGTGACAGGAACTGCTGCAACCAGCTGCTCTTTTCCAACAGTGCTCTTCTCGGAGGTCGGATTTCCATCGCTTCCTGGTCACTCTTTTCCGCGTTCAGTGCTCTTCCTCATTCGGGAGATAATTTTCTAAATGGTGCTGTTTCGGTTCACCACTCATTAATTGTGTGACGGAGTAAAATACAACTTTCGCATGTCTGATTCTTCAGGAGTTGGAACATTTATAATCTGATTCTACAGCTGCAAACAAAACCTGCATCGTAATCTTTTTTCAAATTTCTACAACTCGCAATTCGTTCTGTGAAAACAGTGAATTAAAGAGTCGGGGATCCTAAGAGATAGTCCTCTGTATTTTAGGTTCTCGACTAGGTGATGAAGACTTTGTGAAGAAATTCAGACAAATGATGTATTTAAAAGGGTCGACGAGGTAGTTGAAAAGAAGAATTTTAATGCGCTCTTAGCGGGGTGCAAATACATTTTTACATCGCAGATTCCTTCAATAATTTAATAAAATCTCATAAATTTCATAACCGGATTTCTCTCTTAAGTACAAGAAACTAAAAGCATTTGACAGCATAGTTTGTGTAAATTTAGATATTAAAGTGTTTTGCTTTTTGAATTCATTATTAAATCCTTGAGGCGCATAAGTGATTTGTTCACTTATCTTAAAGTTTTTTTCCATAACTTAAAATCGGTTACGTACGTAATAATGGTCAGTTGTATGATTAAATATATTTGTATTACCCAAATTGAATAGGTATTTGTTAAAAACGATTGTCACATTAAAAATACTTTTTTACCGCAATGTAGGCGCCCCTTTTCTATTAATCTTCGGAGGCATGGACCCGGGAACTCATGAGAACATATGCAGGACGTGTGCATTACGCCTGAAAAAATCACATAAAATTGTTTTTAACAAATGTTTATTTATTAAAAACTATTAATGAACCTATGCCCAAAAAGTATTTCAAATTTGCTTTATTTATTAAAATGGCGGATGCTGTGGCCATCAGTCCTTTTAACAAAATGAAATTTATATTTTTGGATAATCTAATTATGTGAACTACTTTATACTGATATTGGTAATGTGTGTTAATCATTGTGGAAGTGTGATTTGGAAGTAACGTTATGTTGCATAAATATTCAGTGTAATTTACAATGGATTCAGTAAGTGAAATAGATGCGCAGATGTAGTGTTTGGAAAAATGGTAAGCAGGTAATTGTAAATGAAATATAATTAAGAAAGCTAAGATTACGTGGAGGGGCATGGAAATCATGAAGGAAAATGGTGAGATCGAATCGGTTAGGTGCTGACTGTAAAGGTTTCAAGGACTGTTTCACGATAGCTACTCAGGGGAAATTTTTTTTTATGAAAAATGATACTTATTTGCAATGGCTGATTGATGTTAAAAATAAGAGGGGAGACCAATAAATGTAGAAGAGATGGAAGGAAGAGGACATACATTAAGATTCCACTTAATGGTTGGAGCACGATTTGAAGTAAGTTGCGACATGGCCAGTAGGTGTGAAGAGAATTAATGGATTAAGAGTAGACGTAGCAAAAAATGCCCCGCAGATGCATGGCAAACAAATACTTCTACCTAATAGTAAAATTCAAGGTCATGATCGTAAGTCCTTTCCGGTAAGAGATAGGAAATTTCGTAGGAGCAAATTTCGTTTCATGGAGATTTGCATACGAAAATAATGTTCATTATGTTCAAAAAAAATATCCTGATGATAAAATTAGCTACGTTTCTATTATAAATATTTCAAAGATAATTTCAGTCTGCGGTTTGTACAGACACAAGTAGATTGTTGTTGTGTGTCTGTGAAGAATTAAAGTAAATGCACAAATCACTTCATCTAAATGATTCCGTAAAATTGACATATTTTGAATTTACAAATAAAAACTAACAAATCTTTGATTTATATCTGCCGTGAAGGCCAGAGAAGAAAATGTTCTGGTGAGATATGTTATTCCCTCATACACTTCTTGCTCAGTTCCAGAATAATATGATGAACTTCACTTATTTTCTGACAACTGTGCCGCCCAGAACAAGAATAATTCCATATCAAAATTAATGTAAACGTTTGTAGATATGAAATGATTCAAGAAAAAAAACTTTTTTCTATCTATCATACCTTTCTGCCATGTGATAGAGGTTTTTCTGTTATGAAACAAGTTCTTCCCTACATGGTAGAATCTATAGTATATGGCAGTTGACTGAAATAATCATTAACAGCAGTTCTTCTTTTAAATTTACTGTTGTCGAAGTGAATCCAGAATTTTTATCAATTAAAAATTTTAAAAGCTGGTGGCAGAAATACTACAGGAAATCTCCAGTGTCATTAAAGACTGCCAATCAAAAGAGAAGTAAAAAGATCTTTTTTGTTATCAATGTATCAAATGATGTTTGCATCAATTGATTTATGACCAAAGGTCTCCAGGAATCGTTATTGCTTTGCCATTTCTCAATCAAGTGACATATCACACCTTTGTTTAACTCGTGATGTACGCGATTCTGTTCCGCAATTAAATCTTCCAGGAGGATGATGCATGCAAAAAGTTAGTGATATAATGAAAGTAATTCCGTACGTTGATAGCACTTCAGAAAATTTCATGCAATAGGGATGGAATTATTTTTGGCCCTTATCACTATAGTGAATCTTCCTCCTGGAAAATTTAATTGCGGAATGGAAGTACGTATAACTTGAATGAAACAAAGGTGTGATATGACACTTTTTGTTTTTATTTTAGTAATTGAAATTTATTACCTCAAAGAAAATATTTACTTGTTAAACTATATCATGCCCTCCACTTTTAACTACTTCTAGGACAGTATTTTTTTTAAGTACGCTGTTCATAAATATGATTTGAGTAAACAGCTGGATTTTGAAAGCAGCAGACAGTTTCAAAAATTGATAGAAAAGAAAAATGAAGGTCTGGGGTCCTTTCAATAAATATTTATTCAATTCTACTAGTCTAAGAAAATCAATATATTTTGAAAATAATTAATCGAACCACACAACTTGCAGTATCGAACCTCACAATTTGCCTTTCTAAGGGGCATTTTTAACCAATACGGTTAATATACTACGGTAGGTTTTCTTATTGACAGAGATAAATTGCCCTTGTGCCTGTCGAGGTCCAGTTCTCTTTCGTTCTGGATGTGGTCAGAAACATTTCGTGGAATTCGTTCTTTCTTGCCTGGTTTTATTTTCTTTCTAGGTATTCTTTATGTTCATCACTCAATGTTCATAGTAGGTGCATTGGTTTGTCCCAAAATTTCTTTGACTCAGCGTTGTTGACCTTTCGGGCAACATGTGTGTGATTTGTTTATTGAACTGTTATGTATGATTTTCATGGATGATGCAGCACACACGTCAACCTTTTGCCATCCACTTGTTGTCCACATCGTGCTGTGCCCCGCACATCCTGTAAGATGGCGCTTAATAACGTGCAATGATGTGCATCTTTGAAACTGTGTGGTACCGACTACTCCCCAGGTCGTAACTCGTAGTTTGTCAAATAAAGAGTGCCAGCAAATTGCATAAGGTTCATTCACATGCAGTAGTTCGAATAATTTGTAAACCGCGAGAGGCTGAGCTTTGCTTCAAAAACCTTCTACTTTCTGTGATAGGTTGCTTATTTAATCGTTTTTGTATTTATATTTCATGTTATTGTTTTGGTGGTTCGAAACCTTTCTTTTCCTTGTAGATAAGACTTTTAACATACTACTTTTCGTGTTTATATGTATTTACCCTCTGTATTTTTTAATTTATTTTAGGCAGTTTTTCATCCACTTACGTATTATTCTGTGTAATCGTATTCACGAAGGACATTAATTGACGAGACAAATGGATGTAGAAAGCAATTCAAACTATGCCAATTACACTACTTGAAAGTGAAGTTGATAAAAATGAGAACACATTTATAAACTTGATCGTAAATTTCTTAATTTAAAAAGATCATCTTCCCTGGAAACGTGGACGTCGGAAGAGCAAGGTTAAATGATATATTTGCTATCCGAAGATGTGAATCGGGCAGAAATTTACTGAAGAATGTTGAAACAATGTGGTAAAAAGTGTTTAAACTTCATAACGTGTATAAGTGGGTGGAAAACTTTAAATAGGGTCAAAACAACTGTCACTAATCATCACTAAAAATATCAGTTGAAATTCCGATTATCCCTCAGCAAAATGGCATCAATGACATACGCAAATATAAGGGTGTCCAAATTTTCCAAATTTCTGGGGTATGTACTGTTGGCGTTCAAACTGTGCATCCAGTCATTAAAGGTCTGTGAAAAGGGGTGATCTTGAATGACAATCCGGGAGATAGCTCAAGGAACAACTGATGTCACTGCAGTCTCTCTGACCGGGAAGTCCTAGGTTCGAATCCTGGCGGTGGCAGGATTGTCGACACTAGCTTGTCAGTTAAATCGAAAGCAGTCGCTGTATGGAGGAGAATTCTAGCAGCCGGCTGCTGTGATCGATAGTTTTCCGTGGTTTCTCCGATAAACATCAAGCGAATGCCGGGGCTGTATCAACAAACGGACTACATCCGGAGAGTATCTAACAAACGGACGACGGACCTCGCACGATCATTCCTAATTCGTCCTTCTACCTCGTCTTCCTACCTCCTATCCTCTCCCCTTATACACACTAACATGCACTACACTACCACACATGCCGGGAGACCGGTTGGGAGCATCGAGCTTGTCCCGGCTGTGGCGGTGCCGCGCTGGTGGGAGATTCCTGGTTGAGGAAAAACTCCGCTAGCCGACGGTAGGTTGGCACTGGATCTCGCCATCAAGCGGGGGAAGACCACCGCCCCCTCCCAGAAAAACATGTACTACACTTACGCGACTCATGATCCTAGTAATTGAGGCGCCCGGAATCACTAATAATCAATTGAATGACAACACGCGCCACATACCATATTGCTCAGAGAACTGAAGAAATGCTCGGAAAGTTGGGTTCGAAGTTGTAGGCACGTTCTCATAATGGTTTAGACCTCGTCCCGACCAAATTTTATTTGTTCATCCCACTCCAAGACTTTTTGCTTGGCAGTAAGTTCAATGACATCAAGCGGCCCAGAGAAGTTTGACAGGTTGGAAAACAAATGAACGCCATGCCAGACAATGGCATAGCAAGAAAAATGGTCGAAACCTCTTACAAATGACTCAACTGCAAACGAACGTATTGACGAATTGAGCACGTGGACATAATCTGCAATTTTATTGCCAGCTGTAGTCAAGGAATAACTGTCGTAGCAATCCCTTTTTAGAATAATCCTTCTATTCGCTACTGCACATTTAGAGTTCTGTCTTTTCTGGTTCTCACTTCTGCCCCACCGAACCAAGAACTAAAATTTATCACATTCTATTTAAAATTAAAAAACGAGTTTTTGTAATTTGCTGTGCTATTCTCACGACACTTAAGCTTTGATCTTTTTTACTAATGGACCACACCAGGATTACCTGATGCTTCATTCAATTCAGGGTCAAGTCGTACAGCTGTGAAATGAGTGTACGGGTGCAATTAGTTAACCTCTTATGTTTCCAGGAATATTTTAATTTTGTGTCATAGTCAATTCTCTACTTTCTCTGCCTCTTCCTCAAATTAATAAAAAAATCACGTTCTCTATTTTTAGTAATTCGGTTTTCAAATCACTCCGCTGTATGGTTTATACGAATCCGTTGTAATTTCGTATTTTCCCAACAGGGGTGTAGGCAGTGGTGACATAAATAATGTTATGTTTGGAAATGTCATAGGCTCACATGTGAAAGCGCATTTCCTTTCGAGGGTTACGTACCATTTACCTTTTGGTCGGTGACTCAATGCAGTCTGCATTTCTTCAGTTCACTTTATTCGGGATATAAACTGAAGAGTTTTCTCCATAAACAGTATTTTGTAAACGGAGAAAAATTCTGCATTGATCGATTTATAAATTTTGATTCAGTGATGAGTTGTAGTTGACATTTACATAATAGAAATGATTGAAGGCGTTGTCATTGTCAACAATAGTATTTATTTCAATAATAGCAGCTTTCGATGGCTTAGCCATCATCATCAGTTTTCTGCTGTCTGGGAGCCACAAAAACGACTACGTAGTCGTTTGGATGGCTAAACCTCGAAAGCTGCTATTATTGAAATAAATACTATTGTTGACAACGACAACGCCTTCAATCATTTCAATTAATTTATAAATTTTTCGAGCAGACCCAGTAGAAAGTCGGTGCTCTCGCAAGTTGGTTACAGAGACCTGTCGGCGAGCGCAATGTGGGTCACCAGGAGCTGCCTGAAATTCCCGTTATGCGCCGGCTCTCCACAGCTGAGAAAACTCTCGTTATGTCAGCTTTTATTTTCTTTCTGTGAATGGCTCCGCCGCTGTCCGTATCGCAGTTATGAAGCTGTGTTGTCTTCAGCGATTGTCTCGCTCCTTGACCTCGGCGTCATCTTTGAGATAACTGTTGATGTAGTAAGATGCAACAGAAATTCACGTTTGCAAAATAAGACAGAAGGGAATACTACACGTTAAAGCTATAAAAGGTTATTTTTCTCTTATAATTCACGTTTCTCAAACTTTAATATGCGTACTTCCAGAGGTATGCGGTAGTTGTTTAGAGGGTACACAAAAAAGTTTCATAAAAAAGATTGAAGAATAAATTTTCCACTTAACTAAAAAGTTAATGCATTCTTTTTTGTTCTTATAATTATTTACTAAAATTTAAAATGTTTTTTTAAATGCATTAAAATACGGTGCTTGGGATTCGTAGTTTATAAGAAGATGCAATTTGAAACAACGGTTTACCCAAAACGAGCTTTACATGTCACAAGATACAAATAAATTATTATAATATTTTCGTTATTGAAACCACAGAGGAAGGGAGAGAGACAGAAAGGAAAGGAAAGGGGGAGGGGGAAAGATAGTAAGAAAGATATAGGAAGAAAGTAAGAAAGATATAGGAAGAAAGTAAGAAAGATATAGGAAGAAAGTAAGAAAGATATAGCAAGAAAGTAAGAAAGATATAGCAAGAAAGTAAGAAAGATATAGCAAGAAAGTAAGAAAGATATAGCAAGAAAGTAAGAAAGATATAGAAGAAAGTAAGAAAGATATAGAAGAAAGTAAGAAAGATATAGGAAGAAAGTAAGAAAGATATAGGAAGAAAGTAAGAAAGATATAGGAAGAAAGTAAGAAAGATATAGGAAGAAAGTAAGAAAGATATAGGAAGAAAGTATATAGGAAGAAAGTAAGAAAGATATAGGAAGAAGTAAGAAAGATATAGGAAGAAAGTAAGAAAGATATAGGAAGAAAGTAAGAAAGATATGGGAAGATAGTAAGTAAGTAAGAAAGATAGAGAGGGAGAAAATCCATAAAAGCCAATAATTTCTCTGAAAATGTTAGATTCCCTCAGCTCATTAAAACTGACATTTAGATTCGATTTGTACGTTTTTGGCGAACGACTTTTAGCGACCCCACGGATGCAAAGCGGCGCTTCTGGGATCGCACGAGCCTCGGCGCGTGCGCGTGTTCGTAAAAACTTCGAAATCGTTCGTCAAAAGGAAGCAGGTAAATCGGATTGGTTTCTGGAACTCCAGAAGCAACACTGCGTGCGTTTGTAAAAAAAAAAAAAAAACCTGGAATCGTTTGTGAATGCGAAGCGTGTAAATGAAGTTTTATGGAATTTCGATTGTGGGAGAACCTGCAACTTAGGGTTAATTAATTGATTAGTGTTACGGGCGCGTCAACTGCTAAGGTAATTCCCGTAAGTGTAGTACAAATTGTATTTCGGGATGTGGAAGTGATCTTCCCCCGCTGAGCGGCGAGATATCTCTCACCAGCAGGGTGCGGCACCACTCCAGCGCAGACAAGCCCTAAATTCCGGACTGGCCTCCCGGCATGCATGGTAGTGTAGTGCTAGCAAGTGTGTGTGTGTGTGTGTGTGTGTGTGTGTGTGTGTAAGGGATGGGGATAAGACAAAGAAGTGGAAAGAAAGATCGTGTGGTCCGTGTCCCGTTTGTTAGGGTACTGCTCCGACATTCCCTGGTTGTGATCGGAGAAGCACGGAAAACTACTGATCGGAGTAGCCGTCCACTAAATTTCCTCCAGAGAGCGGCTAGGGTCATCCGAGCTCTCCAGCTAGTCCAAACTCCGCCGCTCAAATTCCAGGAGCTCCCGGCCGCAGGCCTTGATGCCCTCGGCCGCTCTCTCAGTGGAGCCGGTGCGCGCGGAGGGCGGCCCAGTCGACGCGCTCGGGAGGAGCGCGGCGTGGCGCGGCGCGAGGGGGCGGAAGTGGGTCGCGAGGCGAGGTGAGGCGTCTTCCTGAACGCCACGCGAGGCGGCCGCCGCCAAACAGATCGTGGCGGCGCGCTTTTTGCGCAGACACCGCGGCGCCCCCCCCCCGCGAAGGAGGCTAGCGGCCACGCACCCACAGGCGCTGACACAAATGTTCTGTGGCTCCTGCGCTCGTTTTTATTTATTTATTTATTTAGTCAAAAACAGTCAAAACTGTATGTGACATATGGGGGGGGGGGAGAATCATCTGCGTTTGCTTTGAGTTTCAGAATCCCTGCCCAACAATATAGCTATTAATAGTTGAAAGATGAAATAATAATAATGATGATGATGATGATGATGATGATAATTTTAAAAAAGCGAGTGATTAACATATCAAAAACTAGATATTTTCGTTGCCGAATCATAGAAAACTTATTTCTAACGGTAAACGAACGAACAGATTTGATTTTTCTGTATTGTTAACAAAATAGAAAGTCACCCTGACCTCTACTACCACTATAAGCAAAAGGAAAGCTCAACAAAACGTGCGGATAGTGAAGCTACATTTACGTCCAGAAGCAAATAAAGGGGCCATCTCAGCATTTGCTCAATGGATGAGGGAAACTGGACAAAAACCCGATTGAGATGGGGGTCATTGACCCGGAATCTGGAAGCGTTGCTTTGCATAAATTCCGCGAGATCTAGCACTGGAATATATTCTAATTCACTGTACATCGTCGGTGCTAGGTCGAATTCAACCGCTGTCTGTAGGAGAATTCTAGCGGCCGACTGCTCTGATCGGTAGTTTTCCGTGGTTTCTCCATTCAACACCAGGCGAATGCCGGAGCAGTACCCTACCAAACGGGCCACGGACCGCGCGCGATCTGTCCTTACCCTTCCTTGTCCTGTCCTCTCCCCTTACACACAAACACACTTACACTAACATGCACTACACTATCATATTCTCCGGGAGACCGGTCGGGAGCTTAGAGCTTGTCCCGGCTGGGGCGGTGCCCCGCTGGTGCGAGAGTTCTGGTTAGGGGGAAACCCCACTAGCCGACGGTAGGTCGGCGCCGGATCTCGCCATCCAGCGAGGGGAAAATCACAGTCACCTCCCGAGAAAAAACATAAACTACACTAACGGGACCAATGACTGACGCAGTTGACGCGCCCGGAAACACGAAAAAAACAATCAATCAATTAATGTACTTCCAGATTTTTTGTAGGTGGTGTTACAAAACTGTTACAGGTTATTAACAATTTCATTTCCCTTTCTGTTGTTAGCAAATCTTGAAAATTTTTTCACTTATACCGTGAATGTGGATGTTCATTGCATCATTTTCGCACCTTGAAATTAGTGGGAGTACCATAACCATAAAAGTGCAACGCAGCCTCCAGGTCGACCTCGAGGTGAGCATGGATCAGCGCGTGTCAAGTTAGTCTTCATCTGCCTGCAGGAAGGTTTTCTCGAGTACATCTTACGTAATTAATGATTCTTCTCCTTTCGTTTTTTATAATGGTTATTAAAATGAATGCGAATTTTTACGGAGTTATCCGTTCGTTTTTTGTTCACGAGAAAAATGGAAGTAAACTAAGTGCAAAGTTTGCTCGTTGCTTCGCAAAAGTGCTTCTATCAGGTTCTTCTAAATAATACTTAACGGTAGATAAAGGTTTGGTTTCGTTGGTATATTCGTCCGATATTGTAGCCGGCCACGAAGTGTCACTGCTGAAGATATTCTGTGGTAGTTGACGACAGGTCAATTGATGGATTAATTGACGTTTACGAGCGAATCAATCCTATCATTAGTCCCATAATAGAATGTATCATTGAAGGTGGAGCAGTTCCTACCTCTGTAGATCATGAGATCCGGCGTCGGCTTCACGTCGGCTCGCGGGGCTGAACCACCAGGTAACTTTGGCGGACTCCTCCTAGTAGGGACAATCTCGAAGCTCCCGGCCGGTCTCTGTGTGTATGGTAGCATAGTGCATGTAAGTGTATGCATGTGTTTTATAGGGGAAGAGTAGAAACAAGGACGAGGAAGGAAAGATGCGCGGAGTCTGTGGCCCTTTTGAAAGGGTACTGCTCCGGCATTCGCCTGATGTTTAACGGAGAAACCATGAAAAACTACCGAACAGAGAAGTCGCCTGCTAGAGTTCTCTCACACAGTGGGTGAACTCTGCATAGCAACTCGAAAATTCCGCTCCCTTTGGGATTCAAATCCGAGACCATCACAGTGAGAGACGCTTCAATGGCGTCATTGACTTGGTCCAGCCGATTTGTCTCCCTGGAATAGTGCTTCCCAATGGGGTCGATGATGCTCAAGACGTCGATGGGGCGACGACGACAGCCGAATATGCACCGGCAGCTGATTGATATAGTGAAAATGCTATTGATAACAAAAAATGAAGTTAATTGTTAGTTTTTCGATTCCACTTACATAATATAGAATGTGGTAAATACCCGTTTTTTTCAACTGGAAAACTAGTTTTGTGAGGATCTGATGACAAAAAAGTGAATAAATCATGTTTAAATAAGTAGTAAGTTATTTCCTCTAACTTTTTTGCACTTAGAATCCACGTTTAGTTGCTCTTTGGTACTGAAGAATCAGTTTTGGGCAAAACGTCTGTTCTTTATTCCGTGTGTGAACGCCACTAGCGGCTACATCCTAGGTAGAACTTTTACCAAAATTGATATTCCCGAGTCAATCTGGCTGATGTCGTGGCCTCTTGAATTTGAAATGGTTATTTCGATTTTTTGGGGTACATTACAAGAAGCCGCAAAATGTTCACAATTTTCTCAGATATGGTCCACCTTTTTTGTTTATTTTTTCTATCATAGACAAGAAACTTTTTATGAAAATGGGTAGGTCTCATTTTGACTGAATTCTCTGAATGTTCGAAAACTTAAAGTTCAAATGTTTTCGCTGTCTTTCTCCAGCTACAATATTGGAGATAGAGATTTGTTGTTAAAGAAATCTGTTCGTCAAAGTTGGATCTTAAAATAGGGTAATATATTCAAATATTAGTAGTTTTCGCGTTATTTGAATGGAGAGAAGTTTTTTTGGAGTAGTCCGCTTATAAAAATGGCGCAGGATCCATTTTTCGGCGAACTCTCTATAGTTTCAAAAATTGCAAAAAATTAACATCGTTAAGTTAAAATATTGAAAACAGAAATTTTTATCTTAAGGAAATTTTCCAAAAAATACATCTTTAAATGTCATGCCGAATTTTTTTGGAAATACTAGTATTTAACATTTTGATCTCGAAATTGCAAATTCGAATTTCCCGCGCTTTTTAGAGGAAGATAAAAGGCTAGTTCAATACAATTTGTCATATTGTTATACGAATATTACGTATCCGTAACAGATAAAACACCATGCTGTTGTATCTTTTTATGAAATGATGCATAGTAGTAGTTTTCTTGGAAATGTCATTGGCTAGGTTCGTATCAGTTCGCAATATTATGAGAATGGCAATGACGCAAGAAGGCAGTTTAAAATTTTTAGAATTACCTCTCATTCTTAGGAGATAAAGTTTCTCGCAGTTGGGAAGGCATAGTTGATGTGTTAGCTTTAAAATAATTAAGCTTTCACATTTCATGCGCTACGATTGGTAAATAAAAAGTGATGGCTGAGATGTGTTAATATGGATATTGCTATAATACTATATTTCGTAACCGTTACTATTACGAGAAAGTACATGTTGTTGTCGCACTGCTAGTTTTCTTATATAAAGGTTCAAAACATTTAATAATACTTTTTTGTTTATATTATAGAAAAACGTGCACAAAAGGGGGTCGATGAAGCAAACCATTTTTTAAAAGGAGTCGATGCAAGGGAAAGCTTGGGAATCTCTAGTCTAGGAGAAGGAGATGGATCGGGGATGGCTGCAATAAGGATTAATAATTCGATTACATTATTGTGGAGAAAAATCGATGTTCTTGGGAAACGAAGTTCGCATCCGATAAATTTCCGAAGAAGTGAGCGAGAAAAGTGTAGCAACTCAAAAACGTCATTTTTAAGGTCTCCCAGAAAAGGTTAAACTTGATGTCGAAACCTCTTCCAGAATCACGACAGTAATATTGACATGTAATATTTACTCGTATTTATTTTGTTTTAACAGGATGATTTTTTCAAACTTTCTTTCAAAACGTTGTTCAGGAGACAATATTTCTGGGGTGTTTTTGTTTTTACATTTTTCGATGTTTCTTCTATGGACATTTTTCCATTTGTATTCCTCCACTCTTTAAACCACGTTTGGTAGTATCCGTCCATTTTGAACAGTTTGTGTGAGATAAGGAAATAGGGATGGTTAAATGTGTTAGTTCTTTCCTTCGTATGTAATGCCTCCTACCGCAGACGTGCTACAAGTCGAGTTTGTGTGGCTCCGGCGCCCCGACCTGCTGGTACGGTGCGCAGTGTGGAGAAAGCCGGAAACAAACGCATTCGCGGTTCAATATCTTCATTCTGGGTTGCATGACCTCTTTCGACGCTTCGCAGAATTTTATATTTACGTAGTTAAAATTATTCTAGAGGGAAAATGCCCTGTTGCAGAGATATAAATGCAAATTTCAACTGCATACATTTTCGTTCTAATTTACCTTTATATCTCGATAAGTTTGTACTGCAAAGAAATGCAAAATGAATTCATAGCGAAGTGTGGGGTGACGTATTCAAATTTTTGTCTCACACATGTACAAGAGGAATACGAACAATCGATAGTACAAACTCGCAGGCTTTGAAGAGAAAGAAGAAAGAGGAAATCTATATTGCTAATTTCCAATTCGCACAGAAATTAGAAGAAAACTATGCAGCCTTCGACCAACGGCCGTAACGTAATATTTATTCTTAAATTCTATTTGCATAGCTAATGTATGGCCTGGCTTACAAACTAGATACTTACAAACTCCTCTAAATCTACTTTGTCTTACATCCTAACTTAATTTAACAACGAACATTATTTACATTATTTACATTATTTACAGTAAGCAGTACATTACAGCAAGGTGTCTATGGTTTTGTTAGATATACAGCAACTCTTTAAAAATTCAAAATCAATGAACCAGTTTTGTCTGAAAAATGCAAACATGTGACTGTTATTCCGCCTATTGTGATATTGCGCAACCCGACTGGATTCTCATACTCAGTTCAACTCTGCTTGCATCACGGCTGGTGTCAGGGAGCAGCAAGTCTCTAAGGAAGGGGCCGCCATCATTAAATATTTGCTATTCATGTGTTCGTTAAAGAAAAACACCACCTTTTTGTTTTCTGAGAACAGTCGTTGCAAAAAGTGAAACACTTTCTGTAAGGATTTTCTCTGTTTTGAGCTTGTGAAAACTGTTGTGAAAATTATCAGCAATATCGTGTATTAATTTTGACAACAAAAAATTTAATTTTCACAAAACTTGTTTTCACAAAGCTAATCCAGTACTTCGATACAAATAAAAAAAAACACTGCGTGAAAGTGAGGTGGAAAAAGTCATCTGGACATTGGAAGTAAATGGTTAACAAGAGGCAATACATGTTAGAAAATGGGAAGTAAGCGGTTCGCGATATTCTTCAATATTCTTCCATCGTCACCGGCGCCCCTTCTCTGACTGCCGGTTGCCGACTGTGATTTACACGGACAGGAGCACTTCAATGGTTCCGAAGAGGAAATTCATTGTTAAAGAATGGAAAGAGGTAATCCGTTAGCACAAGGGGTGCACATCGATGCGGGAGTAATCTCGATGGACTGGAATCCCGACATTAACGGCAGATGACATTAAAAACCGTTGTGGAGAGAAGAAAACAGTATACAACAAACTGGTAGTGGCCACCCTTGAGTCTTAAGCCTGTTTTACACAGTCATGTTTCATCATTTCCCGTCGGCAGACAAGTGACTGAGCAGACTGGATGTAATTTGTACGAAAAAATGATGCATGCTTCATTTTTCCGTACAGATTTCATCCAGTTTGACTACGGCGCCCTTGGTGTCACTTTATGAAACTTTCTTCAATTGCGTGCGTTCTACGGACAGTGTGTATACGCGGCAGCAGATGCCACAATAATGCTAGCTGCCACCGTAGCGATTATTGTTTTCCTTTCCATCTCGCAAATAAAACCACAATACCTCACTCGTCTTTCTACTCCTTACACTGCGAATTCGTAACTCTGATCATTCTTCCCGCTAATTTCATTTGTTTCCGTAAATTCGATGTTCAATTGTTAAACTTCCAGCGCTTTTTGCGGCGTTCGGAGGAAGTATTTTCATCACGATTACGTACAGACAGCGTACAGACAGAAATGACCTGTAAAACGTGGAATCACGTTCATCCAGTTTCTACGCATAGAACCGAACGTCCTTTTTCCATCAGTTTCTGTACAGAAAAATGTTGAAAAAGGATGAAAAAATAACCGTGTAAAACGGTGGAATCACGTTCATCCAGTTTCGGTACGCATAGAACCTCCTTTTTCATAGAACGTCCTTTTTCCATTCAGTTTCTGTACAGAAAAATGATGAAAAAATGACCGTGTAAAACAGGCTTTAAGAGCTACACTGCAAGCGGAGCGGAGTGAAGTGAATATCAATACTTGGACAATGCCTTGTCCTTGGCGGCAGACCTCGAGACCTGGAGAACCGCGGGGAAAGAATTTCGGCTGGCACAATGCGCAATGTTTTACGAGGCATTGTCAGTATCATTGACGCATTACGCGAAAGAAGTTTTGAGTGTGTAAAGTGAACAGTCAAAAATGTCTAGCATTTGAAACAAATCGTGTAAACTTATAGTAAGGCTTTTAGTGGAAGGTCATATTTTCAGACGAGAGTGAAGTCAGTATTTTTTTATCAGATGGTTGATGAATGGAGGAAGAAAAATACGTAGCTGGAGTGACAAAACTTGATTTCTACTTTCAATTATGGCGATGGTTCCAGGCTACTTTGGGAATATAGGAGTGCCAGTAGAGTCAGACAATTATTTTTCAGCACGATGATGGCCCCAGCACACCAATTTGAATACAAAACAACTGCAATCTCACTCCTCCCATCACCGAATCTAAATACCACTGATCATTTATGGAGCATCCTGAAAACATTCGAATTAGGAACATTGCAAACAACCAGGATCTCGAGTTCATAAAAAACACACGTACTTTGCTAATGAAGAAAGGAAACAGCATTTCTATCCAAAAAGCGTCAACTTGTAAAATCGTTTGCATCCAGACTGCGTTCAAAAAGCAATCTACAATATAAAATAACATTATTATTTTTACTAAACAGAAACGTTTTGTGTCCAAAAATGGAGTCCCGGTTAGACGTAATGTTTCTTGTTTACATTAAATTGCAGTTAAATTACAGTATTGCTTTAGTTTTTTTAAATAACTTTTGTGAAAATAAAGCAACGTTTTTGATGTCAAGATTCTTGTATTTTAGTGCTGTTAACTCCCATTGCACGTTTCCATGGACCCAAAAGGAGAGAATGCTTGTTGCCCATTCATTATTACACTGATTGTATGTAGGAATTATTTTCTGTGCATATACTATGCTATTGCTATTTTGTGAAGACTGTTTTGTTAAAATACTGAATTTGTTGCTGTGTTATACGAGGGTTTTATTTATTGATGAAGTGCGTGCTTCGTTTTGCAAAACCATTTTGTGTGATTTCATTCAGCAGGATGCTTGATTCTACAGATTACTACTACTATTTAATTATGCATTTGTAAGCAGAATCAAAGTTGAAATTTTTCTACTTACAGTCTTCAGCTTCTCGGTCGTGTTACGGGTTTCCCTTCATCAGATTTACAGTGAGAGCTAATTCCCAACAAATATTATTAACTATATTTTGCCACACAGACAAACATTCTATAAATTTAATAGATTCATGAGGTTATTCATTGAGGAAACTTCTTTGAAACGTTCCAGTTCGTAAAGAAACAGTTGCTCATCTCCCAAGGACAAAAAGGAGGAAGAAGGTACGACAAGTGTGGGAGGTTAAATTATTGACGTTGAATGAAAACAATTGTAATGGTTGTTCTCATATGTACGGAAATGAACTTCAGAATGCAATATTAAGCTTGGGTAGTGAGAAACGTTAGAAAAACTCTTTTATGTGGTTGACAATGTTTTCTGAGCATTGTATTTTAAAGCATCATTTTTACTCTGAAGAAGAAAATAGTTTTCTCGAAAACATTTCTCACTTAATCGGGGGGGGGGTAATTTTTCTTTCGGAGATTTGAATAATTTAAAAATCTTGAAACCATTCAGAACTGTTTTTATACTTGTCAGTATTTCAGACAACCTTTATTACGCCTGCTCTCAAAGTGTGTGTATCAACGAAATTATCGTACTCACTGGGTCATTGGTGACGACAGAGCTGGTGTTAAGCCAGAGCAAGGCTCCAAGGAGGAGGCATCTCGCTATTACATAATTGTTATTCTCTTGATGTATTAAGGAACTGCAACGTTTTTGATATTCTTGCTATGTAAAGATAAAGTCTGCTAAGAATTGTAACTGCACTCAGTAGTGTAGCGTGATCATTTTTTCCTGGGTAGGCTCCAAAGCAGATTAACGTATTATTTAACACTCCCCATCTGCCTTTTTTAAAGAAACATTTGGTGTAGGTCTTTTAGTATTAACTTCTAGTTTCCCCTCATAACTTAAATTACTGAAATATGTTGGGGATTGTAACTAACTGTCTTTGAGATAGTCGTCTGGTAAAGCTATATTTCCTACAGTAAACAATAACACTTGTTTTATTCATCAGCTATTGATCTGAACTAAACGAGATGAACTAACATTAATTTCTCATCTGTCAGATACAAAGAAGTGAAATCTTCTTTAATTATTGAGCTAGCTCGTTTCACTATAATATATAAGGTCATCCCACAATAATACAGAATAAGCACAATATTTCAGTGTGTTCGTCAGTATTGCAAGAACTCAATTGAGGTCTTATTTTCTGATTAGTCAGCCTGCACATCTGGGCATCATATCAGTGATTGAGTGAGTGTCTTTGCGTGAAAGGGCCCGCCGCTGGCCCCGAATGATCTCGAGGATTGCTGAAAGGCCCTTTTAGGCAGGCCTTCGGGGGAACCAAGCAGGCCGTATGAACAGAATATCTGCGTCTGCAGGCACACGTTCTGCGCATGCGTTGAAGGCTCCGAAAGGCCAGAGCCTTCGTTCTCTCTCGCGGAAGTTCGCAATTGAGCGGGAAGTACAAGATGACAAACCTACAAAGCCAGACGAATCATGCGATTGCTCATTCGAAAATTATCAATAAACATATTATAAAGTTTTTTTAAATAAAAAGCATTTTTTTCTTTTCTTAAAATATTTGGGTAGGCTCCGCCTTGCAGCCTTAATAGGAAGCTACGCCACTGACTGTACTACGTTTTGCAGTATTCGTGAACACAGTTTCTGTTAAACATTTAGTACAGTGTTACACGAGAGTATTATATTTTTTGTCCTTGAACAGTATGCCTACTACTTTTGGAAAAGTGTTTTGTTCAGATTTTGTGCTTATTCAGATCACTAGTTTGAAAATGTTTTAATTATTTTCACCTCTGTTATTTTGATCTCTACAATGATGCACTGATAATACGCGTTAAATGTCGGTTCGCGTTGTCACTGCCCAGGCACGCGCTATCTCATCTTGTTTAGCAGGTAATAATATTTGTAATGTTCAGTGATCTCTACATTTCAACATTTTCTTCCAAAAGTGGACAAAAAATAATTTGAAGGTCTCTTATTGAAAAATACTTTGCATTAACAAAAAATCTCTAGTATCAGTATTAAAAATGTAAAAGAGTTAGGAAATACTGTACTTCTGCAATTTTCAAAATTCATAGGTTTAATGAAAATAGGATCTCTACAATATTATTGTGCGAAATTTAAGAATATGAGCAGAAAATTTAAAAACGCGGAACTGTTTTTGATATTTTTTTTCGTATATTAAAACTAGTGCTCCTACAGCAGCACAAACTTTATTATATTAGTTTATTATATTATATCTGAGTGGCATAATCATTCTCGAATGTTGTTAAGGGATTTCGAAATCTGAAACTTTAGCGCTATGTGCAAGGAGGAAAAGCGTAATTCTCAAGAAGGAAGAACCTGTTTTATCAATTTTCATTAGGGTGCATCCCCTGCTAACCTGCGAATAAATCTGCTGACGTCTGACTGCAAATTTCTCGGTAGTTGAAGTGTCCGGGGGCGACCGGTTCTGAAGCAACGCGTACGCTGCCTTCCCCGTGTTTCGTTGACCTCGCCCCTCCCTCTTCCCCCGCGGCCCTGACTTCGCCTCGGCGCGCGCACGTCACAATGCAGCAATTGCACTCTCGGAATAAAAATAGGGAAATTTCTGGAGCCCTTGGGGTGCACCTGGAAATGCTTGGTAATACGTAAGTGGAGGGGGAGCAGTAATCGCAATTCTCGAAATCCCTTGAATGTGGAATATTGCGAATTCTAATGTGGAATAATCCGTCATCTCTAATGTTACAAAATGACAGGAAATGTAGTTCACATAATTGTAGAGAGGAAATCTGACACGATGGAACGACCAAAGAGAACCCATCGACTTTGCGGACAGGTTTCACTGCAGGTAAATCGTGTCGGTTGCTCTTAATATTCTTTGATATCAAAATAAACTCTGCTATTTTACGTTATGTAGTGTAGTTTCCGAGGAGAAATAAAGATTTTTACAACGGTGACTTCCAAGAATTCGAATGGGTGAAGATTAGAGTTTTGAGATATCTTAATCATCTGTAGGTTTTGAATGACCCAAACCCCTTAGCATGTAATGGTACACCGAGAATAGAAGATTTAGTAACTAGTATAATTTGTTTTTTAATTAATTTTCTTCCCGTTCGGCAGTTTTGCTTTTCAGGGGTTTGTACATTTTCATTTGTAATACATAACGTTTGAGCATACAACTCTCACTCTTGTATCTTACTACTAGCTAATTTACAGGATTTAATACTTATATTTCTAATACTTACAACTAAACAATTTGACATACAATACACAAATTTTACATACATTATACATTCTTAAATTAGATACACTCATACATACTTGGGATGGAGATTTACATATTTCCCCTGATGCCTCTCAGCGTCGGGTTAGATTTACATATTTAATACATATTAATAAACTTTTTTTTTAATTATGGAGGTTTAAACATGTCTTTGGGATATCGAGAGCGAATTCTTTGGGATTGTTTAAAGTTTTTCCCTTGTGAATTTTGTACTGCAAGGAGAGGATGAAAGAAGAGTAAAAAAATTGTTACGGTTTTTTTTTATATGTTCTATTTGAAGTTCCCTTTGAATATGTGTATTTGATATGAACCAAGGGGCCTTTGCACATTTTCGTAAAAATTTGTTCTGTACTATTTGGAGTTTTTCAATGTTGGTTTTATTTGCGTTATTCCAGACCGGACAGGCATATGTGAATGATGGTCTAATAATAGATTTAAATATTAAGATAGCACATTCCAAATTTAAGGCTGAGCGGAAGTTAATTAAAGGGTATAGTTTTGATATTTTGGCGTATTCATTGGTTATTACTTAGATATAAAATACACCAGAAAGAATTCTGACACACAAGTGTAGCTGATGATACAAAACAAAACAGATACACAAGCACGTAGCACCTTTTTTAACTGTCGTTTGTCAATTCAAGAAACATTGTTATTAATATTGACTTTTTTCGCTGTGGCGCAATATTTCTAGTTGTTGACTCTGACAATTTGAAGGACGTCGACGAAGATAGAGGTTGAGAGAACATTGGCTACCAGCCTTCTCTTTACTGCTTAAGTTTTTACCTAGAACAATAAGGAAAATACAACTCCCTTAATCTGATTGCTCTGTGGTTATATGTAGTAGTTTATAGAAACAGTAGTTATATACTATAATCCTAACACGCCCTGCATGTTGATTATTTTATTCGTTCCTTTATTAGTTTATTACAGATGTTTTTACTCGTTCGAAACTGCAGTTGCCTTTATGATTAAAAAAAGCGAGGAAATAGAGCACATCAGTCGTGGAGTGAAAAATTTAGATCGTGATACATTGGTGTTATTTTTATTAATTAATGATTTGTACGATCGGTTGGATTAATCTAAAACTGTGTAATAATTGAGAATTCGTAGCAATGGAAATAATTTTTAACGTCAGATGCTGATATGACACGATGTCTTGTATTCGAATGAGTCTATCTTGAGCAATCCCAGGTACGCAGAATCTCGCACTTCTTGTTTGGTTATAGAGATGGTATAATTCTTCCACTTGAGCGTACCGGGAGCGGAAGCTCAGTGCATCAACTGATGTCCTGCAGCGCCTCTGACCGGGAGGTCCTAGGCTCCCACTCCCCACGGCGGCAGGGTTTTCGACACTAGCTTTTCAGCTTGGTCGAATTCAGTCGCTGTCTGGAGGAGAATTCTAGCGGCCGGCTGCTCCGATCGGTAGTTTTCCGTGGTTTCTCCGATCAACACCAGGCGAATGCCGAAATACCCTACCAAACGGGCCACGGACCGCGCGCGATCTGTCCTTTCTCTTCCTTGTCCTATCCTCTCCCCTTACACACACACTTACACTAACCTGCACTACACTACCACATATTCCGGGAGACCGGTCGGGAGTTTAGAGCTTGTCCCTGGAGCAGGTTGCCCGCTGTGGTGGAGACCTGGTTAGGGGGCAACCCCACTAGCCGACGGTAAGTCGGCGCCGGATCTCGCCATCCAGTGGGGGAAGATCTCCGCCATCTCCCAAGAAAAAAAAAGCACTAACGGGACTAATGACCGAAGCAGTTGACGCGCCCGGAAACACGAAAAAATTAATCCATCCACTTGAGCGTAGTTGTTTATCGTGGAGGACATTCTCGATTGCATCCCGCAGCCAACTTTTCCTAAGCCTGTCTAAACATGTCTCCCCAAAAACGCATTACCCTATTGCATCCCGTTCGGTTTTCCTCTTGGCTACAAGGAAGAGCTCGCCTTGGAATCAGTGCTTCAAAACGGCTCTTGCACAAATGGTCCTTTTAACATCCGTTTTGTTTTCCTCTTGCCCTGGAACAGTCAGATAGAAAGAGGAAAGAATTATTGTTCTTATGGAAATAAATCGTATTGAATATTCTTAATTTATTGAAATTGATTGCTAGTATACTAAAGGATGTTCCCTAGGACGCCAGGGCTGTTCTTAAAAATATAAATTAAAATAATCAAATTTTAATTAGATAACATAGAGTTCCATAATCCTACTAAGTTCGAGATTTTGTCTCAGTTTGTGCCAGAAAGTCTATTTGGGTTTCTAATGAATGGACACATCATTACTGTTTCTTCTTTCCGCCTTCCAGAAACACCGGCCGGCGTGCAATCGGGTTGTCTTCCGGGAAGTCAAAAGTGAAAGGGGATTAACTGGGAAGCGGGTCCAAGGAAACTAACCGCAGGATGCAGTCGGGCAAAAATGAAAATATGAACGTAGAAATTATATCAAGGAAATAAAAGTTTAATACAAATACATTAGATTTCAAATGAAAGCATGAGATATACATTCACTTTAGAGACGAACGTATATAAAACACGTTGAAAATATTTTACAGTAATTTTCAGATGTTGCTACTGACCTTATTAGAATTTCAAGGTTTCTCCACATGCGAGAGAAGAACAGGCAGTATTAGGACGGTTAGTTTAAGTTCAAGCAGACCATATAAATATAAGGCATCTTATAAATAGAAAAGTGTTACTAACAGAAGAAGAGAAATAATAGAGAAGACGTAATGCATACAAAAACCGTAATAATATTAAAACCTATTTGCATAGTATTGAGAATAAGTGAAAATAAATACAATCAGAAAAATAACTTAGGAAAAGAAACTTAGAAAAAATAACTTACGATAAATATTGTTCTATTTTTGAATTTGTAATATTTGTCCAATTTAATAAATTGGAAATTTGTATCTTAGGCATTTACTTTAATGAACGTGTCTTTAATGAAGTTAGGACATATTTCGGTATTTGGTAAAGGGCGACCAACACGCATTGAAATGCATTTGAAAGGATTCGTCGCCCAAAATAAAAAATCTTCAGCAATTCAGCTCGCTTATGGAATTGGACGTGTGGTCAAAGGATGTAATTACATACCGAGGGAATCACAAAAGCGTTTTGGGATTTCACTCCGGAAAGGTCCACCAGATTTTCTAAAAAGCAAGTATTAAGAAAAGAAATACAATTTTTTAGCAGTAGAATATTTGATTAACATTTATTTTATTGATACAAACATATTTTATGACATTTTTCGAATATTTTATTATTTTTTTCGGGATTCGGGGTCTCCATGAATGCGGTTCTTATGCATCTGCTTGCGTATAAAATTAGGGTCTGCTTGCTTGCTTGGTTAGGTTAGTGATTTCAGGCGCGTCAACTAAGGTTACATGTCCCGTAAGTGTAGTGCATGCTTTTACGGACCGTGGTGGTGATATTCCCCGCTGGATGGTAAGACCCCCCGCCGACCTACCCGTCGCTTGGCGGAGTTTTCCCTAAGGAAATATCTCTCTCGAGCTAGACACCAGCCAGCCTTAGCCGGGACAAGCTCTAAGTTCCCGACAAGACCCTCGGCGTGCGCGGTGGTGTAGTGCGTGTATGTGTAAGTAAGGGGTGAGCATAGGTTTGTAAGGGTTCTGCTCCGGCATTCGCCTGGTGTTGATCGGAGAACCCACAGAAAACCACCGATCAGAGCAGCCGGCCGCTAGAATTCTCCTCCAGTCGCTGTCTGGAGGAGAATTCTAGCGACCAAACGGTCCACGGACCGCGCGTGATCTGTCCTTCCCTTCCTATCCTCTCCCCTTACACACTCACTTACACTAACATGCACTACACTACCACATATTCCGGGAGACCGGTCGGGAACTTAGAGCTTGTCTCGGCTGGAGCGGTGCCCCGCTGGTGGGAGAGTCCTGGTTAGGGGGAAACCCCACTAGCTGTTAAATTTGGAAATTTAAGTGCCTACAGTTCACTGTGTTTTGTGATGTGAAGCCTTCAATGAAGCCATCAATCATCCTAGAAGACCATCTGAGAAGAAAACACATCCATTATTTATAAGGTTTATTTATATAATTAGGCTTAGTATGGTACCATATGAATAATATTTTTTAACCTTAATACTTCTTAAAAGGTAATACTTTACAGTTGAACCGTGATCTCATGGCCATGAGAAGGTTTTAAAAAACCTGAGATTTTGTTAGTAACAGCTAAGTTTTTGCCTCAGTGTGATCTGGGCAAAAATTCATGTATTATGCAACAAATTTTTTCTCATTTCAAAACAGGTTTTGTTTATTATAAGAGAACCGCTTGTCCTACCGGATTCTTCTATCAAAATCCGGCATCTACATCAAATTTAGGACTTTTTTGACACCTCATTCACCTCTGTAGCTTCAGATTTGATGTTTTCTGGTCAATTTGAAATATTTTCAAGCTATATTCTGAGCAGCACCTACAGTGCTTGCAGACACTCACAGGGTTCGCTAGCATCACACAGGTGTCAAGAGGGTCGCATACCTGCAGGCGCTACCCTTACGTATTCTTTGGCAAAGAGGTTCCAAATTATCGATCCATTCTCCCCACTGTTGTAACCCCCTCCCTTCATGGCTGTTTCTCCTTCACCAACCCCTATATAAAGCGTGCGCTTTTCGCGCACAGCGCTCTCATTCTCTTGTTATTTCAGCTGCGTCCAGTGGCGTAGCTTTGTTAATTCTTCTCATAGAGCCCGGCTCCTTCAGAGTCGTTATGTATATCAAATCTGTATATAGTATTTGTTGTAAATAGTGTTTTTTAATTTTTTCCTTGCCGAAATAGTATGTTAGTTTACTTACAATAGATCAGATCAATTTATGAAGACTAAAATAATATTGTTTCTCATTTCGTCAGTAAAGCCTGAGCCATGGTTGTTTTTTTTGTTGGTTCCCTTTGAACCAAACAATGTGTTAATGAAATTGAGTGCATAAATGTATTTAATGTGTTGATTTGGACTTGGAAATGGAACTCTTACTTTGAAATGTTAATGATTTACTAATGTTTATGTTGTTTGCAGCTCGTTCACTACAAATGTTATGTTTATGTATGTCGCTGACCTCTGATTGGTGTGGAGGTGCGGCTAATGTTCACTGCGCATTTGCATTCGCCATAAGTAAGACGGCACTTGGCCCTTTTGGCAATTTATGGAAAGGTGCTCCCGCTGAGTATAAGTCGGCGCTTGGCCGCATTCGGCACACGGGAGACTACGTAAAGGCGTTTGCTTGGCCCGTGCGGTAGCTCGAACCGCGGCCCTTGTTGCAACGTCACGGCCCCGCAGCCGGCAGAGAGGTCGGCTGGGCTACAGCTGTCACCGGCACGCAGCGGTGGGGTCACGTGCCGACCTTGTATGCGGCACGCTGATCGGCGCTCGTGTCTAGGAACAGTTTTGTTCAGCGAGCAGCGGGCGGGCGCTCATGTACCGCCCACTCTCGCTTATGCATAAACTTGCTGCATTCCTATGTTGTATGGTTACGAAAGGTAAAAGTAAGAAATCCTTTTCCCAAGAATTTTGGTATTATGCACTCCTACGAAAGTTGGTTCCATGGCTCATGCGTAGTTCTGTTTCTTACAAATGTTATTGGAGAAAAGAAGGCCTAAATACGGCTTCTTTAGCAAATTTGTTTATATACGTTTCTATCTACCTCGTCCTAAAGTGGGCATTCAAAGGTAGATTATAAGACAGTATTTCTGTATGTGCTAGCGCGATGTTGTAGATGCGCTACTAAGTTAGTGTTCACCTTTCTGTTACAAGGTTTATGTTTCAATTTTCAGCTTCCTCGCCCTAAAGTGGGTTCTTTCAAGAGGTCGACTGAAATCATTAATTCTGTATGTCGGCGCATTTTTACGCGCCTTTGTTTATGTGAGACGGCCTCGACCGTCCTTCATTCTTGCTTGTAAATTGTAATTCTGCTTTGTTTTTCCCGCAGCTGCTTTGTAACCTGCGCATCAGGAAAAACTAATATATTAAAATTGTTTATCTAATAAATGTGTTATATTGAAAGTTATTTGATTGTCATATCTCCTGATTTGAGATCCTATAAGTTGTGATACCTTTTCATTAAAACCTGGTGCGTCCATTTGAAAAGTTCAAGTGTGACGACAATCTTCGAATTTCGATAGCCGGATTAAAAATTGTCATTAAATAAGAGGTCAGCCAAGTTTGAGATTTAACACTAATGTGCTGTTTTCAACAGCTGGCGACCGTATTAAATAAATTGTCATTAAATAAGAGGTCAGCCAAGTTTGAATTTAACACAAAACTGGCGACCGTGACAGGACAAAAGGATCCAACTTTATGAAACAATCAATAACTTGTATTACTAATTTGTATTTTTTCTTTCAGCTTAAAGTTTAATTTGTTCACAGCTGATTTTGTTCTACGTTGTAACGGTTTCACGAGTTCACCTCGTGTTTGTCTTTGAATTTATTTGTCTTCTGGGTTACTCTTGTAACACCTTTTCTTTGTTATTTGCTTCAGTTCATAAATTTACAGCATGTCTAACCCCGGACCCCCTGTCGAGGAAATTGTGGAAACTCGAGACGAAGAAGCTTTGCAGGCTCGCCTAACTCGCATCGACCAGTTGCGGAGAAAGAGGAGCTATTATAAAGGACGTCTCACCACCTTTGAAAATTTTTCTCAACATAGGCGGTAATGTACACGAAATCCCGCACAGGATTCAGAAACTAGAATCTGATTTTGGGAAGTACAGCGTAGTTCAGCAAAAATTAGATGCGTTTAGTGAGGAGAGCCAGAACGAAAAGACTGATTTCGAAAATAGGTATTTCGCCTTGATAACCAGAGCCGCGCAGTTGCATAGGAATATAAAACGGGAAAGGCCGTCTGTCCCGGCGCAACCGAGTTTAGTTGTCCCGCCGGTCTTAGAGCCCATGGCCTCGACCGCGGCTGGTCTCGGCGTACCGGCTCAGAGCACCCCCATTCGCGATTCAAATCCGTTCCGCCTGGAACAAGCGAGGCAGGCATTTTCTGTTAGTACCGCGTCCTCGCCAGTGCCTACTTCAGATGAGGAAAACGACGCGGTACCCCCGCCTTTCCAACGCCCCGTGTATTCACGACATTCATCTAGGCCGCGCCTACCTGTTTTGAGAATTCCTTCATTTTCCGGCAATGATTCCGAGTGGAGCATTTTTTCTTTATTCGAAAGTTTAGTGCATAATTCCCCGACCTGCCAGAAATTGAAAATGGCACTTTCTACAATCTTATCTCACTGGTAGTGCTGCAAAGCTGATTGCGGGCTTGCCCTATGTCGCGGAAAGTTATGCGAAGCAATTCGCATTCTTAAAAACAGATACAAAAAACCCTAAGCTCCGCAAGCATAAATTACTTTCATCTTTATTTAATTATAATATGACTGCTAAAGACTCAGCTAGTCGTTTATTTGAGTTAGTTGATCACTTCAAACGTAATGTTCGTGCTCTCAAAGTTCTCAAAGAACCAGTAGAATGTTGGGATTCTATCCTAGTCTTTCTTATTACTTCAAAGTTAGACGAAAATAGCATAGAGACTGGGAAGCCCATTCAGTGCAAACACGCGTATCAACTCTTGAAAACTTATATACGTTTTTGGAGGCTAGGGCCCGTGCCTGCCAACGTGGCTGCCGATAGAAGGAGAAAGGGAAAAGGACACGCCCAAGCCAATGCCTAGAAGCAAGAATTTGTTTCTGATCATAGTGATGAGTGTAATTTGTGCAAAGGTTCGCACAATCTCATAAAGTGCAAGTTATTTCTTGAAAAGTCAACTTATGATAGATACTTATTCGTCAAAGAAAACCGACTTTGTTTTACGTGCTTAAGGCCCGGGCATGGCGTTGCCACTTGTGCGGCGAGGTCGTGTAATAAATGCAATAGCAAACACCACGCGCTTTTGCACAGAGAATTTAGTCCGAGAATAAATGTGGAACAAACGGCAGTTGTGAAAGACGAATGCTCCGAGGCCGCAGAGTGCGAAACCGTCAGCGCGCACGTTAATCACAATTTTGCTTCGAAAGCCGTGCTGTCCACCGTTCGCGTATCAGTGAAGAACGCGGAAAATAAGTTTGTTAAGTTCAGAGCCCTCCTTGACAACGGTAGCACGCATTCTCTGATTACGGAATCGGCCATGAAGAAACTGAAGGTACAAGCTAACACTACTTCAACTTGCATTACCGGAGTCGGTGGCACTGCTTCTAAATCTTTAAAATCAGTTCGCTTGTCATGGCCTCCGTCGTTAGCAATTTTAACTTCAGTTTGAATGCGCTCGTGGTAAAGAATATTACGACCGATATTCCCACTCATACTCTCGATCTCACTAACTTGAAAATCCCCAAGAATGTAAAGCTTGCGGACCCTGAATATCACGTAGCGGCGCCAGTTGATATCTTGTTAGCGCCGACGTGTTTTGGAATTGCTAAGATCGCGTAAAGTAAAAATTCCGCGTACGAAATGCCTGAACTTGACATTAAAAGAAACTGCATTCGGATACATTGTAACCGGCACCATGAAAAACTTGTTTTCAGCCCGATCTAGTATTTGCAACTTTGTTACGGAACAGCGTAACTTCGGGAAGTTCTGGGAATTCAAGGAAAACTCTGGCAGTGGGAAAAATGGTGTCACAATGAGAGTTGCAAAGGATGAACAAACAAAGTGCTCAGAAAATTATCAACCCTTTTGTCAACAAAGTCATTTAACAAGTCCTGTTACAGCAACTTCAAAATTTCAAAGAACTGGTGGATTGAACCGGTTACCAGGTTAGCATATAAAAGCACTCATTACCAAAAGTTTTGGTGCAGATATGTGTGATAAACTGAAAGATAGACTTGATTGCAATAAATATCTTGCACACAATGTTCAATCTAGAAGCCCAAAAAATTCAAAGTGACGAGTTTTCATTTTGTAATATTCAGCACTCAAGAAGAAGCTCTGCTAGGAAGCTTGTTAATCGAAATGTGGAGGGTAACTCTCATAAACCATCAACTATAAAAAGGAAAGGTGTATCGTCTAAGCACAGTGTTCGATTAGATCCATATTCTAATTCTGATTTAGATTCATGTACGGATTCCCCTTATGTTGATCATCTTACTAAAGCAATAAAAATGCTCAAATATATCAAGTCCTTGTTGTAAAAATCAATTCAAATGCCAATCTTGCCACTTGAAAATGTTCCACTCTATTAACAAGGAATAGAGGTTATACTTAATTCAAAACCTGTATGCTCCATGACTTAGATTTGACAGAAGCCCTACTCCGCTCACTTTTTGCTTGGCAAGCAACTCAACACCTTGGCTCTGCCACCTCCCCCGCCTACCATTACTAAATCTTTGAATGTATTCCAGGCTATACAGGCACAAAGGTCCCTGTTCTGGAAGCGGTGGAGTGCTGAATATCTAAACCAGCTGCAGACCAGGGCCAAGTGGCGCACCAGCAGCCCGGACCTAAAGGTGGGACAGCTGGTCATTGTGAGAGTGGAAGACCTCCCACCTCTATCTGGCCTCTGGGAAAGTACTGGAGATCCTTCCGGACGCGACCATCGAGTTCGGATAGTCAAGCTGAAAACTTCGCAGGGTGTAATCACTCGCACCTTGCCGAAGATCTGCCCTCTTCCCTTCGCTGAGGACGCCGATAACCCGTGTAGAGTGCCATCTCCCTCTACGCGTAGTTTCCTGTAATAGAGGTTGAGTGAGCGCATTCCACAGTGACTTGGTTAAGCACTCTGTTCTGCACTCCAGTTCCCCCCCCCCCCAGCATGTTAAATTTGGAAATTTAAGTGCCTACAGTTCACTGTGTTTTGTGATGTGAAGCCTTCAATGAAGCATTCAATCATCCTAGAAGACCATCTAGAAGAAAACACATCCATTATTATAAGGTTTATTTATATAATTAGGCTTAGTATGGTACCATATGAATAATATTTTTTAACCTTAATACTTCTTAAAAGGTAATACTTTACAGTTGAACCGTGATCTCATGGCCATGAGAAGGTTTTGAAAAACTGAGATTTTGTTAGTAACAGCTAAGTTTTGCCTCAGTGTGATCTGAGAAAAATTCATGTTTTATGCAACAATTTTTTCTCATTTCAAAACAGGTTTTTGTTTATTATAAGAGAACCGCTTGTCCTACCGGATTCTTCTATCAAAATCCGGCATCTACATCAAATTTAGGACTTTTTTGACACCTCATTCACCTCTGTAGCTTCAGATTTGATGTTTTCTGGTCAATTTGAAATATTTTCAAGCTATATTCTGAGCAGCACCTACAGTGCTTGCAGACACTCACAGGTTCGCTAGCATCACACAGGTGTCAAGAGGGGCGCATACCCTGCAGGCGCTACCCTTACGTATTCTTTGGCAAGAGGTTCCAAATTATCGATCCATTCTCCCACACGTTGTAACCCCTCCCTTCATGGCTGTTTCTCCTTCACCAACCCTATATAAAGCGTGCCTTTCGCGCACAGAGCTCTCATTCTCTTGTTATTTCAGCTGCGTCCCGTGGCGTAGCTTTGTTAATTCTTCTCATAGAGCCGCTCCTTCAGAGTCGTTATGTATATCAAATCTGTATATAGTATTTGTTGTAAATAGTGTTTTTTAATTTTTTCCTTGCCGAAATAGTATGTTAGTTTACTTACAATAGATCAGATCAATTTATGAAGACTAAAATAATATTGTTTCTCATTTCGTCAGTAAAGCCTGAGCCATGGTTGTTTTTTTTTGTTGGTTCCCTTTAACCAAACAATGTATTAATGAAATTGAGTGCATAAATGTATTTAATGTGTTGATTTGGTCGCCGACCTCTGATTGGTGGAGGTGATGTTATGTTTATGTATGTCGCTGACCTCTGATTGGTGTGGAGGTGCGGCTAATGTTCACTGCGCATTTACTTATGAATGTTGTTAATGTTGCAGTTCCTGCCATAAGTAAGACGGCACTTGGCCGCTTTTGGCAATTTATGGAAAGGTGCTCCCGCTGAGTATAAGTCGGCGCCGGCGCATTCGGCACACGGAGACTACGTAAAGGCGTTTGCTTGGCCCGTGCGGTAGCTCGAACCGCGGCCCTTGTTGCAACGTCACGGCCCCGCAGCCGGCAGAGAGGTCGGCTGGGCTACAGCTGTCACCGGCACGCAGCGGTGGGGTCACGTGCCGACCTTGTATGCGGCACGCTGATCGGCGCTCGTGTCTAGGAACAGTTTTGTTCAGCGAGCAGCGGGCGGGCGCTCATGTACCGCCCACTCCCGCTTATGCGTAAACTTGCCATTCCTATGTTGTATGGTTACGAAGGTATGAAGAAATACGGCTTTTTGAAATCCATTTCCAAGAATTTTGGTATTATGCACTCCTACGAAAGTTGGTTCCATGGCTCATGCGTAGTTCTGTTTCTTACAAATGTTATTGGAGAAAAGAAGGCCTAAATACGGCTTCTTTAGCAAATTTGTTTATATACGTTTCTATCTACCTCGTCCTAAAGTGGGCATTCAAAGGTAGATTATAAGACAGTATTTCTGTATGTGCTAGCGCGATGTTGTAGATGCGCTACTAAGTTAGTGTTCACCTTTCTGTTACAAGGTTTATGTTTCAATTTTCAGCTTCCTCGCCCTAAAGTGGGTTCTTTCAAGAGGTCGACTGAAATCATTTAATTCTGTATGTCGGCGCATTTTTACGCGCCTTTGTTTATGTGAGACGGCCTCGACCGTCCTTCATTCTTGCTTGTAAATTGTAATTCTGCTTTGTTTTTCCCGCAGCTGCTTTGCAACCTGCGCATCAGGAAAAACTAATATATTAAAATTGTTTATCTAATAAATGTGTTATATTGAAAGTTATTTGATTGTCATATCTCCTGATTTGAGATCCTATAAGTTGTGATACCTTTCATTAAAACCTGTGCATCCATTTGAAAAGTTCAAGTGTGACGACAATCTTCTGAATTTCGATAGCTTAGAAGCTTTTGTGTTAGCTTTGCATAATTATCTCCTTAGGCAAATGCATGGTCAGTTCGCTACATATTACGTAGCGAAAATTAATGTTATCAATGTGCTGTTTTCAACAGCTGGCGACCGTATTAAATAAATTGTCATTAAATAAGAGGTCAGCCAAGTTTGATATTTAACACTAGCCGACGGCAGGTCGGTGCCGGATCTCGCCATCCAGCGGGGGAAGATCACTGCCATCTCCCGAGAAAAAACATGCACTACACTGACGGGACTAATGACCGAAGCAGTTGACGCGCCCGGAAACATGAAAAAATCAATCAATCAATCAATCAATCGAAAATGCTGCCAGTGTTGGGACTCGAACCGTGTCTGCAAACATCATTTGGTAAAACGTCATGTTAGCTGGCAACTGTATAGCCTGCTTTTGGCGCTCGCGAGTGGGTGGAGCTCTCTGGTCGCGCCCGTGCGAGGGGCGGTGGGCTGCGCCGGGCGGATGAGGGGCGGGGCGAGGGGGGCGGGGCGGGTGGGAGGAGGGGCAAGCGATTGGGCACCCGGCGCACGCGCGCGCGCACTTGTGTGGCCGCTCACGTCGCCCACACCCCCTCCCTCCCTCCCTCCCATACATGAATGAACGCACAGGCGTCGAATCAAAGTGGCCATTCCTTCCTCTTCTTCCTTACGTCTTTTCTTCCCTTTGGATCTTTAAAAATATTTTTTTTCTTTATTGTCCTCGAAGACTTGGCTGCAAGCCTGTTTTGAGAACGTTTCACGATCCTTGGGTTAGCCTTTCTTTAATTTCAGTATGCTTGTTTCGGAGTAGCTGGTGACTGTCGGTAAGGTGTCAGAATGTCGACGTATTGCTACTTGGTCACAAAGTAAGCTACGATATTACTTGGAGAAAAAAAGTTCTTTCAAATTTTGCCTCGAGGCGTATTTTAGACTCGAAGTTCGTTTTAAGAACGTTTAATAAATATACGAAATGAGATGGATCACTGTAGTTTCCTTCCAAAGTAATGAATGTGAATTAAGGGTTTCCACGTGGGAATTCAATACACAAATGGTGGGAATGTGCATACCGAAAATTTCCATCCTCTAAGTGTTATTACTCAACAATTACCAATTAAAAAGTCGATGACGTCATATAATGGTCTACAATTGAATGAAGTTAAGCAAAGAACGGCCAAGCTAAAGAATGAATATGGTTGGAAAATGACTTGAAAAGGTGGGACTTAAAATTTCTAACAGGAAGGATGCATGTCGAATATTTGATAGGTGTGGGATTTCTTTAAGACAATTTTAAACATATTTTGTCTAATAAACTACATGGATATTCCGAATAGCTGAGCCGCAATAAGCATGCAACAGAGGTTTGAGAAAATGCTTTCTAGGCCCAAATTTGCATTGCAGAAGCATATAAACACTCCGGAAACATGCAAGTTGTTTATTATTTACAAAATAAATGAAATAATTTATTAGAAAAGAAAAGGTAACCGAGAAATAAAAAAGCTGTTGAATTGAGTAAATTAGGTACTTTTTTATTTCTGGGTTAATTTTTCTTTCTGAACAAATAATTTAATTTCTTTTGCAAATAACAAACAATTTACATGTTTCTGGAGTGTTTCTATGCTTCTGCAATGCACATTTTTGCCTAGAAAGCTCTTTTTTCAAACCACCTTTGAGTGCTTATTGCGGCTCAGCCATTCAGAATATCCAAGTAGTTTATTAGACAAAATATACTAAAAATTGTCTTAGGAATTTATTTTCCAAGTTTGGACGTGTTCTCCCCGGACACTATATTCATCCATCCATGCAGATATCTCGATTTTGAAGTACCAAATTGCGTGCATCTCTTCTCCACCTTCCTAAATCTTAACCTTATTTGGAAGAGCTCTAAAAGACTCGAATCCCAACGTGTGTGTCGAGTTACAGCAAAAGAATCTAAGCATTGATTTTACAACCCAAAATTAGAGATCGTATTGTTGAGATGATTCCAATAATAAGTAAATATAATTATAACCCTCGATTCTCGATGGTTTTCATCCAGACTCGTTTCAGTTTCGTTTGCAAGCATCACCTATTACTCCTGGTGTCCATTTAAGAGCTCATTGTCATAGGCTAGCGCAGTCATGAATGTTAATCCCGTTTTATCTACATGTCTCGCCGTTGTATGTAATAATATTTTAGCGAGCGTCCCCACACTCTAGGAAATCTATCATATGAGACTTGGAAACTGCCATGTGGAAATTACCGAACTGATCATTGTCAAAGGATGACAGCATTTTCCAACGACGATTTCGAAAGCTATTTCTATCTCAATCAACTGACAAATCAATAAGGTGACAAATCACTTCATAATAGTTAGATGTTTGAAAAATCGCTGTGCAGCTGACCTTTTGTTACTATATTGAGATATACAAAATTTTCTCTCTCTACATTAATTTGTCCGAATATGATAGGTCTAAATTAGCTCCGGCTTGGGAAGGGATTATAATCCTTATTACCTTTATAATGGATTATAGGATCCGCCGACTATACAGCGCAGCTGGGAATCTGAAATAGAATGATTCTATTCCTAGTTCATTTCTGTTTGGATTGACTAAATGAAAGATCACTTTCTTTTCTAAAGAACAAAATTTAACAAAGTTTATTTTTACCTTTTTAGCAAACAATTTAGTGAATTTAAGTTAGGCCTTTGAACAAGATATCTTTCAATTTACAATTTTATACCGCGGTTAACTTATCTATTCTTCGTTGATGTCCCTCGTAGACTTCAGTCGAAATATCTTGCGAGCTTGCCGTAGTTCCAAGAAATCCTCTTCTGCCCCTATCCAAGCTGGTCTCAAACTATCAAAATTATCAGTCCCGATTACGTCCTATGACATAGTCCGAACTCGATTACCACTCCCGACAAAGTTCCAATTTATACATCAATATTGCTTCCACATGAAAATATCTGCAATATCATTCACTGTCCTTAAAATTTCACTGATAACCCAATTCCAACCTACGATCAGTTCAGAAGCGCGATGCCGGGCAGAATGAAATCTTCCTGCATGATTCACCCCTCGAAGACTTCGTATTAAACTACCTTCATTTTTTTCATAACATTTGACCGTCCTTCTCTCACCCAGCCAATCCATACGTTCGTTATATTTTGGTGTAGCTGACCTTTCAATCGTCTAAACTTCTTCGCCCAATCCCAAATTTTCTACTTTCGGCATCCAGACCTCTTAATGCCTTTACAAAAAACAAAAACTACCTTGTTTATTCACGGTCGTTGCTAAGCTCTAGCTCTCGTGATATTTCGTAATACATGGTCCACCATATAATCTACAAATAAATGTTAGTTTATTTTAATGTGGTTTTTAATGGCGAGGAGGCGAGGCGGGTGTTGGCGAGGGCATAACAAGGGGAACGAGGGGGGCCAGAGCGGGGCGCGGTCGCCAGTATTTCTGGCTTTAGTCGGTCAAGATATTGGATATTTGCAATTATATTCTCTTTTTCTTGAACTCGTTCAAAGTTTTTAGTTGGACTCGTTCGAATTTTATGTTCCTCTAATTAAGAGTAAACGATTCACACATGTGTTCTTTTCTATTAATATCTTGCTTTACGTGGGAAACGTTTTTAACTCTGTGATTTGTATCTACTGACCTTCTAATTTTCTTCGCGGAAATAATTCGTACTCCCTGTAATTTTTTCTCACAGTCAGATGCTAATTTGTTACAGTGATTGTTGACTCAAGAGTTTTCATTACAAAGTTGATGAAAACAGGTAATAAATTTTTCTCTGTCTACAGAGTTATTGGGCCTACTTTCAAATCAGTAGGCGAAATATTTGCAAACCACACTTCTCTGGAGTTGAAAATAAATTCTGAATTAGAATATAATATACAGAGTGTTACGATCTTGTTTGTATGCTTACTTTTTGTAACTAAAAATGAATATTTTATATTTCACTATTTTATTTTTTGTCTGATTTATTTTTTGTCTTTATATAACTCTGAGGAAACAAAAGCAACCAAAACAAAACACTGAATTTTCTTTCATATAAAATGCAAATAAATTTAACATAAATATGGACGCACAGCCTTCATCGTTGAGAACTGCTTTGCATCGTCTGGGCATTGAACGCACCTTATATGATCAGTTTTTCCTCATCCTCCTGCCACAACGAGTTTAATTGTTCCAGTGATTGAGGTTTTCGTGAATGCACCCTTTTCTTCAAATCAACCCACACACGTTCGATCGAGTTCAGGTCGAGAGTGATGGGAGTTCGCAATTTCTTGGGCATGTTACATATAAGCCCTGCAGATAACAGCAGTGTGCTTGGGGTCATTATCTTGTTGAAAAATGTGTCTTGGTCCTAATTTTTATGCACTCTGTTGGAGATTTCTCTGCACATCACATTGCGGACATCTAAGTATCCTCATTTGTTCATAATGCCATGGATGATCGGCCTAGTTCCAACCCCATTAAAAGACATGCTCCCCAAAACATCCATGTTCCACAGTAGGCAGAGTGTTGCAGGTTTCGTTGGCCATATTTAGTTCCATACCGTTCCGGCATCCATAAGAACCATAAAAAGTTATTTTTATTTTTATTCCGATCAAATAACATTATTCCTAACATTGTATCTTTATTTTCGTGCTCTCTGCAGAATTCAATTTTGGCGTGTCGTTTTTTTTCTACTTTTGAATGGCCCCTTTCTTGCTCTTCTCCATGATAGCCGTACATCCACAGTACTCTGCGAATTGTCTGGTTTGACAGTTTTTGTGTAATTTGTTCCATCATTTTGCGGATTTTGGGAGCACTTAATGTTGGGGGTTTTCCTCACCTGTTGAACTGTTGAATTATGAAACGTTCGTCCCGGTCTTTGAGCTACTTTTTCGTGCCTTTTCTTGGTAGGTTCTTTGTTGAACCGTTGTATCTAAACTTACTTAACACATAATTGATTGTAGAATAGGGTTTGTTCACCCTGCGTAAAATTTGTCTTAGAGAATAGCCTCGTAAACTTAGTTGTGATTTTCATTTTTGTCACGGCTAAGTTCTTTTCTCTTTCACATTGTGAAACGCACTGATCCGCAAACAAAATATAACTGATAACGGACCCTCTGAAGGACGTCTGAACGTGACGAAAAGTGTTTAACAGCCTAGAAATAAGGATTTGGATCTCTCTTGGATTTGAAACTATATACGATGTATGTATTTCAATTTTTGGGTGTAATTTATTTGAAGCTCACGGACATTCTCAATTTTTTTCAAAAGTGGCTCCAAATTTTTTTAAATCACTTTTTATAGTTTTTTCAATCGAAAAGAGTGAAGAATACTTAAAAAATGGTTCAAGTCCGTTGAATTTTCTGTTTCTGAATTTTCGAAAACTGAACAAGTAAATTCTTTCTACAACTACAATATTGAGGGAATGGATTTTTCTTCTGAATGAAATCTGCAAGATTAGAAAATTGCAAAATTAGATATTTAATGCCGACCTGGATGGCCGAGGTGGCTAAAAGCGAGTACCGACTCAGCGCTTCGGTTCGAAAGGTCGCGGGTTCGAGTCCCGCCTTGGGCATGGTTGTTTGTCCCTTGACTTTGTATGTATGTGTTGTCGCGGAGGGCCTCGCGTTCTGATGACCCCAGATCACAGGAGCCCGCAAGTGTATTGGTGTCTAGTGTAAGGTGAATATGCGTCCCATCGGGACGTAAAAGGGTAACCGGCTGTTGGCTGGATAAAAGCCCTAGAAAAAAAAAAGATATTTAATTGAGGTTGTGTACATTTTTTCAAAATATGAATAGTTTTCGCGAATTATGCGTGAAATAATGGCAATTTAAAAAAAATCAAAACGGCTCCAATTTTTTCTATTTTTTATCGGTTATTGCGAAGTTCGTTTATAAAAATTCGCATGTCCGTTTCGCATTGACCTCTCTGATTTTTCAAGTATTGAAAAAGTAAATTGTACGATAAAGTATTGATTTGTAGCCACTAGTTTGCTTTCAATTCAAGAAATTTTAGATGATGGATTCTTTCTTCACATAAGTTTTCAGAAAGTATGGAAGACAATACTACACAGAATTAATGTTCATATTTTGTTATTGAGGTTTTGTGGTTCGTGTTAATGATAAGCTCACGTTAACTAGATTTCAAGTTAATGACAAACGTCGAGAGATGTATTTCTGGCCACGTTAGTTGAAACCTAATGCTCTTTCGTTTGTATTTTTTGCTCTGTGTAGCATTTGGGTAAATATCGTCAACCCGCGTTAACCTCTGGCCAGTCCGTTGCGCCACAGCCCAAGCAGTCGGGCGCCACTCACTCGCCTGAGAGGTGGACAAGTTTCGCCGGAAGGAGAGGGGGGTTTCTTAATGCGCGCAGGCTGCTGAGAAAAATGTGTAGCGCAGTCGTGCTGTTTCTTTGCTTTTAGGATCTTTCTCACGAATATTATGAAAATCTTGAATTTACTGCTAAACCACCTGTTGTGAGCTGAGGTAGTAATGTTAAGTAGTATATTTTCTTATGGTTCAAAATTGACAGTGTCAACAAAATGTAGAAGTTGTAATAAAACACGCGTTGTATTTACTGTGTTTTTTGCTGTTCATTTAAAACAGAAATTCCCCGAAGCTGTATGTACATGTATTTCATTAATTAGTGTACTTCTCCCCCGTATGCCACACACAGTTTACATCCCCCCCCTCCACAAACAATAAAAAAATCATTGAAAATTCTATACAATGTTGCCGACTAATGGATTTCTTAAATTTATTACTTCAAAACTTGAAATTGAATTATGATTCGAACAGTATAATGATTCATGGTGAAAAGTCAGGAATAAGAGACTTCACTACGTTTCTCGTATTGTGTACCCCAATAAAACCATCGAAATTTAAAGACTCAAGATAACTTTATATTTGGGGAACAGTTTCTACAGAACACTGAACACACGAAAACAACGTAATTGGTAATAAAGAGAAAGTTAAGTTATCACATTTTATACTCTAAAATATAAATAACTGTATTTGAGCGTGTTAAATACTTCGCGACTGACGTTAAAAGTCCGCCTGCTTCTCTGTTAGAACTGACTCATGGATAACCTTCAGCAGGGCTGGGGAATCCTCGCCCCCCCCCTTTCCTACCCTTTCGGCTCTTAATTGCGAGTGTAATCCTTGGCGAAGGGAGGGAGGTCGTTCCTCCTGGAGGCTTTGGATCCTCGCCACTTCACTATTCTTTAAGTCACTAGGGCACCTTTACTTTACACCAACTTCCTAGAAAGCCCTATATTTTCCCACTTTCTACGCGACCTGCAGTAATTTCTGTGTACTTTTTAAAGTAATTAAATATAAGTACCTGAAAAACAGGTTTTCAGCAAAATGGACAATCAGAAGGCTGGGTATATTATGGTATTTGTTTATGTTTGACGTCTTCGAATGTGACGAAACTTTCAATTAAGTTACACCTCGAAGTAATAGAGAAAATAATTTGTTGACTCTTGGAAGCAACAGTTCTATTCAAAGATTTTTTGAGCACCCTTATTAATGAGTGATTGTTTTGTGCATATTAAACAAGAGTTCATTTATTTACAGAGCTCTTGGTAAGCGTGAGTTAAATTCTTAGAGATCCTACTTTTTGCGAATAATTGCAATATTTACACAATAATAAGAAAAAAAGACACTAATATCAAGTAAGGTTTATTTTATTTTAACATAGTAATCGGGTTATCAACATGTAATAGTTTGAATATTACTGTTTGGCATCAATTTGTTTCTTAGGAGTGTCTCACAAATGCTGAAGTAAAGTAGTATGAACACGGGAAAATTTTGTTCTTTTGTACTGTAATAAAATTTGACAGGATTTGTTATGATTCTTTTGGAATTTCAAAACCCCCATTAGAATGGAGACGAAAATGGACCTTCGTGTGAAATACATTCCGATCGCTTAAAGTTGAATGCTAAAAACTAGAAAGAAAATATTAGCAAGTTATTATTTACTATCATTTCGAGACGTACTTAAAGGAAATATTTTAATATGTAATATACATTTAACCTAAAATTTAGTATTCGCTTTCTATGTTAAATTTTCGAATGCCTATTGATCCTTATATTACAGTTACAAGATATTTGCGAAAGCCAACTTTTCTAAGGTAAAGCAGCACAGTAAAGAAGAATTTTTACGAATAAATTAGAATCACACTACCACTATTATCAGACATCTGTATCATCATTTAAAATATATTTCAGTTATATTTTCAATTCTTTCTCTTCTTTTGATTTTTCACATGTGATGAAGTTATGGTGTAGCAACAGGTTCTTTCGCGGGCCGCTTGTCACTTCGCGGCCGACGATAGAGAAACCCTATTCTAGAACAATTGGCAATCTGGACAAGAATCACCCCGTCCACTTTAAAAGAATAAACGCGTTAATAAAGGGGTTAAGTAAATTCAAAAATTTTCAATTTACTTAACCCTTAGGTTGGTGCTATCCGAGCCAGTTTGCTATAACTACGTCACTGTCTAAAACTAGAACTATTTCTGAGTAGGTGACCATCGGACTCGGAGAAGCCAATTGTTATTGGAAGGGGCACTCGTTAGCGTAAGCGCCCAGTGTGTGGACGCAGCCACTGCCCTCTGGTGGCCGAGGCCTTCAGCGCAGGCAGCGTCTGGCAGACGCCTCTCCACGCCCCGCACACACATACCACGTCCCACCCCACCTCCGCACCATTCACCTCTGCTCCGCACTTATCAGCATTTGCTCACATCCCAACCTTCCCAACCCCCCCCCCCCTTCCCTCCCGCTCTCCTTTCCCAACCCCACACAGGTCGCATCTCTCCCCGGTAGGGGCTTCCCCCCCTCCCGCCCGACCACCTCCCAACCCCTCCTCTTTCACTCCGACACTCAACTTCCAACGCACCCATACCCTCCAAACGCTTCCATCCTCCCATCCCACATCGCTCGACCCCACCCCTTCCCGTCCGGCCCCCCGTCCGCCCCCGTCCGGCCCCCCGTCCGGCCCCCCTCCGGCCCCCGTCCGCCCCCGTCCGCCCCCGTCCGCCCCCGTCCGGCCCTCGTCCGCCCCCGTCCGCCCCGTCCGCCCCTGTCCGCCCCGTCCGCCCCGTCCGCCCCGTCCGGCCCCGTCCGCCCCGTCCGCCCCGTCCGGCTCCCCGTCCGGCTCCCGTCCGCCCCGTCCGGCCCCGTCCGGCTCCCGTCGCCCCTGTCCGGCCCCGTCCGGCTCCCGTCCGGCCCCGTCCGGCCCCGTCCGGCCCCTGTCCGGCCCCGTCCGGCCCCGTCCGGCCCCGTCCGGCCCCGTCCGGCCCCGTCCGGCCCCGTCCGGCCCCGTCCGGCCCCGTCCGGCCCCGTCCGGCCCCGTCCGCCCCCGTCCGCCCCCGTCCGCCCCCGTCCGCCCCGTCCCCCGTCCGCCCCCTGTCCGCCCCGTCCGCCCCCGTCCGCCCCCGTCCGCCCCGTCCGCCCCGTCCGCCCCTCGTCCGGCCCCTTCGCCCCCGTCCGTCCGCCCCCCGTCCGCCCCCCGTGGCGCGCCGCGAGCAATGAGGAAAAGTGTGCTTCTGCGAGGCGCGCGACGCGCGTGCGTAGTCGTCGTCCCTGGCCTGGCCGCCGCGCCGCCGTCTGTTCAACCTCCCTGCGCGCCTTCTTGCTTTTTGCACTCGCGCTTTGGGAAGAGACGAGGCGCGTTTTCCTTACTCTCTGCATTGCAATACTTATAACAAGGAATTTGGGCGTTTCCTTAGTTTTTTTGAACGAATATTTTCATCCAGGGAAACGCCAATTCACTCGGAAAAAGACAGCCACAGAATATTTTTCTTTCTCCTTTTTTTTATTTATTTATTTATTTTACGTCAAAAAACAGTTAAAAACTGCGTATGACGTGCTATGGGGAAAACTGAATTGTGTGCACATTTTCAAAATTCTGTGATCCCTACACTAAGTCATATACTACTTAAATTTTGAATTTTGAAATTTTGAAAGGGAGAAAAAAAAAAAAAGCAATAAATTTTGAATTTTGAAAGGGAGAAAAAAAAACAATTTAGTCATCCCTTTAGTCATCCCACGTCAAATGTATACATTTTCAAAACATTTACTCCAATCAATAGAGCAATTTACGCAAAAAAATCGAGAATAAAAGTTGCTCTTCAGGCACATTTCAATTCACTGGCTATTTAAAAATGTAGAGCCTCTAAGATGATATTCTCCTTCCCCTCCTGTTCTTAGGCGTTTGTTAGTAATGAAGACACTGCCACAAGGCATTCAATATCATTGGTCATGGGCTTCAGGAAACAACCATATCGCAAAATCTCTATCAGAAGTCCTGAAGTCAAGGTATCTAACCTTTTGATCAGATCAGGCAATTCAAGACATTATTTGATGAGCAAAGATTCAGATCAAGGTGTGGGGAGATTTTTCAGCAAGTTACTTGTCCTATCTTCCATCGTTTTGCTCATTTTAGTACAACTGCCCAAAACTAAACCAATATTGAATTATCATATATTTTGTTTTAAGTGGTTACTTAGGAGAAAAAAAACTTTTTTGATTATTTGTTAACGGACAATTTGTCCAATTGTATACGAAGGAAAATTATACAGTTTATATGTAATATTATAAGGACATTTTTCGATAGAAAAACTCCTTTTGTCGGTCCCTGATACCAAAAAAGAATATTTTGCTCCTATGTCCAGGAAATAACTTCCTCAATCCATCGCGCCGTCAGAAACCACGTTTTAGAGTCCCTGATACGGAAAAATTGGTTTTCTGCCAAAACGTTCCGTCCGCCTGGCGGGAGAAGAATTCGAGCGGCTAAGCCCTATACAGGTTTTGTGCAATTTTACATGCAAGGAAAGAAGTTTTGGAAAAAATTCTCAATACTGGCTTAAATTTTTCCTCTTATAATGCGAAGTACGTTTATAAAAGTGGGAATTCCTATTTTCGATAAACTATCTGAATTTTTGAAAATTTAAAAAAGTTGTAAACAATACGAGGAAGTATGGTTTGTTGTAGTACCACTAGTTTTCAATTTATTCATCTTGAAAAAACCTTTAAACTCATCTACCTCATAAGTCACAAAGTAATCCTGCGCATTGCTATGACACGCACGCACGCACGCGCGCGCACGCGCGCACACACGCACTATATATAAAAAATCTTTTTATATATAAACTATTTTTTTGGTCGAAATTGATCGATTTTCACCGAAAACTTTCCTTAAAGACGTAAATAGTAATTGAGTAAAACTGGATACTATTCAATTCGATATTGAGAGAGCGATTAATGTGATAGTTAAATGTAAAAATATTCACTGATTGTCTTTCATGACTGTTCCATGTTTAAACGGAGGAAGTTGGACGGACGTTGAAAGTATTTGGTCTCCTTACAAAACGTAAAGGTGAGGCGGAATTTGTGTTCATATACAATGTGAATAGACAAGTCATGGTTCATGTTGACCAATTCTCGACTTATTTGTTTACCCGTAGCGAGTTTAAGCGACGCCTTTGGCGCGCCAACACTCTAGGCCTTTCACATGTGTTCCGAGGGGTCTTCACGAGGTTCTATGTGATCAACCTCCGAGCCTATTAGCGCTCTTCGGCAGTTTGTTCCCATGTCCTCTTCGGCAGGAGGAGAAAACCTCTAAAGACTTCCGTTATTTAGGAGTGACAATTATAGATTCTACATATTCCAATCCCACCTCTGTAGATATACTAAACTTTTTTTGGTAAACAATAAATCCCACAAGATGATCTAAGCACCATATTCAACTTTCCTTCAGGAGTTTTATTTTAATTTGATTTTTCAGTTATCGTAGGGTTCAGAGATTCGGCATCTTCCGATTTTCCATATCGTCAAAATCTTGGGTTAACGGAAGCGTAATGAAACTGTGTTTAGATTACATAACTTACAAATAATTGTGAGTTAATTGATATAAGAATACAAGTTATCTACACCACTTTTTGAACCTATAAATGTAATTTCATAATTGTATAAGATATCCAGGATAAATTGTCTACATACGGTCCATTGATTTTATTGATAGGATTGATTGATAGCAGAATTTCTCCTCTCTCAATGATATGTTTTCAATTTATTATGGGGTGATAAAATTTACAGTATGTGTTATAAAACAGGAAATAAATTTCAGATATTACTAAACAACTAACTTTACGTTAAATGCTTACCATATTTTTAAATATTTTTCTTAAAACTTTTGAGATCCATCAACGCAAAAAGATAAGTGGCGTATCCCTATTCGCTTAATACACAAATTAAGAAAATATTTTTTTAAATAGTATATTTTTAGTAGTAAAAATTTAATAATGGTAATTCACGGGACAGTTTACTGTATGTCTCTAACAACCGCTCAGATGAAAACTGTCCTCCTTCAAATTGGCAAATTTTGAGATGTAACACTTTTCTTGTACAGCAACAAAATCAAACATATCCTGTTTTCCTGCCACAATTTCTGAAAAGTAATAATTTCATGTTACTCTCCGCAGTAAGCAAACGTTTTCATGCCGTTCTCTTCCATGCAGAACAGCAGAAAAATGATTTCATGCCGCTCCTCACAATAGACAAAAAGTTCCATGCCGTGCAGGAATGCCTCAGTCCTTGCTCAATCAAACGCTTGATGGGGTAATTAAATAATTGTTCGGGGCGGCTCTTTATCTGGGCCACACAAACACTCGTGTCCCTGCGACGCTCACGTTTTGGTTGAAGTTCGTACGTATTACTCGAAAGATCATTCTTCACACCGGGAGCGGTAGCTCAGTGCATCAACTGATGTCACTGCAGCGCCTCTGACCGGGAGGTCCTAGGTTCCCACTCCCCACGGCGGCAGGATTTTCGGCACTAGCTTTTCAACTAGGTCGAATTGAGTCGCTGTCTGGAGGAGAGTTCTAGCGGCCGGCTGCTCTGTTCGGTAGTTTTCCGTGGTTTCTCCGATCTACACCAGGCGAATGCCGGAGCAGTACCCTAACCAATGGGCCACGGACCGCGCGCGATCTGCCCTTCCTCTTCCTTGTCCTATCCTCTCCCCTTACACACACACACACACACACACACACACACACACACTAACATTCATTACACTACCACATATTCCGGGAGAGCGGTCGGGAGCTTAGAGCTTGGCCCGGCTGGGGCGGTGCCCCGCTGGTGGGAGAGTCCTGGTTAGGGGGAAACCCCACTAGCCGACGGTTGGTCGGCGCCGGATCTCGCCATCCAGCGGGGGAAGATCACCGCCATCTCCCGCGAAAAAACATGCACTACACTAACGGGACTAATGACCAAAGCCGTTGACGCGCCCGGAAACACGAAAAAATCAAATCAAATCAATTCAAATCAAACCATTCTTCACCTCATTGCCTTTGTTCCCACGTGTCCACATGCTCAATATGCGCGTGTCAACAAGGGGCAGAGAAGAAGAAAGGTTCTGTCAGCGATGTTAGAGCTACGCGTTCAGATTTACATGTCGCGTCGAGGAAGTTCTTTCAGAAAGAACGACTTCTCCACTCCAGAGTCTGAATCTGGGTCAGTGACTTTGTGCAGTTATTTCACTCGAGTTGAGCGTGCGTAAATGTCGGTTGACCGAATTGTAAGATGCAATGTAATGTTGCCAAGAGTTGAAGAAAGTCAGAAGAAAATTCTCGTGTGGAGAGGTACGGATCAGGTAGTCAACGTTATCACCGAGATTGTTTTATTAACCTCATAAAATTACAAATTCTTTACCAATTTTTATTCATAGAAAGCGTGAATTAATGATTTGAAAAGTTTCGTTAACTAATTATATTTTCAACCTATCTGCTTGTAGCCTTCGAAATAGCCAAATACGTCGGTCGGTTGCGTATTTGTTCTCTCATCTCTAAGAAGATTCGCTCTCTAACACAAGTATTTGCAGATTTCAATGTCGTGCGAGTTGACCATGAGAATGAGGACAGACCCTGGGAAGTATGCAACATTCGTTGAAAACATTTTCCCCTCAACTTTTATCTTGAGATCCATTTTTAAGACAAGAAGTCTGTGAAAGTGTGTACAGTTTGTATCACATCTAAAACTTTTTCATGTAAAATATGCTAAATCAATCACACCTTTTCAACTTTGAAGGTAGGTTAAACAAGGTGTATATTCTCGTCACGTGAATATCACGAAAACAGGTTTCGATTGCGCATGAGTAAAGGCGAATGGCTTCATTAACTTTCACGATCATTAGAGTAAGTTTAAGTTCCAGTAATATTAAATCCGCGGTTGGGACACGCTGGCGATTATTTTTATTTTTAAGTAAATATTCCGGAGTTACTAACTTTCAGTTTACCCAATCGTGAGATCATGAAAGTAGATATAAAATAAAAAAATTGAGACATGAAACATTCAACTACTTTAAAGTTGAACTTCCTAATTCAATTTTACCTAAGAATAAATAAAAAGGAACTCTTAATATCCGCGTAAAATAAGAATGTATTCTGCAGTTGGGCATGGGTTTGTTGTTCCGTACTGCGCTCACTATTACGTTACAATATAGCGATCACGACACAATAAGGGATTAACATTAACTACAAAACTCAAGGAAAGCGCTACTCTATAAACTCAATCATGCAATTTATTTTATCGAAACTAATTTTCCTCTTTCTCGACACTTGTAAATAACGCTCAGCTGATTATTTGCGACATTTGAACGGCACAATTTTTTAATTCTATAATTCGAAGTGACAATACTGAGCAAGAGTGCTGAAGCTTCTGGTTCTCATTTGTTTAAGTTACGGTATTGGCGTTACCACGTGCCAACCTCATTATAATTTTCTTCGTAGTGTGAGTGGGCACGCTGGTTAAGGTTTCCGAAAACGTCGCTAGAGCGCGGCACTGCGAGGTGCACTGCGACAGCTCGCTATAAGAAATCCACGTACATGTAATGTACATATACCTACACGTAATTTTCTGTACAACCCATTGCAAGATGACATTAAATAATTAAAATCGATATGTGTGTGTGTGTGTGTGTGTGTGTAACTAGAGAGTGAAAACGTTTCTGCTGTGTAATAGTTTCTATGCAATTAGATTGTACTGAGTAAAAACGTACTTTTTTCGTGTATGTATGTATACGAAAAAATATTGTTTTATATTGTACATTATGGTTGATAGACACATTATGTATGACTGCATTAATTACTATTTAGAGTATTTAATTTTAAAATACAAAATATGCCTGAACAAGAATTGTTTCTCAACGTCGCGTCAGGGTGAATGACTCCCAACTCAAATAGTTTGTTTTTTTTGCCCAGTTCTCCTTGATCCATTGAGCCTCTTGTTTTACTTCTGAACATCAATGAAACTGCAATATGAGAACTTTTTGTTGAGCTTTCCTTTTGTTGGTTATGGCAGGAATATGCCCGAAGATGTTTGTTGCTGTTTTGTTATCAATACTAAAAAATCAAAACTATGAATCGTTTACCCACCCAAATAATTTTTCTATAACTCGGGAGCAAAAATATCTATTTTCTAGATGTCGCTCACCACATTTGTTCGTAATTCCTCAATCAACATTCCACTAAGTATAATAAAAGGGTGGGGAAAGGATTCTGACGGGAACGTGCTCAGATATTCGCGTATACTTTTCCCACATATATAACGTACAGTTTTTACTATTCTTAGACGAAAATAAATCAAATCAAATGAAACAGCCATTCACATTCTAATGATACCGTATGTCACGTGGTATATTATACAAGATAACACCAGCCGCATGTCCTGCAATTTTTGTAAATCTAATATGACAGTTTCTAGCGTTTCCTGCGCTGAAAAGAAGCCTTTGCTCTTTCCTAGACGAAAATAAAGCAAATGCAATGATACAAATCAAATCACATCCTACGTAGACCATATGGCATATGATATATATGTGAGATACACCAGCATTTTTCCCCTCATTTTTGTAAATCCAATGTGATGTTTTCAAGCAGTTTCCGCTCCACCATGAAGCTCTTTGCTCATTGTGGTAAAAGTAGGCCTGGGAATGCGGGCTGTTATTTTGTGAGCAACATTATAAAATCGTATCTTTCGTTCGCATGCCAATGTAAGAAAGTTTTCTTGCCTCGCGAGCGAACATTTATAGACTTTGAATGTTTTTAGGCACCCTTTTTTGGTATCTTTACTCGTCATTTAACTGATTTGTAATAAAAGGATAGGGTATGGTTTCTGTATCTTGAGAAATGTTGCGCTCAATAATATCCCCATCTCGATCGATTTACAGCTTCCGCCCTTCAAACATACAACATTTTTTACTGTTTTTTGATAAATAAATAGACTGTTACGTGCTTTCAGTTGAGAGATAATCCTGTGATAGCCATGGTCATTTTGACGAATAGTTATAAATGTGTTATAAAACTATGAGCAATTAAGTAGTGGCTACGTTTAAAAATGTATTAATGTGAAAATAGGGTGTTACAGCTTTGAAGAAAGCTAAAAATAAAACGAAACGTTGGTATTTAAAACTATGGTATGAAACATTTTATTTCCAATTTAGCAATCAAAGAAGATAATTTTAACTGGATCTATACGAACATTTCGCACTTCGTAAATCATCGTTTTAAAAGTGCAAATAGCTTCATAATGGATGCGAACTTCGAGCGGTCAGTTCCTGAACTCGGTGTTACAGAACTATAAGCCTGTTACCGTGCGAAAATAAACATTTTGATATAGCATTGAGTTTAAGATTCACATAAAATCAAGTAGTCTCTATAATTTTCTCTTTGAATCTACAATTCAAATGAAATTAAATTATGAAATAAAAATCAAGGAATATAGAAGAAATATTATTTAATTTACTGTCCGTATCTTCCAAGTTACCTGTCTATGTGATCATGGGGTAGGGGTTCCCAGAAGAGTTAATATCCAAATATTTAATTGAGTAGGTTCAAGGAGGTCTCGTTTAGTGGGATGCTGCTTAAGAAACAATTGCACATAACAAAACTGGTGGCCCTCAATTGTACCCACCACTTGCACGCCTTTTTTAAAAGACTCGTATCCTCACGGAATTCACCTTCTCCATACATCTCCTTTTTCTCAGGGAAACTGCATCAATGCAGAGTAATTCCAAATGCAGCAGTAGCACATTTGCTCGATTTTGTGTCAATTGTTTTTTACATTCTCGTAAACGCACGTATATACGGTGTAATATACGTAATATAGAAAACGTTATCTAATGCTGCGGAAAATCGATTTCGGGATATCAAAGGTTTCATACACTTTTGGGGTCCACTGATACCGAAAAAGTGTTTTTTTTTTTTTTTTTCAAAACGTTTGTCTCTGTCTGTCCCTCCCTCTGTCTGTGTCGTGACTGTGCCGTTTTAGATCGTTCGTAAAGTTTCAGATCGACAGCAATTTTCACGAGAACGACGGAAAGCCTTGCTCTGGTAGTGTGTCCAGATACTATTGATAAAGTTGATGTCCCGGATTTTCCGAGAGGCGTCCGGAATCTCCGCTGCTGCTGGTTCTTGCGTCGAAATCTTATTCCAGTGGGTACACAAGTGCGCCTTCTTCGCAGTTCGCGAGTCTGCTCAGCGAACTGAACTATCACATTGATTGTTTACAACGTTCATAAAAACTTCAGCGACTGAAGCCTCAAGGAAATAGTATCCCATATTATTTCAATTGTACACATGACTTTCTCGGCTCTCACTCGCAACCAAGCTTTATAACAGAGGTCTCTAAAGAAAAAAGAATTTCACGAAGACTTAAAGACGCGGAAACGACTTGCACTTTGACTATAAAACTATGAAGGATTTCTTTTAAAAAACGTATCCAAGTATTCATGTCAAATGCCACTCGCAACACTTTTAGCATTTTTGAATCTTTATTGTTAAATAACTCCTAAACGAAGCGTTTTGGGGTCTTAAAAAGTAAAGTTTTTAGACCAAAGGCCTAAAAAACCGTTTCTCATACCGTAATCTACAGGATGGGAGCTTCTTGAACATTCTATTACATTTCTGCTGATTCGACGCTTCTCTGTTCTACCCCAGCTGTTCAGAGCCTGTACAACATGCAACTCTATGTGATATTAAACTATTACTTTACACTCTACGCGATTGAATTACACGGTTGCACCTCTTTGCTCAGTAATAACGTTAAATATCCCATCTCGATCTGGTTTTTCGTCCAGTTTCCCTGATCCATTGAGCAAATGCTGAAATGGCCCCTTGTGTTGCTTCTGGACATAAATGTAACTTCATTTTCTGTGCACGTTTTCTAGAATTCAGTGGGAAATACAATTAATCAAGTTCTCGTTTCCATGTTGTCGCGGCAGGAAGTATTATTCCGATGGACAACATGGATAAGAGCCCAAAATGTATTGCTTATTTATCCTTGAAAATAGATTTTATTACATGGGAATTTTTTTTCAAAATTAAGTAGTATATGGCTTAGTGTAGGAAACTCAGAATTTTGAAAATGTGCACACAATTCACTTTTCCCCATAGCACGTCATGCGCAGTTTTAACTGTTTTTTGACGTAAAATAAATAAATCGTTTATCTTTCAATAAATAAATAAAAGTAGTATTGACAAGGGTGTATTTTATTGTTATCAATTACAATTAGACATATAAAACAAGTGACGGAGTCTTAAAGAAAAATATACATTACAGGCTTAATATGGAAATGGAAAATAGGGAAGAGGGTGGGGTTTACATGTGAGAGTTACGCCGGGTACGCTAGTTATTAGAATTTGTCGTTCTCAAATATATAACGTCTCTTTTTTGAATGTCTTTTATTATTATTATTATTATTTATTCATTCACAGTTCACTGGTACATAGATTGTAGTCATACAGATACAATACATCAAAGCATGACAACAATAAAAATCAACAGTAATAGACTAATAAAAATTTATTATTATTATTATTATTATTACTATTATTATTATTATTATTATTATTATTATTATTATTATTATTATAAAACCCTTTTTTTCATTTTTGACCAATTTTGAATTAGTGGTGATTTCTTGGCGTGCAACCTCAGACTGTATTCTCAAAACACTCATGGATGGCACTCGTCAGTATAGAATGAAATATTCTGTGGTTCCAACTGCTGTTCCAACCAGTAGGATTGAAGTATAAGACGTAAAAAGGTTATGGGATGTGCCTGAACACTCTGACACCCATGCCATTATACAGAGACGAACGTGTTTGTGTTCTTTTAAAATTTCTATAAAGTCATTTTGGAAGGGGGAATATGGGTGTTCAGATTCTCGGAGCAACAATTCGCTTCGAAATCGTACAATTGAGCAGCACGTGATTTGCCCTGTGTGTTTTCGTGGGAGCCAATAGCCGATCATGTTCACACGTTACCAGCGCCGTCTGCTTGCACTACTTCACTCCCACGACATGGCTTCGAAACTATCTACAGAGATCGACGTACTGAGAATAAATGTATTAGAGTTAAATTTTACCCAATGGAAAATATTTAGGAAGTGACTATAAAAATAGCAAAATTTGTTGTTATTTTTCGCAAAATAACTAGACTCTATAACACTCTAATAGACAGGTTCCGAGAAATTCTTGAACGAAAAAAAATGCTGTTTTTGAATTCCTTTATTATAATATAATCTATCTTTATACTTATTTATAATTATTCAATGGTAAACGCCCTTTGTTCCCCTCCAAGTTAGCTTATATATAGGCAATCCAAATGCGAATTGTTCAGCTGGTCTGAAAGACGAGCGACGAAGATGAGCTGAGTTCATATTATACTATACTGAGTATACGTATATTATATCAACATATTAAATTCTACTCTCCTACCACCACTGTCCAATGTGGAACTGTATTACTCGATTCTTTCAATGTACTCAGCTCATCTTCGTCGTTCGCCTTTCAGACCAGCTGAACAATTCGCATTTGGATTGCCAATTCCATTGTTTTAACCCGTCAGAGTTGGCGCCGAAATTCCGCATAGGAATGTTTACACTGGGTCTATGAGATCCCAGAACGTCTTTTTCTTTCTACAGGAAACCATAGGATTTGGATAATTTTTAAAACAAGACATATCATTTATGTAGTATCTGGAGTGCATTTATTACATGTAAACACGGAGAAAATAATATAAATTGAAGAACGTTTTAGTGATCTTGTTACTGTGTAAAAATACTAGTGATGTTTAATATTTTTAAAAACATGTGTGTGGACTAAACCTGGTTCACACACAACTCAAATATCACCCAAAACTTGTTACTTTCTGACACAAAAACCTAGTTTTAAGAGTATGCATCATATTAGAGCTCTGCGCGATTATAGTGTGTGTTGCAGTTGTGTTTTTATGTCTTAATCTACAAACTTCAATTTTGAGGTCTTAAATTTGTTGGATGCAGGACTGACTGGTTTCTTATTCATTGTCAAATACCATCATCTATTTTAGCGAATTATACAGAGATAGAATTTTCATTGGTTTTGCATTGGTAAGGAATCGCAAAATACTAGTGACGACATTTTTTCCTTCCTCCAATGTGTTCGAATGTTCCTTGCTAAATCTCAACAAAAAGCAAAAAGTTACTTGTTTATCTACCAAGGACGACCACCTCTTCTAACAGCCATAGTCTTTAAGGTCGTCAAAATAAATATCTCGTTCCTCTTGCCTATACTACGGTAGTATTTTCCTCATTTCTGAGAATATCCTTCGCGGGTCGGTCGGTCAGTTAAAAAAAATTAATGATTGGACCTAACACTTTGTTGCACTCTGTTCCATGTAAGTAAAATATTTTTATTGACTAGCTACCGGAACCCGCTGTACCAGGGCCGCACATGTGTGAGTTAACGACATTACGTGTGGCTTTGATAAATGACTACATATGCAGGTTTTTAGGAGTCAATAGAGAAACCGTAAACGATTGAAGTTCCTGCCTGAAGTCATAACCAACCATAACAAGTATATGAAAATTCTAAACTTTTCCACATTTAGTGGGGAAACGACAAGTAACATCGAATCTGCATGTGTAGATCAAGAACAGAATATGAAGGTTTCAAAATTTCCTTGTGAAATAAAACATTTTAGAATAATTACACAATGCCCAAAATGAGACATTGATAATAATCGTGGGCTATACACTACGTACTCCTACTAATAATGTTACAGAATATTTCATCCCTTTCTGTATTTACGTTTTTGATTTGAATGTTATAAATGCATATTAAAAACAAAATTGTACAATTGCATAGAACGTAAACAAAATAACAGAGTGAGCGAACAGTTTTGTGCCTGAATGTCGTTATCAGAGATCTCTGATGTTACAATGTCTCGAAGGAAAGTGGTTTTAAAAGACACCTTACTTTCGAAGTGTTCGCAACTTCATAGGTGAATATGGAACCTCTTGTCAAAACCTTGACATCTTGTTAAATATAACAATGTATACACACATACATACAGGGTGAGTCACGAAACTTTAGCACCTGCTGTAACGTTTGAATCAGTTAAAGTTATTGCACGATTTCACGAAAGTACGTGATGGAATGGGGCTAATTGATACGTGTATCGTTTTATATTATATCACTTGTATTTTATGAGGTATTTCAGGTAACTTTGTTTTTTCAAATGGAACAATATTTTTTAGTATATCATGACGAGCGTAAAACGACGAATTCAATGATATACATATTGTCATATGTTAGATAAGCATTTTTTGTGGAATTTTGATTTTTTCGACTGTTTAACGGATATTTTGAATGAAACTCCACCGCACAAAGACACGCAGCGCTCCACCAGCAAACGCGCGCTCGGGAAAGGAAGGGATCTTAGAATTCGATGATACGAAACATATTCCAAATATTCACAAAACAGTTGCAATTTTTTCCTGAACTCTGCTTTCCATTCTTCCGCATTTTCAGATTTTTGGTCTTTCTCTTATTGAAGGATTGAAAATAAGGATGTCATAAGTATGTATTGCAATAAAATTGTTTACTACTTCAATCCCATTTAACGGGATTTTAAATCCAGAATATTAATGGGATCTTGAAACAAAATACAATAAGATTGAATAATTAAGTCTGTACAAAGAATATTGCACATTTTGAGCAAACAATTTTAATGTTATTAAACATATAACAATAATTTAGGAATAGAAACATAGGGATAGTTATTGTCATTGTCTATCTGCATTTTTTGTTTTCAAAAGTTATAATTACACTCTCATTAATAAAGAAAACATTTGCTGAAAATATGCATCTTCTTTTGTTCATTCTTAATAATTTATTCTTTTAATGTTTAGAGAGAGGGAATTTAGGATTTTAGGAATTTAGGATTAGGAGAGGGAACTGTCGCATGCGAACATGAAGGTCGCCGCAGGATCTACGATTGTAGAGGGGAGAAACAAACCATCACTTTTTCCGATATATCATTCACTACACTTACGGGGCAAATGACTGGTATTTGACGCGCTAGGATATTTTTTTGAATAAATTTTGCAATTTCTGGGCTGTGGTGTTCCAGTATTCAAAATTTAGAATCTAGAAATTCCATGAATAAACTCGGGCAGCATGAGAGGGATGCCTATTCAGCATCCCTTTTGACTTGAATCTTTCTTATTTTGGTCACAAAGAGGTGGCTTTATATAATAGCAAGAAATATTAATTAACAAAAACACATAGTGCTGATATACCTAATATCTTTGCAACAACTACCTATTCGGCTTTGTTTGAAGACGTTTTACACAGGAATAAATCCATTTTCTGATCACATATTTATCTGGTGCGCAAATCACACCGCAATCATCTATCTTCGTAGACCATTTTGATACTTTTTGTAACATAATTTTTTAAATTATGTCTTAAAGGATTTTTGAGAGCAGGAAATCCTTCATTCACACATCTTACATTCCAAGTAAAGTAAATCAGCCGGTCCTAAAGTGAACGTTAATGACATGTGAAAGAAACTCTAGCCTAATAGGCAAATTTTAGTTGAATTGAAATAGACCTTTCGTGCTCAAAGCAATTCCTTACTCGCGGCGACAGGCTGTGTCTCGGCCACACAGCTTATTTTCTCAAGAAACAAGCGTAACTGATTTTATATTGATAACTTGAAGATCCTGAATTCTTTTAGGAACTAGTTTACAGTGTAATCCCTAGTGAAGACGATGTCGTAGGTGCATGAGAACAGTTAGTAGTCTCTTAGTAACACTTTTTGAAGTTAAGTGAAAATATGTTTCAAAAAAAGTAATTTTTTATTTGTAAAATTTTCGTAAAGGAAGAGCAACAGCGCCACCTCCCGGGAAATAACGCACACTTCACTAACGGGACCAATGACTACAGAAGTGGACGCACCGGGAAACAAAAAAATAAATCATGGACAGTGGAAACAATTCACGCGCTTTTGATAGATTTTTCCGGGCGCGTCAACTGTTTTGGTCATTAGACCCGTGAGTGTTGTGCATGTTTTTTTTTCGCGGGAGATGGCGATGTTCCCCGCTGGATGGCGAGATCCGGCGCCGACCTACCGTCGGCTAGTGGGGTTTCCCCCTAACCAGGACTCTCCCACCAGACGGGCACCGCCCCAGCCGGGACAAGCTCTAAGCTACCGACCGGTCACCCGGAATATGTGGTAGTGTAGTGCATGTTAGTGCAAGTAAGTGTGTAAGGGGAGAGGATGGGACAAGGAAGTGGAAAAAGATCGCGCGCGGTTCGTGGCCCGTTTGGTAGGGTACTGCTCCGGCATTCGCCTGGTGTTGATCGGAGAAACCACAGAAAACTACCGATCAGAACAGCCGGCCGCTAGAATACTCCTCCAGACAGCGACTGAATTACACCTAGCTGAAGAGCTAGTGTCGAAAATCCTGCCGCCGTGGGGAGTGGGAACCTAGGACCTCCCGGTCAGTGGCGCTGCAGTGACATCGCAGAAGACGCGCTTCGTCCATCAGAAAATCCTGGAGTTTGGGCCGGAGTTGGGGACCCGTTATGCAGCGGTGGAGATGCGCACCGTGCGGTCTGGCGAAGGAGGTACCTCAGCGCGCCGCCTCCAGCGCCAGGTGCCCGGAAGGAGGTCGAGAGCGGAGCCGGCGGAGGCGGGGTGGGAGTAGGAATAACTCGCAGTGGGCCGAAGCTCGCACCTCGGAGTTTTTTTTATTGATTGAGTGATTAGTGATTCAGGGCCCGTCAACTGCTAAGGTCATTAGTACCTAAGTGCAGTGCATGCTTTCTCTCGGAAAATGGCGGTAATCTTCCCCCGCTGAATAGTGAGACCCGGCGGCGACCTACTGTCGGCTAGCAGCCCAGATACCCCCAACCAGGTATCTCCCACCAGCGGTGACCCGACGCAGCTGGGGCATGCTTGAAGCTCTCGAACGGTATCCCGACATATGCGGTAGAGTAGCGCATATTCGTTAAAGTGTGTGTATGTGAGGGGGTGAGTTAGGACAAGGAAGGAAGGAAAGGCGCGCGCGTCTGTGGCCCATTTATTGGGGTACTGCTCGGCATTCGCCTCGGATCGGAGAAACCACGGAAAACTACGATCAGAGCAGCCAGTCGCTAGACTTTTCCTCCAGACAGCGACAGAATTTGACCTAGCTAGACCTTGACCTTCCTGTTAGAGGCACTGCAGTCCTGAGCAACCTAACTATCCTCACCGGAAAGATCCGACTACGAACATATTGAGATTTCTGGCTTGGAAACTGCAACCTTTGAGCAGTATCCCACGATACTTATGCAGTATTATTGATAAAGAAATAAATAAAATAAGTACATAAATCAATAAGTAAAATAGTCATGACGTAAAGTTATAAATCTCTCACAGTAGTAAGTTGGTACTGTTCTGAACGAAAAAAATGTTTTTCTAGAATCTTCTTAAAGATTTTTCGAGTTATAGTAAATAACCTTGAGTTTATTTTACTGAAGTGTCGGCCTTTCCCACAAACATCTTCAGAACTTTCTTCTCAATTGAATAAAGCTATGTAGATCTGAAGGGGGAAGAAACATCGGAAATTTATGAGGCACTGTTTAATTCAAATTTCTGATAGTTTGTGTATCCTCACAATTACATTAATTGGTAATAAATTAAGATACAGGGGAAAAAAGAAAACATACATAACCGTGCCCTTTCAAACTAAAGCCAATGTACTACAATAATGAAAACGTTCTGAACACAAATTTGATCTTTTTGATTTTCTAGTCCTCTATTTTCTTTTAGAGATCTTAAAGTTCTGTGTTTGTACGCTCTGCCTTACGGTCTTTGTAGACAGCAGCTGCTTAGGGAGGTCTTCACAAAACTTAGCCACCGGCTTTCACTGACTTGTAGCATTGTCGCCGCACCTGGAGAACATGTCAAGCTTCCCTGTTCTATCAGCTGATGTGGCCTGCGGGCCCGTCTCGTCAGTGTGTTCTTGTACTACCTTAACGGCGTGTTCCGCGAGCTCCTATCGGCCCGGTTCGGAATCAGTGGAATAGGGGGAGACTTGCCCACTCCTTGGTGGCGCCGGAAGTTGCCCGTACCGCTCGCGACCTGACGACATCTGTTACAAAACGCTTTCTTTCATCAAAGAACGTCTATAGCACACGCCGAGCGGCCGAGCGACCGGGAGCCGTTAACTGGCTGTGTGTGTGGCCATTGGCGGTCGAGCGAGAACACGCGCCCAAGCGCTTACCCACAATACAATCCTGAAAACGTTAATTTATCCTACCTTTCTACTCGAACTTGTATTAATAATTTGTCGATCGAGTAATTATTAAATTGTGTAATGGTAAAACTTAGCATTCAAACTAAGAAGTGTTGCGCATGTGGGAATAAGCTGATGCAAAAACGCGCTAAATCATCGGTATGTTGTTCCTCGTGGTGCCGAGCTAACGGAAATCTACAAACTATCATCTGGAAACGCAGCAACGGTTGTATTTTAGTTCAAGTTAAACAATTTGTCACCAACCATCAAGGCAATTTGAATATTGTATGTTTGCATGTAAGTATTAGTTGTCCCTTAGTAAAGTTCGTTCATTAAAAATATTTCAAAACTTACGAACACATTTAATTAGAGCCATCCACTCAATTCCCAATTCCTCAATGGTCATTCAAATAGATGTGTCTGAATTCCATAACTGTTTTACCAAAGAGCTACCAGAGATGCAAAATAAACATTGGTATTTCAAAACCATAACCTTATTCAGATCCATCATTGGTTCACCGGCATCGGATGTAAATAAGATACATCAACATCCACCCCATACAAATTCAAACCCCAAACAAGTTTTTAATGAAGAAACAATAAAAAAATGAAATCGCGAGTATTCCGTTTTTTATTAAAGTTATTACGTTATTTATTTCGAAGGTTTCTGAATACTTAATTTCGTTTCATTAAAATTTTCAAATGTTCCTTGCAGTGTACAGAATTATGTGCACTAAGGGTTCGGTCTCTTTCTACGGGATTGTATGCCATTTTGGAAGTCATCTCGGAAATCCTCCAATTTTTGTGTTGCTTAAAATCCTCATTCGTGGCCTTTAATAAACTTCTGACGAGAATTGCAATAGTTTCAACTTTCTCGTAAAATAGGCACTTACGTAGTGTCACATTCCGAAATATTTGTCTTACAGAAATGCCCAACTTCTTCTTGATACACCACCACAAATAATGTTTTTTATTCATCAATTTTCAGGACATAATGTTTATTTTAAATGTCTCCATCAGATAACATTGGACAATGATTGAAAGAAAAGTCATTAATAGCTCAATAAAATCACTGTTGTAGTTAGCACATGAACAATAAAGAAATTGAAGGACAAAGCAAGATACTACATCAAATATTCAAAGCCTGTTAAGTCTTTTATCTTTCTTTGAACTAATAACACTGTTTTATATTATCGGTTTATTGTATCAATGCATGGATAAATTATCTTTTCTTCTCCGTTGTTTCCTGTTCACATATCACACAAGCTCTTCCTCGCATCGTCGCAACTTCAGCGCCCAATTTAACTTGTTGCAGTTATTTACAGCTTCCACTGTTTTTGTCTTGCTTCCTTTCATAAATATAATTTATATCACGTAACTCCTTTTACTTGTAAAAAGATTAGTCAGCTAGGTCGAATTCAGTTGCTGTCTGGAGGAGAACTCTAACGGCCGGCTATGACCAGTAGTGTTCCGTAGTTTCCCCGATCAGCATTAGGCGAATGCCGGAGCTGTACCCTAAAAAACGGGCCACGGACCGCGCGCGATCTACCTACAACTCCTACCGTGACCTATATTGCCCCTTACACACACTCAAAATGTGCATCCAGTCATTAAAGGTGAAAAGGTTTGATCTTGAATGACAAACCGGAAGAGAGAGCTCGAGGCAACAACTGATGTCACTGCAGTCTCTGACCGGGAAGTCGTAGGTTCGAATCCTGGCGGTGGCAAGATTGTCGACAGTAGCTTGTCAACTTAGTCGAATGCAGTCGCTGTATGGAGGTGAATTCTAGCAGCCGGCTGCTCTGATCGGTAGTTTTCCGTGTTTTTTCCGATCAACACCAGGCGAATGCCGGAGCAGTATCCTAACCAACGGACGACGGACCTCGCACGATCTTTCCTATTTGTCGCATCCCTAACTTGTACTGGGGTGTCCAACTTCGAAGGCCTCAAGGACCACAATAAAACCTTTCATGTGGTTGCGGGCCATATTTTTTAATTAAATGAGCGGAGGATGGAACCTTGCGGGATATCAGGCCGCACAATGGATAACGCTATGAAACACAATGAGATGATTTTGAATTTCTGAATTTACTAGAAGAAAATCCTTAGATCTAAACTTTACCTATTTTTATATTAAAGGAGTTTTGATCCCGGCAGGGCGCGCGCACTAGGCGCCCAATGTTCTTGCCTGATGGATGGAAGGGGCTTTCGCTTTAGCCTAACCACCTTTCGCAGACTACAATAAATGAGAGCGCGGGCCGCCAGTTGGACATTGTTTAAGAATAAATAAGAGTGTGAATGAGAGAAAAGAAGAAAACAAAGAAAAGAGAACAGTGTAAAGAACTTTTCACAATTATAATTAAAAACGTCTTTAATTAAAACAAACAACCCCCAGAGAGGCCTTATTCATAGTTTTAAGTATGAATGATCTTGGCTGTACGGGTGACGCCGCGTTGAAGGCTGTGTTGCCTCTGTCTCTTCCTCAGGGCTGGTCTGAGGAAGACCACGAAAAGATGGTCGAAACGTCGGCAACAGCCCTCGTCGCGGCGTCACCTGAATAGCCAAGATCATTCACATGACTCCGGCCGCGGAAGCCTACGACTTCATAGTTTTAAGTAGTTGCTAGCTAGTTTATTTAAGATAAAATCCCTCCCTAAGCTTCATAAGTGAAGGGTAAACAGGAGAAGCGAAAATTGTAACCCCTATAAATGAATAAATTCCTGTCTCCCCAGGGCTATAGAGCGATTTTCCTAAGGATGAGCGAAAGTGACAGCTAGTGCTGGTAACTTATCTGCAGGTTCTGCGGTCGTTGTGCCGTTGAGCCCATTAGACTCCCTTCCCGCATTTATTTGTTTGAAGTTGGCTAACTTGTAATTGACTTCGACTCTTCCTTTTCTGGTGTCCTTGTCCGACAAAAATAGTGTGCTGCGAGAAATCATTGTATTAGGAAGTGCAGTGTTATGTGCTCTTCCGTAAAAGTTACTTTTTTCTTTATATATTACATTGAATTTACTTTGTTTTTAAATAAACATAATAGTTATCACACAAAGAGATTTGAATGCCAGATGCGTACCGGTTCACGTGTTTCCGGCTTCAATCATTTTTCTTTCTATTTACATTCATGGGAGTTTTCTTTTGCCGATTGTTAGAGCTTATTAAGAGATTTTCTACGTACGTAATTAAATTTAAATATTTCCCGGACCCGAGTACGTGCATATACCTCAGCGAGACTCTTAGACTTCTTTATAGGGATGTTTTCACAGGAGCCATTAGCACTTTACGAAGGGGCGTGACTGAAGAGCTGTCGCGGCGGAGGATACTTCTCTGAAATACATGTGATGTTCCCTTTTTTCGCGAGCTGTCCCTTTGGCTCATCCTTAGGCAAATGGTTCTATGCCGGAGAGGGGACGTCGTCCCGCGCAGGCGCTGACAGGGCCCACCGTGTGCTTGCAGGAGGCGGATGACGTGGAGGCGGCGGCGGGGGCGGGGGCGGGGGCCGCGCAGGCGCGCGCGCAGCACCCGGTGCGCAGAGCGGTGGCGATGCTGGTGCTGTGCGCGGCGGCGCTGGCGCTGGCGGCGGTGCTCTTGGGCTTCCTGGGCCCGGGCTTCGTGCTGCAGCTGTGCATCCTCGGGCTGCTGTGTGGTTCGTGACCAGCGGCGCCATGCAGTGGCTGTACGTCGCCCTCGTCACGCTGCCCAGGGACGTCGCGTGAGTAGTCCTCGCGCGCTGTCGCCGGCAGGCCCCGAGGGCCCCGGAAAACTCTCGTAAACCCTTTTTTTTAATTTCAGTCAATTTTTAAACTTAGGACAACCAAATAAATATTCTTTTTAATTTCATAATTTTATTTTTCTGAATTTCGACGTTTCGTAGATGTTTTGTCTCCCTAATCAGCTATAACTTAAAATTGTTAATTAAATTAAATCAGAATGACGCAGTCAAAAAATGTTTTTCGCAATATTCATTAAAGGAGGGAAGAACATAAAAATTTACAAAAATAAAATAAATAAAGCTATACCCGATTCAATGAAAGTTCACCCGTTATTATGTAGTTGAAAACCATATAACATATATACAAAAATATATCTGATTAAGTAAGTGGTGGAGTGAAGTCCAGTCGCATGACCGTTAACCGTTCATCGTACAAAAGAAACTCAAATACATTAAAAAAAAAACAATGATAATAGTGACTACCAATTTAAAACTTGTGTGTCATAATTTTGTGTCTGTAAGATTGTTAATAAATTTTCATTTGTGTTTGTACAAAAAGTTATTCTATAAAAATCAGCATTTTGTAGTAAATCTGTAGAATTTTTTACAAGGGGGCAACCGATTGTGTTTGCGAGTGACTCCTAAATGCGGCCCTGCTTGGAGGCTTTTGGGAAGTGCTAGGCGCATTAGCCCTTGCCTGAGTTGACATGGGCTGAAGCTCGCAAGAGCTCACTGTCAAAGTCACTCACTGCCCCTTGCCATTGAACCCATTCGAACCGCCTTGCAGCTCGTTCCGCGCGGTGGCCCCGCTCCGTGACCCCGCTTTGCATGTGAAGCGCAGCCTTTTTAATGCCCTGCCGTCGCCGCGCTCGCGGTCGCTTCTAACTGCATTTGTGCTGCGGTGCGCGCGTTCACCGGGGACGGAACGGGACCCGTCTCGCTGCCTGGGTTCCATCTGGCGCGGCCTTCTCCGCACCCACGCTCCCCCGCAAACACTTGTTGAGGCAGTTCTCGCTTCTTTCCAACCCAGAGGAAATTCCAAAATAGAAAAGGCCAACATTCGCGGGGGTTTCGTCATACGAATCTTCAAACTTACAGATTTGTGAAAACAGCAAAGCCATTAAAATGTTAGCCGGTGTCTAAGCTTGTCAGGTTATACACATCTAGTACTTGAATGACAACATTTACGTAACTTATTCCTTGATTTATTTTTATAATGAACAATATTACATAACTAACCTAATCGCAAGTCTCCTTCTCTGAATTCAAACTTCCTTCCATTTAGTTTTCTTACTATTTATTGTTGAGTAGAATGTATTATGCGATTAATATCACATATACTATTTTATTAATAACTTTAATGGTGTTAAGGATATTAGTGCAAATATGATTCTAGCTTTTGTTCAGACTTTCATATTGGGATTCTAAATTTAGGATTCTTCGCGTCTCCGTGTGGCCCAACGTGTACCACTTGTGGAGAATCCAGTTGCGGTAGAGGAGGAGGGGGCAAGTGGGTGAACCGCTGCAGGAGAGAGCGGTCGCTGCGGACAGCTCTCAGAACGGAAGACCCATCTATATATACACCTCTGTCCGTCCGTCCGTCCGTCCGTCCGTCCGTCCGTCCGTCCATCAGACTGTCGGTCCGGCCGGCCGGCCTCCCTTGCGATTCCTGGATTGTTTTTCCCAATCATTTTGAAATATGTACGAACTAGGGTTGCCAACAATATTCATTTAAAAGGGACGACTCAAAAAGCCAAAAAAACATCAATATACATTTCTTTTATAAATATTTAATTTAGACTAACATCCTCTATTTCTTTCTTCTCTCCATTTGCGATTCAAGTGAAAAGATTCGTTCACAAAATGCAAATGAAGAGGTCTGAGCGTCTCTTTTTGTTTTAGTCGCTTGACAGAGACGCTATCATTCATGCGTGTGTCAGCTTTCAGAAAAGATTTGTGTTTTCTGTTCTAAATTAAACAATAAACGTAGCAATGTTAGTCATGCGATAAAATAAATGACAACAAGAGTTAAATATTTACTAAAAGGAGGACATTTAGAACACAGAGGACGAGATGACAATTGACGTGAGTAGAGGACTGTCCTCCCAAATGGAGGACGGTTGGCAACCCTAGTTCGACAGTTCCAGAGCAAGCGCAGGTCCGTCTAGTTCTCATTCGGATTGTCTTCAGCATACTTCAGTCTTCCCACGAACGACTAACGTGCGACGTGAACATGACTGGAGTAATGTTCTCATTTTAATACAATAGTAGGCTGCGACTCTGGAAACAAAATAATTTAAGGCTTAACAGAAAATGTCATGTTTGTTGGACTTTAACACTTGGTATTTTGCAATTCTTCAGAAATAATGTGTGTGGTGTTATAGGTCTATTAATGCCCATAGGTTTCACAAACGGCACCGCAGAAAATATTAAATCAGCGTCAAACTCTTTCCTGATGATCGCATTCATTCTCTTCAACGGAATTACCCGAGAAAAAGATTGTATTCTACAAAATTATCTCGCATACTGCACAAAATTAGGGCATTTAAAAGTAAATCCACACCATTTACTCGGAAATTATCTGTATTAAAACGCAATTATCCTCTCTCATATAAGTCGAATTCAGTCGCTACCTGGAGGAGAAATCTAGCAGCTGGCTGCTCTGATCGGTAGTTTTCCGTGGTTTCTCCGATCAACACCAGGCGAATGCCGGAGCAGTACCCTACCAAACGGGCCACGGACCGCGCGCGATCTGTCCTTCCTCTTCCTTGTCCTATCCTCTCCCCCTTACATACACACTTACACTCGCATGCACTACACTACCACATATTCCGGGAGACCGGTCGGGAGCTTAGAGCTTATCCCGGCTGGGATGGTGCCCCGCTGGTGGGAGTCTTGGTTAGGGGGAAACCCCACTAGCCGACGGTAGATCGGCGCCGGATCTCGCCATCGAGCGGGGGAAGACCACCGCCATCTCCCGAGAAAAACATGCACTACAGTAACGGGACTAATGACCAAAGCAGTTGACGCGCCAATAAACACGAGAAACCAAACCAAACCTCTCTCATGTAAGGTGATGCCATTCATAGAAAGTTGTTGGTATCCGGAAATTATGATAAAAAGTAGATTTGGGACAGAATGACAAATTCGGCGTTTAGTGTCAATCAGTTCATGTGCTTCAAAGGGGAAGAATGAAACAAGAATCCGATGCGAATGTAATAGCTGCTAAAGATTAGGAGCTCACATTTAGATGGAGTTCTCAAAAATATCCCAGAGTGATTGAGGATGCCAGGTACTGATAGAAGTAATTGATCTTATCGTCCCAACTTTTCCAGATCCCCGAATACCTGAAAAGGCTCCCAAAGTTCCAAACACATGCTCGAAATGATACAGTTTGGTGAACACCAAAAATCTGTGACGTATTGAACTGTCCAGTATTGTACGATCCACAAAAATTTGTGTGGACGATAGTAGTAAACAAATCAAAAGTTTGTTATGCGGAATTTGGGGAAAATATTGTGTCCAATTGTAGAAATGCGCGATTCGATAGAAATGCGCAATTCCATGCGAACAGGACGTCGTAATCAAAAAGACACTTCTTAAACAGAAGAGTTTGGAAATCGAGATTAGCGCAATGCGGGCCGTAAAACACAGACGGTACTGGCGATTTGTTACGCAAAGTATACGTAAGAACTTGTCCAAACTCTCAGATCATTGAAAAGATATGGGGAATGTAAGATAGCCCATATTTTTCGCAGTGTTTTGGAGGCACCCCTAATGTTTAGAAAGCTGGTGAATGAATATACAGAAGATTTAGATTTAACTCTTAATAACTACCATCTTCAGTACTAAAGGAGTGTAATGGTAAATGCACCTACGTACAATAGTGTACGAAATATTGCGTAGGGGGAAGCAATGGATATTTTTCTCAAACATGTACGCGAGAGAAATATCGCTTTTCAAAGTTATCTAAATTAGGGTCGCGTCCGGAGCAGGCAGGCGCTATGCTGGGTATCTTTGTCCAAGAACGTTTGGGAGAGGGTTCCCAAAACCGCCGTAAACGCTAAGGCTGATACAGATTGTGAAAGTGGGGATGTAGAGGAACTTACCAGAAAGTGATTTCGAAAGGGCAGAAGTGCTCGGGCAGTAACGTCTGTTTATTGCGTCCTAACATGTACAGGTGGGAGTGGCGTAATGGCCTCAGAAATTTCCCTGTTTTGTATATAAAGATCCTCTAGCGTTGATAACAAAGAGACAGCCCAGAGACTTTTCTGTATTAACTTCACGCTGCTCTGCAGCTTTACTTTTTCATTAACTTATTTTCATCCTTCATCGGATTGGTCTCTCCTCCAGGGAACTTAGCTTCCCTGTGAACTCAGTATTTTGGCATCCTGTACTGGAAGCATTTGTAATTGCCTGCAATCACTGCCAGTTACACAGCATCTGCAACGAAAGTTATTAATAGCCGGCCCCTTGGCGCACCGCGGTTGCGGCAGCCGTCGTCTGCTCCGAGGAGGCTGCGGGTTCGAGTCCTGCGTAGACATGGTCGTAATTGTGATTGTCCCTACACCCCTAATCATCCTATCACCTCATAATTCTCACTTCAAGGTGTAACAACCTTCTCGTACCGAGGGATACAGCTGAAAAGCTGATCCTTAAAGTTACACACAATCGTGTAGCGTCATCAGAAATAGCAGATACGTCAATAATAATAATGATAGTAATATAATAATAATATATAAATAGTAATAATAATAGTAGTAGTAAGTAATAATAATAGTAATTATAATAATAATAATAATAATAATAATAATAATAATAATAATAATAATAATAACCCATGCAGAAGGCAGATGTTATTTCAACAACAAGGATAGTACGGAAATTCATGGGAAACAATGTATTATAAATTCCTTTTAAAAATAGATGTATTGTGCTTTGATTCTTATATCTGTGCAATTCATTCAAATGTGCCAATAAGATGAGAAAATAAAAACAATAATGATAGTAATAATAATGATAGTAATAATATCGCGATGCGAATCGCTTGTCATTCCGGTTTCTCGAACCACGTGATATGCACTTCCAAATCGGCACATCAGCATCTCGGTCGCTTTCACGCGCGAGCAAAAAGTGGAAGCGGCGGGTGGGGTGGGGGGGCGGGGGTGGGAAAGAGAACTGGGTCTGCGGGTGCGTCCCACCGGAAGGGCGACGCGCCCCCCTCGCGCGTTTGCGTCCCACGTCCTCCGCCCCCGCCCCCACCGCTTCCACGGGGTCGCCTAGCAACCGGAGCCCCTCTTCGGCGAGCCCCCGAAGAGAAAATGTAGCCTCCTCGCTTCTAAGATTCTACAACCTCCAGTGTTAGGCGCGTAAAGTAGTCTCTCGAAGTCGCAAGTAGGCAGGTTCAACTAGGATAAAATGATTTATGATACGAGTGGTAAAAGTGGCTTTTTATTTTGCGACAGGAAATGTTCCAATACGAGGCCGATATGCTGAGTGTCGCCATCCTACGAGAAAAAATTAAAATTACTTTTACCACTGGTGTCATACAATATTTTTTAGACAGCCTTACTGACTCATTTTATTTTTAATAAAGTACACGTATCACTTAATGATATGTCAAGGTTAGTATCAGCTGATGCAATCACACACAAGTTCGTTTTTTTTGTTGCATTCACGGATTTGTGTCAACACTTGAGCATCGTCTCGCTTTTAGCACATGCTAAAAATTCAATTTTTAGCACGTTGTGCATGCTCTGAAAGAATCGCTTTTACTATTGTCTAAAACTAACTTTTTAGAGTAATGTCTACTTGAAACTTTTTTGGTGCACATATGTTAAAGTGAAATATTAAAACACCCAACAGTACGTCGGAACAGTAAAATTGACATTTTCTTAGAAATCCAAGTCCTCGAATGTTTTAAAGAATGGCCAAACAGTTAAAAGTATTGTATACTCAGAAACAAATATCACGATATATGCCGTTCAACCCTAACAATCAAGTCCACAGTCTATTTACAAACATATTTGTCTTGTTAGCAAAGATTAATAAACCACATTTCTTTGTATTTGCTATAAATGAAATTATCCTTTCCTTGAACAAATGTACGTCTATATTTGATTAACACATAATTTATTGAAAAAGTTTAAATATAGATTTAAGAAAAACCGTGTGTGTTTTTCTTCTTCGTGAGTACGTATGTAATTTTTAAATCCTAAATTATTGCTGTATGCATTGCAAGCAGTAAAATTTCATTACTTACATAACACGAAATATTTTTCCACAGACTAATTTCTTTATCTCCAGGAAAAATCTTAGTATTCTGAAACAAAACAAGGAGGACCTCGACAGAACAAAAGATCTACACAATTTCTGGTCAGTACTCAAATTTTGGAAGTTTAGATTATTTTCTGAAAAGACCAATTGTGAGTTTTGAAAAATAATTGGCAATCATCTTTCGAATGCAAATTCAATCAACAAGTACTCTACATTACTCTCGTCATTGAGACATTACAGAAGCGTGACTTATGTTATTTTACTTCGTGTTGAAATTGTTTTCAAGAGAACAGTATAATGAACTACGTGGAAATTTTCTCGTAAGAGGAAATGTGTAGAACTGGTTTGACAGGCTAACCTATGAATACATTCTCAGGTACCGGCAACGAAGGCTCTGTGGTAGCGTTATTGTTGCCTCTAAATCGTCGCTGACAGGGAGGTCCTAGGGTTGGAGACTCGACAGTTGCTACATAGCTACGTAGAATGCAGTCACTAGACCGAGGATTTCTAGGCGCTGGCGACTCTGATCGATAACTTTCCAAGGTATTTCTATTGAATACCAAACGAGTGCCAAAGCAGTATTTTAACAAACGACCGACGAATGGCGTTCAATCTTTCTTTCCACTTACGCACGCTCACTTACACTGAAATGCTTTACAACACCACACATGTCGGGAGTTTTAGATTGTTCCGGCTGGGTCGGTGTCCCGCTGAGGAGTAACCTAGAGAGCAGAAACCCCGCAAAGCGTCTTGTAGGTCGGCGCCAGGTCTTCCAACGGGGGAGGATCACTGCTATCCACGAGATATGGCATGCGGGAGTAAAGACCATACGGGGTCTACTTTAACTGCACTAAACACCGTAGTATTTACTGCTGCCGGTAACCCTAAATAATCAAATCAAATCTTTTTATTGATAAACCTAAATTTAATATTTCGTTTGAAAGCTTCAGATGCGCCCATATCTCTAATATTTGAGGGAATCAAGGTTTAGGGAATCAAGGTTTAGGGAATCAAGGTTTAGGGAATCAAGGTTTAGGGAATCAAGGTTTAGGGAATCAAGGTTTAGGGAATCAAGGTTTAGGGAATTCAGATTACTAACCGGTTTAAATGGTTTGGGGCATCAACTGATGTCACTCCAGTGCCCCTCCCACTGGAAGGTTCTAAAATTCAAGCCCCGACTATGGCAAGATTATCGGCACTACGTACATAGCTAGGTCGAATTCAGCCGCTGCCTGGAGGTGAATTCTAGCGGCCGGCTGCTCTGATTGGTAGTTTCCCATGGTTTCTCTGATCAACACCAGGCGAATGCTGTAGCAGTGCGCTAACAAACGGGCCACGGACCGCGCGCAATTTTTCGGTTCTCTTCCTTGTTCTATCCTCACCCCTTCACACACACACACACACACACACACACACACACACACACACACACACACACACACTAATATGCACTACACTACCACACTCCGGGAGACCGGTGGGGAGCTTAGAGCTTGTCCCGACTGGGGCAGTGACCCGCTGGTAGGAAATAGCTACAAAAGGAAATCTCTCAGGCCGTTGTGTGGTCGGCGCCGGATCTCACCGCCATCTCCCGCGATAAAAATATTCACTGCACTTCCGGAACTAATGCTCAAAGCCGTTGACGCGCCCGGAAACACGCAATAATCAATCAAGTGACTATTTCGCCTTGTTAAATACACCTTCATATGAAGTGTTTGCAACTGCGAGAAAAGTGTTTCATTTTTATATTTCATTCCAAAATCAATTCATTTTTTAATTTTTTTTCCATTCACAATCTACAATTGTTAATATTTGTTGTCGATTTACTTATTTTGCTCTTCCAAAATCAATCTAGTCCGATTAACTTGTTTTAAAGTGTTTTCTTTTAATGCATTTTCCCTCATGTGTACAACGAAATATGCGACGTACAGGAAGGCTCTTAGAAAGTCCCTATTTCTTTGTTTTCTTCTTTTCGTGATATTTAATAAAAACTATAATTAGTTTTGGAAAATGAACCGAAACAATGTACGAGACATTTTGGTGTCGCGACAACTTTTTTCTGGACTACTGGAGAGAGCTCAGGAAAACGGGACGATCCGTGTTTTACGGGATTATACAATCCTTATTGGTTTAGTGGTGAGTTGTAGTTGACATTTACATAATTGAAATGATTGAAGGCGTTGTCATTGTCAACAATACTATTTATTTCAATAAGAGCAGCTTTCGATTGCTTAGCCATCATCAGTTTTCTGATACAAGAAAAATATAAAATTAGAATTAAGAGTTACATAATTTTAAAAATATCTTAAGAAATAAAAAGATTAAAGAAAAGAAAAGAATGAAAGAAAAAGGGGGCGGAGAGTTAGATTTTATAATATAAAATAATTGACAATAAATTTTTATATAAAAACTGTTAATTCTAATTTTATATTTTTCTTGTGTCAGAAAACGGATTATGATGGCTAAGCCAACGAAAGCTGCTCTTATTGAAATAAATAGTACTGTTGACAATGACAACGCCTTCCATCATTTCAATTATATACAAACCCCCTCCACATCACACAATAAGAACGAGTGCGTGCGGTCAACATCCTTCGCTTGGATTGAAAGAATGCAGGCAGCTTCCTGCGACGCTGACCTCCGTTGCGAAGATGCTGAGGTCTCTGCGCCTGCCCGTTACTCCTGAGCTCTCTCAACACAGCTTTCCCCTCCCTCGCCAGCCGTCGCGCCGGGCGCCCTGAAGCGGGACGGCACCGTTCAGCCCAGACGAAGCGAGGCCTCATTCACAACGCGAACCTTAATGTGAACATAACGCAGCCGCGAAACCTAGATATGAGTTATTCAACGAGACCATTCACATTGCCTTAACGTAAACGTAGATCTAAATTCGTAAACTTGAGTTCACAAGCGCTAAGCTTTTACGTTAAGTTTAGGTCGGAATTCTACCAAAGGCCAATCAGAGAGCAGCGAGAAAGCAAGAAACAAATGCACAACAAAATGCGAGAGAAGCAAATGAAAGGTTGATTTGAGATTGTTTTCAAGTAGTTTGTGGTTATGTAATTTCATTATTAATATGTAGGGAGTTAGTTTGCGAACGGTTTTGATGCGAGTAGTGAATTGAAAGTAAGAAATTCGGCCATTATCTTGTGATTTTCACTTGACATGGCGAAAAAAATAATTACGTTCGAGTAACTTTATTCGTTAATATAGTTACGTTACTCGCGAATTTGGTACAAGACAATCATTGTTAATAAAGTAAAGGAAATGAGAGCACTAATACAACAGCTACATATATATAAAGACCGATAGGAAAGTCGAAAAAAAAGCAACACACTGTGGTAGAAAAATCCTTCCGACATGCTAGAAACGAATCGATCAAGTTTGAATACTTTGAATTGTGATTGGTTGAGACGAAACTTCCGTTCCAGCTTATGTTCGTCATTGTGAATTCTTCTTTTACTTGTAAATTTTACTGCTCAGTTTGCAGCATTATGTTGCGTGTAAGTTCGCATTGTGAATGAGGCCTCAGTGCGTGCCCGAGAAGAAACTGAGGTATGAGAATAATCTTCGACTCGCTTTTCGCAGGCAGCGCATCAACCGAAATGTTTTATTGAAAATTGAGAAAATAAGTATGTTGCAATGTAATCAAACGTATGAGAATGATGATATGATGTTGAATATTAAATATTCAAAAATTATTTTTACCTTTCTACTATGTATTACTTCTTTAGGTTCGTTCTCTATTGTGGAAGGTCCATTGACAAAAGTACTATAATAATAACTAAGATTTTGTTGTTGTTGTTATTATTATTATTATTATTATTATTATTGTTATTATTAATAATGTAATAATAATATAATAATAATAATATAGATAAAGAGTAGAGAAAAAAAGGAAGGAGGTAAAGAGAAAGGATAAGAGTTAAAAAACGAATTGGGTAGAATTTCGTATTGCTGTTTTCCAGTATATTTTTATGAAACTGAGTGACGAGTGGCGGGAGAATTCCTTATTTTCTGAGCCGTGTTCATAATTAACATTGCTCTTTAATGTGAAATATCGAGAGACTTCCAAAATCTAAAGTCAAATGCTTTCTGGCACTGGATTAATATTCTTTGTTGTCCTCGCTTCGCGAGTTCCAATCTGATAACGCAGCACCCCGTAATAGTGAGCAGCACTGAATGTGCTCGCAGTATATCAACACTTTTTGCGTTGTCAGCTCACGTCCAAACAATGCCCCATTCTCAATGTTTTGCTTTGACGTTTACTGTAGAAATACTTCCAGGTTTCTTGATTATCACGTCTTACGTTGTATTTATTGCACCTTACACTTCAATTCCGGATGTCATTCTTATGACATACATACCTTGGCAAGAAGAAATGAAATGTTTTTTCTTTTGTAAATTTAGATTGAAAATGTCTTGTCAGTTATGTTGATATCTTAGAAACTAGTGAGTTCCAAAGTAAGATACGGGAATAAATGCTGTATCTTCTTCAGATCTCTTTGCATGAGAAGTCATGAGAGAAATCCGAAATCTTGGCAAATGCCTGTTTGGGCACTTCTGACGTAGACACAATTCATTAGAAAATTGTTTCATGACATATCAAGAAAAAAATTTACATTGCCTAAATACTATTTCATTGTTAGTATCAGAAAACGCACATTCTTCTCATAAGAGAAAAAATATGTTCGCTGTAATTGAAACAGCGAAGAATGAACTTGAAAGCATTATTGAACGAAAAATAAGACAGATTCTAAATCTGTAATTTAATTTAAAACATTAGTATTGCATTTCTGCTCACTATATCCAGAAGAAGAAGAAGAAAACATTAATGCACTGTTTCTTACTCCAACAATAAAATATGCACGGGACATTATTTTTTGAAATAAATCTTTTTCTGCAGAATAAAAATCAGTCATCGATGTTTTGGGATATAAATTTCTATCTAAACTCAATTGAATGGCTCATGATCATTTTAATAAAACAGTTTGAAGGCAAATAAATTGTACGTAAAATAATTATCATGAGGCCGATATACAGCAAATCTCCGAGATGGTCATAAAGCCCCTTAAACCGGGCCGTTAGCCGAGGTTTATTATAAACCAAGTCCGTCATTTTTGACATTGACAGTGTTTCGTTCAATATTTTTCATAATACCACATTCTTAGTTAATACAAGCTTTAGACTGCATGGTGTGTGGACGTTGAGACTAAAGTCATAAAATTGAGATTGAAGAAGCATGGAAATAAAAATTCATGTGATCTTAGTAAATTCCAAAAAAATCTTCTTCACTTTAATAGTAAATGTGTCATGCGTATTGTTCATTTTTATCGTGTGTGTCTCTTAAGAAACAACTTCATCTTAACAAACACTGACTACCCGCTTCACCCGAGCGCCAACAATATTCGTTGTTGATATGTTGACACTATTGTAAGGTAACTGTGGCCGTCGACTGAGGCAATTCTTCACCGCGGAGGGTGCGGCTGATGGGGGCGTGTGTTGTGCTGCAGGGCCCTGCTGCGGTACCTGTGCCTGGTGCTGCAGGCGCGCTCCATGCAGCGCCGCGACCACTCCATCGTGGACAACTTCCACGCGCGCGTGCGCAAGCACCCCAACAAGCCCTGCTTCGTCTTCGAGGACGAGACGTGGACCTTCGCCGAGGTGAGTTGGGCCACGCCCCTTCGCCGCGTATGGCGAAGGGAATTAATTATTAATTAATAAGCGATTAAATATAACGTAAGTCCCGTGTCGTAACACGGGACAGGAAGCAGTCGCCGCGCGCGCGCGCACACGCACACGCACACGCACACGCACACGCTCACGCTCACGCACACGCACACGCTCACGCACACGCTCACGCTCACGCACACGCTCACGCACACGCACGCACACGCCACGCACACGCCACCACACGCACACGCCACGCACACGCTCACGCACACGCTCACGCTCACGCACACGCACACGCACACGCACACGCACACGCACACGCACACGCACACACACACACTTGCCACTAAGTACATAGTGACTCTGTCTGCCAATAAAATATTTATGTGAGCGACATCTCAAGTAGATAAGTACTACAAATGTTTTTTTAGCCATGATTCACAATAGTGACAAGTGAATAGTGACAAAGTGACTTAGCAAAATACGGGACAACTGAGCAAAATATGGGACATCTTGACGTATCTACAATGCTTTCTAGGGCAACGGGACAGGACTGGAAAATGGAGCGATTCCGTATTTTACGGGATCGCCTATTTTACTGAACGATCGCCTATTTTACGGTCGATTTCTTATTGCATGGGATGCTGTATTTTAATATATCGGCTCGAAACAGATCGCCTGTTTTACGGGACGATCGCCTGCTTTACGGGACGATCGCCTGCTTTACGGGACGATCGCCTGCTTTACGGGACGATCGCCTGCTTTACGGGACGATCAGTTCTTTTTCGCATCGCTCTTAAGTTTTCGGACTACCTTGTCTTTACAGCACTAATACAATCCCTACCACTGCGCGCCGTGACACGTCAGTTTTCCTGAATGCCGCCTGTCAGTCGGCTGTGGCAGCGGCGCGGGCAAAGCCGGTTGTGCAGGAAAGCCTTTCCCCCACCGCCTGCGGGGGGGGGGAGGATGCTGCTTTCTGGAATGTCGCTGAGCGTCTCGCCAAACTATACTCCCGCTCTCGGGTGGGGTGATGGACTATCTGATCTGAAGAAAGAATGGAAATGACCCGATATTTTATATCAGATTGTTCATTAATTCTTAGTTTAGATTTTATGCACGAAATACGCGAATACAGTGAGCGTTTGAAGTGGAGTGAAACTGCTGTGTTCTCTTTAACTCACAAATGTCCTGATTGTAGAGAATCTCATGATTTATGTTGATGGGTATATACTCATGTAAATGAGAAATACAAATAACTGTTAATTTTTTTTTTTTTTTTTTTTTAAATACATAAAATCCTCAAACCTGTGTTAAAAATGTAGTTGTTAAGTTCACTTCTTCGTAGCGTTTGCAACATATTAAAAAATATATGCCCCATACTAAGATATTTAGGCAATACAAAATACATAAGTAGTAAACGTGAAAATAAAATTATTCTTTAATACCGTGAAAATATGACAGAGAAGCAACAGTCGACAGTTTTTATTATTTGAAATCAGGAAAGAAAATGACTTCCTGCATGACCAATGAGAACACGTCTTCGCGAAAGTGTAAAAGGGTTATTATGATTTTCTAAGGTGCAAAGCTACATGAGAGCAGGAAGAACTTTGCAACTTGTGTTGCGATTGTGAGTTGTAGCGAAAGTCGTGATGCTGCCGTTTTCGTTCCGTGTTTGTCGAGATGTGTTCAGGAGCCAAAACTAAGAGTTCTGCTTGACTGCCTTTGGGAAGAGAGAACGCGCAGACGTTGGATGGTTTCTTACAAAAGGCTTGTATTTCGGTTTGGTTCCAGACTTTACTATAGAAAATTAAATTTCCAATTACCGTTCATTATTAGGAGTCATAAAAGTGAAATTGGCCGCACACTTAGCTGTATTTTTAAAACGATGGATTAAAATCAAGCTTACTGCATATTCAGTTCTAGGTTTTGTGACACTTTATAGTTAACTTGCAAATTAATAAATACACATTGAAAATTATTATTGGAACAAAATATGACGTTTTTGAAATGCTGTAAAAATCACAATGAAAAATGTGTATCAATGACGATTCGGGAAAAAATTTACTCGATGACAGGTAGTGTGTTTTCCTTTATCAAGACCTTCAACGGAAAACTTTCCAAAGGAATCTAAAAAAATATTAAAATAAACAATTTTCAATACGAATGACAAAAAATAAACAATTTATCACGCAAAATGTTAAAATATTTCGTGATGGAGGTGTATTTTCTTCGTATTAATGCATCAAAAATAAAATTTGCATAGATCACACCGAATTTTCAATAGAGAGGACCAAGGATTGGACCAATTTTATCCTATCCCTATTCCATCTATTTTCCATCTCTACTGGATATGCAAAATTGTGTCATTAGCTTTTTCTCCTGTTTTATTTTGTTCGGTCGACAGTTCGGATCTAACCTTATTTACTTCAAAAATAAATAATTTAATTTTTTGAAATACTTATGTTTAAAAAATGCATAATGGTACACAGAATTGCGTAATCGGTTGTTATGTACCTGACAGGGAACTTTTGTCACATTCTTACAGGGAAGGTTGAAACAGCTGGCGGATAGTATCAAAGGTGATTGGAAAAGAGATAGATACCAAGTCAATAAGCGTTCTGTCACCACGAATGAATATAGCAAATCGTCACCTTTCATCTTCTATTAGATCATTAGGATTGCGCCTAATTGAAGATTAAGATTAAATATATGAATGCCAAGAGGAATACAGATTATTTTGAAAGCACACTCGCAAAGCTCTAATGAATTAGGAATTAATATTCGTAGTCGGAACGAACTAGCTTGATTCACTTGGTGTAGTTGAGATAACTGCCCGTGACTCTTTGCATGTAGTCGTATTGGTTGTCATCTCACAGTGATAACTAGTTATCTTAGGAAGCCTTGTGCTTGAACGTGAAATAAGGAAGGTATGTTAATCAGAAAAGGGGTTTTTGATAGAGTTTCAGACGGTACTTGACGTATCAAATCATTTTTCACGTAACTTATGACGTGATTGTGGGGAACACAGAAAATATTTTACTCATAAATTAGGTTTCTACTATTCGCCTACTGTATATAATATTGCTGCTATTTTACTCAATTTTATATGATCTGAGAAGATATGTTTCGTTTGGTGGAATAATTCTGAAGCGTTTACCCATTAACGATGATTGTTTTCAGCAGGAGCTTACATTTTTTGGGAAATCGGGATTTTCTTTTTTGTCAGGAAGAAAATGAGCGCGATCTCTCAATTGTGAAAATGTTTATTGTATTGTATGCGATGGTGCAGGCTTTGGGTAAAGGAGAGGAAGAAGAATTGGAGTCTGGAAAAGAAAAACCCTGACAGTGCCAAAATTTCGTTCTACAGTTTTCAGATATTTTGATGGAAACCGCTGAATGTAGCAAGGTGAATATATTATGAAAAGTAGGAAGTATCATAAATGTTTCTTTGTAGTTTACAAAGACTCCACTGGAGGAGGGAATTGTGTATGATCGTTCTGTAATCACGTAGAGAATGCTGGATGTGTCAAACGAATTTAATGAGATCTCTTGTTCATCCCTATTAACTTCGAATGAACCGTCCCGATCTATATGGAATTGTCTCGAGATATACGGAATCGTTCCGTGATTATGGGATCGTCTTGTGATATGCGATTTCTCGTAAAATACGAAATCGTTTCATAAAGTAAGGAATGCTACCGTGAAATATGGAATCGTATCGTGTTTCGGCCATGTCTCGGTCCGAAAACCTTGTATAGGAACGCCAAAATGTCCCTATTTTGTATAGATCCATTTTTTCGCTTACTACTAAAAAATAAGTCATTAGTTTCCCACATAAAACCAAACTCTTAAAATTTTCTTGGCTTGTTCAATTTCTGTTCCTGTTTCTGTGTTGGGCGGTCCCTGAAGCGCGCGCGGTGGTGGTTGCAGGTGGACCGGTACAGCAACAAGGTGGCGCTCGCCTTCCAGAAGGAGGGCTACCGCAAGGGCGACAAGGTGGCGCTCATGATGGAGAACCGCCCGAGTTCGTGTGCCTGTGGCTGGGGTGGCCAAGCTGGGCGTGGTGGTGCCGCTCATCAACTACAACCTGCGCCAGCACCCGCTGGCGCGTCTCGGGCGCGCGGGCGCTTGTCTTCGGCTCCGAGCTGCTCGGCGGTGAGCACACACATACTCGCACATACTCGCACATACTCGCACATACTCGCACATACTCGCACATACTCGCACATACTCGCACATACTCGCACATACACGCACATACACGCACATACACGCACATACACGCACATACACGCACATACACGCACATACACGCACATACACGCACATACTGCACATACTCGCACATACTCGCACATACACGCACATACACGCACATACACGCACATACACGCACATACACGCACATACACGCACATACACGCACATACACGCACATACACGCACATACACGCACATACACGCACATACACGCACATACACGCACATACACGCACATACACGCACATACCGCACTACTCGCTCACACGCGCGCTCACGCTCGCGCACAGTATCTCTCTCTCGCTCTTTCACTCGTGCTCTCTCTCTCTTTCACTCGTGCTCTCTCTCTCTTTCACTCGTGCTCTCTCTCTTTCGCTCGCTGGTTTTCCTTGTTCTCGTGCTCTCTCTCTTTCACTCGTGCTCTCTCTCTCACTCGTGCTCTCTCTCTCTCTCTTTCACTCGTGCTCTCTCTTTCGCTCGCTGGTTTTCCTTGTTTGTCTCTCTCTTAAGTGTTCTGAAGAGAACTGACCCATTAGTAATGCAGATGACGCTGCCGCGACCGGAGTCCAGTTTAGCTCTACTGCGCATTTGCAGTGCTCTGCAGAGGGAGGGGGCACGTCGCATGATATATTCATGTGCACTATGAGGAAGTTGCCTAGGACCCATTGCCTCCCTAACGGTGAAGGCAAATGCTTTCTTAATAGTTCGTCGATGAAAAACGTACACAGCTACACACACACCGAAATTAATCAATATCAAAAACTCGGAAAAGAATATGAAAATAGAGTTAAAGAGCGGTTGTTGTACCCGAAGATTAAAGTCACTATTACCAATTGCTTGTTTTATCGACAAAGGTACAGTTTTCCCTCTTTTCACAAACGCAACAAAAGCGCTCATTTTCGTAATGAAAAGTCTGAATTTGAAAAACGCATCCTTTAGTTCCAATAAGTTTTCCTCTGAGTCGATCAACACAATTGGATCATGAACTTTATTGGGTCATCTCTGTAGTATGCATACAACGTTTCGAGAGTAAAATCTGACCTTGTCAGGATATCTAAAAAAGATTCGAATGGATGGGTTGAAAAATATTACATATCAAAATTAATAACGCACGATACATTAAAATTCTATTTTGAGTGTAAGCAATTTGTAGACTCGCCCACATGTTTCTCCTTGTATATTTAAAAAAATAACTCGACAATCATAACATTTTATCTACTTGGTTTCACTTCAGTGCGTGATGATGATGGTGGTAGTAACGATACATTTATCACCTTTACCTCATTCCAATACACGAAACATCACGTTATTAAGGGGTGTTATTGTGTTACATACTTTATCCATTATTGGGAATATTTTGCAATACATCGTATGTTGCAAATGAGTAAACGTGATAACGAAAACTGTGAGCCTGCGAAGAATGAAACTATTGTTCTGTGAATTTTATAAAGTATGTCTCTCAGGAAGGTGCGACCTCTTTAGTCTTCACGGAGTTTGCCCCGTCGCCCAATTTGGAGTATAAATGCAGTAATTTGGAGTATATTTGGAGTCTATATGTGAGCCAGGCATATATCAAAATGCAGAGTATTGGGCTGGGTCTGTGGCTGGGTGGCTGGGGCTGTGGCTGGGGGCTGTGGCTGGGGGCTGTGGCTGGGGGCTGTGGCTGGGGGCTGTGGCTGGGGTCTGTTGCTGGGGGTCTGTTGCTGGGGGTCTGTTGCTGGGGGCTGTGACGGGGGGCTGTGACTGGGGGTCTGTGACTGGAGGGGGCTGTGACTGGAGGGGGCGGTGACTGGAGGGGGCTGTGACTGGAGGGGGCTGTGACTGGAGGGGGCTGTGACTGGAGGGGGCTGTGACTGGAGGGGGCTGTGACTGGAGAGGGCTGTGACTGGAGGGGGCTGTGACTGGGGAGCTGTGGCTGGGCGGGGCATGAAAGTGCCTTTTTGTGTGCGCAGCGGTGAAGGACGTGGCGGGGCAGCTGCCGGCGGGGCTGGCGCTGCTGCGCTGGGGGCCGGGCCACGCCGCCCCCGGACCGGGTGGCGGCGGCGGCGCCCGCTACCTACACCTCGGGCACCACCGGCCTGCCCAAGGCCGCCGTCATCGACCACTCGCGGTGAGCTACCGACCAACAGCCCTACTTGCAAATTAATATTGCTAAATCTCTCAAGCAACTTCTGCCAAAGACGGTCATGAACCAGGTATTCAGTGACGTACTGCCACTCCGGAGAAATTTGTTCATCCCTTACTTTTAAACCTCGCGCCAGTTTCTCTGAACGCAGTGCGCGCGATCTCTATACTTGATCTTTTTTAACATGGCCGATTACAGTTCACCACCTGTTACGGTGTTATCCAATCGAGAGTTAAAACGGTGACGTCACTGTGGGGACGTTTAAGCTCCTTCTTGGACGATACCGTAACAGCTGATGAACTGTCATCAGCCAGGATACATAAACCCAAGTATAGTAAGCTCTTACCTTGCCCACGACGTTGACGTCCCGTCCTGGAGTTCCACTCCCGACGCTGGTAGGAGTTTTGGCACTACCGACATAGCTATGTTCAGTCAGTCTGCAGGAGAATTCTGTAGTTTTTCGTGCTTTCTTCGATCAACACCAGGCGAATGCCGGAGCAGTACCGTAACAAACTGGCCCCGGACCACGCACGATATTTCTTTCCTCTTCCTTGACCTATCCTCAACCATTATATTGATACACTTACACTGACATGCACTACACTAGCGTATTACATGCCGGAAGACCGGACGGGAGCTTTGAGCTTGTCCCGGCTGGGGCAATATACTTCTGGAGGGAGATAGCTGGTTGGGAATTCCCCATTAGCTGACGATACGTCGGCGCCGGATCTCGCCATCCAATGCGGGAAGACCACTGCCACTTCCTGATGAAAACATAACCTTACCGTCGACACGCCCCGAATCACTAATATTCAATCAATCATCTCAAGAACCTTGCTCGGCCCGGCCCGGCCCGGCCCGGCCCGGCCCGGCCCGGCCCGAAGTTGCCCTGCTCCTTCCCACCGCCCTCTTACCCGATTCCGCCCCTGCTCACCCTAGTTTGTCCCATTCCCTGCGATCACCATCCTCAGGACCAACATCACGGACAGATGTATACAGAAGTGGAATTGTTGCATACTTTCGGAAAACTTCCAGTAACAATTTGAAACTTTTAAGTTTCTAACCTAATGGCGCCATTGAAATGAACCAAAATGATTTTAATAGACGATATTATGGGTTTTTAAAAACGTTTAATGCACTTTTATGGATTCTTCAACCTTTGCAAATACACGCAAAATACTGAGAGCACACTTAAATGTTGCTCTAAGGCGTAGGGGAGGGGTAATGTTTACCACATTTAACGAAGACAATAACTTTTGGTTTGAAGGCCATGAGTACAAAAATTCACAAAGATCGAAATAAAAGTGTGGATATGTAAGAAATTAAACCAAGATGCATACTTCCCTATGTAAGCTTTTTTTCTCCAAAAAATGCAGGATTAGTTTTGCTCGGCAAAATACTCTTACCTTTCAGCAAAACTCCCATCAAAATTTGTTTCCGGAGATTGCAACAGCCAGACGCATTGAGTTATTCTTATAGACATGATTTTTATAGCATCAAAATAGGCATATGAGATTATAAAAATGTAGTTACATTGAAATCTCAGACACTCCAATTTTATTTATTTAGATTAAATAAAAATAAATGATATCTAACTCGTGGCTCAGAGTGAAAGTTGCGGGATCGATTCTCGGACAATTTCATGTGAAGTTTGTTCCGATAAAACGGGCTTGGCAATGCAGACGGAAGAGGCGGGGATGGGTGAGGCGGGGAGGGGAGGGAAAGAAGAGGAGGGGATGGGAAAGGGTGGGAAGGGCACGAGGGTTGGGCGTGGAATGGTGGGAATGGCGGGGCGGATGGGGAGGCACTCCTTGCAAGGGCGATCGTAGGGGAGGAGGGACGGCAGGAGGGTTGTGGGTGGTGCGTGCGGGATGGGGCGGGAAGGCAGTGACAGCGGAGGGGGCGGGAATGAGCGGAAGTGGTTCCACGACCCCCACGCGAACGGCTGCGAGCCGCATGCGCGCTTGTTTCCGGCGGCTGAGAAGGCAAGTCGCTCTCGCTACTCCACTTTCTCAGCCTACTTCGCTTCCCCCCCCCCCCACTGGCGGGAGAGACACCCCGTCACGCGTCAAGGAATACGAACTCATCGAAACAAATCGGTCACAGCTCTTTCGTGAGTATAATGACCAATGACAAACTGAAATGCAAGAGTCGATCCTCCTTCCAGCACATTTCCCTTCTATAGTTCCTAGCGATCTTCTACAGAGCACCTTTCATTTCGAGTTTTGGCCTGGCATTCCCAATGCTGTCAGAATTATCGTTAATTTTTTTATACCCAAAACAGTAGCAGCGTAAAAACCATCTCTTCCTTCCCTCATTTTTCATACATAGATGAATTATGAATTAACGTATAATTAGCGTTGTGCGCAACACATAACTAGAAGTCCTGGCGCTTTTGTAAAGGAAACTATTTGTCTTGGGTTACAGATATGATTTTTTACATTCTCGTATACATACGTATATACGGAGTAATATAATAATAAAATTGTCTTTATTTGTGGCGAGGCTCAGGCCTTGAACCCTGCTCTTCCGCCTAACCACTAATATACGTAGTATAAAGGAAGTTATGTAATGCTGCGGAAAATCGATTTGGAGATTTCAACAGAAATACCCTTTTGGGGTCCCCTGATACCGAAAAAGTGTTGTTTAATTTAAAAAACAAGATTTTCTCAAAAACCACTCCAATTTTTTCATTAAACGTTTGATAAGGATAGCGCTAAATAAGATGACATAAATTTCATGCTGTTCTATTCTTTTTTAATTACAAAAATATATTTTTTTAACTTGCCCCTCACGTCGTTAATATTCACATTAGCGGAGATTTGTTCACATGGTTTTCTTTCTGTGTACATGTGCTTTAAATAATGTGAAATAAAGTTTTTCGAAAACTCAAGATTTTTTGTGAAAACTAGCTCAAAATTCTGCATTTTCAGAAAAATGCAGAATTTGCCATTTTCTCAAAAACTGCTCAAACCTTTTCTTCAATATTTTCGTATGTATAGTGCTAATTGCACTGTTTAATTGGGAATCAAGTTCATGTTGGTGTATTCTTTTGATTTTTCAAAAATTTCCCAAATGTAATTTTTTTAAATGTCTCTCGCCACGTTAATATGCTTATTTTCAGCGATTTGTATATATTATTGCATTTGTGAATTAAAGTGCTTAGAAGGAATTCTAATAAGTTTTTGAAAACTGAAAAATTTTCTGTGAAAAGAGCTTCAAATTTTGCATTTACAGTAACTCTTAAACGCCATTTTCTTAAAAACTGGCTCGACATTTTTTCAATAAAATTGTCATTTATGAGGCGATTTTACTCTTCTTTAATATTCTTAAAGTAATAATTCGATTCTACGATTAAGAAATCGAAAAATTGAGAAAATATTTTAAAAAATGTATTTTGGACGGATATAGATGGCAGCTGGCAAGAGCATAGGACAGGACCGAAAAGCCAGTCCACATCAAGGAAATTAAAACTTTCGTACGAGAAAGTCTCGTGTCATTCAGTAGCACTAGTAGTTTAATTCTTGAGATATTTGCGTTTAATTCTTTCAGTATAAAAAGGAGGATTTTATTTCATTATAACTTGAAATTTAATGAGCGGAATAAATGTATACCTCTCTAAAGGAGTCATTACTTTTATCTTTTCTGCAGTGTACAAATTGCTTGGATATAGCATATTGATTTAAATAAATATATTTTAGAAACTATAGTTGTTGAAAAGTCCACAGTAGTTGCCTTTAAAGTCGAATCAAGTTTTACCTTCAAAGCTCGATATTGCGTTTTCATAAATTATCTGAAAAAACATTGAAGCTTATGGATCATTTTGTGATATACTGAAACATTTAAGCATGTTTCAATTTATGTATTTTGCGAGAAAAATAATTATATAACATACTCTAGCAAATTCCTCGCCACAAAATTAGATTAGTAGCCTAAAATTACCCCACTTTAAAGAGATGGTTCTCACGTTCTATACATCTGAAGGGATACTTCTGTAAACGCAGGCGTATTTGACTTTTTACCAGTGATTCAAAACTGTCTAGCATGACGCAGCAGTCTCCATGTAGACGTGTAATGCAGGCAGCAACATTCACAGCACTGACGGATTTTGCCAGAGACTCACACAGAATACATTAATACTCTCCTTAGATAACGAAGAAGTGCGGCATAAAATGCTTTGTCAATTTGTATTTAGAAACATTGACGACAGAGTAGGCCACGGTCGTGTGTTGACTTTTGTCCTCCGTTGCTCAGTTACTTTCATTTCTTCAAAGAACCTCTTTGATTTCCTTCTCTCTTTCTACACGTATGTATTTAACTTTGAAATAATCTTTCTATCAGATGGTAAGGAATCTTGTAAATCTGAACACCAATACCTTTCATAATTGATCTTTGTGAGATCCTATACCAGTATTCGATACTCGTTTTTAAGGAGGTCTTAATCTTCTCACATCTGATTGTGTTGAATATTATGGGATTGTTATAATTTCACTATTTCTATATTTGACTGTTTCTATACAATTAGAGACGATACTGATCGTCAAAAAGAAAACTAATGTTTACTTTAACAAAATAATGATATAGTACAATGAATTAGTTTACATTTCCATTGTATAATTTTTAAAAATGCCTGTAACAAGTAATGTACTTCAGCTTCCGGGTCAATGACACCCATCTCGATCGAGTTTTTGTCCAGTTTCCCTGATCCATGGATCCAATGCTGAGATGGCTTGATTGGCTTCTGGACGTAAATGAACCTTCACTATGCGCACGTTTTGTTGAGCTTTCCTTTTGCTTATAGTGGTAGTAGAGTTTCGGGTAAGTTTCTATTTGTTAGCAGTAGAGAAAAATCAAATCTGTTCGTTCGTTTATTGTTACAAATAAGTTTTCTATAATTGGGCAATGAAAATGTCTAATTTTTGAAATGTTAATCTCTCGCCTTTTTAAATTTTTATATTATTATTATTATTATTATTATTATTATTATTATTATTTATTATTATTATTATTTATTATTATTATTATTTATTATTATTATTATTTATTATTATTATTATTATTATTTATTATTATTATTATTTATTATTATTATTATTTATTATTCATCTTTTTACTATTAATAGTTAAATATTGGAAAGGAATTCTGAAACTCAGGAAAGCGTGCGCAGATGATTTTCTCCCCCATACGTCACACAGTTTTTTACTGTTTTTGACTAAATAAATAAATAAATAAATGAAATAAAATAAAACTATCAAATGCTGAGATAATTCGCGGACCATAATTTGGGCACGGACTATGAATCCATGGCCCTTAGCACTAAATTGCTGATCACAAGTGATCATACGGACAGTGAGTACCAAACATGATGATCGTGTACAGAAAGGCTGCAGTGCTTTCATTTTTTTCATTTTTGTTTATTAGAATATGAAGATTATTAATACAGTACTTTTTCATGTGTAATTTTTGGTGACTTAAATTAACCTTATAGACTAACTTAATTCTAAATCCAATTACTCAATAGCAAGAAAGTTCCTAAGACACCTTACTTATTCTCCGACTGGAACTAAAAGTTAAAAACTGCTTAAATCAGCAACCTCCTATCAATTTTTGTTCGGGATTTGAGCAAGGTTAAATTTGGGTAGGTGTTCGATTTGATTGATGATGAATAGAATTTGCTGGAATCTAGGTAATGAATGGAATTATGTATGGGAATTTAATTTTTGTGCAACTGTAAATTTGAAACAAAGCACGGGACCTTTGAATTTTCTGAGATATTTATTTTGAATTATTTAAATTTTGTTTAAGTTAGTTCTCGAAGCATTTAATCAGATAGGGCACTCGTAAACCATACTATGTCGGATAATATGTTTGTGAACAAGCTATCGCATTGACCAGAGAAATTTTCCTTTTGAGATTAATCAGTGGTCGTAGTTGGAGCGCGGTGTGTTTGTTGCAACGGGGGTCGCGTGTTTGGCAGGTTCTTCTTCATCGCCGGCGCCATCAGCTGGATGGCGGGCTTCAAGGCGAGCGACCGCTTCTACACGCCGCTGCCGCTGTACCACACGGCCGGCGGCGTCATGTCGGTGGGGCAGGCGCTGCTCTTCGGCGGCACCGTCGTCATCCGGCGCAAGTTCTCCGCCTCCGCCTTCTTCCCCGACATCCGCCGCTACGAGTGCACGGTAGGCGACCCCTCCCACGCCGCCAATCGGCTGCTCCACGCCAAACACATATTGTTGCGAGGAAAAAATTTCAAAACTCACGTGGCTTTTAGCAGATCAATAAGGTTGAAGGCTGCCTTTGCTTGAAAAGTCGCGGGTTAAAATCCCGTCCCGGGCATGTACGAGTCTAGTCGTAGGTTTCCGCGGCCAGAGTCATGTAAATGATCTTGGCTGTCCGGGTGACGCCGCGTCGAAGGCTGTTTTGCCGCGTTGAAAGCTGTGGCAACACAGCCTTCGACGCGGCGTCACCCGGACAACCAAGATTGTGTGTGTGTGTGTGCGTGTGTGTGTGTGTGTGTGTGTGTGTATGTATATAATCGGGTCTCGATTGGTCTCCAATTTACACGTAGAATTAGAAAGTGTTGCAGTGTATAATTTTTTAAAAAGACTTAATATGCCTGTAACAAGTAATGTACTTCGGATTCCGGGTGAATGACCCCCATCTCGATCGGGTTTTTGTTCAGTTTCCCTGATCCATTGAGCAAATGGTGCGATGGCCCCTTGATTTGCTTCTGGACGTGAATGTAGCTTCACTATGCGCACGTTTTGTTGAGCTTTACTTTTGCTTGTATTGGTAGTAGAGCTTTGGGTGAGTTTCTATTTGTTAGCAATATAGAAAAATCAAATCTGTTTGTTTGTTTACCGTTACAAATTCGTTTTCTATAATTCGGAAACGAAAATGTGTAGTTTTTGAAATGTTAATATCTCGCTTTTTAAAATTTATTACTGTTATTATTATTTATTATTAATACTATTTTTTCATCTTTCAACTATTAATAGTTAAATTATTGGGAAGGCATTTTAAAACTAAGAAAGCGTGCGCAGATGATTTTCTCCCCCATACGTCACTACAGTTTTTGACTAAATGAATAAGTGAAGGGAGTGTGTGGTTGGGCGCGCAGGTGGCGCAGTACATCGGCGAGATGTGCCGCTACGTGCTGGCGGTGCCGGCGCACGCGGACGACGCCAAGCACAAGCTGCGCGTGGTGTTCGGCAACGGGCTGCGGCCGCAGATCTGGGCGCCCTTCGTCAAGCGCTTCGGCATCCCGCGCGTCGCAGAGTTCTACGGAGCCACCGAGGGCAACGCCAACATCGGTGAGCGCGCCGCCACTCGCAGCCTTTTGTTTTTCTTTTCTTTTTCATTTCTCGCTCTTACTTCCTAAGAAGTGCGCCCGAAAATTGCGAATTTTGAACGGAAAAAAACTCATATTGTCGGGCCCTGGTAACGAGAGAGTGGATGAATCTTGTTCCTATATTCATAGTAAATTACATCCTCTAGTACGTTGTGTAGTCAAATGCGTGTGTTGTGGGTCCTTGATACCGAAAAATCAATTGGCGGCCAAACGTCTATCCATCTGTGAGTGGCTAACGCTTGCGCCTAAACCATTCAGACTATTTTCTTCAAAATTGATATTCCCCCATAGATTTCAACCAACTAGAGTTCCTACGAGTTTGAAATGCATAATATTGAATCCCTAATGGACAGCTTGCAAATTTCTTGCTCGCATTAACTGGGCCCAAGAGCACTAGGAGATGTAGTCGTCCTGCCATATACCTATCTCCTTCAGTCATGGTTTTAAGCACACACACACACATACACACAAAATAATGACTTTCTTTCATCTGTTCTCGGGGGAAACTGATTATTAAACTATACGTTTTGTTAGAATCATAATTTAAATGAAATAGGCATAGGTTCTCCCTAGTGGGAAGAGCGAAAGTCATAATACGATTTGAAAATGATGATTTCTGAGTATAGAGGAGTATATGTGCTTTCTCTTATTTCAAGGTTACATGTTTTAGGGAAACGTCGCGTATATGACTCAAGCAATGTTTGTATCCAAAATTTCTAAGAACCAGTTCTTGTAAACAAATCTACGTTACCGCACTACGCTGATTTGCAATAATGTGTTGCTAGCACAACGGTTTGTCGATAGCAAAAAGAGTGAACTGATTCACCACATGGTAAATGGACAGTCAGCAATTCTGTGGTTTCTCCGATCAACACCATTCGAATGCCGGAGAAGTACCCTAACAAACGGGCCACGGACCGCGCGCGATCTGTCCTTCCTCTTCCTTGTCCTATCCTCTCTCCTTACACACACACTTACACCAACATGCACTACACTACTAGATATTCCGGGAGACCTGTCGGGAGCTTAGAGCTTGTCCCGACTGGGGCGGTGCCCCGTTGGTGGGAGAGTCCTAGTTAGGGGGAAACCTCACTAGCCGACGGTAGGTCGGCGCCGGATCTCGCCATCCAGCGGGGGAAGATCACCGCCATTTCCAGAGAAATAAAACATGCACCACACTAACGGGACTAATGACCGAAGCAGTTGACGCGCCCGGAAACACGAAAAACCAACCAACCAACCAACAATTCTGTAAAATAATGAACAATTTATATCTTAGAGAGATAGAAATAGCGAAATATCGTGGAGAAAAAGCCATGAACCCCTCTGCCTCGAATTGCTCCCACGGCTGAGCTTTTTCTCCCTCTACGTCATGAGGTTACATTCGTCAACTACGGAGACATCGCCTAGGGTACACTTGCAGCCCAGGAAGACTTGCGAAGATAAGCATCTAGCGGATTTGCCGATAGCCATACTTCTCGGAATCTCGAAACTTGATTACATCTCAAGGCTAACTGGCTATAAAACTACGAGCATGGAAACCTATTTGGAATACCAGTTTTTTTATTCCACTTACGGGCTCTTTCTTATTTCGGAGGTTATGACTCGGTCTTCGTAAAAAAAGGTATGACCTCCACTATTAGGATAGCATGTTGTTAAGGACATATGAGCGCACAATTATTTAACTTGCGTCATTATAATTGTGAACGATAAGTGTACTTCTTTAACCAACTAGTAGTGCTATAACAACCCATTTTTCTCGCATGATTTTTAACTTTTCCATCGTCGTAGAGGTAAACGAAAATGAGACTGCGGTATTATTTTATACGTTATTTACGCTATCAAAGGACCAAGTTTAATAAAGCAATTTGGAGTCACTTTCGACAAAATTTACCAAGTGTTGAGACTTCATGTAAAGCACCATCAAAAAGAAAAAATATCTCTGTCCTCGATTGGCGAATATCAATTTTGGAAACATTGATTGAACGGTTTGGCTGCTAGCGTTGACCACACACCCAGTCGTTTAGCCATCAGTCGGTTTTTCGGTATCAAGCACCCACAAAACGTGCATTCTGACTTCACAATTTTCTATATGCTACATTAAATAGCATACACTTCCCACTTAAAGTCGTGGTAACTAAGTATATTCTAGGCATTGTCGGATCCCCTAGGTTCCCTAGTCTTCCCCACGGGACCAAAAACCTCATTTTCTGCATTTACTGCCAGCAATGCTAAATTGCCCTATCGTAATTTACAAACTGTGTGTAAATCTTAATAGAGCATCTGAGATCAATTAACGAGATAGTCAGTAAATCTCCCCGAGACATGATCCCCAACGTCTTGAGGGCACTGACTGTTGATCGTGGCATAGCCCCACAGACAGGATTCTGGCGTTGGGCACTCCATGAAGTTGGGTTGCCAGGGGAATGACTGGTTGGTTCTTTACCACTTTTTCCTCCCCTGCTTTTAGAAGGTTAGACCCATCCTCGTGGCGGACAGTCACATCGACCACATGGACCCCCTCCCGACTTTTTATTACCAGGTCAGGTTTGAGTCTAACCCCTTCGGCAACGGAGAAAGTGGCTTCCGTGGACACCACAGTGTCTGATTTCCGGAGCATCTTCCCCTCTATAAAGTTCTTTATCTCGTCATGACGCTTTATTCTAGCTGGTTTCGTAAAAATAAGTGTCAGAGGTTGTAATTTACAACACATGGGAACAAAATTTATCCACTTTTTCGCTACCGAGGTCTGACAATAGGAGGTTTTTCTGTGGGAAAATTGCCGATTTCCACCGTGTGATTATCATATTTTCTTATTACTTCCTACGTAGTAGGACGAGTAAGAAAAATATTATAGATAGATAGAAATTTATTCTACAATTGGGCAGATGATGCCCGGTGGCAGAATGCAAAAATTCCGTTTAAAGGTATGAAAGCGTTTCATTTTAAATAAATTATGCAAATGAAATGTATTAAAATATATCCATAAATATTTTTAAATGTTATTTGATAGATACATTATATTTAAATCCATTGGATGTGCTTTGACATTTCCTTTTTCTCTTGTCATTGATGTTTTGAGGCCTGCACTGTAGTAGCGTAGCTTCGAATAGTGTCACCTGGGGCAAATCTAATGGTATCCCCCATAGTGTTAGATAAGCGGGTTTTGAGTAATTGTGATGTTTTGCGTCTAGTGTTTAAAATATATTTAAATGTAACAGTCCCCCCAACGAAGGCCGTACAGCCCTGCTAGCTCGTGCTCGGTGCATTACAATATCCGTTCAATACGAGTTGCAAAAATCAAAATTACTCAAGAAAATGCTTATCTAACATATGACAATATGTATATCATTCGTCTTTTTACGATCGTTATGATAAGATTACAAAAATGTGTAGTTCCATTTCAAAATTCAAAGTTTCCTTAATGTCTCGAAAAAATACAAATGATAAACTAGAAATGAATACATGTATTAATTAGCCTCATTCCCTCATGCATTTCCATTAAAACCGCATTGCATAACTTCAACCGTTCAAAAACTGAGGAGATGATGAAATTACGCGAATCACCCTGTGTATGCGTGTGTTTGTATAAATCATTAGTCACTGCAGCGCTTCTGACCGGAAGGTCGTGGGTTCGAGTCCTGACGGCGGCAGGATTTCCGACACTATCTTTTCAGCTAGGTCGAATTCAGTCGCTGTCTGGACGAGAATTTTAGCGGCCGGCTGCTCTGATCGGTAGTTTTCCGTGGTTTCTCCGATCAACACCACGCGAATGCCGGAGCAGTACCCTACCAACCGGGCCACGGATCGCGCGCGATCTGTCCTTCCTCTTCCTTCTCCTATCCTCTCCCCTTACACACACACTTACACTAACATGCACTTCACTACCACATATTCCGGGAGACCGGTCGGGAGCTGAGAGCTTGTCCCGGTTGTGGTGGTGCCCCGCTGGTGGGAGAGTCCTGGTTAGGGAAACCCCACTAGCCGACGGTAGGTCGGTGCCGGATCTCGCCATCCAGCGGGGGAAGACCACAGTCATCTCCGAGAGAAAAACATGCACTACACTAACGGTTTTAATGAACAAAGCAATTGACGCGCTCGGAAACACGAAAAAAGCAATCAATCAATATAAATTTACAAATAAAAGTATCCAAAGTTATTTAACAGTTATGTGGTATCAACTGTGTGAGCGTGAGGTATTTCGTAATGGTTCCTTAAATGTTCTGCTGATGTGGTAATTCAATGGGATAGTGTTCCCTCATTAAGTTTAGCACCTGAAGATGTAACAAAACGAGTTACGAAACGTTGTGAAATTACTGAATAAATGATTGTCATAAAAAACTTTGGATACTTTTATTTGTAAACATATTTTGACAATCAAGAAGAAATATTGATTTAATCGATATAAATCATTAAAATTATATAATTGAAACTATAAAATTTGTAATTGGTGCACCTAGGGCGGACCGTCCCCCCCCCCCCCTCAAGTAGGCCACTGCTGCGCCGGCAATTGAGACCCGCGCGGTCCCAAGCGAGAGCCGCCCACCCTCTGGCCGGCGGGGCTGGCCGGCGGCTGGTGCGAATGCAAAGCGGATGCAAAACGCGGCGGCGGGCCATTGTCATGCAGACGGCTGGCCAACGCAAATCACCAACTCCCGGCGCCGCCGTCTGCAGCGCTAATGACCGCGTCCATGGGCGGCCACTACGGTCGAGTCATCAATGACGCAGGCTGGCTCTTTCTTTTGTTTTTTTTACTCGCTATGGATTTTCCACCGGCAGCTACTTACCATTGTCAACCGCAGAAGTGTTTTTCAGGCACTGACGCTCGTTCTTTCTGCGCGTGGGGGTGAACCAACGGGAAACGTTTCGCGACCCCACATTCGCAGAGGACAAAGGACAAGGTTCAAGGCGGGATGCGAACCTGCAATCCACGAAAACGAGTTGTTGATCGCTACTTCCTCACTCCACGTCCTTCTGGATAACGTTTAGATTTACACTGAGAAAATACACATATCCTATGTCCTAGTCTTGCCTGCTAGATATAAATGTAAAATCTGACTTCGTGTATTAAAACATTTCACAAATAAGACGTTCGGGTGTAGGAAATGCCGGTCTGACAATTTGCGAAAATAAAATATTTGACTTATTACGAATTTTTTGTAAAGTAGTTGAAAAACTATCTTTATATTGTATTAGCTTTAGAGTCCAGAAAAATTGAAAATGAAATACTTTCATACTTTATGTGCAGCACATTTCCGTTAGTTAATATGATTGCACTTTCATGATTACCGTGAAATGTCACTTATCATTTTCGTCCAAACATCTCAATTGTAAATATGTCGGCCTGGACCTCGACAGAAATAAATTTATTATTATTATTATTATTATTATTATTATTATTATTATTATTATTATTATTATTATTATTGTATAAGTTAATATCACTGTGGCTTTCATCACTATCAATACAGCATTAATATTTAGCTATAATGTGTGTAATATCATGTATTTTGTTCTCGTCTGCCTTAAATTACTGATTACATGACGTAACACAGTATAATTCGAAATAAATGAAGTAACTCGCAAATACCGAGCTACGTTTCACTGCAATGAAACCACTGCTGTACGACTGACAGTTTCAGGGGGAGGGCCGAACATAGAGCGCCGCATCCCCTCTAAAACAACATTTATTGTTTTATTCATTTTTTAAAAACATATTTATCATATCGTATCCAAAAGAATATTGCCATTTTGAATATGCATTTTATTTCACATTAGCAAATGTTTACAAATTAACTATTTCAAAAATGATCACGGGCGACTGTATCCAACTGAAAGTGCTCTGCTTACCGCGAAATACTTCTTGAAACTGCCCCTGTTCGACGCCTTGAATCGTTTGTGCGCGCAAGCGTGAAAAGAGGCGTTGCGAACGTGAAAGCGCGAGTGTAGCAGGGAGTTCACAATAGCGTTGCGCGTGCGTGTTCGCAGTGAACACGCTCGGAGGGCGCCATCGGCCGGCGCTCCTCCCGCCCCGCCAGCGGGGAGCCGCTGCGCGGGCCCGACGGCCTCTGCTCGGCCTGCGCGCCCGGCGAGCCCGGCGTCTTCATCGGCAAGATCGTCCCGGGCAACCCCGCGCGCGCCTTCCTGGGCTACGTGGACAAGGAGGCCTCGCGCAAGAAGGTGGTGCACGACGTCTTCCGACGCGGCGACTCCGCCTTCATCTCAGGTGAGCGGCCGCTCCTCGCCCTCGTGCGCTTGCTCTCCTCAAGGTCCTGCGCGTTTAACTTCCTCTGTTCATTCGTCTTCGTCTACACATTCGCCTTCGTCTGCGCATTCGTCTTCGTCTGCACACATTCGTCTTCGTCTGCACACATTCGTCTTCGTCTGCACACATTCGTCTTCGTCTGCACACATTCGTCTTCGTCTGCACACATTCGTCTTCGTCTGCACACATTCATCTTCGTCTGCACACATTCGTCTTCGTCTGCACACATTCGTCTTCGTCTGCACACATTCATCTTCGTCTGCACACATTCATCTTCGTCTGCACATTCGTCTTCGTCTGCACATTCGTCTTCGTTTGCGCATTCGTCTTCGTCTGCGCATTCGTCTTCGTCTGCGCATTCGTCTTCGTCTGCGCATTCGTCTTCGTCTGCGCATTCGTCTTCGTCTGCGCATTCGTCTTCGTCTGCGCATTCGTCTTCGTCTGCGCATTCGTCTTCGTCTGCGCATTCGTCTTCGTCTGCGCATTCGTCTTCGTCTGCGCATTCGTCTTCGTCTGCGCATTCGTCTTCGTCTGCGCATTCGTCTTCGTCTCGCATTCGTCTTCGTCTGCGCATTCGTCTTCGTCTGCGCATTCGTCTTCGTCTGCGCATTCGTCTTCGTCTGCGCATTCGTCTTCGTCTGCGCATTCGTCTTCGTCTGCGCATTCGTCTTCGTCTGCGCATTCGTCTTCGTCTGCGCATTCGTCTTCGTCTCGCATTCGTCTTCGTCTCGCATTCGTCTTCTCTGCGCATTCGTCTTCGTCTGCGCATTCGTCTTCGTCTGCGCATTCGTCTTCGTCTGCGCATTCGTCTTCGTCTGCGCATTCGTCTTCGTCTGCGCATTCGTCTTCGTCTGCGCATTCGTCTTTCACTATTTTTAAAGACCATACAGTCAATCATACACTGGACACAAACACACTTGCGGGCTCTTCGGATCTGGGATCAGCAGAACATCACGCACTCTGCGACAACACATACATGAGAGACGAGGGACGAACAACTATGTCCACGCGAGACTCTAATCCCGCGATCTTACAGACCGAAACGGTGAATCGGTACTCGCTCTTAGCCACGTCGGCCATTCAGGTGAGCTCATATTTGTCTACACGTTTATCTTTCTCTACACGCTCTTCTTTTTTGTCTACACGCTCTTCTTTGTTTGTCTACACGATAAATCAATGATACTGACTTTCAGAAAAATTTTAATTGTAATAATATGGAAATAATTAACATACTTTTTCAATTCATATTTGCTTGTAGATGATAATATTATTTATGCATTTTCATGTTCATTTTAGGTGATATCTTGGTATCGGACAAATGGGGGTATCTGTTCTTCAAAGACCGTACAGGAGACACATTCCGATGGAAAGGCGAAAATGTGTCAACTACAGAGTTGGAGGCTGTTATTAGTAACTTAATTGATTATCGTGACTGCGTTGTATACGGTGTTCAGGTAAGTTTGTTCTCGCCTTTAATACTGACTATATTTCATACCTTCTGAGTATAAGATGTACTTTTACCGACTAAGTTTCACATATTGTAATTAATTTTCTAACTTCTAAATATAAGAATTTACAGCGTGACATTTAGTACTAAATGTACAGACGTTTATAATAATGCTCATTTTAACTATATTTTAATGTATTAGTTACTGTTTGTAGTATATAATTTTGAAAGTCGAAATACGCCCGTAATAAGAATTATACCTCAGCTTCTGTGCCAATAACCCCATATTGAGCCGCTTTTCCATCTATTTTTTTTTATTCTTTGAGCAAATGGTGAGATGGGTCCTTGTTTTGATCTTGATATGAAAGCTTCACTCATTGTGCACGTTTTCTTAAGCACAAGAGGATTCAAATAATCCTTCTACATGTTCTCGTGGAAGGAACTCAATTCCTTCAATTAGGGTATTACAAGAGAAAATATCCCAAATATGTAGCTGATTTGACTTCGCAAATAAATTGTATTAACGAGAGAAATTTATTTGCAATTCTTGCAAAACGCTCGTTACTACTTGTATTTATTATTGAACTTAATACGCGTGAGAGTTTGGGTAGGAAACCCAGAGCTCAAGGAAAGGTGGACCATTTTCACTTTTCCCCATAGTCTTACACACAGATTTTAAATGTTGTTGACGAATAAGTGTTAAACAAATAAATATTCAAACACATTAGCCCTTACCGGAATATATTCACAACCACCCAGCACACTCCCCTACCTCCAAAAACTAATAAAATATTAGAAAAAAGTACCTTAAAATATGTTTATATCAGTTAAATAATTGTTGATCAAAGTCTACTGAACTAAAATTTTTGTTGATGAAGGATTGAGGAGGTATCAACCACACTGTATCTTACATTAAAATTTTAATATATTATGAAGTAATAGTCATACAAGTGTTTCAGGAATAATTTGTCCCCCAATTAGTGGTTCAAAGTATTATGGATTAAACATATAGCACTTAACTCAGCGCCATTTTATATCTTGTTTAATATACTGTGACTGACCTTCGTCGGTCTCAATATGCTGCACAAGATGGAGATTCTGCACGAGGAAATCTCTTTTTTCCTAAAAGTTGAGAATGTTTTCCGAGGGATTTGCCAAGACCTGAGGGTGTGGGTTGCTGCTCAGGTGCCGGGGCTGGAGGGCCGCGCGGGCATGGCGGCCATCGCGGACCCCTCGGACACGCTCACTCTGCCTCACTCTGCCTCACTCTGCCTCACTCTGCCTCACTCTGCCTCACTCTGCCTCACTCTGCCTCACTCTGCCTCACTCTGCCTCACTCTGCCTCACTCTGCCTCACTCTGCCTCACTCTGCCTCACTCTGCGCCTCACTCTGCCTCCTCTGCCTCACTCTGCCTCCTCTGCCTCACTCTGCCTCACTCTGCCTCACTCTGCCTCACTCTGCCTCACTCTGGCCTCACTCTGCCTCACTCTGCCTCACTCTGCCCTTCCATTTTTACTCTTTATCTGCAAGTCTTTCCGTAAATCCACTTAACTCCGCTTCGCTCCCATTCACTATCTTGTCTAAACTCCACCCCCCCATCACTCGACTCAGACTGCAAATTATTGGACGGACCATTATCCACCAAACATCCCTTACGTCCATGGTGAACACTACATCCACCCAACACATTCCTTACGTCCATTGTGAACACTATATCTGCGACTACACGCACAAATTTTCTTTTGGTGCCACATTTAACAATTCACTGGCTGCCAATTTTCTATTGCATATCAAAATTATTTGTAGTGCATGTCTAATACATTACCAATGCATACCAAACTATTCGGTGAAATGTGTTTGGCACAAAATACTGCCTGCAGATTCACATTTACATCAAACTCACTTTCAAGGGAGATAATACAAACTCGTTCAGGTTACCATCTCACACGCCTTTTGATTTTATTTTGTGGACATCTTTAGCTGATTCAACTCTTTTTGGCTTTCTCCACAACCCGATTCAACCTTCTGTTCCAGTGTTGGAACATTTCACTTAAGCCTTTTCAAATAAAAAATTCGCTGAGGTTTCCGTTCATTATCTCTTAACAAACCATACGTTCTAAAAGACATATAAGTACTTACAATTTTTTAAATGCTAAATCAATAACTCTCCTGACCAAAGCAAATTCACGACTTTCGTCTGTTCGAATATTGTTCTAAAACTGTACTAAACTGCAGTTCGCGGTCTAGAATAACAAGATTCCATCTGACTTTTTTTGGCGAAAATTGTTTTCACATCTTCAAACTGTTATCTGACCAAGTGATACAGTGTACAAATCAGACTTGCAGATAACCGTCTAAGGTCAAACTTACATAGATTCTGTTGCATTTTTCTTTTTTACTACAGAATACAGGTGGTCCAACTATTTTTATTCAATTGTTTAGAGAAAGAAAGGATCAATTTTTTTAAATAACAAGTTTTATTAATATTAATTTATTAAAGAATGGATTCACATTTTATAAAATATGTACTCTCGTTTTTTCAGTAAATATTAGTACACTGTTTTCAAAATTCTGTCCAGCATTTTAAATTATTTTCTTAAAACTAATTTATAATTTCTATACTTATTATATTTAAAAATTAAATCAATTCATAGGAAAATTTAAAAATACATGGTAATTTTTACTACATAAAATACATTAATTTACGTACATTATATTCATGCAATGTTTTATGTATTATTACCAATAATTGAAAACTCCATGCGAGAAAAACTACATTCTTCACGGAAACTTTAGACCAAACCATTGGTTTATGTGGTTTTTGTGTTAATTTAATTCTGTATAAATTTAAACAATGTTTATTATGTCATTCTGCTGCCATCTTAATGCCATTTCCATTTCAATACAACAGAGAAAAGAAACACACTATTTTTATTCTGCTTAAGAAAACGAGTAAACCCTTTAAGGCGCACGTGCTATAAAACATCTTTGTGCAAACCTTTGTAGGAGTGCGATAAATAGTGGACTGTCAATATTCCCTGACCAGTGACTTTTCTTTTACCAGCTCTTTTCTTAATTAAACTATACTATTTTCTGTCTATATACAAGGTGCCTCAGAATGAAATTCATCCAAAAAAACTGATGGAAAATTTCATGTAATGAAGTTACAAATTTCTTTTGCCCCTGTTCGGTAGGCAACCCATCGCGCTCTGGTGTTTGGAGGGTTTATGCATTCTGCCTCCTCGGAACATGTCCTGCCAAACACCAGCGCATTGGGGCATACTGATAATCTCTTACCCTCACTCCCACACCTGAAAAGTTTGTTGCATTTCTTCTTTGTAACACTTAACCTGTACTAAGTATACACACCACGTAAGAATTCTTTCTGTTGAACTAGTTTTGATATTTGCGCGGCGGGGCTGTTGCAGGCACGTTCAAGCTGAAGAAGAAGGACCTGCAGGAGGAGGGGTTGGACCCCAGCGCGTGGCAGACAAGCTGCTGTACCTGGACGGCGCGTCGGGCCGATACGAGGCGCTCACGCCCGACGCTCACGCACGCATTTTGGCGGGCACCATCCGCTTCTGAGCACGTCACGTCACGTCACGTCACGTCACGTCACGTCACGTCACGTCACGTCACGTCACGTCACGTCACGTCACGTCACGTCACGTCACGTCCCTCGCGCGGCCAATGACATCGGTAGCCAACGCATTCGGTTGATAAGACTGAAACTCAGTGGAGATACCTTGCCTAAAAATTAAATTAAAGTGTACTTATAAAGATTCAGGATGAAGTGTGTCCCACAACCATGACGGACGCACGTATGAATCGCGTGGTTTGCAAATTTGGCTAGCGATCTCATTGATGGTTTCTGCGTAATCAAATGCGCGGGAAACCCACGTATTCGAACCATGTGAGCGCCCATCAACTTCATCTTCATTTCCATCTCGTATATATCTCTCTCCATACACATTTTTACACTTGTTACGTATATTATGTATACTTGAAATGGTCGTTGTTATGGATTAACGGATTTGTTATTGGCTCGTGTTAGGAAATATTATTTAATAAATATTGTATATTTTTTACCCCTTGCGTTTAATTTCTAACCTCATTCAGTTACATTGTAAATAAGTTCCCATACAGATACCGTTTGTGCCTAAGTAATAATAAGTCTAAAGTAGTTTGAAGTAGAAGGTACGTTACAGGAAGACGAATCTCTTCCTGCTCGCGTTGCGTGTAGTTTTTAACACTCTCTGCGCGAAAGATGTTCAGAGTTTCGCACACAGTTTGTAACCATCCATCACTTTTAAATGGAATAAATATCTGTATTACTAATTACCAATGCGAGCAGAAATTGAAAGAAAACAATCCGACTGCAAAAGGGGGATTATCTTTCGTGATACCCACGCGTATAATCCAAAAACAATAAGTTTCGATTTTGACTGAAAAAATCAGATATTATATTGTGTGATTCCCCTACGTCGTACTACGTAGTAAACAGCTGTTTGTTAAAGCAGTGCACAGAGCTGCCATGTTGGTTATTTCTAGAATCTATAAGCATTTGTAGAACCGTTTCAGATCTATAAGTTATGGAATACTTTGTAGGTTCCATAAGTCGTATTGGTTGTTCTAGAAACATGTTTTGCCGCTATAGACTATTCTATAGAACCAATAAGCTTATGGATTCATATTGAACGTTTATGCAAACGGCCTTACGGACATCTCGAAGTTCTATAGAATCTATAGTTATAGATTCCATACATTTACTTTCTGCAACGGCCTATAGAACCTATAATTTTATTAACCCATTGCCATGGAACCCATATGGAAAACTTTATGCAACCGGTCGTTAGTCTGTGGAGACCTTGTACTGTATATATACTACAGTATGTTATTGCAATATTCGTAAAGACGGGTTTTGTTAAAATATTTAACTTATTGAATTGTTATCCGAGAGTTTATTATTTTTCGTTCTTGAGCAGAGTGCATGCTAGCTCATGGAAAGCAATGTTTTGTAGCAGCGTTTTTGCTGTTGCGTCCGGATACAATACTCACTCTTGTCATTAATAATGTCATAAAATAATTATTATTCGATTTTTAATATTACCGAGTGTAGTGACCGATGAAACAGAAATGAATTTTGTTGAAATGTTTTGTTGAAGTGTCCATAACAAAGAGGTGCCAAAAGGAAAAGGGTTTTCACTAAAGTGCTGGTTGCGGCCACAACATTTAGCAAGGTTTTTTGAAACTAATTATGATCATGTTTATTCCTCCGGTGAGAATCCGAGAGCACAATGGATGGCAAAAGGACAACTAATGGAAGCTCCGTTCCACTGGATTGAGCATATATCACAGGTACGATACAATTTTTCAAAAAATTTTTTTTTTTATTAGGAGTTCTTTTATGAAATGATCAAACAGTGGGTTACTGGTGTAGATAATTTGTTTTTGTCCTGAAAACAATTCAAGAGCACAGATGAATAAAAAGGTAAATAATCTAAAATAATTTTTAATTTTTTTTTTGGTTTTACTTTGAAATGTAATTGAAAAAAGATTGAACAACTCTCAATAATCCTCTCAAAATAATTATCAACAACTCTCAATAATAATTATTTGATGTATTATTACAACGTTTAAGAAATTTATTTCTTTGTAGCCATGAAATTGAAGTCTCTGAAGTAATTAATGTGCAGATCAACTTTGGAACTATCACTTCTGTTTATTGTTAATTTGCAGTTGTCGCAGGATTCTTTTGCACTTTGAAAGAAATGTCCCTTTTAGATATGTCCTACCCTCCGTCTTCTAAAATCACTTCCGTTTTTGCCAAAAGCTGTCTTCCTGACAAGTTATTATAAGTTCTCTCTAACGCGGTTCTCCAGTATCCTCATCTGTATCCTCCTCAGGGCCAGGAAGAGGAAAAAATAACTCAATAGTGTTTCTTGACTTCAAAGTTTAGAATACTTCTCTCAATATCCAAATTTTTTAATATTGTTGGTTAATTTTAAAATATTTTTTACAACAACTTTCGATTTTTGATGTCGATCGCTTTGACATGCTCTAAAATGTTTCCAGAATTCATTCAGTCGCTACTGTGATAAAGCAAGTGACTGAGGAAAACAAACTTTTCCTACAGTGGTATCAGTCATCACGATTTATTTAAATGCTTAAAAATAAAAGGAAATACGAGCATTTGCACATAGAGCACAAATCAAACTGGGATGAATTGGGTTAGAAACATATATTCATTACATACGATTGGGCCAAGAATTAAAGAACTGTTTTTATTATTAAGTTTTATATTTTGGATCAATTTTTTTCTCCTATACATCTTTTTTTGTACACATTCTCTTTTTCAAGTAAATAATTCCACAAATTAGTAAAAAATGAATTTTAGTGGCTAGAAGCAAATAGTATCAAAATGGTACATATTCGACTCCTATGTTGTTTTTTAAACATTTGTTAGTCGGCAATGCTAATTCGAAAACATGGTACCGATTTCAAACTACTGAGATACACTGATACTAGAGGTAACATTTTGTTACCTCTCGTATTAGAGTAGTAAGATACTACTGAGGTAACATTTTGTCTTGTTTGGAAAATCTTTGTTGCCGAGAAATAGTAAAATTCCTTTTCGCAATTGCCTTGCGAGTTCATATTGAGATTTAACAAAGTGCAGTTTGTATTTCAACTGATATCGATTTCAGCGCCCAGTAAACATACTAATTTCGGAGAGTAGAGTATCAAAAATATTTAAGCATGATCTGAGTTCCAATATTTTCCCACAGGAAAACTTTCTCACAATCATGGTCAAACTATTTAGCACCATTAGATGAATACCCTGCTGTAGGTTCCGACATCGCTGTAGGAAATTAAATACGCGAAGAATGCATTAATTGTTCCCTTCCCTGAATCTAGCAGCGCTAATAATCAGCTACTTGGCCAAAGTGCCACGAAATGAGGATTGCCTCCTAAAGTTCACATAACTACCGGCAGAGGTGGCTCAGGGCATCAACTGATGCCACTGGATTCGGGCTTGAGTCCCAACAATGGCAGGATTCTCGATACTCTAGCTACAAAACTAGGTCGAATTCAGCAGCTGACTGGAGGAGAATTCTAAAGGTCGGCTGTTCTGATAGGTAGTTTTCTATGGTTTCTCCGACCAACCAGGAGAATTCCGGAGCAGTACCCTAACAATCGGGCTATGGACCTTACATGATCTTTCGTACCTCTTCCTTGTCCTATCCTCACATGCTTGGAGACCAATCGGAAACTTAGAGATTATCCCGGCTTATGCAATGTCCCGCTGGTGGATGATACCTGATTAGGAAAACCCTCAAATCGACTGGTATGCCGGCGCCCGATCTAGCAATTCGGAGGGGAAAGATCACAGTCACCGCCAACGATAAAAACATTCACTACACTTAGAGGACTAATGAACTTAGCTGTTGAAGCGCCCGGAATCATCGATCAAACCGACGGTTACAAGATTTGGCCACAATTGGAGCGATAGGTGGAATTCAGCAGCCTACTAGGGGAGAATTCTAACGGCCGGCAGCTCTGATCGGCAGTTCTCCTGGTATCTCCGGACAATTCCACGTGAATTCAGGAGGAGAATCCAACAAACTGGGCGTTAGCGGTCTCTCCTTACCCTTCCTTGTTTTTTCCTCCCCCTTACTTCCAGACACTTACACACACATATACTTTGCACGACACTACCTCACATGTGGGGAGACCAGACAGGAGCGTAGAGTTTGTCCGGCTGGGGCGGTGCGCCGTTGTTGGAAGATACCTAGAGAGGCAAAACCCTACAAACCGACGTGTAAGTCGGCACCGGATCTCACCATCCAGCATGGGAAGGTCACCGCCACCTCCCGTGAAATAAACATGGAGTACACTTGCAGGACTAGCAGCCAAATGAGTTGATGCATCTGGAAACCTGAAATAATCAATCACTTGGCATAATTGCGTTAAACCTAGCGCCGGAGAAGAAAGCACGGAGCATCGAGGATAACCTTCAGCATCGACAGTAAAATGAAAATGTCATCAATTACGAATCTTTAACACAGAAAGTGTTCCTGAGGTGGAATGGAACATTTAATTTAGCCCTCATGTTTTCACAGCTCCAGGTATTTATATGACAAAATAAAATTGATGTTACTTGTTGACTTCAAAATAATTCGTTCAACACCTTCTCTTAAGTTATGTTTTCTAATAATTTAACATACAATATACGACTTTCAGTGCTGCTCCAAAGATTAGCCCTGCAGATGACTGAAATTTCCCCACGAATTGCTGTAATTTGATCTTTCCAAATCCATACTTGGTGTTTTAGCTAGAGTCACTAAATGCAGGGAGTAGCACAAATTGAGCATCCACTGCCATCCTTCAATGAGATTGCCCCTCCTAGTTGTGAGATTGTGGTGAAATAACAATTAATACGAGTTTCGAGTCTGTTAATACGATGAATATACAAAATATACCTTCAATTTGTAAAGAAGACGTGTGCTAGAAATAAAAACATAAAATCTAGAGGGACATACATATTTTGAAACAATTGAAAAACATTGCTTGGTTGACTAGTACGTGCAAACTAACAAAACACTCTCTATTTATAAACTAATATTCGTATTAGTTTTGGGTATATTGGTAGTTCCCGATACATAGCTCGATCTCCCCTCACAAGTGAATATAAAATTGCAGAATCAGCAGCGCAGGGGAATGTGGTGCTCTCTGTATGTTTATTCTTCTTCCTTTTACGGCTCAACAGAACTTACAAAAATGTGGCCTTGACATATCTCCGCCTTTAGACAGAGTCGATCAGTCAGCAATGAATTATTCGAGGATCGGTTAAACCGAAGTATTGATACTGAATGGAGATGGAAGATTTCCGCGCGTTGCATAGCCCCATTTCAGGGTGCTGCTCCTCAAATGAATCGTTTATTTCAGAAACCCGTCAAACACCAAAATTGAAAATGCGCTTTAGCGGTGGAATATTGTTCCATGAGGATAGACACATCGCTTATTCCATATTTACTTGAAAAATATGCATTTATTAACTGCTTTAATATTAAATAATATTTTGAAATCTGAAAAATTGGGACACTTCTCACTTTCCTCGACATGAGAAATTTGGCGTTTGACAGGTTTCTGAAATAAACGATTCATAATAACGGGACTCCAATAAACGTTCAATTACAATTTTTTTGTAGTCCAAATATGAATATTCAGATCGTCACCAAAAACACAATACAATAATAATCTACTGCTGTTCCAAAATCAAACCCTGGAGAATGTATCAATTCAACAATCAGTGTAATAAGAGAAGTTAACGAACCAGACGAACACATGAACTGCAAAGCTAGCAAAATAGTCTTCCCCGGCTCCTTATACGAGGCACTCAGCGCCACAGAGGCCTAACCCGCCATTGACACAAAATCGAGTTATAGAGCTTTCAAGTTTTATTTGATGTTTGAGAATTCTTGCTTGTGAATTTTTTAATAGATTTAGTTCAAAGTTTTATGGAATGCTTGTAATGACATACTGATCTAAAGAACATTTTTTCATATATAAATTCAAAAAGTTATGGGTTAGGCCATTTTCGCACTACTCAAACATTTCTTAATAGAGACTTGGGCTCTAAGGTAAGAGTGGTTGGATTAAGAAGAATCTGCTTTCATGATTTCTTTCACAGTTTTATTTTCAAATTTCTTTGCTTTGCAGAACTTGAAAAACCTGATAAGGAAAATTCATTTAAAATACCCAAAGAGAAGATTCTACTAGTAATTAGATTACTGTTGAATAACGTGTTCAAGTTCAATTAATCTTATTACAAACAAAACAGGGGACTCCCAATTGTGGATCCATGAGTTGTCTCTTTTCTGACTCGGTTATTGGTTAAGAGTCTGTAATCTTAAGTGAAAATGAAGTTTCATTTTATATATCCAAGGACCATCGATCCTTGGATTCTTTTCGTAAATTAACTAAATACCCACGGAAATTATTCACGTGTCCATTTGATATTCTATTCGTCACTAGTTACACTATTTCTCCTTTATTAATTACACTGTCTTTCATGACATTTTCATTACTTATCACTCGCATAAATCATCACACATAATCATACAGATATCAATCAAAGCATGACTACATGTTTGGTTTGAAAACACTTATAAAATGTAAAATGAAACCACATTAGTAATGTAAGTATAAAATAAAAAATAAAATGCTTAAACAATTATTACATTATAAATTAATTATAGAAATTATTACACAATTGTATTTCTCCATATCACACATAACATAATACCTTCATATTTCTACCAAGGAATTTTCTGACCATAGAGCACGTATTGATGATAACGTATTATTATTATTATTATGACTTATGCACTTCTCCCACGCGGGGGGAAACATTCACCTGCCACAGATGTCATTGTGGCTAGGCTCACTCGTACGGCTCAGAGCAAGTAACGAGCAAGATCTTCATTTATTTCCAGGACCTCTAACACTACGTATCAGACACATCAGTGACAGTTTTTCTGACAATGTGACAGGTGTCTAGAATGACTGATTTTTGTACTGTTCCTAGTATATGCTTTATACTCAATTATTATTATTATTATTATTATTATTATTATTATTATTATTATTATTATTATTATTATTATTTATTATGTGTCTGGCACATGTTCCTTTATATAAAAAGTTGAGTGCAAAATTTAGCCATGCGTTAAGCTGAGATTGATAGCAGGATTTACTGTTTTAGGCCAAAACAATATTTGTGCATGTGTGTCGATCTTGCAAACAATAAAACATAATTATTATATTAATGGATATGCAGTGCTTTCGGTCGTAACATTTCTACAGCTTTTCTGTGCGATATAATTGCTCGGGTTCATCTAACAAACCTTAATCCTGACGTGTTTGCGAAGTGACAAATAAAAGCATATTTGATGACAGAAATACCGAGATTGAGGAGACACCAGTACTTCTCTTGCTGTACGTACTTTAGGGAGCAAAAGCGTGGAGGCTCGTCAAACTTTAAAATATTTGTTAACGTCTTTGTTTGCTCTAATCACAATACATGTTTTTGTTTCTAGACACCCTACTCAGAATTACAAACAACTGAAGAACAGATGTATGGATAAACTAGAAGTGCTACTGAATGGCACAGACTTTCTCGTAGTAAAGTTTTCTAATTTCCTTAAGGTGGACTGGTTTACTAACTTGCCTCATCCTCTTCTTATCTGCCATTTATCGTCACAGAGAGTGCAATTTTTTGACAATTTCTCAACTTTTCGGTTTCCTAATAGTGGAGACGAAATATTATTTTAAGAATATTAAAGAAGAGTAAAACTTCTTCCTAAATAGCAATTTTCATTAAAAATTTGAAGTTTTTTTTAAGAAAATGTGGATTAAGCATTACCGTAAAAGCGAAATTCGAAGCACTTTTTCACATGAATTTATTAAGTTTTCGAAAAGCTTCATTGGCCGACTTGGATGGCCGAGGTGGCTAAGAGCGAGTACCCGACTCAGCGCCGACTCAGCGCTTCGGTCCGAAGGGTCGCGGGTTCGAGTCCCGCCATGGTTGTTTGTCCCTTGTCTTGGTATGTATGTGTTGTCGCGGAGGGCCTCGCGTTCTGCTGACCCCAGATCAGAAGAGCCTGCAAGTGTGTTGGTGTCTAGTGTATGGTCGAATATGCGTCCCATCGGAACGTAAAGGGTAACCGGCTGTCGGCTGGATAAAAACCCCAGAAAGAATGAAGAAAAGCTTCATTGGAAGTCATTTAAATTACTTTCACTTACAAATTCAATACTTTATTGAAATCGATGAAATGTCATATTAACAATGTGAGAGATATCTTTACAAAAATACATTTATAATTTAAAAAAAGAACCAAAAAAATTTATATTAAAGAGTGCAATTATCAGTATCCTTTTGAAAAGTCGGAAGAAAAAATTTGGAGAACATTTTTGAGAAAATGACTTTTGAGCGTTTCTGAAAATGCAAGTTTTCGAAAAACTTCATTTTACATTATTTAAAACACATGTACTTATAAATATAATACTTTGAAGACATTGTTTCTAAAGTAAGTATTAGCAACGTGAGAGACAAGTCAAAAAAATTACATTTTTAAAATTTTGGATACAACAAAAGAATAGAGCAATGTGACGTTCATATCATCGTTTAGTGTTTTTCCAGCACAATCGGTATCAAAAATTTAAAGAAAAAATTGTGGGCCGTTTTTGACAAAATCGTGTTTTTGTTATTTTTTAAAATTGATGCACTATTGCACGAAAACTACAAAAATTAACAAAAAACTACAAGACCTAAATGAAAAATCCATTTACGGACAACAAATTTCATTGAAGAAGTCTCCATCTTCGATATTGTAGTTGTGAGAAGTGCCTAAGAAAATGCATACTTTTAAAATTTCCGAAAATTCAGTTAATCTTGAAAATCTGACCTATGCCACCTTCATAAGTGTCTTTAACTCTATTCTTACAAGAAATTTAAAGAAAACATTTGGAGTCGTTTCTGAGAAAATTTTGAAAATGTTCCTAGTGCCCCCAAAAATTAATGCATTTTTTTCAAAATCGCAGAGCTTTAGCTCACGCACACACGACGGGGCTTTCTTCAATTTCGAAAAAAAATCCTACTCACGGTTTAGGCGCTAGGTTTGTTCTCATACGCCAGACGGACAGACAGACGGACAGACAGACGGACAGACAGAAGGACAGACAGACGGACAGACAGACGGACAGACAGACGGACGGACAGACGGACGGACAGACGGACAGACGGACGGACAGACGGACGGACAAACGGACGGACAGACGGCGACAGACGGACGGACAGACGGACGACAGACGGACGACGACAGACGGACGGACAGAGACAGACGACGGCAGACGGACGACAGACGAACAGGACAGACGGACGACAGACGAGACGGACAGACGGACAGACAGACGGACAGACGGACGACAGACGGACGGACAGACGGACGACAGACGGACGACAACGGACAGACAGACGACGGACAGACGAACGGACAGACGGACAGACGGACGGCAGACGACGGACGGACAGACGGACGGACGACGGACAGACGGCGGACAGACGCGACGACGACAGACGGACGACAGACGGACGGACAGACGGACGGACAGACGGACGGACAGACGGACGGACAGACGGACGGACAGACGGACGGACAGACGACGGACAGACGGACGGACAGACGACGGACAGACGGACGGACAGACGGACGGACAGACGGACGGCAGACGGACGACAGACGGACGGGCAGACGGACGGACGGACAGACGGACGGACAGACGGACGGACAGACGGACGGACAGAGGACGACAGACGGACGGACAGACGGACGGACAGACGGACGGACAGACGGACGGACAGACGGACGGACAGACGGACGGAGAACGTTTTGCTTTCAATTGGTTTTTCGACATCATTTTTCTTAATTTAGCAACTGGATTTATCTACTTTTTCGTTAACAGGGCCCGGCAATGAATTGTTTTCGGAAAATCCGCCGTTGTTCGCGCAGCATTACATAACTTTATCTGTACTACGTATATTACTCCGTATATACGCTCGTATACGAGAAAGTAAAACACACGATTTTCGAACGAATCAAAAGAGGATAATCTACTGGAGATTACAATGCACGCTTTGTTTCTCAAAACCATTCCATGTTCAGTTGCTCTATTGTAATGGGGTATGCGAACTTCGACTTGATGCCTTCTTCAGTCCTCAATGAGACCCGATTTACACGCTTCCTTTGGGGGAATGATTTCGGAGTTTTAGCGTACGTGTTCCTCAGTTCTCACTTAGACCCAATTTACACTCTTCACTTTCGCGAATGTTTTGGGAATTTTAGCGAACGAGCGCATACGCACAGCGGCTCTGCATATGCACGCGTTCGCTAAAACTGACGAAATCGTTTGGTAAAAGGAAGTGTGTAAAATTAGATCTTAAGAAAGGCAAGTGCTAATGAGCATGTTTACATTAAAAAGCGGCCTGCCTTTATTACAAATCAAGAGCCAGTTACCAGAGAGTTAGCGGTGATGTCTTAACCACTGAACTTCAAGCAACCTTGGATCCTTGACCGACGACGGCGGTATGGCGTGTCTACTACAAACAGAGCGCGGTGTGTGTTGTGATAAATCTTATTAAACAAGTTTACTAAAGCTTTACTCAAGTTGATAACTTAAAGAGATTTTACTAAAATAGATAATGTTTTATTGTGTCAACATTATAAAATTGCTAGTATATCTGGTATTCGCTTGGACGATCACAAAATAATACAAGTATTTCAGTGGTATCGCAAGAACGTTTCAAGTTCTTCTCCCTAATAAAATGAATAATTGCAGAAGGCTATCAATATATTATTTATTCATTATTAACGTCTTGTGTACGGGTTTATTTAATTTATTTATATATTCACGTGACGTCACCGGACTAAGTTCTGATCACCTCACCCCACCCCTTTCCATACCATTCCACGCGCTTATTTTTTTATCATAAGCATTTCCCATAACTTTACCTTGACCTAAGGCAAGGGAAATGGGAAGTAGAATTGATTCGCAAGTTGATTTTGTAGTTTTAATTTAAAAATAAATAAGTTTTTTTTTCTCGAAGAGTAATTTTACCTTCTCTATACCACTATCAGAAATTTCTGCATTACTTTTAATGTAAAAGGACGTGAGATAATTATTACATTAAATTGAATGTTCATTTGTGTTATTGATTGATTTTTTCGTGATTCCGGGCGTCAACTCTTTGGCATTAGTCTCGTTAGTGTAGTGCATGTTTTTTTCTCGGGAGAGGCGGTGATCTTCCCCCGCTGTTCCATTCCATCTCAGGAACACTTTCTGTGTTACAGATTCGAAATTGGTGACATTTTCATTTTTCTGTCGATGCTGAAGGCTATCCATGCTTGCCTCAATGCTCCATACTTCTTCCCCGGCGCTGGGTTTAACCCAATGATACCAATTGATTGATTATTTCATGTTTCCAGGTGCATCAACTCATTTGGCTGTTAGTCCTGTAAATATACTGCATGTTCATTTCACGAGAGGTAGGCGGTGACCTTCCCCCGCTGGATGGTGAGATCCGGCGCCGACCTACCGTCGGCTAGTGCGGTTTCCCCCTAACTAGGACTCTCTCACCAGCGGGGCATCGCCCGAGCCGGGACAAGCTCTAAGCTCCCGACCGGTCTCCTGGAATATGTGATAGTGTAGTGCATGCTAGTGTAAGTGTGTGTGTAAGAGGAGAGAATAGGACAAGAAAGAGGAATGATAGATAGCACGCGGTCCGTGGCCCGTTTGGTAGCGTATTGCTCCAGCATTCGCGTGGTGTTGATCGGAGAAACCACGGAAAACTACCGATCAGAGCAGCCGGCCGATACAATTTCCTCCAGACAACAACTGAATTCGACCTAGCTGAAAAGCTAGGGTCGGAAATCGTGCCGCCGTCAGGACTCGAACCTAAGACCTCCCGGTCAGATGCGCTGCAGTGACATCAGTTGATGACAGCTACCGCTCCCGGCACGTTTGCATTAAATTTAATGCACGTGTGCATTAAATTTAATGTATGTGTACAATTAAATTTAATGTACCATATATTAAATCACTACACGTTTACATTAATTTACTGTACATTACATTAAATTTAATGTTTCATGTACTTAAATTTATGTACATTAAATTAATTATCATGTACATTAAATTTACTGTATGTTACATTAATTGAATTTACACGTACTTCAGAGTGAGTTACTCTACGTATACATTAAATTTAATTTACGTTAATGTACTTTTATATTAAGAGTAATGCAGAAATTTCTGAAGTGTGCTTTCTACTTCTAAAATGACATGGAACCAGTACAGTAAATGATGTTACATATTTAGAAAATTCGTATCTTTCCTATGGAATAATGAAATGATGAATTGTAATTTAGAGGACTAATGATGTCACGTTAAGATGTAGTTAATTAGTGCAGCAGTAATCTTGAATCATTAAAATTAGGTAAAAATTAAATCTAGGTACCATGGGCGTTAACTTGTTGTAAAGATCATGGGTGACAAAAATCCTTTTTATTGGTAGTATTATTAGAACCCTTGAAATGCCTTTGACGCATAATTAACCATTAACGTGTATACTAAGTATTATTGAATTAATTTTACCAAGAATTTATGTAAGGAATATGGAAGAATGGATAAATATTTTACTTTTATATGTAAACCAAAATGTATTTTTATTAAAAATACAAAACTATCAGCACTTGAGAAATTAAAAATTCACAACTTATTACAATATACTCTTCACTGTATTTTGTGCATATTTTTTTGCCAATTTAAAGTCTGCAGAATCAAATGTTTTTCCACCTTTTTTATGGCTTTTTGTCTCCTGTTGGATTTGTTTTGATAATTTCCCTGAAAGTAATAATTTTATTGTTAATAAATTATATTTATTCAGCCTTACCTTTTTACACAGTTAAACAAATAACAATAAAAAGTACTGACAGAAGCAATGAACTTGCTTGTACATTGTCACATAGTAGAAAAAGGGGAAATATACGTGACAATAAAAGAACAAAATGAGAAAGAAAATTTTTAATGTAAAATAAAACTATTAGTAATATTATTACTAGATGGTAATATTATAATTTAATATTATGATATTTCTTCTTTGGTCATTCTAGAAATTACTAAATTAGAAAAACTATTTGGTTCGTAAGGATACAATCCATTCTCTATTTAACACTATCCATTTTGACAATGTTTTGTTTAATGCAATTTTACTGTTACTCAAAACTGAAACGAATGCCAGATTATTAAAAAATCTCAAGGTGTAATATAACTACTTTTTATCAATGTTTATCGACTATATAATATCTATAGTAATTAATTATTTTAATTTTGTGCGTAAAAGTAATAAACTCCAAAACTCTACGGTTGTTTGTAATTTTGCAGAATAGGTATATCTAAAAACGTAATAGCTAGCAAATAGTATTATCACACCTTTAATAACGTCTTTACAAAATACTAAACATTTTCTTCCAGGATCACAGTTATTTACTGTGTAACTTACTATGTAACACTCATCAACTTTTGTTTTTTATCTTAATTTAACACTTGTTTCCTGAAGAGTTTTTGTCTTAATTTGTTTGGTTCATTGTTATATTTAAACAGTTACTTGCTATCTGCAGCACATATGCATCAATGGGTAGAGATTAACCAATTTAACATTTCACAATATTCAAAATGAAAAAAATACTAATTAATAATCAGACTTTACCTTCACAAATACAACATGTCTGAATTGTTTCAGCCTCTCCCGATGTTAACCGCCTACCGCTCTAGGAAACTGCTGTGATGAGAACAGGACGTGAGAAATAACATTTATACGTTTCACACGTTTTCATTAGAAAGTTTTTTATTTTGCACACGTTTAAGAAAAACTACTATTGTTCTACCACGTAAGAACACGACTGCAACACTTCGGAATACGAATGAATGTGAAACACTTTGAGTACCTGATATAGGCAGGTGCGTGTTTAAATAGTGGAGGAAAATATTTTTAAATTTTTAAACAGTATCTATATCACATATGTTCCGTAATTATATATCAAATGTGGGTGAATTTTAATTTAAACATTAAATTTAATTATATTAATCTCTCTTTAATGTAAAAGTACATTAAATCTACATTGATTTTAATGTATGCACTAATTTTAATGTACAAGTACATTAATCACCACTTAATGTGCAAAGTAAATTAATGTTAATGTACAGTCGTACATTAAATCTACATTAAATTTAATACAATTTCTGATACTGTAGTATAGACAAAGGACTGCAATGTTGCGGCAAAAACACGATTTTTCTCCACAAACACTCCTTTTGTATGTTCCCCCAAAAGTGGATCACTTCTATTCCTATTTGTAGTTAATAACTTTCTCTAACACATTGTAAGTATAATTCACTTTTTCTGGGTCCTGACACCGACGAATTAGTTTACGGAAAAACATCTGTCCGTTCGTCTGTTCGTCTGTGAACAACGCTAGCTGCTAAATCATTTGCATCAAAATTGATATTTTCCGTTCTATGTCGCTGATGCTCCTTAAAACTGAAACGGATATTCTGATTTTTGGGGCTACTGAACAAGTATATGAATCTTCAAGGACAACTTCGAAATTTTCTCAAAAATGGCTCAAACGTTTACCTTATTTTTTTGCTAGAGCAAAGTGCACTCATAACAACGGCGCACACCCTATTTTCCTTGAACTCCCTGAATTTTCAAATATCGCAAAAGGTGAATTATTTTCAACGCCTTCCTACAACTGCAATATTGATGACAGAGGTTTTTCTTGTGAGTGAAATCTGTTCTTCAAAACTAGATATTTAAATGAGTACACTCAGAATTTTTTTCAGAATATAAGTAGTTTTAAAGTAATTTTGACTAAAATTAAGGTAATTTTAAAAACAAGATTTCAAAACCCGTTCCGAATTTTCCTACATATTTTCTTTGGATAATGCGAAGTCCTCTTATAGAAATTGCGCAGGTGTGATTTCCGTTGAACTCTCTGAATTTTCGAAAATTTGAAATGTTACAAATAAGAAAGTACGTGTTGTTGTAGCTCCACCGGGAGCGGTAGCTCAGTGCATCAACTGATGTCACTGCAGCCCCTCCGACCGGGAGGTCCTAGGTTCGAGTACTGACGGCGGCAGGATTTTCGACACTAGTTTTTCACCTAGGTCGAATTCAGTCACTGTCTGGAGAATTCTAGCGGCCGGCTGCTCTGATCGGTAGTTTTCCATGGTTTTTCCGATCACCACCAGGCGAATGCCGGAACAGTACCCTAACAAACGGGCCACGGACCGCGCGCGATCTGTCCTTCCTCTTCCTTGTCCTATCCTCTCCTCTTACACACACACTAACACTAACATGCACCACACTACCACATATTCCGGGAGACCGGTCGGGAGCTTAGAGGTTGTCTCGGCTGGGGCGGTGCCCCGCTGGTGGGAGAGTCCTGGTTAGGGGCAACCCCCACTAGCCGACGGAAGGTCGGCGCCGGATCTCGCCATCCAGTGGGGGAAGATCACCGCTTTGTCTTGGATCCCCAAATCAGTGGCTTCCCTTCGATTTAAACCGTTCTCCTCAGATATAATTTTTGAGATGTGTCACTTTTCTTCCGCAACGATAATGAGAGCGGAAAGTAGGAAGTAAGAGGACAACTGCATCTTAGATTACATTAACGCACAGTGAATAGGACCCGCTTTCCCATACAAAAAGTGAAATAAATGTTTTGAATCAAATAGTTGATTTATTTATAGAAATGAGAAATGCGACATTTGTGAAGTTTGTTTACCCTTGTGTACTATGAATGCTGCTCGTTTAACCTGCTGAGGGTTTAAAGAGGATGATAGGAATCCTTTCATTTAGCCTTCTCCGGTCACTATCCGCTTCCGTGGCCCTCTCTACAGTTCATGTATTTGTAGATGGTCTATTTTCTAGGAAGTGGGGTGAAAATGGCCTCGCAAGCGTCATGCTTCAACCGGATATTTTTACCCAATATTTACTGCCCTTGTTAACAGCCAATTATTCGGTACTCATTTTAAAAGAAGGCTGCGAGGGCTTTAGGACCGTCCTGAATAAGACATATCGGATAAAAATCCTGAGCTATGTTGAGATATGAACCTGGATCCCTCAAGTTACCTAACGTGTGTCCTAACCACAACGCTGCCGCTAGTCCTATTTGCGAAGTAAATTATTCAATTAGTGATTTATTAAATAAATGAATGAATAATCGTGACAATGATGTTTTCGTTGATGTTAAAGTTCATCTTTTGGAGATCTTTCGGAGACCTAATTTTATCCCCAAACAAAATAATCCAGCTAATATTATTCTATATAAATGTTTTAAAATGTATTTCTGCTTGGCCCGGAGGGCCTCAGCAACCGAGTACGATACATTGACGTACATTGAATAGTATTAACATTCTTTAGGAAACATTTTGAATTATTAATACGTTGAGTACAGGAAACGTTAAGTATATTCAATAATCTTTTGTGGATTAAATGTACGAAGGCGAATCAGGTATATGTTGATCAGGGATGGTCTAAGAACTAACCGTAGTTACCGCTTTAGTCCACGGTTGTGATGATTTTGTTTTCCGATTTGGCAACGTACGGTCGAGGGATTCTACATGACATTTACGTTTGTCTTGAATCTGTAGTAGCTGGTTCAAGATTCAATTCGATTACGTCACTCGCGCGTGTCGTAACGACTTGTCCCGCGCAGCGCCACCGTTGAGCGTTTCGCGTGAGCGGCTGCGCATGCGCAGTGGCGTCGCGAGGGGGAAGGGGGGGCGAGGGCTCCGGGCGGCGGTGCCCGCGCGCTGCGCTCCAGACGCGAGCGGACCGCGCGCAGTTGGGGTTGTCTCCCTCCGAGTGCCGGCATCGCTCCGAGGGCAATGTTGGCAGCGCTGGGCGCGTTGGCGCGCGCGCCGCTGGCGTTGGCGCTGTCGCGGCGCCGTTGGCGCTGCTCGCCCTGGTGGCCCTGGCCCCTTCCGCCGCCGCCTCTACGTCGTGCTCGTCACGCTGCCTCGCGACCTCAAGTGAGTGCGCCCTTCGCCGCGCTGGGGGGCGGGGTCGAGGAACGCGGGGGGGAACCAATCTTAGTCCTTTTCGCCAGTCCACGTGTGGATACTCTTACGGCGGAATGGCCGTCTGTTTCGGAGAAAAAGAGTAAGAAAACTCGAATAGACGACCATGCGACTTAGTATTCTGACTGAACTGGCATTGTAAAGGTACCTGGCGACACAGTAGAAGCGATCCCCACTTGAGTGCGAAATAATTATTCTTAAAATCCCGACGTTAGTTTGTGGGATTTTCTTTGTGAGCGTGCGTGAGCATGTTCGTGCGTACGTGTCTCGGTGTGTGCGCGCAAGCATAGGAATGTACGCACAAGCATGTGTGTGTATGGGTGGGTGCGCGCACGCGAGTAGGTGCGCGCGCATGGGCGTGTGGGTGCGCGCGCGTGAGCGTGTGGGTGCGCGCGCGTGAGCGTGTGGGTGCGCGCGCGTGTGGGTGAACGAGTGCGCACGCGCGGAAGCGGGCACGCGCCGGGGGTAGGCGGGGGCGTGCGGTGCGCGGGGGGGGTGCTCGCGCGTGTGGGGGGGGTTTGCGCGCGTCCGCGCGCGTGTTTGTGTGTGGGTGTGCGCGCGCGTGTTTGTGTGTGGGTGCGCGCGCGCGCGTGTGTGTGTGTAGGCGCGCGCGCGCGCGTGTTTGTGTGTGGGTGCGCGCGCGCGTGTTTTTTGGAATTTATTTCTATAGAATGTGGGCGTGTTTGTGTGGTGTGCGCGCGCGTGTTTGTGTGTGGGTGCGCGCGCGCGCGCGTGTTTATTTGGAATTTATTTCTATAGAAATATTAGGCAAATGGCTTAATGATATTTTCATGAGTGAAAATGTTAGTCAATAGTGGCATTCCTATTTAAATAAATCGGATGTTTCGTATAGCGTTTAATATCGCTTTAGCCTTCCTATTTCTTCACTATTATCTAATATATTGTTAGCGAGATGTTTTGGATGATTTTCCAGAGTTGTATATTATTTCTGTCTCGCAAACGTTTTCTTTTTCGATGGTATTGATTTGACAGTCGTTGTGGTGCACTTTATTGCTGACTTACCTGAGAGAATTTGCAACTGATCAAAGATATTTGGCCTGGAATTGATGAGGAATCTAGATGATGAGGCCGAAGTTAAATGTAGAAGGTCCAAATGAGATACTTTTATATAAACATTTTGACTGTGAAACCGGGAGCGGTAGCTTAGTACATCAACTGATGTCACTGCAGCGCCTCTGACCGGGAGGTCCTAGGATCGAGTCCTGACGGCAGCAGGATTTTCGACACTAGCTTTTCAGCTAGGTCGAATTCAGTCGCTGTCTGGAGGACAATTCTAGCGGCCAGCTGCTCTGATCGATAGTGTTCCGTGGTTTCTCCGACAATACCAGGCGAATGCTGGAGCAGTACCCTATCAAACGGCCACGGTGCGCGCGCGATCTATCCTTCCTCTTCCTTATCTTATCCTCTCCCCTTACACATACACACACACACACACACACACACACACTCACACACAAACATACACTACATTACCACATATTTCGGGAGACCAGTCGGGAGCTTAGAGCTTATCCCGACTGGGGCGGTGCCCCGCTGGTGGGAGAGTCCCGATTAGGGGGAAACCCCAGTAGCTGATGGTAGGTCGGCGCCGGATCTCGCCTTCCAGCGGAGGGAAGATCACCGCCATCTCCCGAGAAAAACATGTACTACACTAACGGGACTAATTACCAAAACTGTTGACGCGCCCGAAAATACGAAAGAATCAATCAACAATCATTGACAGTGAAAGTTGGAAATGTTCACCGAATAGCCATTGGTATTTTTTAGTTTTAGTTCTTTTCCTACCACGTTAATATTCTGTCCATACGAACACATAAGTATTAAACTATGTCACTTTGAGATATCCGTTTGTCACTGGACAGTCACTTTTTATTAGAGGGAAGGACACATGTTTAGATTTTAATTCGTTGATTGTAATGTGCCAACGAGAAAGCCACGGATTTGTGGTTTCTAGATTGTTTTCTAATTCTTCTCAGAATGCTAGTACTGCCATTTCATCGGCGAAGGTGGCTGTAAGAACGTCTATGATGTTGGTACATCATTGGTGAATACGATATATAATATAGTCTCAACACTCTTTAGGAATTCCATCTTCTATTGCCCGAAATGACGACATGGATGTTTACGTAAAAATGAACATGATATTTATTTGCAAACCCGGATTGATGTTAAAATTGTGAAAAGGAGGAGACCAAAAAATACAGAAAAGAAAAAAGAAGAAATCTCTCATTCAGATACTACTGAAGAGTTGTATCACAATTATTTGAAATTTATCTGTCAGCAGTTCTTGAGATATTGTCAGGTAAAAAGAGAATTAAAAGATTAAGAACATTAAAGGTAGCAAGAAAAAACAGTAGAAGTGCGTGGCAAACATACAAGCTTCTCTCTTCCAACTGAGAATTACATCAAAGGTTTTGTTCATATTGAGTCCCTTCCAGAAGTAGGTAACAATAATACTTGGAAGCAAATACAGAATCTTCATACATATTTGTGAACTACAATTTCTACTACAAATATTTCCAAGATAATTGCACCAATTGACAATTTTAAAACCTCGTTGCAGAAATACCAGAGGAAAAATTCAGTGTATATAAAGCCTGACAATTAAAAGAGAATTTTAAAGATATATTTTGCTATCAGTACTTTGTGTCTTTTAATATATGACCAATGGTCGTTCCAGCTTCGCCATTTATCAATAGAGTTGAGAGAGCATCTCACACCTTTGTTTTACACTTCAGTTTGTGCAAATGACAAATGAAATTGCCTATCTAGGAGCAAGAGTTAGCCTAAAGAAGCAAAAACTTGTGATGCAATGAAAGTAATTCTGTACGCTGACAACGCTTATAGAGATTTCTATCAGAAGTTTCAAACTTGGTCATAAGAGTGATAAGGATCGCAAGTAATTCTCTGAAAGTTGTGTGCATAAAAAAATCAATAAAAGCAGTTTTTCATAAATGATGTTTTTATTTTAATAATACAAACTCATTACCTCAAAGAACAAGAATTGTTAAAGGAGCTTATGTCAACCATTTTTCACTACTTCTAGGACAGTAATCTTGTATTAGATTTTTAAGAATGATGTTCAGAAATGTGATTTGGTAACACTTTGTTGTAAACGCAGTAGACATTGACAAATTAATTAAACGATTAATTTTTTTATTTCGCATCTAAAATGACCATGACATAAAATTTTCGCATTGCTAATTTCAACACTTTGTTAGCTTTCTTCTGCCTGATCTGAGACATCTCGTAATACATAGAATGTAGCAGATTAATTTATTAAGTATTTTGTGTACTATGGGACATGGTACTATTTGTAACATAAAAGCAAAGCATAATAGTATTGTACTATGTACGAGTTTTTTTCACGTGTTTGTGGGATTGTATGACTCACTGGTCTGCTTAAATAAAAGGATCTACGTTGAGTTGTAAACCTTATTCTTACTGGACGTTATCCGTAAATAGTGCGAACACGGCCGATAACAAGTAAGAATTTAGTTGCAAAGCGTGGTTGCATTCAACGTAATCATCGTAAGAATAATGAGTGATGCGATGGCTTCACCTTTTGCAAGAATAAATTTGCTGACGGAGCGTAACTACGATTCATGGAAAATAAAGGTCAGTGCATGAATTAAATCTAAACATCTGTTTGACGAAGTGATAGTTCGAGACGAACCGCGAATGATTGAAAGTGATGAAGAAAGCATTAAAAATTGGGAAAATTGGTCGAGGAACAATGACGAAGTTATGGGCATTTTAATTTTGACTCTCTCGAACGAACAAATTTTGGCGAGTAGAGGAATAAATAATGCGAAAGAACTGTGGGATTTATTAAAACGACGTCATGAAGGAATTAATAAAAACAAATTAGTTCATTTAAAAATGAAATTAGCACAATTGAATTAATGAAGAAAGAATCGGTAGATGATTTTTTAACAAGATCGAGGGGTTTAACATGCAAATGGCAAGAATTATGTACTAATATTGATGAAGAAGAATTGATTCAATACATTCTGAATGGGTTGCCAAGAAATTACAACGAAGTAGCAACGGCACTATTAGCAAACCAACATCTCACATTTGACCACATGCGCGAGAATCTTCTACGTTTCGAAAGAAGGCAGAAGTTATTTAATACCGAAAATGAAAATAATGCGTACAAAGCTAGAGAAAATAAAAAAATTAGCATGTTACGATTGCGGAAAATTAGGTCATTTAGCACGGAACTGTTGGCATAGAAAGTATAATAGGGATAATGTTGATAATCGCAAGAATGAATCAAAGAGCGAACTCAATAAAATAAACAAACTTACGGAAGTAGATAAGAATGGCATGAGTTCTCGAATATTTAATTCTAAAAGGTATTGAGGAAAACAACAGGTGTTAGAGATGAAGGAAACAAGAAACGAAGATGATGATAGACGAAAGAAAGTGTGGTTTCTTGATTCGGATTGCATGACACACATGACGTCGGAAAATGATTTTCTGCAGGATCGGATTAGTGCGAAGATAGAAATTGAGACAGCAGAAACTGTGAGAAAAATATATTCAGATTTCGTCGGAAAAGTTAAGGGATATTGTAGAAATGATTTGGGGAATATGTCTAAAATCATCATTAAAGGGTTTTACATGTTCCACATTTGAATACTAATTTACTGTCAGCGGCAAGTATGGTAAAAAGAAACAAGAAAATCGTACTTGACAAAAAGGGTGTGAGCATATATGATACAATGAACTCGTAGCGAATGGAACGTTTGATGGAAACAATTTTATATTTGAAATGACTGTAGAAGATGTAACCATTAGGTTCGAAATCTGCGGAAGTATTGTGTTTAAAATGTGAAAATGTCGTGAATTTGTGGCATAGGCGATTTTGTCGTCTTAATCACAGTTATCTTGAAGAATTATGGAAGAAACAGATGGTTAGGGGATTGAATAATATCGAGGTCGAAAAAGGTGATTGTGAAGCATGTATACTTGGAAAATTTACTAGAGCTTCACACAAGAGTATTCATGGGGGGACCACGAATCAAATATTGGAGAGGCTGCATGTAGATCTGCTTGGTCCAATGCATGTTAAAACAATAGGAGGTAACATATATTTTGACTATTGTGGATGAGTACAGCAAACGATATTTTATTGAATTATTAAAACTTACATCGGATTGCGCAGATAAGATTAAAGAATTTGTAACAAGACGGGAGACAGAAACGGGTTTCAAAGTAAAAAACGTGAGATCTGACAACGGGGGAGAATTCACAGGAACAGAATTAATTAATTTCTACAAAAATAAGGGTATAAAGTTCGAAAGAACAACACCATACAGTCCTCAGAGCAATGGGATTGCTAAAAGAGCAAATCGTACCATTTTAGACATGACCAGGACGATATTGATAGGTTCAGGGCTGCCAGTAAATGTTTGGGGAGAAGCTGCACAAACAGCGGTATATGTTCGTAATATTTCACCAACTTCACATGACAAACAGAAAGTTCCACTGGAAATTTGGTCAGGGCGAAAACCAAACGTACAACATTTGCGAATATTTGGTACAAAGGCTTATTATGGGAACGTTGATCCTGGAAAAAATAAACGGAGTCCAAGAAGTAAACCCGGTATCTTCGTGGGATACGCAAAGAACAAGAGCCTATAGAAGTTTTGACCCAGAACAAAACTGTATTATTGAAACAAGGGATGTTCATTTTTTGAAACATATTATGGGTAGGCTTCGACAAAATTATCAAGAAGCCGATGAGCGAGGGATACTGACAGCAAGTCAATTATAGATTGGAGTAAAGGGTTCAAAATAACAGCAAGGAATAAGCACATGATGCGAAAGATTAATTTTGTAAGAGAAGATATAGAATCTGAATAAACGGAGTTAATCTATTGTCAATCGCAAAATCTAGACGCAGATATGTTAACAAAAGATGTGGATAAAAATACATTAGTTAAACATATGATATCTATGGGGATAACGTGATTTCGTGTTAACGGTGTACTCCCGTATCACACGAAAGGGGGGAATTGTAACAGATTAGTTTATTAAGTATTCTGTGTCCTATGTGATATGGTACTATTTGTAACATAAAAGCAAAAGCATAATAGTATTGTAACTATGTACGAGTTTTTTTCACTTGTTTGTGGGATTGTATGACTCACTGGTCCGCTGAAATAAAAGAATCTACGTTGAGTTGTATACCTTATTCTTACTGGACGTTATCCGTAAATGGTACGAACACTCCCGATAAGAACACTCCCGATAACAAGTAGGATAGAATATCCGATTATCAGCAGTAATTAGTTATTTTATCCCTCCTAATTAATTATTAATTTTGAATGTTGTGCCCAAGTATATTAACGAAAGCAGATTTTCAGATTTTCGATCTCAAAATCAGATAAAATAATTGTTGATATGCAATTTTTCTTTCGAGGCTTTCACACACTTTTTTTGAGAATCATTCATAACGAGCCCATTTTTTCTTAGAATAAGCTTTCAATTGATGAAGACCAAGACCGCCTCCTACATGATCTCGTAAGAATTAATACAGACTCAAGTCTCCAATGTCCGTTTATGAGCTTGCTCTGCTAGGCGGTCGTCTACCTGATTTTGCCCTAATCTTAAACCAACGGAATTGCCAGTAGAAGAAGGAGAACGTAGGAATTGCATTGAATTATAAGGGGAGAAATAAATCATTAAATCCATTTTTAAATTAAATTATCATAATGAAGAAGAAATTTAAATTAATTGGCTGGATTTTGACAGAATTAAGAAAACAAAAGGAAGAAAGGAAATTACGGGCCATATAATAATAGTCGTGACTTATAATAAGGAAAACCTTAAGGAGTTCCTTATAACGTTTTTCAATTCATAGTAGCAACTTATCCACCCACATAAGCAAATCGTTATAGCTATAAGGAATGTCCAACTTTCACTTATCTATAAGTGAACCCTCTCTTGATGCGTTGAAAATTGTCGTAATTAGAAAGAAATGGAATGGACGACTATTTAAAAAATTATAAGGGTTTTTACTGTAGCATCTTGCTTTGTAGCAACAAGCGATATTTACGTGACATGGAAAACCCGTTGAAAATGCACAACGATCAAGAATTTAAGAAAAAATATCGGTTTACTAAGACTTTTGTTGTACACTTTTTGGTAACATTGGTGGCTAAAACCACAGATTCACGGCCTACTTTAATCTTTGTTTAAGATACTGGCACTATTTAAGAAACTGTAGGTTAAGTTACCTCACGGGCGCACGCATATGGTAGTTCACGGCCAGTTTGATGGAGCGCTTCTGGCAGGATTCAAGAGGCTGTGAAGCAGCCAATACACTGTTGCCACACGAGACACTGCTAGCATCGTACTTATTATAAGTATCGACTATGAATACCAAATGTGTATGAGCATTTCCGTATCGAAAGTAACTTCTTATAGCTTTTCTTATTCTATAAGTATTTTCTTATCCTACAAGTGACGACTATGAATATGGCCCTATATGCTTTTACAAGGTTGCCATCGTAAAATTTATACTTTTCGATTCCATTCGAAAGGCATCCTGTTTGCACCAGGAGAGGCGGCTTAGAACATCATCTGATATCACTTCAGTCCCTCTCACCGAGAGGTGCTAGATTCGAGTCCCGATTTTGGCCGGATTTTTTGACACTAGCTTGTCAGCTAGGTCGAATTCAGTCGCTATCTGGAGGAGAATTCTAGCGGCCGGCTGCTCCGTACTACCACATATGCCATACATATACCACACACATATACTTACAAGCACTCTACTACCACATATGCCGGGAGACCGGTCGGGAGCTTAGAGCTTGTCCTGACTGGGGCGGTGCCCCGCTGGTGGGAAACACCTGGTTGAGGAAAACCTCGCTAGCCGTTGGTAGGTCGGCGCCGGATCTCACCATCCAGCTGGGAAGATCACCGCCACCCCCGAGAAAGAAACATTCACTACATTTACGGAACTAATGACCTTAGAAGTTGACGCGCCCGGAATCACTAATCAATCAAGCAACCAGCCAGGTTGCCGGTACCTCGTTGTAGGTTCCATGAAAATTGGCGCTGTGGTCCGGGCGAAGGCTGGAGGCGGTGACATTCCCAATCTGAGGCTCGGGGAAGGGCGTCCTCGACAACTTACCAAAATATGTTCAAAATTATAATAAATTCATGCTACTGGTTGTGCAAGTCGATGTTTCGCTACAAATACATTGCTTCAAAGATCCAGTTTTGTAATATTTTATGTACTTCAACATTGACAAGGAGTAGTGGAATGGGATCGCCTTGTCTGACATCTGAGGTTATTTCAAAATGTCGAGAAAAGAAACTTGTTAATGCGTACATTGAATTCCTTGCTGTTTAGTGTTAATTTAACCAATTTAATATTTTTAATAATTTTTCTGGTACTTTTAGTTCAAATTTGAACTTATAATTCAAATATATTGCCGGTGTCTTAACTCTGTTAAAAGCCTATTTCATGTCTACGATAATATTCGTCTTAGATGAACATCCGCCGACCTGGATGGCCGAGGTGGCTAAGAGCGAGTACCGACTCAGCGCTTCGGTCTGAAGGGTCGCGGGTTCGAGTCCCGCCTTGGGCATGGTTGTTTGTCCCTTGTCTTTGTATGTATGTGTTGTCGCGGAGGGCCTCTCGTTCTGCTGACCCCAGATCAGAGGAGCCCCCAAGTGTGCTGGTGTCTAGTGTATGGTCGAATATGCCCATCGGGACGTAAAGGGTAATCGGCTGTCGGCTGGATAAAAACTCTAGAAAGAAGAAGATGAACATCCTATTTGTCGCGTAAAATCGATATTCCCAAAAGATTAATTTAGATCACCATGGAAAATGTTTGACTTTATAAGTTAATTTAGACTTTCCCATTATAATCTATGTTCGATAATTCATTCTATTAGTTTTGCTGGGGGGAAAATGATCATAATGTCATGAAATTGATGATGTACACTAGTGTGTTTATCGACCAATAACAACTAAAAAGAAATCAGAATGAAAATATTTATTAAATTCTATTAAGTATTAAATATCTTAACTCTTCTGAACAGAAATGAAACTGTCCAATGAACGATAATTATTGGAAAACGTCTATTATTTTTTTGGTCAACTTACTCATTTTTTTATTGATGTATTGGCCTATATTTATTGTTTCACTTAATGAAGACTGCTAGGCAGTAGTAATTAGAAGCGGTGCATGCAAAAATACAACACTGTCCCTAAGACCAAATGTAAATGCAGTTTACACAATTTCGAATGCAACAGTACACTATGCAATCGTCGCTCCGGCATAGATAACGCCGTTTTAAGATACACTACCATGGTGTAAACGTTACGTGAATTCTCTTTTCTTGTGCAGCCTGATTTATTTTTCCTACTATGAAGTGGATTCTTTCGGACATTAATGCTTTTCTTAGAGTATTTTCTATGAATTTAACAAGATTATCGTTCAATTACATAAAAAAGTGACTCACCTAGAAAAAACTTCAAGAAAAAATAGGCAATGACATTTCTAACGGTCATATCGGATGTTAACATTTAATGTTCTCCCTAGTAAATTAAGATTTTTTAAGGAAATTAGAATGTACCGTTTACCACTAGATTTACGACGCTAAAAGTAGCTATTTAGTCACAGACGTCTTTAACTCGCAAGGAAGTTATAATGACTAATTCTCTAAGCTGTTAATGAAAAAGAACGTGATTCAGAATCAAAAACCACGTCATGACGTGTATTGTCATTGACCACGTCATTGTATGTATTTACCCTTACTTGTAAACTTGCCCTATTGAAAGTTCTGCAAGTTGACGCAAGAACACAAAATCCGACGCATATCTCTAAATCGTGATACGTTGCCAACTTTTTAATGATTTCGGAGAAAATCTTGTAAAATGTCGCGGAGGAATGAAGGAACAAGTAATCTTCAACAAGAAAAGACGATCGGACGGTTTGCCATAATTTTTTTTCGGTTTCACGAATCCTCAAAACGTGGATCGTGCCTACACATGTGTTAGATGTGATTTATTAAATATAGGAAGAATTATGTACTTTTTTGGGATCGGGAACCTACAGTACGAATTTGTCTGATGATGTATCGCCGTTTTTCGCTGCAGCATTACACAACTTTCTCTACACTGCGTGTGTAGTAAGTGAGAAAATAAAAATGTATTTTAAAAATGCCTTTACTTGCTATATTTCTTATCATGGTTTGTAAGTTCCCCCTACAACCGAAAAAATCAAACAAGCAACACCTCAGGCGAATATAAATGAGAAGAAGAGACTTAAACCTTCTTGACCTAATAATCCTACTGCACCGTCTCTGACCGAATGGTCCTGGGTTCGAGTCCAAACGGTGGAGTATTTGGGACACTAGCTACACCCGGGTCGAATTCAACCTCTGTCTGGAGGAGAATTCTAGCGGCCGGTTGCTCTGATTGGTAGTTTTCCGTGGTCTCCGATCAATAACAGGTAAATGCCGGAGCAGTACTCTAACAAACGGGTCACAGACCGCGCACTTTTTCAACCTTGGTCCTTCTCCTTCGCTTATACTTACATGCCCTCCCTCTACGAGACTCACATGCTCTACAGAACCACACATTTCGGGCGGCCAGCCTGGTGCTTAGCGCTTGTTTCGGCCGCGGCCATGCTCGCTGACGGAAATGGCTGGAGGGGGAATCCCCAGCAAGTTGATCAGTCAGCGCCTGATCTCACGTTCTAGTTGGGGAAGAACACAAGACAACCCCCGAGTGTAGCATGCACTACTCACGAATATGATAATCACATTTGACGCGACCGAGTACACGAAAAAATCAATCAATTAATCGTTCATAGAAGCCACATGGATTTCCGAAAGAGTAAAGAAAGCGTCATTATGTCAAAAACATTTGATATGCGTTTTTCGATAGTGTAAATGTTCAGGATTATACAACAAAAAACGTTCATAACAATAAATATTGAAGAGGGATGATGTCGTTTGCTACAGGTCTTTTTGTTGAACTTGAGATAGAGGATTATTGTTGCCTTTTCACTTGTGAATCTCTTGCTTTGAATGAATTCCTCTTACTAGAGCGTATACGTATTTTTAGGTCAAATGGGAATCTGCATTTTTTATTTACTTCAGTGCAAAACCTTTGCAGCCTTGCAAGTTTTGTTAACATATAAATTGGAATAACGTTCAGTAAGGATTTCACACTGCAGTTCTGAATATATGTCTAGGGTGAATGGTTACATTTGTCGTTTAGAAATATATTTGTTACGTATCTTATATTTTTAAAAGGTCTCGTCTTATATTAAAAATTGGAGCGGAACGGGTAGAATGAAAACGGGTGAAGTATGTTTTTGTGAACTATTTGATAAGTTAAAGTACTTACGCGAAACATACATGGGATTTGGAGGTGTGAATATACAATGATACCGTGATACCTTGTACTCTCTGTTTATGTAATACATATTTTTCAGAACTTGAATTTTTGCTAATGACGCTCGTAATGATCCTTCCCACACTGGGCAGGCATAAATAATAAGGGAGGTTCTCAGGTTCTTCCATAAATTATTTTATACTTTACTGGTTAATTGCTGTGTGTTAATAACAACTAAAAAAATGATTCCAATCCCGACTGCTAGATGTGAGAGGATCCCAGAGGGGACACCCTCCTTATTTGTAATAATTTAATCATAGTATATGTACTATGTGTAATGCTTTTATGTAACTATTCTGTAAACTGGTTAATCCACTTTACACCACAGAAAAATAATAAGAAAACAAAAAAATCCGGCCGTTTGAATACTTTATAGTCCGCTCTAATGCCAACACAACACATACATTTTTAGGAGTCCGATTCATTAGTTAAGATGCAAGCAAATACTATAAATAAATGGCATAATACTCAAATAAGTAAAATAACTCGTTTTAAACCTTATTTTGTTTAATTGTCATGAAAATTGCAATTTTAGAATGTTCCCGTGAATTTATAATTGTCATCAGTCACGTACATTTTACTGTTACTTATCCAATTTTATAGAGACATATTCTAGAGTAGCAGTACCAGTAGTAGTAAGATGTTTACGGCACATCGGCTAACATCCTCGAAATGTTATTTTTGATGTTATGACATTTCCAAATAACTTTTAGCAATAGAGGAAAATAACCTAAAAGTACCGATTCATTAGCGTAATTTGCAGTTATCCACATTGTTTTATAACTCTCAACTACATTATAAACATTTTCATATATTTCTCGACATTTTACTTGAAAGCACTGTCCGTAGGTTTGTTAGCTTTTGCGAGAACTTCCGCAGGAACATCACAATATTCTTTCATTTTGTACGGAGAAATCAGTCCAGCAACGATTATGCAAAATTAGATGCACACTGTTTTGTTTATCTGACGTCATATTGACAAATGACTATTGCAATGCGTCTTTTCATTTTAGACGCAAGAAAAAATATAAAATATTTGTGATTCTAGTTTGATTTAGCAAGTAACTAGTAAACCATAAAACTTTGTATGCACCACGGGCGTTACTAGATGTTTTTGCCCCTCAGGCGACTCCCAACCCTCCGCCAGGCGACCTCGCGTTTGGAAGTCGCCCTCTGGGCAAAAACATCTACTTAACGCCCTTGATACATAAACAACAATTCAAGAGGATTAAACAGAGAAGGGATATTATGTAAATGGTCGGAGAATGTTAACTCGTGGATTTGCTTTACTAACCAAAGATGTTATGTGTGGGGACCATGTAAGACTAGTAGTATCTCGTAAGTCTTGTAGAGTTCGCGCTGTAGCGTTCGGGCTGGGCAATGATACGAGAGTATCCGAATCCAAAGCTCGTTTCGGGGCTGGGAGGGTGGAGCGTTGCATAGGGCGTGCGTTTGGAGAAGGCCCTCGTGCCGCTGTTTCGTCAGCGAAGGGCCACGCCCTCGACCTTCGGCCTGGGAGAGAACGACCCGGCAATTCACTCGGAAAGATTAGATAATCATTTATTTCGACGCTGTAAAAGGACCTTACTAAGCAACAATGACGATGAATTTTGCTCGGAGGAGCAGAGGTTTCGATGTTATGAAACTTGAGAACAGTTACTCACAAATTAATCATCATACGCATGATTTTAGTAAATAAAACAATATTACTGTTTACAAAATATACTATTTTGAACAACACTGTTTTGAAATCATACTGAATACCATTTTGCATTTTTATTTTACCTTTTTTTACTATTGTAACGTATTAAATTATTACCTTTTGAAGCATATTTTAACAGCATTATAATAATTATTCATATCTCTTTCTCTTGGTTAAAAATAAACGTTTAAAGCATTTTCAGTTTTGGTATTCCCAGTAGTTATCTACGAACATCCATTTCCTTGTGTAGACTATCTATGTCATTTGCACACTGCATGACACAGCTCTTACACCTCAAAAACTCGCTTTTCTCACACTTCATCGCGACAATTGAAAACAAAAGCTCGGGCAGTGGGTCTTGGATAAGCAATTGGTACAGATTCCGAACGCCACCCAGACCATCGCGTTTTAGGGGGCAAGTCAATAAACATTTTTTTTATTTATGAACGTGTATCTACAACCTATTCATATATGAAAAAATAAGTACATTTGTTGACTAGATAATTAACATTGATTGAAGAATATACTCATGAGTATCATTACGTTAATACAGATGATTCATGTATAACACTTCAAAATCTATGAGGCAAATTCAGAGGCTTGAACTTTAGACTTCTTGTTTCTGAACTGTTTTGTAAATAAATTTATGGCTTAAGTATTGGTATAACATAATTTTTTGAATATATTTACAAGTATAACTTTCATTTCTTCTTTAACTGTTGGTCCATGAACTTGACTTCCATAACTGATAATCTTCCGTACGAGATATTCTTTCAGGAAAGTAAGATAAATAAGGTTCTGTTCATTGGAAGAATTAAACGTAATATCCATTTTCATATCCGTTGTCACTTTTGAAAAAATTAAATCCGAAATGGAAGTGGGTGCCATTTCAATGGTCACGGTACAGTGATTTTCTCGAGGATTGAAGCAAAGGCACAGGGCATCTCGCCCGAATACCGTTCAGTGATCGGTATTCGGTATGAAAAGAAAATTCGGTGTATTGTGTTCTTACAATTTTCCTGGGAGTGGTCTCTTAAAAGGATGAAATTAGAAAAATTGGCATTAGAGGCTGGTTGGGGAGATGTATGGTTTGTTAATAGGGGAACTTACACACGTATAGACAGTTTCATATGGTCAGTGTCCGTTCAATGAACAATCGGTTTGTCGAGGAGGATGGTGATCTTTAAGAGGTGTCACTGTAATTGGTTCAGCTCGCCACATATAAAAGAATTATTCTTATGTCCGTATACACGAATATTTTTGAAAATGTGTCGCTGATATCATGGAACTGTTGTAGTTGATAATATTATTCAAGATTTTCCTTACGGAAAACAGGAGACTAACTAGATCATTCCTTGTTTCCCTTTCCTCAGAATACTAGAACTATAAACACGTCCACGAGGACTTTACATAGAAAAGAGATAACACTTATGATTTCCTTGACATGTAAATATTCTCGTATACTTTGTAAATACCATGTAAATTTAAATTCCAGTGTAGTAAAGTTAAATGTAAAAATGTCCAATGCATTGAAAATAATAAAAATAATACTTTTGGAAACTGATAATTCGCTTACGTTTCATACGATGCTATCTTTTGCAGGTTGGTGTATCGTTTTGCAGAAGTATACATCATCGGCTACTTCTTGAATAAGAAGAACGAGTCAGTTGTCACCAAATTACGAGAACAAGTGGCCAAGCACCCAAATAAAGCATGCTACATTTTTGAAGATACAGTTTGGACCTTTGCTGATGTGAGTTACAAAAGCATATTTTAAGCACGAAAACATCTGTACGAATCCTCTTTCAACATTTTCATTTCACATAAATTGTAACGTCAGATAAAACGTATGGATGAATTTTTGGAAAACCATAAATGGATATTTAAATATCGATAAAATTTCATTATCTATGAAGGAGGAATTCAAAACACACATGCCTAAAATTGTAAGGCATTTTAAAATTAGCTTGATGATTCATTGATTTATTAACACCTATTAGCAATCGTGAAACTTCCCTATTCATGAAACCGGCGAATAAATACGGTTATCACGAATCTTAATTTACATTCTGTCTCGTTCCTGAGTGCATGATTGAATTTCCTTGGTGTTCCAGACTTCTTTCTGTGATTCGATCTCAGATCTGTCCTAACTAGAGCAAGTCAATGAAAGCAGAGTAAAGGGGAGAGGAGGAAAGGACCGTATTTAATCGGAGAGGAATTCGAAAGTAGGGAGAGAATAATCTTGCAATAATAAAAGCAAGGTTCAAATTATTCTTCCTTGAAAAGTCAAAATCATACGTGTTAAATAACTCAATTTGTAATTTTCTAACAATATCGTTATGTCATTAACAAGTATCGTTACGTCAATGTTAAGAAAATCCATTTTGAGCCATCATTGGGCAATCGCATAGCGCTGTATTTCAGTGGGTCATGCTGAGATAAGCTATAGATAAACGAGTCCAATAAGTTACGGAATATTTCGGCGGTGAAGACGGCTAGGGGAGGGGGAACGGACCATATTGCCACCTCAGTATCCATAATTCATACTTCCATAAGAATATCTAACGTTAATTTCCCTTTGTATTGTTGGGACTTTTAGTAGAAGAAATGGGGAACTAATCTGATATTTTGGACTGGGTTGTTCCAATTATGACGACATTGCCCTTCAACCGTCGCCGAAATCTGTAAGTAATCTAATCAGTATTGTCTCGATTTCAAACTCTGCCAAAGTAGTATGCCAATGTCAATGCCAATGTAGTATGTTCAAATAGTGATAAAGTCATCACGAGACCTAGGATCGCAAAGATCTTCCACTTGTTACACAATTCAGATATTTATTTTTCGTAATAATAAATTCACACATTCGCAAATTCACGATTTTCTCGTAATAATAAATTGGAGATAGGAATTTCGTGCATGAAGTCTAATCTGCCTCACAGTGTATTGTCCTGTGGATAACCAACCAATTCGCGAAAGTTATTTTGTGTGTTTAAAGGAGATAAGGATTTTTATGCACAAGATTTCACTGTCAATATGATTACAGTTGCGATACATATTATCGTGGAACATAAAAAAGAATTGATGCTTATAAAATGTTAATTGCACCATATCTTGATTGAATCCTTTTGATTTGTGACGAAAAGCTTTCAATGCAATAAATAACTGTTTTTAGGCAGCGGAAAAATCGTAACTCATTCAACCGCAATCCACGATTCAGGAATTTTGGAAAAAGATACGAACTATGAAACAGTTTCGATTTTGACTGAAAACTGCGAATGTTTGATTGTGTATTTCGCGTATTGTCATACAGCGCGTACAGACTGAATTCTCATGATTAGGGCTAGGAGAGTTATGTAATAACTTTTTCCTATTACATTTAAACATATGCATATTGTAATATGTCCACCGAACAATATTTCTGCGGTGAGAAATGCAATTATTATAGTGCATGTTTTTTTAATTTTTTGGGGTTTATATAATTGCATAATATTTAGAGCATATAATAATAATAATAATAATAATAATAACATTAATATAATAATAATAATAATAATATAATAATAATAATAATAATAATAATAATAATAATAATGTCTTTATTTCTGGCGAGGCTCAGGCCGTAAGGCCTGCTCTTCCGCCTAACCAGCCTAATCCACCTAACCAGCCTAATATCGTTAGACTGATACATATTTTGCTATTTTCACAGGAAAATTTCTAAAAAATAGAGAAAGAGGGGGAGGGCTGTAGGAGGGAGGGGAAGAGGACACAATTTTAACATGCATTTTACTACACCCTTTTCAATGAATCGTACCGTGCTATTATGACAGATAAAGGTAAAGGTACCCCTGTACAAGTGCACACAGAGCGATGTGACCCAAGGGGGAGGTGAAGTTAGGTCTCCCCCTTTTCGTCGCCGTCGACACGAGGAGGTGTGTGTGGCATGCAAAACGCTGCGGCTGCTTTTACCCTCCGGAAAGTGCTCTCCTTGAAGAACAGGCTGACTCCTGAGGTACTGCTCAATGACAAAGCTTGAGCATTCAGGAATAACAAAGCTTGAACCCTCAGCGTCTGTTTTCTATCGCGTGTAACGATATTTTATGGGAGCTTCCAATTCCCGACAGAACATATCACGCCATATAGAAGTAAATAATTTATTATTGTAAAATACTTATCACCAACAAACTTGTGCTTTGCAACGTGGAAGATACAATTGTGGAAGATACAACGTGGAAGAACAAACTAAATGCAACTGTTAAAATACTGTTAACTCTGCTGAGGGAAGGTTTGGTGACGTGATCTTTAAGAAAAGGAAATGGGGAAGGAAGGCAATCACGTGATATTATTTGCACTGGAACATCCTGACCGGAACATACAAATTTACTTTCTGTTAGCAAAAGACAATTTTTTTTCTATATAAAATACGATCAAGAACATTTGCCAAAATCATAAATCGCGAACAACCTAATTTTTGTATGGAAAAAATGGAAAATTTTAAGATAAGAATTGCTTAGTCATTAACGTAACTTAGATTATTGCAGTTTTAATCTCTTACTTTGTTGATAACGAGCATAAAGGATGTATGAAATCATAAAAAAATTCGATTTTCAGAAACGGAAATAAATGGCTTCTGGGTATTTTCTGCTTTATTATAAAGCAGATAATAACTTCTGTTAAATCTAAAAAAAGGAATGCTCAATAAACTGAAAGATTCCCGAGTGGTTTCATTTCCATGTTTTTAATATTTCTTTATAAGAAGTTAGATCACGTGAACTTATCATTTATGGTCGAAAGAAAAGAAATAAGACAATATCGAATTTAGAAGACAAGACATTTAAGAATGTCGGAAATCTGTGGCGTACAGTACATCAGGTTCTAGGAAGATAAAGTAACGCTCGGATTGAATAGAACGAATTAGAAACTAGAGGTGCTACAGAATGGCACAGACTTTCTCGTAGTAAAGTCTTCTAATTTCCTAGGTGTGGACTGCTATTGTACGTATAGTCTTGCCTCTCCTTGCCTGCTGATATCTATTGTCACTCAAGTACATTTTTTTGAAATTTTCTCAACTTTTCGGTTTCTAAATAGTAGAACCGAAATATTAATTTAAGAATATTAAAGAAGGCTAAAATATTTTTTATTATAGAAAGCTAAAGTCATTTTTAAGAAAATGGCATTAAGCATTACTGTAAATGCGAAATTTGAAGCTCTTTCCAGGAACTCAATACAGTTTTCGAAAAATTTAATTTGAAGTAATTTGAAAAACTTTCACTCACAAATTCAATAGTGTATTCAAATTGGGAAAAATTTAACGGTGTGAGAAATATTTAAAAAATTACTTGTATAATGTTTTAAAAAACAAAAGACTAGACGAAAATGAATTTTACGTCGTATTAAACAGTGCAGTTATCACTATACATTGGAAAAATTTGAAGAAAAAAATTCGGAGCCATTTTGAGAAAACGGCGTTTGAGCGTTTCTGAAAATTCAAATTTTGAGCTCATTTTCCCCTGAGCTACCAAGCCTGTTCCGAAGCTCCGACAATGCACAGTTCTTAAACAGACGCTATACATAAACGAAATTAAAAGCGTTATTTTTCTATACCTTTTATTTTGCATTTCTTTTGAAGATGTGACGTAAAAGAATGCTTTATTTCTGTTTTCTACTATTATCCTCGAATTCTTGCAAACCAATGTTCGCTGAAAATACAAATATACTAGGAACGCCAAACAACTGTTGCGTAATTTGAAACAAAAGATCTTCCCATTTCATTGTATATAGTATGTGTCACGCATATACAACACGAAATTTAAACAAAGTCCGCTCATTTGTTTCTCGAAATCGACAGAACTCTGCTGAGTAAACTCGTGCTAATGTTTCCTTCCCAGCATTGTCAATATAACCAACAAAAGTTATTTCTTTTGTTCCACTGTTTTGCGTCGCATTTCGTGACATACTTCGGGTCGTATTTCATTGAATAATCGGTGCAAAATACTTAAATCTTCGGCGCTCCACTACAGTGAATCACTTCGAAACAGAATGTAAACAAATAAGTAATACTTTCTGAGGCAACACGACAACAAATGAGTAATACTTTCAGAGTGCACACATTTTGAAATAGAGCTCTCAAATTATTTTGAGAAGCATTTAAATTAGCACTTCACAATTACTAATTCCTTCAGAATATTATACTGATTTTACGATTTATAACATCATAGACTCTTTTAATGCAAATCGCTTCAGAATATTACATTATTTCACGATTTATATAACATTGATGTTTTTAATACAAAGAAAAGAACTCTGGCTCCTGTCACTCTAGGAGAAGCTATAAAAATGGTCTATTAAAGTATCTATGACTACTATTTGCCTGCATGCCCATACATTTCCTTACATGATGAATTTATTTTACATTGCATTTTTTGGATTGTTTGCTGAAGTTGATGTATTATCAAATGTTACGTGAACGTGGAAACGTTTCATGAAACTCTCCTTGTATCGGCGTGAAATTGCTTTCTTTGGTGTGGAATTGCGTGTTTTTTCACACTATGTCTTTTAAATTGGTTTGTATTGTCTACCGAGAAAAAACAATTTCTACAACACATCGCAAAATGCGAATATAATTAGAATCAATAGGTGAATTACTGTTTTAAAGTATCTATTTATTTAGTACAGCTTTTTAAAAAAGTATCTTAAAAGTGAGTGTTCACTTTAAAATAAATTCTCTTAAAAGTGAGGGGGGTTTATAAAACAGTGTGAGCGCTGGAGCGAGAACAGACGCGGAACCAGGTCGCGAGAGCGAAGGCCGGAAGGCCCCTCGCGAACGTAGCACGTTGGATCCCTGGGGGAGCGATGGGCTTTAGCACGTCGGGGACCGCTCGGTGTCAAAATGCGTTGGTTGTAAAACTGCGTTGGCAATAAAATTAGATATCTAGCGTGAAAAATACAAATAATCAATTCAGTGTATCAAAGGAAAGTTTTTATAAAACGAGCGACAGTAGCAAAGGCAGTCATAACTGAAGTGCACCGTAAACCCAAGATTAACCGAAATATTAAATGGCATTACTGAATTTTGGTCTCAGTCATGCGTCAACTGAACATTAATAAATTAAAAATATAGTAATAGTATTACTATTAAACTATAATAATAATAATAATAATAATAATAATAATGTGCCGTTTGTATAAAATTTATGTTTAATAATGTCACGTGATTTAACGATTCATAGATTTTGAGAACGTATATTGAATTGCTTATTATGTGAATGCAAATTTTTTGATAAAAGATAAAAACGAAGCTGAAATTTGAATATGATTTTCCAATACCCAAGTTTTGCTTATTAATTAACATGTAGAAAAGCTCCGGTCGCAATTTTGAAGGATTTGAATGGGCTTTTCATTTGAATTTCATTTGAGTGCAAATGCAAACTACAAAGGTCGTGTCAAAAGAATTGAACGAAACTTATCACTGCAAAGCTTCTAAAAACAGCACAAGACGATAGTAAGGTCATCAGAGCGCAGTTTTTTGTGCACCAATTTTTCCAACTAGTTGCTCTACGCGAGTTGAAGAAGCCTAAATTTGGAGGCAGTTCTTTTTTTGTAAGCTCAGAAAAAAATGTTAAGTAACTATTTGATTCAATAAAGATTTTGATCGTTGTTGATACGGAGTAAATAAAAGAATTGTTTTAATCCGAATTTGAAATGAATACAGGGGAAATTATATCCACAATTAAAGTGTAATTTTAAACCAGTGAAATTCATGTTATAGTATTCATCCCGGTTGTAGATGCCAGTTAGAAGTCTAATATTCCTAGAACACAGGCCCTTTTAAAAGAAATATACCATTTTTGAAAATAAAATTTCTGTATTTATTGAGTTGTATTTGATGAAGTTCCATTAGCTCCTGGAACCAAATATGCATTTTAATAAGTAATTTCAATTTTATCTGTGTATTTTGTGAAACAAACAACCCAAGTTCGTTTTGCAGCGATGACAACTATACGCCTCGTGGTTTACAAATTAAAATTTTATGAAATCATTGTTTCAGTGCAATCCCCTGTCGCGAGATGGGTTTCGGACGAGTGGAAGTGATGTATAAAATCTTTGATACTGGTGAATAAGCAGATACGTCATAAAAGCTTAATTTTACCGGAGAGCAAAAAACAACGTTTAAATGAATCAAATCAGAAATTAATGATAATTAAACGAAGGTGATATTCAAACAAAACTTATTTTTGAGTAGGTTTGGTTTGAATATCATTAATCCATGACTTATATCATTAGTTTAAAGGTTTTTTTTGCTCCCCTGTAAAATTAAGTTTTTTTGACTAACCAGCTTATTCACCGGGGTCAGAGATATGTATATGTTTTCTAACACACCCACCTACTACCTTCCACACGTGAGGAGAGCGTGATAGTATGAATGCTCGTGAAGCGAGCTTAAAATTCTCAGGAAGCAGGATCTTTTGGGTGTGAGAAAGGTCTGAACCCTTGACACAATGAATCAGATAAAATACGAATAAAATGAGCATATATTTAATGAAAAATTACAGTGGCAGAATTATACAATAGGATTATGCACTTTAAAAAGTTGGTCACTGAAAAAAATCAGAAAACAAGGCAAAACAAAAAAATGGCGTCACCTCGATTGCCTGAACACACTTTCACCAATTACAATTCACAATTTGCTCATTCTTCTTTCTGAATTTTTACCTACCACATTATTTTACTCTTTCTACTCTCTAGTTTTTTCGTTATCGGCTTTTAAAATGAGTTTTACACTTGTTTTAAGGTATCCCGTTCACAGGTGCTAGCCTTGGGCTTCGCACTCACTATATAACACTGTGAACTTTAAAGAGAAAAAACAATAAAACGTATCATACACGTTACGTAAATCTGACCACTTTACATATCACAGAAAGCAATTACTTTTAACACAATACAATAAACGATGACTTTTCCAGATAACATCAACTGTACAACACGTAAAATCATGAATTATTTAAGTAAAATTGTACAAGTTATGGCCTCTTTGAATGAATTCAACAACACGCGCAGTAAATGAACTTAAAACTGCCACTCACATCGTTCGAAATACGTCTCAATCAGCAGGGCGCGGTTGGGGAAAAAACTCTCTAGCCGATGTGTAGGTGGCTGCCGGATTGCCATCCAGGACAGGAAGATCACCGCCTCCTCCGACTGTAAAACATGCACTACACTTACGGTACTAATGACCATAGCCCTTAACGCGCCCGGAAACGCTAATCAATCAATTAATTAATCAATCAACCAGCCAATTACACCTTCAATTTGAATTGCGAAAATAATATATAACCTTAATTATGTATTCTGGTGATGAGTAAGTTGTGAGTTTTGCAACGCGATACCTTCGAAATATTTTTGACCAGGCACCGCACTCATTGGGTGTGGGCGAGGAGCCTTCCTCGGGGCACCTGACTTGTGAGGCCCCGGTGCGATACATCGGTTACAGCGACCCTGCTGGGCCCCTGTTCAATAATATCTCGTTCAATTCCACTCAATGTTCAAAACAATTTTCTTAGAACTATCACAAATGCTAGTTGGTTTGTCACAAATTCCCAGCTCGATAAAGAATTCCAAATTGACTCCATGCAACATCATACGACATCTCTCTCAACCCAGTTCTATCATTCCATACCTCCAATTCCACACCTAGACAACATTAGACTCCGGAAAATTCTCATAATAAAAAATAGATACCCATACCAGGCATTCCTAGTCAAATAGATTATTTTTAGAGGTGCCTGGAGAAGATTTCCTCACCCAAATTAGTTTGTAATTTAATTTTAGGTAAATTAGAATGTAAGCCATTCAATACATATGTAAAGTGTATTATGTACTGAACTATGTATGCTCTGTAAAATAACATGTTCTATAAAATGTATATGTATGCTCTATGAAAAAAAAGCTACTCAATCGGGGAAGGCAATACGCAGCTGTAGTGAAAATCTTATCCACAAATGATGGAACAACTAACAATGAGCGAAGCTGATATTTGTAAGGGTTTTTTCTTCACAAAATTTAAGTTTTCAGCGTCAAATTAAAATTTTTAAAGAAATTAATATTTCTACCAAGAGAGGAGTGACAGAATATCTAATACGCTTAAATTATACAGTATTATGTAAATTTATGGATGAAAATTTTTAAAACTCACAAAACGTAAAAAAAACTTGTAAAAATCTTCTTTTATATTTTGAGAATCTAACAATTCATAGCTTAATCACAAGATTATCCCATCGTTGTCCTTGTAAAGTCGAGTCATGTAAGTCACACAATTTCGACGCTCCAAAGTGGAGATGGTCCGGAAGCCCTGATCGCAGGTCGGAGGGCTCTCTGGGTCAGCTGTGAGCAAAGCAGCGGTGCGAGATACGAAGGGGGTGGAGGGGAGGGAGGGAGTGGCGTGGCGGGAGGGGCGGGGAGATCTGTACTTATTGTGTTACGGCGGCGGACGGACTTTGCTCGGGCCGACAGACAGCGAGGGGGCATTGGGCCGGGGAAGGGGGCGTTTGTTGGGGGGTCGCGACCCCCCGCCCCGCCCCGCCCGCCCCGCCCGCTCCGCGGAAGGAATGCGCCGTCCGCTGGACCTCAGGGCCGCTGCCCACTCCAAGGACAAGGCTACTGCCTCGCGCTCAATTACCCCGTGCCTAATGGTGGATTGCGACTCACGACGAAATAAAGCCACTCCCATTCAATTGCGTTTTAACAACGAGAATTCAATTTATTTCATTATTATGGCGCTATTTTATTTCGTATTGTATGTGTTAATGTTAATGTAATCTTTAATATTGTATTATTATATTAAAAATAATAAGAGGATAATAATTTTGGTATTAAATTTGTTCATAGTATTTAGTTCAATTTTTAAAATAAATTAATGATAGCTAAACGATGAAAATGAAAACTCTACAAATATGTTCGAATTCTCTGCGTTTGTTATATGTATTGCCATATTCATTTACAATTGATCAATATTTTATACTCTTTTATTCATCCGAATTTGTCTCTTAGTAGTTATTCTTTGTGGTTTAGGTTGTACCGTGCTTAAATTTCTGCAAGGCTTCTTAGGATTTGTTTGTGCAGGAGGCTGGTTAATACTAATTTGGCCATTGTATGTTTGGTCATTGTCGTAATTTTTTCTCTAGTCTTTTCAACATATGTGAAATATTTGCGTCCGTTTGCTGATCTCGGATAACCTGGTTTCCTGCTCTGCCTTATGGATACTTGGATGGAAACTCCATGTATCGATCTATCCATCTCCATGGCACATATGCATTCCCATTTGTTTAATTTATTAACTTGTTAATAAGAACGAGTACTTCTGAGACCTACTTTAATCAATACTTTTAATGAAGAGATGGGCATTTTGATACTCATTTTTTCTCATAAAATAAATGGTCAAAAACCGTTTTGCAGGACATTCATTAATACCAAAATTATTTATATAATTTGTTTTTAGAGTTAGGTCAATAGGTGTAACTTAATTTATTTGCCAACGACTAAGAGGCATTCTTCCAGAAATGTATTAAGTATTTCCTCCTGGTATACAGGTAAGTATCCCCCCCGTCGAACAACCTCTGTTAAATCTTTCGCTCGGATGACTTCTAAAGCGCAAGTTGTTTTCATGAGCAGTAGGTGCTCTCCAAGAAACATTTTACTCAAAGGCATTGACTCTTAAACATTGCAGATAATTGTGACGCTCTTCAGTTACAGAGACGCCACAGCTGTAGAGTGCTTGTGAGAAACAAGTTCCCAGGAACTCGCCTAATGAAACTTTTTGTTTTTTATTTATTTTCTATCACGATAAAAAGTACCCCGGATAAGATGGTAAAAAGTTCCCTACACTAAATGACATAAAGTGGTTACATTATAATTCTAACATAAAAATAAATTTTGAAAGGTTTTCCCACCACCCACTACAGCCGAAAATAGTGTGGCCTCTACAGCTATTTATTTCAGAGATCTGGAATAAATTCACAACAATTTGTGTTTTAAGAGGAACGAGTTTGAGATTTTTTCGAGCCTGGGCCATGGTTCCAAGACGCAATAAAAATTATGTTTGGTTACTTTTTCAAATATTTTTTTGTGTTTGAATTTGGGCCTAAGAAAATCTAAAAATATTTTTGCCGCTAGTATAAATTGTCTTCTTATTTATCACATTTTTTCAGTCAAATAAAATAGTGTTAAGTTGCCGAAAAAAATAAAAATTATAAAACACGTTTTTGGCTGTAGAGGATGGTGGGACGGGGGCTAAGAAATCCCTCAAAAATGTTTTTATGTTAGTATTATAATGTAACACGTCATTTGGTTTAGAAGAACTTTTTGCCATCTTATCTGGGGGTATTCTTTCAAGTTTTTAACAAACGTACAAATCGTCGTCCATTAACGCAGAATATACATTTTATTCGTTTTGTCGTCTTTTTGCTTTGATTCCTACCAATTACTTAAATTAACTTATTTACTTTCGATTTTTCGTACTAGTATTTTCAGGCAGAGAGTTTGACTGAATTATTATCTGAAAATAATGACGATATCGTGGTTCGAGTAAAATAGTAAAACTTTGTGGCAGTTGCCGAACTCATAGTGTTTTCTTCTGAAACGAGTTATTTTTATAAGTTTCGTTGCCACATTTGCCTTGTGCAAAAACTCCGTAATAAGAAGCAGGTACCGGGAGCGGTAGCATCAACTGATGCCACTGCAGCACCTCTGACCGGGAGGTCCTATATTCGAGTCCTGACGGCGGCAGGAATTTCGACACTAGCTTTTTAGCTAGGGCGAATTCGCTGTCTGGAGGAAGTTCTAGCGACCGGCTGCTCTGATCGCTAGTTTTCCGTAGTTTCTCCGATCAACACCAGGCGAATGCTGGAGCAGTACCCTAACAAACGGGCGTGCGATAATGTCGGCGACGGGCCATAACAAACGGGCGCGCGATCTGTCCTTCCTCTTCCTTGTCCTATCGTCTTCCCTTACACACACTTACACTAACATGCACTTTACTACCTCATATTCCGGGAGATCGGTCAGGAGCTTAGAGCTTGTCCCGGCTGGGGCGGTGCCCCGCTGGTGGGAGAGTCCTGGTTAGGGGGAAATCCCACTAGCCAACGGTAGGTCGGCGCCGAATCTCGCCATCCAGTGGGGGTAGATCACCGCCATCTCCCGCGAAAAAAAGCACTACACTAACGGGACTAATGACCAAAGCAGTTGACGCGCCCGGAAACACGAAAAAATCAATCAAAAGAAGCAGGTCTCCATAACAGGAAGAAAAAGCAGAGTTGAACCAAGGCCAGAGCAGACAGGCAACAAAAGCAACGTGCCGCTGTAACTGTCACAGATGTGCGGTTAGCCAGCGCGAGTTTGTCACGCTGTGGTAGCAGCATGAGTTAAGTACTATAACCGCAGAGGAAAGAGATTTCAGTCTTCGCAGTAGGCTGAAGTGTAATTTTCTCACGTGATCAGTTGTGCAATTCACTTCGCATTGAGGTGAGATAGGCAGTTGTCAAAAATAACCAACCAGAATGTTTGATACAACGGTCGGGCGCTTCTCAGATCGATTGAAATCGTAGTCAAATTCCGTGTTCCATGAGAAGTGGATTCTTAATTGAAATGCAAGGTCAATTTTAAGAGAAAAATAGTTGTGAAAGGTAATTCGTAACAAATGTAACGAAATATTGTTTAAAGGTTCATTTCTTTCTAACTTGCGATTGTCGGGAGGTCGACTAAAAAAGGTAATGGATAGATATGCAGGCAGTCCCAACAAACTATGAGCCACCCCCACAACTTCTAAACGGTTCCCGATATCGAAGTGCAGTTTTCGCTCAACAATGCGGAATCATGGGGCAAGTTGTGTGCCGAAGAGTTATTGTTCGAAATATTTTTAGTTTTCGAGAAATTTAATCATCTTTGATTTTGTAAATGGAATCATGTATTTTTCTCTGAGTTTATACGACTTTGGAACGTTCGGTAATTCCCTCATTTATCATCCGGTGAATAATGATTCGTGTAAACATAAGATTTCTGGCAAAGACGTATTTTAACTTCGGAGCTCCTGAAAAATATTTTCCTTCGTTAATACTTAAGTTTCAATATCCCAGTTACTAAAGTATTCAATTCATTGCTGTTGCTATAAATTCTAGGCAAATAGAATTCTAGTAAATTGTACTACAATGCTAGTCATTGCTTTTTGGAACCAATTCTTAAAAGGACTGCAGAATCATTGTCAGTGCAACGCGTGTGAGATAGCACGGAGTATATTTGCAATTTCAGCGGCAGCGTTACAATGACATTCGCCAAAAATAAGACAAATATTACGATGTTCAGAAGTAGTCGCGCAGTGCGGCAATGCTGCAGTTCTAACCTTGAACACTCCGACAATAATTTGTAAGCAACTCCTTGAATAAATATATTTTGAGACGCATTCCCATTTGACTAGACATTCAGCTGCGAAGAGCTGAAGAAATCGTTTTCTTTACAATGGCTGAACAGTTTTGAGCATTTTTCAAGATGCGATTGGCTGAACACGATTGATAGATTGATTAGTGTATACGGGCGTACCAACTGAGGTCATTCGTCCCGTAAGTGTAGTATGCGTTTTTATTTCTGAATGGGAGAGTGATCTTCCCCCGCTGAATGACAAGATCCGGCGTCGACATATACGTCGGCTGGAAGGGTTTTCCCCAAATAGGTATCTCCCACCAGCGGGGCACCGCTGCAACTGAGACAAGCTCTAAACTCCAGTCTAATCTCGCGGAATGTGTGGTAATGAGGTGCATGTTAGTGTAAATATAAGTGTGTGTCAGTAAGGGATGAGGTTAGGGTAAGGAAGAGATAGGAAAGATCGCGCGCGGTCAGTTTGTTAGGGTACAGCTCCAGCTTTCGTCTGTTTGATTGAAGAAACCACGTGAAACTACCGATTAGAGCAGCCGGCAGCTAGAATTCTCCTCCAGATGACGGCTGAATTCGACTAGCTATCTAAGAAAAAAATCTCATCATCGGAACTGGAACCCTACGACATTTCGGACAAGCAGTGTAGCGACATCAATTGATGTCCAGAGCCGCCTATGCCGTTTTTTCATCGGCAACCTTGTAGTTTTACAAGAGCGATGTGACCGGGAGCGGTAGCTCAGTGCATCAACTGATGTCACTGCAGCGCCTCTGACCGGGAGGTCCTAGGTTCGAGTCCTGACGGCGGCAGAATTTTCGACACTAGCTTTTCAGCTAGGTCGAATTCAGTCGCTGTCTGGAGGAGAATTCTAGCGGCCGGCTGCTCTGATCGCTAGTTCTCCGTGGTTTCACCGATCAACACCAGGCGAATGCTGGAGCAGTACCCTATCAAACGGGCTACGGATCGCGTGCGATCTTTCCTTCCTCTTCCTTGTCCTATCCCTCCTCTTACACACACACTTACACCAACTTGCACTACAGGTTCCGCATTCCGGGAGACAGGTCGGATGGTTAGAGCTTGTCCCGGCTGGTGCGGTGCCCCGCTGGTGGGAGAGTCTTGGTTAGGGGGAAATCCCACTCGCCGACGGTAGGTCGGCGCCAGATCTCGCCATCCAAAGGGGGAAGATCACCGCTATCTCCCGAGAAAAAGCATGCACTACACTAACGGGACTAATGACCAGAGCAGTTGACGCGCCCGGAAACATGAAAAAAATCAATCAATCAATAAAAGAGCGGTGTGCGTGACTTAAGCCTTTTCGGCTGCGCGTGGAACGCTCCGCAAACACACTTTTCTCAAAACACCTTTTGCTGTCGTGACAGGGCGGCCTACTTCCACTGCAAAGAATGCAATATTATTCCTTCAAAAACGTGCGACGTCAAACTGACTTACTATGCGTAACTGAAACTTTTATGCAAGCGTGGAAGATAATTTAGTTGGAATTTCATCTTTAAGATTGTATTTTCAGTAGGTATCTAAATATTTCATAATTACGTGTTGACAATAATTACATAAACTCTCTAGATCTTGAAATATGAAGATGAGAAATATTTTCACTGCATCGTGAATCGTGTTGCAAACATCATTTACATTAAGTTTTTGCACTAAATCTACAATGCTGCATCCAAACCTTTTTGTGGAACCGAAATATGAGGAAATAATGATTATTAAAGAATCCTTTCATCATTTATTTGCTGACAATTAACCGGTTCACATTGGTTCAGTTAGTGAAATAATTATGTACTAGCTGAATATGGCATTGCCGACGCTTAAAACGGATTTTAAAATATTTTCATATTTTGAAAATCTCTAATACGCAAGTTCTAAATAAAAAGTAACTTTAACATACCGACATCTCCTGCTACTTGGACCCTTAGTGTACTTCTTGAACCCTCTGAAAAAAATTTCAGCAGTTGAAGCTATGCATTGCATTGGCCAGATAGTTTACACTTGCTTTCGTGTGATGGAAATACGTTAACATGTTGAGCAGAATTTGATGATGTAATGAACCTTTCCTCCTCTTATAATACAACTATAATCTTTATAATCGCCCGGCGTTACAACGCCAATATAATACCCAAAACCCGCTCTTATCAATTGCCCTGGTTATACTCAGCTTCCACCTCCATGGTTGCCCGTCGACTAGCTGCTCCATCAGAACCTCCGATATTTTCTTATTTACACATAAAATCTGG